>OY776112.1:295641913-296309413 GCA_963675035.1 Allygus modestus
ATCCTCTTCACCTAGATTTTCTTGGTCAATATTTCTTTTCCCAAGGACATCCCTGGTAAGTCCACCAGGTCTTACAAAACCTACTGCTTCGTGTGTTCCCTGAACAACACTCATATGCCAAGCCAAATCACGACCGTGACTATCGGCACAAATAAGCACTTTTTTCTTCTTTGTTTTTTTATTAATAGTGCTAGTTTTAAAGTGGTTAGAAGTGTTGTGTTCATCTACTTTGACATCTTTGACTGCTAGTGCTTCAAAGCGATTACTAGTTTCAACATTCTCATGGACAATGTGATGTTTCATAATACTTGTAGATCGAATTTTGTTACTGTGGCAGTTTGGTGTAGAGTGCAACAAGGGAAAACTCCGACTTAGTTGTTCATCTTTAGTTTGGGATGTTAATTTTTGCCAAACAGGTTTCCTAATGACTGCATTTAATTCCTTAATTTTCGTCTCCAGTAATATTATAGATTCTTCTCTTTTTAATACAAGAGTTTCTAACAAAATCATACCTCCCTTCACAGCCTGGATCACTTTTAGGATGACTTCTTGGGAGTAGCTCCTCCTTAAGCGGACTTAAGCTGAGGTGCCCGCCCCCAATACCAAATTCCGAGATGCAATTTTTTAATTGTTTTCACTCAAACCCGTATGTTAGACATTTATTTCCTTTAAGTATACACTAATATAAATACAATATCACATACTGTGGTTAATTATTATGAAATATAAAATAAAGATTCGCAAATTAAATTAGGACAAAAGATTCGTGATGATTCATGGAGTTTCACTCATTACAATGTTTTAGTCTTCATTCCAATCACCGAAAATCTTTACGGATATCGGCGGGAGATATTATATAGTCAAATTTCTTCATTTTAGTTGAAAATATATTTGTAAACAAACAAATATTAACCTTATTACAAAATAGCTGCATTTTCCAAACTCCGTGATTTGAGTCACGGACATAGGCGGAGGTGCGCGATCCCAAAACCTGATTCCGCAATTTTTTAATTAATTTCACTCAAAAATTATGTTGCACATATTTTTTCTTAAAGTATACACTAATATTAATATAATAACACATACTGTGTTTAAATATAATGAAATATAAAATAAATATAAGCAAATTAAATGAGGATAAAAGATTCGTGACGATTTATGGAGTTTTATTCATTTTTACAATGTTTTAGACTTCATTCCAATCACCGAAACTCTCCACGGATATCAGCGGGAGATATTAGCTTATATGGACAAACAATTTCTTCATTTCATTTGAAAATATATTTGTAAACAAACGAGTATTAACCTTATTACAAAATAGCTACTTTCCCTGAACTCCGTGATCCAAATCACGGACTTAAGCCGAGGTGCGCGATCCCAATACCTAATTCCGTGACATTATTTTTTAATTGTTTTTGCCCAAAAACGTATATTAAACACATTTTTTCGTAAAGTATACACTAATATTAATCTAAAATTACATCCTTAGGTTTATTATTGTAGTAAATAAATAAACATAAGCTTATTGTCCTTACCTGTTTTCTAAGCATTGAGCACAGCTGACCAACGGTGTAAACAACTGGTTGTGTAGCAGTCAACTATTAACTTCTCTAAACGATTCTTCTTCTCTCCGATTTTACCGTGAAATTGATTTATCGAACCGGATAAGATACAAAAGCATTTAATTACGATTTTGAGTACTTTTTACCATAGAGTATGTTATTTGTTGGCTCTAAAATGACGAATCACGGTATTTGGTTTGCTCACGGTATTTGGCCGTTTTACCTTACATTGCACAATCTTTATCGTTAGATAGTTGTTTTCAGGTGAAGTCCAGAATTTCAGAGTACTAAAGTGTATAATGTTTTATTAAAACAAAGTGTTTTATATGCATAGGCGTTTTATGGTCGCTGTTTTATCACTGTAGAAGGAATTGTACATAAAAGAATCTTTTCTATTTACTGCAACTGTTTTACTAGCGAATTTTCTTGAAAGAACAATAGCATTGCACCCATTATTTATAAAATGTTTGGGTCTATTCATCTAACATGGATCACACTTCTGGAAAGTCAGGAAGAGTCAGAAAATCTGAAAAAGGTCAGGGAAAAAGTTTAAAAAGCCATAAGGCCTCGGTCACGATACGAGCAGCAAAGCGACGACGCGACAACGCGGGAGTGGCCAGGATACGAGCGGTGTTTTGTATTGCACTAGCGCGGCAATAGAGTAGAATATTCATCAGTCGTGAAGATGACAAAAATATGGCGTTCATCCTATTATCATGTGCAGAGGCAGATTTGGTGAGTACCGTAATCTGTTTTCGTGGATTGAGAGAATACGAAAATAGCTTTTTGGAATACACTAGAATGTGTGAAATTGTTTTTTGGTAAATAATCAACTGGTTTTTATTTCTGAAAATTTAGTGTTTCATTCTTCATTTGAGTCCTAACAACAATTCCATAAGCAGAAGTACTCAACCTTTTGTAGGATGGGTTGTATAATTCGATTGGACTATTTTGTAAAGTCCATAAAAGGTGTTGTCCAATTTACCTCAAATTATTATAAATTTAGTTCCTGTTTTATAACTTCTGATGGTAAATTTACTATATTCGTAAACGCAATGTATACCCAAATGAATAACTTAACTCTGAATAAGGTAAATAATAACAAAACTGTTTAAAGAAATCAGAATTTTTAATATGTAACGAACATATCTGGTTGATGAATAGGAAAAAGGTTATTTTTAAGTGAAGTATACAAGAATTTGATGATATTAGTCAAAATAGCTGATCGAAAGCTGACCAAATGACAGAATGAGCAGAGCGGCCGCTGCGGCGACGCATCAGTTTAATGTCTGGGATCGGCGGCGAGCGGCAGTACAGCGGCACCGCTCGTGACTATCGTAGCCGGTGCCAGACGTTCACCGAATCGGACCATACAAACATTAAAGTCAGCGTCGCTGCTCGCCGCTCACCGCTTATATCGTGGCCGGGACCTAAGTCAGGGACATTTTTTAATTTAATTGTAAATGCAATAGGTACTGTGCAAATATCAAAACTTTTTAATTTTTATTAAATTGGTTTTTATGTTGCAACGAAAAGGAAGAGAAATAGATGAGGCAGAATATGTATTGGAGAGCAACAACTGTTGTGAACATTAAAATAATAAAATAAATACGAGAGGGTTGGATGGCTAAGGGCAAAGTAGAGGCCGATAAAAAAATGATTTTGTTAAGTATTACCTATTGTAAATAATGTGTGCATTCCTAGTTGAGAGTCAGGGAAATTATTAACCAAATAAAGGTGAAAACCATGTTTAAAAACAAAGCAAAACTGGGAAAAATAACAATATGATCATAATTATTACACTTGAAAACAATTCATCATTCAACACCAAATTCATCCCAACACATGATGGGAAGAGTCATCAATAAAATTAAAGAAATACACAAAATTGAAGTAATCAGATGAAAATAAATAACAAATTCAGGAAATTCTGATTAAATAGTCCTTTATTTTCATTGGTTGAATTCTTTACAGAAAATATATTAACAAGAAAAAGTAAAAAATTCAGCAACAGTATTACATATTTTAGCTTTTAGATTTTGTTGCAACAATATATACATTTTTGAAGCTGCTACCCCCTAATAACAACAATAATGTTAGTATTTTTATGATTGTTTCTTTTAGGTTGCATGTGGTCGATTTGTGGAATACATGATCAAGGGTGGAAGGAGAGAGATATTTTCGGTAAGATCCGCTACATGAACTACGCGGGCTGCAAGAGGAAGTTTGATGTGGCTGCGTTTGTGGCGAGGTACGGCGGCAAGGTTCACAAATACGTCAAGAAGTAGACTAGTAAGCACAGAACTAGCAGTAATCTCTAGTACAAAATATATGGCTCAGTATTGTAGACTTGTTACACTTGCTGGTTTTTGTGTTGTTAAATTATCTTAGGTGTAGAATACGTTTTGTGTTTGAACTGTATTGTTTTTATATATTACATTTAATACAATGTCGTGTGGTGTATTTTAATAGTACTCTCAGGGACTCTGCCTAATTAAAACATATTCACAGTATTTTAGCTTTTTATAAACCTTATTTGGGTAATAGTAGACCCACCAATAGCTTGAGTAAAATTTATATCCTTAGTTTTGTAAAATATTTCAAAAGTATGTTATGAGAATTAAAGTAAATTTTATACTATTTTAGTATAATTCTATTTAGATCTGTATTAGAGATGTGCGAATACAGGTTTTTTAAGTCGAGTCAAGTTCGAGTCGAGTAAATGGCAAAAGATTCGAATCTCGAGTCGAGTATACAAATAAAAATAAACGGTATCAGGAAACTGACACATACTTTCTCCCTTTTAGCCCAACTTTAACGAATAAATTGCTTTTTATTTACTAAATATAGAATACAAAGCACGGTCGAATGTACAGAAAATCTTGTAAACAAGTTGTTTTAAAAAACATCCACCCAAATCCCTGCTTTGGAGGCACTACAGAATCCATTGATACACTCGTGGTTTTAAGAGGGGAAATGCCCCCTATTCCCCCCCCCAGGGTTATTAAGGGACAACATATTTCGAATTTCCTCTGTTGGTCAATGCTAAATTGACAAGCATATCAAGTTTGAATGAAATTTATCAGTAAATAAGAGAGAAATAATAATTTTTGTATTCCCCATAAGAATAACATTGGACAACGTACTGCGTTTACCGCAAAATGAAAATTTCAATTTTCTCCGAAACCAGCAATCGTAGAATAGTAATTCAAAATACTAAATTATTTAGTTTTTTGAGCTCTTTTTTTAGTGGTGAATAGTAATATTTTTTTATATTTATGTATTTTTATGAAAAATCCAAAAAACTGAATTTTTGATGTTTTAAGTCTTGTAATTTCTGAACCCGAATTTTTACAGAAATGCGAGTGGTGTCCTTTTGTTGGAGGACTAAAGTTCTACAAACGACTAAAGTTTAATTAAAATCGTTAGAGCCGTTTTTGAAAAATTTTGATTTTTCATGTTTTTTGGGGGATAATTACCCTTAAAAATCAAAAATTCCAAAAAATGAAAAAACTTCTGGAGATATCGTGGATTAGTACCTACATACCAAATTTCATAAAAATCGGCCTATTGGTTAGGGCTCTAGCTCTGTACACATATACACACACACACACACACACACACACACACACACGGACAGACATCACGTAAAAACCTCTTTTTTGGGTTCAGGGAGCACCAAAACGAATATTTCCACAAACTACTCAAATTCGAAAATTTTTACGAAAACAATACTTTCTCCATATACTATGTATAGGGGGAGAAAGTAAAAAACATAGGTCGAGTTGAATTGGATCAAAACCGTGTATAGGGTTCCATTTATAAATGTTGTTATTAAAATATACTTTTCTAGTCACTATGCCCTTAAAATAACAATAGTAAGTAAAATTAGTGGATTCCTGCTTCATTGGAAAGAGATAAGTACATTTATCTGAAAATAAATCATATCAAAGTTATTGCATAACATTTTGCCATGAAGGTCAAATACTTTTAATATTTTGGTATTAAGGTTGTTATAACCTATATATGGTATTAACAGTTTCATTAAAAAATAATCTCAGTTTTTTATTTTATTTCCTCCTTTTTATTTATCCTATGTTTTGTATATTATGTTTAGGCCTAAGTTACCTCTTTCTACGAATGGAGAAAATAAAATACATTTAGGCCTATAAGTTAAAATAAACTTAATTTTAATATTTAAAAGGCCTATTACATGGTAAAACAATAACCTACTTACTTACCACACAAAATATATTTTACTAACATATCGTAGCATTAATTTTAACACTAATAGTCCTAATAAGAACAATCAGTTAGTAAAAACATGAAGATACTATGTTTGAAAGTGCAAATCAATTGATAAAATTGAAGCCATGTCTTAAATAGAGATTTAAAATATTATGAATTATTTAAAAAATCATTATTGAAACTTAAACAAGGCCAAAACAAATCAATTGCCTTTAAAAACAGCTCAATGCCAAAGGACAATAGTTGAGCCTAAAATTAATGGATTGACTCAATTTCAATTATTATGGAACAAAAAACAAGCACAAACTTCTCTTGCTTACCTATTAGATTTCATTACAGATTTGTTTTTGATATTTTACTTACAAAATTACAAGGTTAGGTTAACCTAAAAGTGGACTATACAGGCAGTGTTCATACAACTCAATCTGAAGGTCTTGGTAAATCCTCCATTTTGGTGTAAAGAGTAGGCTAACACAAATTTATAAGCCACAACTTTCTTATTTATTAATAAAAACACTAAAATCCACATCACAACTCTTAATACCTCAAATGCGTTGATACTCAATTTTAATTTACAGACGACGCGCGGCCGCGGACGACCCGTGATAGCGCGAGTAAACGGCAGGAGTAAACTCGCTCGAAACCTTCGAGTTTCAGAGCCGAACTCGGCTCGAAGCTCGAAATTTTGAGTACTCGCACATCTCTAATTTGTGTATAAACTTTTGAATGTCATAAGACTGCCTTGCATCTTGTTAAGCTGTTGTTGTGCCATTGCATTTATTTTGTAAAGCCCGTTTGTTGTAAAAATTGTTCCGAACCCTAGCAATACAGTCAAATCTTGATTTAACTAATCGAAAGGGATTGAACAAAAGTGTCATATCAAGGAATATATTACAATGAGGTTAGGTTCGATAAATTGAGGTTAGGTTAGCTAAGATTTCGCTATATAGAGGTTCAAAAACTTATTTTTTAGTAACCTCTTACCAGCGAACTAAATTTAATTTAATCCTGTTAAAATTCTGTGATTTACTGCACATAGTATAGAAAATCTAAGTTTTATCTCAATGATTGACACACACTGTTTTTGTTTATCCGCGATCGGTACTGCACAACTCATTTTGTATATGGAGGGCCGTACTCAGCCCCTGGGCAGGCCTGGCGGTGAGGGCCCTTGTTGCCGTCCGGATCCAGGTTGGTGGCCTTTTTTTCTAGACAGTGTCCTAAATAAGACACTGGCCTGGCCTCCTGGGCCCCCCCCTCACAGACCTGGGCCCCAGGGCAGTTGTCCCCCTGCCCCCCACCCCCCGAGTACGGCCCTGCGTATATGCACTTTCAATGGCAACTGATGCACTAACTGAGGATTCAAATTGATATCAATTGATTTCTGGAGTTTATGTTTGTTTCCGTTTGTTACACCGGGGTTGAGACATGGACAGTTCGTTATACAAAGGTGAAATTTGTTATGTAGAGATTCTACAAAACAAAAATTTGTTAAACACAGATAAATTTATTTTTGCTGGGTTTATTATAAATTTGTTACGTTGAGGTTTTAAACAAGATTTATTCGTAACGTAGAGGAGTAATTTGCATTGTGTATAGTTCAAGAGGATTTTTAAAAAATTGTTAAATCAAGGAATCGTTACATTGAGATTCATTACGTCAAGGTTTGACAATATTTGCAGCTAAGTAAAGTAAATTGATAAATCCTTGTTTTAGGATACAGCCACAAGGAAATACTGTAATGTTAAAGAGCATTTAGCTTTATGTCTTATGTTAATAAGGTGTGTTCAAAAGTAGTAGGCCTATATTGCTTTGTTTTGCATTCAATTGTTATACGTCCTACAATCAAATGCGTAAAAGTTGACTTGTCTCATATCAAAAATAATATTAAAATCATCTTATCAATCTTATTTTTTTATTTTTTTTTATATCAGGATTTGTTTTATGTAAAGGCGGGTTAATACATTTTTCCACCAATTTCGTGATCCATCATAGCATTTAACTAACTCAAGTATTGAAAAAAATGTATTTGTATTTTATTGTAATGCCAACGGCACTTTTATAAAGCGCACATAAATGCTTTTCAAGGAAAGCGGTCCAACTTCTCCAATTTTGGTGAACCTGTGACCCTGAATGTCCAAAACGCATACTGTTGAATAGTGAGATGCCCATATTATTCTTGCATATTTTGATACTTGGCCTTTGACCTAACAGTGTAGGCCCTCACCTTTCAAGCTATGTCACTCGTATCTCCAGCTTTGCCTTTGGCCTCTGAGGTTGCACGGCGAAAGGTAAACTTTCTTATTCAGTCATTACCATGTGGCTGTCCAAATTTTACTTAAAAGCTTAAGATTCTGAATATTCTGATAAAAATAGTAAGCTTCACATGCTTCTGTGTTGAACATCACTCACTGTCACAGTCTATATTAGATATATTACCTAAGTGTTGGCTTTGAAATAGTTGTTCACCACGGGGTAACATTCTGTACTTGACAACTGATTAATTGTAGATCAATTCAAACTAAACTCAAATGTCCAAATATTTAGTCGAATATGGTCTTCTTAGTTTTGCGTTCAAAAAACAACTTTAAAAATGTATTGTGTTCTTTTAAATCATTTTAATATTACAATATAACAAAAAGTTCAAACTTATATTCAGAAATTTTAAGTAATGAATGGTTTATTATCACAGTTATTGAATACGATTTAGGAATAACAGAGGATTTATGTTATGATTATTATTATTTTAAAATGTCACATCAGTATTTAGTTATATAGTTTTTATGATGTCCATTTGATATGTTATGATTTATAGTTTTTGTTGTAGGATTGTAACTGTGTCAACTCTAGATTTTTATTTATCATTGATTCTTTGTAAATTTATAAGCCATGATTTTATAACATTATATTTCACAAAGCAAGCAATAGCATCACACCAAAATACAATATAATTGTTTTTGTACTAAACCTTTTTTTACTTTTTTATAAAATTGAATTGTTGATTTGTAAATTGTTTGTTCATTTCACCTTTACCTCTTATAAGTTTAGCAATCCAGCGCTTAAAACATCAAATCGTAGCTGAAGATACCACCAAGCTGTTATAGCAAGTTAATATTAATTTGGGCTTAAAAACATCATTGGACAAACATACTGCAATATAGTAACTGGCAATTCATGTAATAATTGTAAATACAAGAATTACAAATGTTATGATTTGTATGGCTGATATTTATTATTGACTAGTTGCTATACCTGTGCTTCGCAGCGGGGTGAAAATTGTGCCGATTTAAATTATTAAATGCGACACATTTTTGAATTCAAACAAATCTTCCACGGCCAACCGTTATCACAACATTTCGTATCAGCCAATCAGCGGCAGCAGTGGTGAGGAGGGGAGGATAGCGGCCCATTTGATCTGCGTGCGTGTGCTAATGCGGTTGTGGGGAAATTTGAGTCTCGCTCATACGACGCCCGATGGTCCAAATTCGAAAATACTTTCGTTTATAAGCCGCCCAAATTAACTCCGAATTAAACACGAGTGAAAATTGAGTAAATTCATTTTTAACGCTTGTTGTTTTCGGGAACTGAAAGTCTGTTATTTTTGCCACCTGTTTGTGCAAGGGGTAGCACGCGAAAATTCGATTTGAGATAAATTATTGAAAGTATTAATTTTCAATCGTGCCGGGTTTCCCCACAGTGTGAATGCGATGAGTGACTGGGATCCCAAAGGTATGGTTGATTTATAATTAAGTTAATTTATATACTATTTATGCACACAGACCCAGTCTCTAAGATTTAAGAATATCTATTGCGTGTAAACCCGTTCATATTTATTGGAATAAGTTTCAGAATTGTGTATTTTAAAGTTAACTGGTCATAATATGTGTTTAGCTACCTTGATACTTGAAACATCACTAGTACTCAACTCATAGCAACATGCAACAGTATCAGTAAGAGTATAGCTAATCTGTTTAGCATATCCAATTTAAACCGTTTTAAACTTAAATTGTTTGACTATATACAAGCAGCAATTTCGATTACCACAGTACAAAGTTTTATTCATGTTAATCATGTGGTTGCAATTCTCTCTATGTACATCGTAGCTTCCAATAGTTTGTACTGTGCTTGAAAATCAGAAAATAATTGGCGATATTAGCTGTCCAGTTTCGATAGGTTGGTCTTTAAATTTGACGGTATTTTCAGGATTTAATCCAAGCTCGGTCGGCCAATAAATAGATCTGTGATTGTTCAAGGTTTATAGTGTATAGGTTCCACTTAATACCAATTGTATGGGATTGCTTAATAATAACACCACTAAACCAACGTACAGTTCGCCACACAGCAACTACCTGCGAACTTAAAACATCCCCCAGGGCCCGCCCTTGCGCTGCCAAATGAGCAGCAGTCAATTACACCCCTATTTGACTGAAATACGCAATTGTGACTGGCCAGTTACACTTCAGTGATCCCAGGAACCTCAAATAAATAACTAATAACAATTGTCGCTTCAATAACAGTCAACAGATCTGACAGGCTGCGAGCAAAGTTAAATTACGAATTTGGTGAAAGTCAATTTATTGGCCGCCTATAATTGAAACCAACCAACAGCACTGAAAACACAAACTAAATTAGACAATAGCACATTACGTACCTGAATCTGAATGCATCCATTATAATTTATTTAACCTAGATTTCTGACAATATTTTGCTCCAATTATTGTAGGATATATGTATAGTGAGCACTGCATGTTTCAAAATATTTATTGTTCGCTAATGTAATAAATGTTAGCATGAAAAATGTATTTGATGTTCTTAGCATGAAATAAACCTGTATGTAGTACTATATCGGACTTGTATTTTTTTTCCAAGAGTCACTCTGTCGGTGGCGGTCCTATCAGGACCTCTATATTTTTGGGCCTTCAGCTAATATTGCTTATAAATTAATTAGATGGCATTTCCCCTTGTTTCTAAATAGCTTCCACTGCTGACTGCATTTGTCAAGTCGGGGTAGCCATTAATTTGTATTTCAGGTTTCAATTCAATTGTGTTCTCAAATAACAATAAACATACATGCCATATACATGGACATATGGGAAATATTCTTTACAAATAAATGATAGCGAGCAAGAGCGCTGACAGAGTGAGGATTTTAGGAACTGGGTCGAACTGGGTCTGACGTTGCCGGTAGAGAAATATTTTTTTTTTAGAATTAAGTAGTAATAAATTATATTATAGTATATTTGTGCGAATATTTTGATCGTTTTATACTGCTGTTGTTTTATACTGAGGACCAAAGGGTCGGTACATTTTATAATCAAAATATTCGCACAAATATACTATAATATAATTTATTACTACTTAATTCTAAAACAAAAATATTTCTCTACCGGCAACGTCAGACCCAGTTCGACCCAGTCCCTAAAATCCTCACTCTGTCAGCGCTCTTGCTCGCTATCATTTATTTGTAAAGAATATTTCCCATATGTCCATGTATATGGCATGTATGTTTATTGTTATTTGAGAACACAATTGAATTGAAACCTGAAATACAAATTAATGGCTACCCCGACTTGACAAATGCAGTCAGCAGTGGAAGCTATTTAGTAACAAGGGGAAATGCCATCTAATTAATTTATAAGCAATATTAGCTGAAGGCCCAACAATATAGAGGTCCTGATAGGACCGCCACCGACAGAGTGACTCTTGGAAAAAAAAATACAAGTCCGATATAGTACTACATACAGGTTTATTTCATGCTAAGAACATCAAATACATTTTTCATGCTAACAACATTTATTACATTAGCGAACAATAAATATTTTGAAACATGCAGTGCTCACTATACATATATCCTACGATAATTGGAGCAAAATATTGTCAGAAATCTAGGTTAAATAAATTATAATGGATGCATTCAGATTCAGGTACGTAATGTGCTATTGTCTAATTTAGTTTGTGTTTTCAGTGCTGTTGGTTGGTTCCAATTATAGGCGGCCAATAAATTGACTTTCACCAAATTCGTAATTTAACTTTGCTCGCAGCCTGTCAGATCTGTTGACTGTTATTGAAGCGACAATTGTTATTAGTTATTTATTTGAGGTTCCTGGGATCACTAAAGTGTAACTGGCCAGTCACAATTTTGTATTTCAGTCAAATAGGGGTGAATTGACTACTGCTCATTTGGCAGCGCAAGGGCGGGCCCTGGGGGATGTTTTAAGTTTGCAGGTAGTTGCTGTGTGGCGAACTGTACGTTGGTTTAGTGATGTTATTACTAAGCAATCCCATACAATTGGTATTAAGTGGAACCTATACACTATATACCTTGAACAATCACAGATCTATTTATTGGCCGACCGAGCTTGGATTAAATCCTGAAAATACCGTCAAATTTAAAGACCAACCTATCGAAACTGGACAGCTAATATCGCCAATTATTTTCTGATTTTCAAGCACAGTACAAACTATTGGAAGCTACGATGTACATAGAGAGAATTGCAACCACATGATTAACATGAATAAAACTTTGTACTGTGGTAATCAAAATTGCTGCTTGTATATAGTCAAACAGTTTAAGTTTAAAACGGTTTAAATTGGATATGCTAAACAGATTAGCTATACTCTTACTGATACTGTTGCATGTTGCTATGAGTTGAGTACTAGTGATGTTTCAAGTATCAAGGTAGCTAAACACATTTTATGACCAGTTAACTTTAAAATACACAATTCTGAAACTTATTCCAATAAATATAAACGGGTTTACACGCAATAGATATTCTTAAATCTTAGAGACCGGGTCTGCGTGCATATTATAAATAACTTAATTATAAATTAAGTATATAAATTAACTTAATTATAAATCAACCATACCTTTGGGATCCCAGTCACTCATCGCATTCACACTGTGGGGAAACCCGGCATGATTGAAAATTAATACTTTCAATAATTTATCTCAAATCAAATTTTCGCGTGCTACCCCTTGCACAAACAGGTGGCAAAAATAACAGACTTTCAGTTCCCGAAAACAACAAGCGTTAAAAATGAATTTACTCAATTTTCACTCGTGTTTAATTCGGAGTTAATTTGGGCGGCTTATAAACGAAAGTATTTTCGAATTTGGACCATCGGGCGTCGTATGAGCGAGACTCAAATTTCCCCACAACCGCACTAGCACACGCACGCAGATCAAATGGGCCGCTATCCTCCCCTCTCCTCCCCTCCTCACCACTGCTGCCGCTGATTGGCTGATACGAAATGTTGTGATAACGGTTGGCCGTGGAAGATTTGTTTGAATTCAAAAATGTGTCGCATTTAATAATTTAAATCGGCACAAAATTCAGAGTAGAAAAATTGTAAACAAAAGAATGACAGTCTGTCGTTAGATTTAATCCTTATAACAGGTCTTTATTTAAATGAATTGAACACGGCAATAAGCGTATGACACTCCTGGGTACATAGACTGTATTTGTACAAAACTTTAGCAAAATTGCTGCAGTAGCCTCATAGGGTAAAATACCTGCTCAAATAGGAAGATTTGTTGTTTAATTGTGAAAGTTATCAATGCAAACAGAGAATTACCCATCTTAAAATGGTATAAATACTCATGTTAGAAGGAAACCGTAAAAGATATAAATTGTTTTGGATGTTTAAGTAATCTTATTAAAATGGTCTCCACCTAATTACCCCTAGGTTGTCTGTATTACTACATCTAGTACTTTTTGTGCAGTGTTGTTCTTAATATCTTAATATATCTTTAAGACACTCTTGACACAACTAGGGCGTAGTTTAAGCAGGGGTGGATACAGACTATCATTTTGGGGGAGGTCTTGAGGTTTTGAAAATCATAGGATCGAGCAACAAGCTTAATACATGTATTGCTATATCATACAAATATTAATCTCCAAAAAAGGTGAAACCTACATGATGGCGCCATTTTACCCTCTACAATAAACGTTCCTACGGCAAAACAACTAACCACAGACCATGAAATAACATAATGTGCAATTTATGACAATCGTTTTCCATCAAGCAATAAAAAGGTTTTCCTGAACACCATATTTTAAAATTAGCGTGTTAAAGATTAAATTATTTGAATGGTTAATGAATATGGAACACAAGGAGAAACAATTTTCTTTTCAAATACAACTTTTATATAAAACATATTTTTGATCAAATATTTGCTGGAGACCATTGTTTTTGTGTATTTTTTTACAAACATCTACTGGTGAGGCTTCACTTTTTCAACCCTGAAGAGAACTCTTTAACAGTGGCGGATTTAGGGGAGGGCTATAGGGGCTGTAGCCCAGGGCGGCAAATTTACAGAAAATAATAAGTTGTTTAAAAATTAAATGTTGAAACTGGGAACATTTTGACGAAAGCGGATGACAATGACGGTGTGCCACCCTTTTAAAGGTGAAGGTAGTAATCAGAGACTATAATGTATTACGCTTGCAGCCACTCACACTGCAGTCCCTCAAAACAGTCATAATGCATTTGTCATTCATCCGTACTAGCGACAAGACGATTACGCTGCAGAGAAAGGACAGCAAGCCACAAACTACAGTTAATTCAACTTCTCCCCTCCGCTCATCAGGCACTGCGCCACTATGACTACGTCCAACTCACGGACTTCCAAGTTTATCCGTACATTCGCATAGCATTAAAATTATTTGTTACACAATATCAATAATGAGTAAGGTACATGGCTGAGAAATGTTGCATCAATCGAATTTGAGATGACAATAAACAAATTTAGACTGCAATGATATTTCCAATCGGTACTTTGGTATTATACGGATGCCACCCTTATACAGCGCGCTGCGGCAGTTATGTTAGGATGGGTTATCATAAAAATGATTGTAGGACTTTCCTTGTTTCATTACAAATCGAATGATACCTGATGAGTCATACTTCAGGCCGCCAAACCCCCTCCAAATAGGCCAAGGTCAGGTCATTGACCGGAGCGCGCGCATCACCCGTCACCGCCTGTATCTGGGTCAGTGTCATGAGTGATTTATTGCCGTGCTACGTTACATTTGTTTTCATAATGAGTGACGTTCTTTTGGTGTGGGATTTACCTCGAAATGAAGAGGAAACCGTACGTATTTTTATGATAACCCATCCTAACATAACTGCCACAGCGCGCTGTATATTTGGCGGAGTACATGTGGCGATCGGGTGTGGCTGCTAGCGGCGGCGACGCATTCAACACGATCCTAGTGGACATCGCTGTCTTTTGGGAGGCACAACACAAAGACCGCTCATCAGAATGATGTAAAATTTGTACAGTAAGTCAATAAAAGTACGTTTTTTCGAATTATGTAGTTATCCTTTGTATCCGGTAAAAATTTAACCTCCAAAAATAGTGGCATCCGTATAATACCAAAGTACCTTTCAATCTCAAGGTAACAAACAAAGTTATTTCAGCCGTCGTATAGCCGTATACTTACTATATCAAAGGCTACCACACATAATCGTTCATTCTGGAGGATATTGTTTTTATCAAAACATCTGACCAAAGACAAATAAAGACATAATCTGTGAAGAGAGTATTTGATTGGTTGTTGCCATGGGAGCATAGTTGTCAGTGGGTCAAATGGTGGTCAGAATATAGGCTGCAGTGTTTTACTCCAGACGAGACCACTATATTTATATATAGTTTAGGTGGAACGAGGTCAAAATCTCCCATTTCATTAAATGAAAAACTTTGATACTCGGAAGTCTTTAAATTAATATCTTGTCGCATATTAGGCGAATCATGATGTTAAACTTAACTTTATAATCTTGCGATAAATTTTAGATGTAATTTTATCATTTATCTCGGAGCAAAGTTATTATTTGAGTTAAATGAAAACACCCTTGTAATATGGCTTGGGAAATAGTGTTGAAAACAAGCCGTCTTGTACAACGAATGACACTGTCCCATCAACAAGTTAACACCACAACAGGACAAAATACCAAATATGACGGCACGCTTTTTGAAGGTTATTTTTCAGAGAGTAGAGACTCCTGTAGTTATTATATTTTAATTAATTGGATCTTCAACATCATGGAGGTGAAACTAGAAGTAGTGTTTGAAAATGTATAGAGTTTTATGAAGATTAGGCCTACATCAATTCATTTTAGCGAATTTCCCCTATAGGGAAGAAGCTATTACCGTAGGTGGCATGGTAAGACTTAAGCCTGAGACCATGATAACTTTTTGTTTTGAGGTCCCCAGATGCCAAAAACACTATTCGTTCAAATTTATATACGTATATATGTGAGGCGGAAAGGAAAAAGGGACCTCTTCGCGGCAATTTTTGATTTTGAGTTATTCATATTTTTGAATTCCTCATTTAATTCCTAACAAGTTGGCTTAAGTCCCATGAGTCTACGATTTTTTTTGTTAAAGTTATAGGACTTTGAAATTACGTGAGAGAAAAGGGCCATTTTTGAGAAAAATCAATTTGAAAATTTCAAATAAGCATAAAACATATATTTTTCATATTTAAG
This sequence comes from Allygus modestus, assembly GCA_963675035.1. Lineage (NCBI taxonomy): Eukaryota > Metazoa > Arthropoda > Insecta > Hemiptera > Cicadellidae > Allygus > Allygus modestus. The sequence continues at coordinate 295,658,215 of OY776112.1, forward strand.
CAACGGTTTTGGTATCAAAAGAAAGCCCTAAATGTTGTCTGTAATGGGAATACCTATTTTTTCTTAACTCACAGTAGTTTTCAAGAAAATAATGTTTTTATCGAAGCATGTTGTGAAAAGTGATATTTCAGAAAAGGGACCTCTTCGCAGCCCTATGTTATTTCTCCATAACAAATCGCAAAACTGCCGAAAACGACCTCTTGGCGGCATTTTCCGGTTTTTAGTTATAAAAATGCTTTAAAACAGAAACATTTCAGTGAAAAAATTATATTTCTATGGCTTTTTTTGTTCAGTTTACGAATTTTTGAATTTGTATGAAGTAGAAATGGGCAATTTGAGAAAAATGCAATTCGTTCTAGATTTACAATAAATTCGTAGTAGTTCACCTCGTCACCGCTATAATTCGTCAGAGTGCAGTTTTCAAAGTGTTGCATAGCTATCTGATTTGTTTTAAAAAGGGACCTGTTCGCGGCAATGTTATTTCTCCATAAGCGCGAAGAGGTACCTTTTCTTAAGCTAGACATCGACTTCTTTAATCATTATTTTGAATGTTTTATTCGATTACAACAGTTTTGTAATCGATTTCAACCGGTAAAGGACGAACTGGAGCATATTAAAATACAAACAACCGAAAATCAATATTTTTGACCTCAATCGATAAAACTGCCTTTACTGAAATTTTTACTTTGCCGCGAAGAGGTCCCTTTTTCCTTTCTGCCTCACATATGTATATATGTGTGTCCGTTATCGCGATAAATTTTGAAAGAAGCACCCGATTTTTATGAAATTTGGCACAAATGTGGAGAGTAACATTTATGACTTTAAGTTCGAAAACCAGATTGATCGGTTTATGGGAAGGGGGTTTTATAGGGGTTTCAAATTTTCCAAAAATCAGTTTTTTGAACTTTTTACCCTAAAATTTTAAAAACACTAGATTTTGGTTAGATCCATTTTGTAGAGCTTAAAAAAACAATTTAGTATTTTGAATCATTAAGCTAGGTTTAGTGGTTGTGGAGAAAAGTCAAAAAATGTGTCCAAAAAATTTCCCATGTTAATCTTATGGGAATACGGTTTTTGGATTTTCCTCAGTTAATTTCACTAAAAACTCCACATTTCTTTCTACCAACCAGTTTAGCTCTACAAAACAATCATTTTGGCATTTTAATTGTTGTTTTACGTCCAACCGTTGCAGTGATACTCAAAGTGCTAAACCAGTACATTGTCCAATGTTATCCTTATGGAGAATAAATAAAATGTTATATTATGATTATTTATGTATGTATATTGATGAAACTCGGTATGTGGCTTCAACTAGTTGTGGTATACTGATAATAGCCCAAAAAAAATTTGTTGTTGATTTTTCCCGGTAGCAGCAAACCTGCATACTCGGTCCCCATCTATTCATATGGAGAATAAGTAAAGTTTTATATCTCCCTTAGTTATGAACCTAAATTAATAAAACTTGGTATGTAGCTTCACCTGGTTGAGTTATATTGATAATTGCAAAAAAACACATATCTTATCTTCCTTGTTGCAGCAAACCTGCGTACTCATTTATAATGTTATTCTTATGGAGAATAAATAAAATGCTATATATCACTTATTAATGAATGTATTTTTGTGAAACTTGGTAAGTGGCTCTAGGTAGTAGTGATACCCACATATTTGCAGTATTGGAAATTCGCTGAGTACGCAGGTTTGCTGCGACGGGGGTATTATATTTTGATCGTCTAAAACATGTAAACAATTCTTTGTATACAAGTATAAATTACAAAATAACTGAACAACTGTATTGAAAGGCGCTAATTCAGGATTAAAATCGTCAAAATCTTGAGGCTAATGGTCCGAATTACGAATTTTAAGGCTACATTGTCATCATATCTTATTTATAGGTTATTTATTAGCGAATTTCCCCTATAGGGAAGAAGCTATTACCGTAGGTGGCATGGTAAGAGTTAAGCCCGAGACCATGATAACTTTTTGTTTTGAGGTCTCTAGATGCCAAAAACAATATTCGTTCAAATTTTAGCGAATTTCCCCTATAGGGAAGAAGCTATTACCGTAGGTGGCATGGTAAGACTTAAGCCCGAGACCATGATAACTTTTTGTTTTGAGGTCCCCAGATGCCAAAAACACTATTTGTTCAAATTTATATATATACAGTATGTGATATGCAGTATGTGGTATGTGGATGTGTGTGTGCTGTTGGTTATGTGTGTGTGTCCGTTACCGCGATAACTTTTGAAAGAAGCGCCCGATTTTGATGAAATTTGGCTCAAATGTGGAGAGTAACATTTATGACTTTAAGTTCGAAAACCAGATCGATCGGTTTATGGGAAGGGGGTTTTATGGGGGTTTCAAATTTTCCAAAAATCAGTTTTTTGAACTTTTTACCCTAAAATTTTAAAAACACTAGATTTTGGTTATAGCCATTTTATAGAGCTCCAAAAAAAAAATTAATATTTTGAATCATTAAGCTAGGTTTAGTGGTTGTGGAGAAAAGTCAACAAATGTGTCCATAAAATTTCCCATGTTAAGCTTATGGGAATACGGTTTTTGGATTTTCCTCAGATAATTTCACTAAAAACTCCACATTTCTTTCTATCAATCAGTTTAGCTCTACAAAACAATCATTTTGGCGTTTTAATTGTTGTCTTACGTCCAACCGTTGCAGTGATATTCAAAGTAGAAAACACAGTACGTTGTCCAATTTTATCCTTATGGAGATTGAATAAAATCTTATATTTTGATTATTTTTGTATGTATATTAATGAAACTTGGTGTGTGGCTTCAACTAGTTGTGGTATATTGATATTAGCACAAAAAAATGGTCTTTGTTGATTTTTCCCGGTACCAGCAAACCTGCATACTCGGCCCCCATGTTATTCATATGGAGAATAAGTAAAGTTTAATATCTCCCTTAGTTATGACCCTAAATTAATAATACCCCCGTCGCAGCAAACCTGCATACTCAGTGGATTTCCAATGCATATATATGTGACTCACTACTACATAGAGCTACTTACCAAGTTTCACAAAAATACATCCATAAGTAAGTGATATATAGCATTTTATTTATTCTCCATAAGAATAACATTAGGGTTGAGGACGCAGGTTTGCTGCAACGAGGAAGATAAGTAATATGTTTTTTTTTGCAATTATCAATATAACTGAACCAGGTGAAGCTATATACCAAGTTTTATTAATTTAGGTTCATAATTAAGGGAGACATACAACTTTACTTATTCTCCGTATGAATAACATGGGGGCCGAGTATGCAGGTTTGCTGCTACGGGGACTATCAACAAAAAACTTGTTTTTTGTGCTAATATCAATATACCACAACTAGTTGAAGCCACATACCAAGTTTTATCAATATACATTCAAAAATAATCGAGATATAGAATTTTTTTATTCTCCATAAGGATAACATTGGACAACGTACTGTGTTTAGCACTTTAAATATCTCTGCAACGGTTGGACGTAGTACAACGATTAAAACACCAAAATGATTGTTTTGTTGAGCTAAACACATTAATAAACAGAAATGTAAAGTTTTTAGTAAAATTATCTGAGAAAAATCTAAAAACCTTTTTCCCATAAGATTAACATGGGACACGTTTTTTTGGATTTTCTCCGCAACCACTTAACCTAGGTTAATGATTCAAAATACTAAATTATTTGTTTTTTAAGCTCTATAAAATGGCTATAACCAAAATTGAGTGTTTTTAACATTTTGGGGTAAAATTTGCAAAAAAACCGATTTTTGGAAAATTGTAAACCCCCTTCCCATAGTGCGATCGATCTGGTTTTCGAACTAAAAGTCATAAATGCTACTCTCCTCATTTGTGCCAAATTTCATCAAAATCGGGTGTTTCTTTCAAAAGTTATCGCGGTAACGGACACACATATATATATACATATATATATATATATATATATATATATATAAGTATATATAAATTTGAACGAATAGTGTTTTTGGCATCTGGGGACCTCAAAACAAAAAGTTATCATGGTCTGGGGCTTAAGTCTTACCATGAGACCTAAGGTAATACCTTCTTCCCTATAGGGGAAATTCGCTAAAACTTGGTATCTAGCTTCACCTGGTTGAGTAATATTGATAATTGCAAAAAAAACACATATCTTATCTTCCTTGTTGCAGCAAACCTGCGTACTCAATTATAATGTTATTCTTATGGAGAATAAATCAAGTGCTATATATCACTTATTAATGAATGTATTTTAATGAAACTGGTAAGTGGCTTTAGGTAGTAGTGATACCCATATATATGCATTGGAAATTCGCTGACTACGCAGGTTTGCTGCGATGGGGGTATTTATATATGTATATATATACAATATATATATATATGTGTGTGTGTGTGTGTGTCCGTTACCACGATAACTTTTGAAAGAAGCACCTGATTTTGATGAAATTTGGCACAAATGTGGAGAGTAACATTTATGACTTTAAGTTCAAAAACCAGATCGATCGGTCTATGGGAAGGGGGTTTACAATTTTCCAAAAATCTGTTTTTTGATCTTTTTACTCTAAAATTTTAAAAACACTAGATTTTGGTCATAGCCATTTTATAGAGCTTAAAAAAACAAACAATTTAGTATTTTGAATCATTAAGCTAGGTTTAGTGGTTGTGGAGAAAAGTAAAAAAATGTGTCCATAAAATTTCCCATGTTAATCTTACGGGAATTTAGATTTAAATTTTTAGATTTTCCTCAGATAATTTCACTAAAAACTTCAAATTTCTTTCTACCAATCAGTTTAGCTCTACAAAACAATCATTTTGGCATTTTAATTGTTGTTTTACGTCCAACCGTTGCAGTGATATTCAAAGTGTTAAACACAGTAGGTTGTCCAGTGTTATCCTTAAGGAGAATAAATAAAATGTTATATTTCTATTATTTATGTATGTATATTGATGAAACTTGGTATGTGTTTTCATCTAGTTGTGCTATATTGATATTAGCACAAAACAATTTTTTTGGTGATTTTTCCTGGTAGCAGCAAACCTGCATACTCGGCCCCAATGTTATTCATATGGAGAATAAGTCAAGTTTTATATCTCCCTTAGTTGTGAACCTAAATTAATAAAACTTGGTATGTAGCTTCACCTAGTTGAGTTATATTGATAATTGCAAAAAATCACATTTCTTATCTCCCTTGTTGCAGCAAACCTGCGTACTCAATTATAATGTTATTCTTATGGATAATAAATAAAATGCTATATGTCACTTATTAATTATGTATTTTTATGAAACTTGGTAAGTGGCTCTAGGTAGTAGTGATACCCTTATATATGCATTGGAAATTTGCTGAGTACGCAGGTTTGCTGCGACGGGGGTATTATAATTTTCAGTAGTCAATGCGTTGGTATAAAAAGTAATAATCAATGAAGTATAAGAAGGGATTTTTAGACCTTATTTGTTGAAAGATTTTCTTATTATTAAAAAGTACCACTGCTTCACACTGCTTTTAACACCAACATTTGTCTCAATGGGTGATTGTCATTGAGTAGGCTATATTGTACTGTGTTAATGTGAATCAAGTCAATTATACTTATTTATATTATACTTATCAAGTCAATTATAATTATTTTACTGGTTTTTTGAACTAAGAGATAACAGAAATGTCTTAAAACGATTAATTCAGTAAATTCGTAGTAACTTTTTAATACTGCCACAAAATAACCAAACAAGATGTATAACATGTGAGTAAACATGGGCGGCGAAAAGGACAAAGATTATAGGGTGGGAGATTTCCTAATAGCCCTTAGGCGGCAATTGCTTAAATCCGCCACTGTTCTTTAAGATATATTAACCTCGTTGGTATTGAGTCTGCGTTTTCTTAAGGGGTTTGGCAGTAAAGGAAAATTGGAAAATCCTTCTACAGCAGGGACCGGAATAAATGGTTGTGAAAAACATTAACCTAATACATAAAGTTATGTGAGTTTTAGGCCGTAAATGTTTATTTCTTTATTAAAAGAAGTTGTGAATTTACTGAATTAATTGTATTACTTGTAACACATTTATGTTGTTGCGTACAAACAGAGAGTGGAGTAATCACATTTTAAATCCATCCTGTCTAATAATATATTCCTTTGTTTTGCACAACTTGTACCATCTGACTTTTCTTATTTTGATTTTATCATCTGTTTTTATTTTATTGTTTCATTTTGTTTTTGTTTTCATGCAACGTCAACATGAGTTCTTTAATATAATTTTGGATCCCTGAATACAAATCTTTCACATTATATCAAACCTTTGATCAAAACAGAACGGAATTATGTGAATTGGACAATCTACAACGTGAGTGAAATATGAACTTGGACGTGGACAGTGTTGGTGAGTGGTTGCAACCTTTAGATTAATTTTGTGTGCACACCAAGTTTTGTATAATATTTATACCCGTTTTGTTTTGAATATACTTGTCTCTTGTTCCTATATTAACCGCATCTAATTTAATAAATAAATCACCTATCCTGTCAACGCAATATGTGTTTAGTTTTTTTCCTTTCTTTTGGGAATTTAAATAAATTCCCTGGTCCTCCATCTATGTGAATTCACTTTAATTTTAATTCTTTGTTTTTCCTTAAGCTACCCATATCCCCCATTTTTTGGTCCTTCGGGCCGGATAGTATCAAAGCGATTTGGAAATACAATAGTTCACTTTATAGATTCCTTTATTTCAATTTTCCTAAGTGTCTATACTGCTCTCTGTTACGCATCCAAAACATACTAAAGAACTTGTGGAAACTGATATTTGATTATCCATCATAAGTTTTATTCAACTATATTTATTTGTACTATTATTCATTATGGCGCCTCCAAGAAATACTGATTTCAAAGCCGAGACATACAAACGGCTTACTGCCTTAACAAAAACACGGTTGTCTAATATTAAGGTTTCAATTGACAATCTGTTTGCGCAAACTGAACCACTATCCGTTGTCCAGCTTAAAACCCTAAATGCTTACATGATCGAACTTCAAAAGAAAAAAAATGATTTTGAATTGAATCTACAACAAGTTCTAACGGTTTCGGGTGAAGATGCTTTATCTCATGAATCTTTATCTACAGATCAAGATGAAATTAACGATCTATACATTCACATCTTGAGCCATATTGAAGCTTTGATTCCAGTTAATGAATCGCAAACTAACGGTGATAGCAATAACGGGTCATTATCCACTGCACATTCACAAGTACGGTTACCTAAGTTTGAACTCCCTAAGTTTGTTGGTGAATTGACGTCTTGGACTTCATTTATCAACTTATTTGATGCGACAATACATCACAACGACTCACTATCCGACGTGATGAAATTTCAATATCTTTTAAGCGCATTGGGTGAAGAACCACTCAACTTGATACGTAGCCTTAATCTCACCGCACCTAATTACACAGTTGCGTACAATTTACTCAGGGATCGGTATCATAATGATCGTCGTTTACAACTGATCCATCTTAACAATTTGTTGGATTTACCTCAAATTACTAGCTCACACACATCTGGCATTCGTCAGTTTGTCAATACCTTTCATGAAAATACTCAAGCTTTGGTTGCTCTCAAATGCGAAGTATTAAATTCGGACCCTTTGATGGTCGCGACATTATTACGGAAAATGGATGTGGAACTTCGCACTAAATTAGAATCTTTTCGTGCAACTTTATCGTTACCTAAGCACACGTTGCCTACTACTAAAGAAATAATTGATTTCTTGACTACCAAATGCACCCACCTGGAAGATGCGACGTTGTCACAAGGTATTCAGACAATGGCAACTTGTTCATCTTCTAGCTACTCCAAATCTATTAATCGCAATAAATTTGATTCAAAGAAACCTGTTAACATGGTAGCCACTCATTTCTCTCCGCAAATTGACCATAATGAACACTCACACACACCTTGTTTCGCGTGTAACCAGATTTCCCATAAGATCTATGCTTGCCCTGCCTTCAAAACTAAAACACCTCAAGAACGTTTTCAATTGGTCAAACAGCACCGTAAATGTGTTTCATGTCTAGGAACTCATGACGTTAAATCATGTAAATCACAATCATCATGCAAACTTTGTAATAAACGCCATCACACTTTGTTACATTTCAATGTGGATACGACTCATAGTAGAGAAAATTATTCCAATGTCGGAAACAATTTGTTTTCTAAGAAATCATCAAATGGTTCCGTACGAGATTCTACCTCTAAATCAGAATCTATCATACCGGTACTTACCTCACAAAATAGTCCCCCTTCATCAAGTATTAATACTACAGTGTTACTAGGTACCTTATTAGTACAACTCAGCTCATCTGACGGAAACTCACACGTGTTTCGTGCGCTTCTTGATTCTGGAAGCATGTGCAATCTTATCACTGAACACGCTGCCTCAACCCTCAATACTAGACGACACAAATCTGATATTCAACTCTCTGGCATTGATAATCATGTAACTAGTAACAGAGGACAAATCTTTGTCGATCTGAAAACGTTGTCTGGGCAAATCATAGCCACTAATCAACCCACATTAGTCCTTGACAAACTAACGGTTGATCTTCCTCGCGTACCTCTTTCAAACGACTTATTGAAACAATCTAGATCATTCACTCTCGCTGATCCTACATTTCACATACCCAGCCGCATCGATGTTGTCATTGGTGGCTCACTCTTTCCTCAATTGTTCACTCAAGAGCAATTCTCTCTTGGTCACAATATGCCATATGTTATGGGCACTCATTTCGGATATGTTCTCATGGGCACTGCTCCATGCATGCCAACTCAATCCAAGCCTTCCACTTCGTTACCGTCTACTACACTCAACGTGTGTCTCCATTCGATTAGTGAGGCTGATCTTCATACGTCGATACAACGGTTTTGGATCCAAGAAGAGCCTCCCACACGTTCAATTAAAACACATGAGGAAGAATTATGTGATCTACACTTTATTGAGACACATACTCGCGATGCCAATGGACGTTACACAGTGCGTCTTCCATTTAAGGACTCTAGTACTGTTCTAGGTGAATCGAAAACTGCCGCGGAATTGCGCCTATATGCGATGGAACACAAGTTCAAGTCCAATAACCGCTTTGCTCAACTATATTATGATTTTATGGATGAATATTTGTCTCTAGGCCATATGTCAGAATGTAATGACATAAACCTCTCACACCCGCATTACTTTCTTCCCCATCATGGAGTACTTAAGGAAGGTAGTAGCACTACTAAATTGAGGACTGTGTTCGATGCTAGTTGCAAAACTAGTTCCGGAAATTCTCTTAACGGAATCTTGTTAACTGGGCCCAAACTACAAAACAACATTTGCGACTTGCTCATGCATTTTCGTAGTCACAAGGTTGTATTTTGTTGCGACATCCGACAAATGTACCGCCAAATTTCGGTCCACTCAGACGATCGAAATTTCCAATTAATATTGTGGCGAACACAATCTGACCAAACTGCATCTATCTTTAAGCTGAACACCGTTACGTATGGTATGAATAGTTCCCCCTACCTTGCCATTCGAACGTTACATCAATTAGCTAATGACGAAGGACAAGAATTTCCGGATGCTGCCCGTGTTTTGCTTAACCATACTTACGTAGACGATATCATCACTGGTGCTGATACTGAAACAGAAGCTATAATGCTACAACAGCAACTTATTTCACTCTTGAATCGTGGATGTTTTGAATTACGAAAATGGGTTTCAAACTCGCCTAATTTATTAGGTCATTTGCCTGAAAATCATTTGGAATCCCCCAAGTTTCTTCAGAGCTCTGATGATACACCTCATTTCAATGTATTAGGTCTTCAATGGTCTCCTACTACTGACTCATACAATGTTCAAATTCCTAATACTTGTAAATTTCCCACTAAACGAATTGTCTTAAGCACAATCGCACAAATTTATGATCCATGTGGATTTCTCGTACCCTTTATCATGCTTGCAAAATGCTTCATGCAGCTAATCTGGACTAAAGGATTATCGTGGGACACACCTTTGCCTCTTGATCTCCGTTCACAATGGTACTCCTTTACCGATAACATCAAATGGTTGACGAACATTTCGATACCTCGGTCATTAAATTTTTCATTGTCATGCAACATTCAATTGCATGGGTTTTGCGATGCTTCAGAAGCTGGATACGCTGCAGTAGTTTATTTAAGATGTGAATCTCCTAATCATGATTTATCTATTAAGCTTATAACAGCAAAAAGTCGAGTATCTCCACTAAAACGTGTCACAATACCGCGCTTGGAATTATGCGCAGCACACTTATTAGCCCAACTTGTAGCTCATTGTAAGTCCATATTTTCGGATAAATTATCGACAACAAACATCCATTTATGGTGCGACTCAACCATAGCATTAACTTGGCTTCAAACCCCGCCATACCGGTTAAAGACCTATGTTGCCAATCGTGTGTCGCAAACGCAAGAACTCGTTCCAACCGAATCGTGGAAACTATTTCTTCAGAAGACAACCCTGCTGATTGTGCTTCACGTGGACTACTCGTGTCACAATTGACCAACCATCACCTATGGTGGAGCGGTCCTGCTTGGCTTACTTACCCTTCATGTAATTGGCCGACACCTAAGTTCATTCCTATCTCACTTGACCATTCACATGAGCTTAAAGAAACCCCACTCACTGTTTTAACAGCCACTCCTCAAGAAGAATGGTCATTATTAACAAAATTGTCATCATGGACTAAACTGAAACGCGTTATGGCTTTTGTATTGCGATTTGTTCATAACTGTCGTACTTCATCACGTCGCCAAGGATATCTTGTAACTAACGAACTTCAAGAAGCTGAATTGAAAATATTTGCTTTGGTTCAGCGCACAACGTTTGCAGAAGAATTAAAATTGTTGTCAAAACAGCAGAATTGTTCAAAACGTGTTCAACGACTAAATCCTTTCCTCGATTCAAACAATCTAATCCGTGTTGGAGGACGACTTAATCATTCTTCACTTCCTTATGACACACGATACCCCATTTTATTGCCTAAGTGTCATCATGTTGTTGATATAATTATCAACCATCACCATATAAAATATCTTCATGCCGGTCCACAATTGGTCCAATCATTGCTTGCAAAACATTTATGGATTCTTTGCGCTCGGAACGTAATTCGTTCTCGAATCTACAAATGCATAACATGTTTTAAGCATCGTCCAAGAAACATCACACCTTTAATGGGTGAACTACCTTCATGCCGCATAAACCCTGTCAGACCCTTCTTGTCTACAGGAATCGACTTCGGTGGGCCGTATAACGTTAAAGTGGTAAACCTGCACTTTGTGAAACAAATCAAGGTGCACATATGCATTTTTTTTTTTGTATGCATGGTAACTAAAGCCGTACACATTGAAGTAGTCACGGACTTAACAACAGACGCCTTCATTGCAGCTCTCACAAGATTTATATCTCGAAGAGGGCTATGTACTGAGATATACTCAGATTGCGGTACAAACTTTATTGGAGCAAATACGTTACTTCGCAATATAGTAAGATCAACTATACACAATGCCCAATCACATCATCAAATTCATCATTTTGTCACTAATCACGGAATTAAATTCCACTTCAATCCGCCCGCTGCTCCACACCAAGGTGGATTGTGGGAAAGTGCTATCAAAGGTGCCAAACACCATTTAAACCGAGTAATGGGTAACACAGTTTTATCCCTCCCAGAATTTATCACTCTAACTGTGCGTATAGAAGCTATGTTAAATTCAAGACCTCTGACACCGTTGTTTCATGATCCCAACGATGTCTCTGCATTAACACCGGGCCATTTTAGCGAATTTCCCCTATAGGGAAGAAGCTATTACCGTAGTCGGCATGGTAAGACCTAGGCCCGGGACCATGATAACTTTTCGTTTTGAGGTCCCCAGACCCCAAAAATACCATTCGTTCGAAACTGTATAAATATATATATATATATATATATATATATATATATATATGTGTCCGTGAGCACGATAACTCTCGTAAAAATTTTGATGAAATTTGGTATAAACGTGTAAAGCAACATTTATGACTTTAAGTTCGAAAACCAGCCAGATCGCTCTATCCGAAGGGGTATTTTGGGGGGGTTTTGTACCCCAAAAATGGGTTTTTTTGAATTTTTTACATATAATTTTGGAAATAGTCAGATTTTATTTTTTCCCATTGGATTCAGCTTAAAAAAACACACAATTTGGTATTTTGATCATTTCTCTACGTCAATTGGTTACCGAGATATTGAAAGTGCTAAACACAGAACGTTGTCTAATGTTATTCTTATGGACGAAAATAAAAATTTTATATCTCGCTTATTTATGAACATATACTGACGAAACTTGGTATACGGCTTTATCTGGTTGTGGACCATTGGTATTTCCTCAAAAAAACAATTTTTTGACAAAGGCTCCCATAGCAGCAAACCTGCGTACTCAGCCCCATGTTATCCTTATGGAGAATAAGTAACGTGTTATCTCCCTTAATTATGAAAATAAATTAATGAAATTTGGTAAGTGACTTCACCTAGTTGAGTTATATTGATATAAGCATAAAACCCCATTTTTTGTGTTCCTTGCTTCAGCAAACCTGCATACTCAGCCGCCATGTTATTCTTATGGAGAATAATTAAAATGTCATAAATTGTTTATTTATGAATGTATATTGATGAAACTTGGTATGTAGCTTCATGTGGCATTAAGATAAATATATATGCATTGGAAATTCGCTAAGTATGCAGGTTTGCTGCTACGGGGGTATTTTAATTGGCGCTCCGCTTATCTCTATTCCAGAACAAGATTTTACTGAAATTCCTTCTAATCGCTTGAAACATTGGCAATTGGCTCAATAATTCTTCCAACAAATCTGGCGCAGATGGAGCCTCGAATACTTGCATACACTCCAACAACGATCCAAATGGACAACCAATAATGTAAGTTTGAAGATTGGTGACCTTGTTCTGGTACATTCACCATCTAGCCCATTAAACTGGCCACTCGCACGCATCATTCAAGCTTATCCAGGAACCGATGGAGTCATTCGAGTTGCAAAAATCCAGACTGCAAAAGGAACACTTGTACGACCAGTTGTCAAATTATTCGCTTTACCAACCATGTGAATTTGTTGAAATGATGACACTTCAAGGGGGCCGGTTATGTTGCGTACAAACAGAGAGTGGAGTAATCACATTTTAAATCCATCCTGTCTAATAATATATTCCTTTGTTTTGCACAACTTGTAACATCTGACTTTTCTTATTTTGATTTTATCATCTGTTTTTATTTTATTGTTTCATTTTGTTTTTGTTTTCATGCAACGTCAACATGAGTTCTTTAATATAATTTTGGATCCCTGAATACAAATCTTTCACATTATATCAAACCTTTGATCAAAACAGAACGGAATTATGTGAACTGGACAATCTACAACGCGAGTGAAATATGAACTTGGACGTGGACAGTGTTGGTGAGTGGTTGCAACCTTTAGATTAATTTTGTGTGCACACCAAGTTTTGTATAATATTTATATCCGTTTTGTTTTGAATATACTTGTCTCTTGTTCCTATATTAACCGCATCTAATTTAATAAATAAATCACCTTTCCTGTCAACGCAATATGTGTTTAGTTTTTTTTCCTTTCTTTTGGGAATTTAAATAAATTCCCTGGTCCTCCATCTATGTGAATTCACTTTAATTTTAATTCTTTGTTTTTCCTTAAGCTACCCATATCCCCCATATGTAATTACTATTATTTCCTATAGTTAAAAAGTAATAATTACTATATTATTTCCTAGTTAAAAAGTTAATAAACGACTTTAGAAACAATAAAAATATTGTAGAACTAACTTGACTCATATGAACTTAGTTCAGTGGATACAATATGCAATGACAATCAGCTCTAGCGATTATAATGATTAAAGAAATGTTCGATTTAATAAAGAGAACATCCTTCAACAAAAGGCCTGAAATTCCTCCTTAAGCCATGCCTCATAGAACAATAAATTGTACACCAAAGCATTGACTGCTGAAAAGAGATTACATAGGCCTAGCCTAAAAGTATGTTGACGTTGTATGGTTATTATCAAGGAAGTAAATTTGTTATACAGTAGAAACTCGCTAAGGCGACCCTCGATAAGACGAAAACCTCGATAATGAGTCTGATTTTCTAATCCCCGTGAATCTCCCATAACACTCAATGTTATAAATACCTCTATAACACGACTCATTTTCAAATAAATACCTCGATAGCACGTCTTTTTGTCATTTCATATTACTAATAAATAAACCTTTATAGCGCGTCTTTTTAAATAACTGAACCTCTATAGCACGACTCCCACCTCAATAACACGCTTTATTGGGTAAGTGAACCTTTATTTCACGACTCTAACCTCAATAGCGCGCCGTTTTGTGTTACGGAACCTTTATAGCACGACTCAACCTTTCTCACGCATAGTTCCCACGGTGAGATCGGATGTTTTGAAGTAAACAACAACGTCTTGGGCTCAGGTCTCAACCGGAAAACCCCTGCTTCCCTATCCCCCCTCCTCTACCGGCCTTTCCTTATCTATCACGGGTCAAATCAGTATTTCACAATAGGTTAAGGTACTGTAATTTTGAGCTTATTAACTCTATACTTTAGTGAACTGAGTGGGTTGATTTTTCTTACTGCCGTAAGTTCTGCATATTATTTTATTGAATAAGAAAACTTATCACAGTAGCAGGCCTATAATGAACAATTTACGATAATATTAATTTTCTAAAATGAATATTACAGCCTAATTATAAACTTTACTAGGCCTATTATTTTTCAATCAATTTTAATACTGTAATTGTATTGTTATATGGCAATCATAAAGAAGTTTGTTTTACTTGTACGTGTGTTCATTTATTTATGACTGATTTATACGGCAATTTTCTGCTTAAAACAAAATTAGAAATGTTTCATAAAAAACGTGCTTGGTATAGAAAAAGTCTGTGACCTCGATAGCACGTCTTGTTGTGAAAACAACCTTGATAGCACGACCCTCAATTACAAGTGCACCTCGATAAGAAGACTATTTTAAAGATACCCTTGAGAGTCGTGTTATCGAGGTTCTACTGTACTGGAGACAACACTGCCTTGCCTAACGATTAGTGTCAGGTTAGTACATCTTTGAGAAATAAATGAACAAATCTCGTTCTTTGAACTGCAGTAATGGATTCTTCTAAACGAGTCTGGTCATTCAAATGAGTGTACCATAGTAAAAGTAATCAAAATAATTGACGCAAATTAATTTTGTTTGCTTGCTTCACGTATCTATTCTTGCAAAGAAATTGAATAAACTATGAACAAATCAACAAATACAATGTTACTAACCAATAGACCTCCTTGGTTATTGGTATATTTAATTTGTTATTTGGAGATTTTAGGTTAACACTCTTGCCTCTTGACTTGCAACAATGCGAGAGTTAACGTCGCAATGGTCATTCAATGATCATGAGTTCTAAGTCTTTTTCACTCATGAAGTACTAAGAGCGGTCATAATTAAGTGTTCCCAAAAACAACCAACTGATGAAAGATGAAATGTAATTACCTTTACGGTGAACAATGTGTAAAATATGTAGAGGTATGAGGCTTTTGGGGGGGGGGTCATGACCACCATGACCCCCCGCCCTTGTATCTGCCCTTGTTACTCATATTGCCAGTCTCCAATTGTTTACAAAATGTTTCCAGCCTGACTTTTGAGTCCGGAAAACTGCAAAATCCATTGGTTGTAAAAGGTCAGTTTATTTGGCAATAATGAAACCAAAATAATCCCATTTTTCAAACAGAACTCACTGGTATATGGAGAGTGAGATGGGACATGTGACCATCAATAAATAGAATGACCGGGCATAGAATGTCATTATTATTAAGCCATTTGTGAAACACGTTGGAAATATATTAATACCCCCGTCGCAGCAAACCTGCGTCCTCAGCGAATTTCATATGAATGAATATATTTCTTACTGCCACATAAAGCCACTTACCAAGTTTCATAAAAATACTTAAATAAATAAGTGATATATAGCATTTTATTTATTCTCTATAAGAATAACATTAGGGCTGAGAACGCAGGTTTGCTGTAACGAGGAAGATAAAAATGCGGGTTTTTTGCAATTATCAATATAACTCAACCAGGTGAAGCTATATACCAAGTTTTAATGATTTATGTTCATAATTAAGGGAGATATAAAGCTTTCCGTATTCTCCATAAGAATAACATTAGGGATGAGAATGCAGGTTTGCTGCTAAGAGGATAATCAACAAAAAATAAATTTTTTGTGGAAATATCAATATACCAGTACTAGGTGAAGCCACCTACCAAGTTTCATCAGTATACGTTCATAAATAATCGAGATATCAAATTTTAAATATTCTCCATAAGGAAAACATTGGACAACATACTGTGTTTAGCACTTTAAATATCACGGCAACGGTTGGACGTAGAATCACAATTTAAACACCAAAATTATTGTTTTGTAGAGCTAAACTGATTGGTAAAAGCAAATGTGAAGTTTACATTGAAATGAACTGAGGAAAAGCCAAAAACCATTTTCCCATAAGATTAACATGGGAGATTTTATGAGCAGGTTTTTTTGGATTTTCTCCGCAACCACTTAACCTAGGTTAATAATTCAAAACACTAAATTATTTGTTTTTTTAAGCTCTATAACATGGTCAAAACCAAAATTAAGTTTTTTTAAAAATTTTTGGGTGAAAAATGCAAAAAACTGATTTTTGGAAAATTTAAAACCCCCACAAACCCCCCTTCCCGTGGTCCGATATTTCTGGTTTTCGAACTTAAAGTCATGAATGTCACTTTACACATTTGAGCCAAATTTCATCGAAATCGGACGTTTTTTACTCAAGTTATCGCGGTAACGGACACACACATATATATATATATATATACATATATATAAATTTGAACGAATAGTGTTTTTGACATCTGGGGACCTCAAAACAAAAAGTTATCATGGTCTCGGGCTTAAGTCTTACCATGAGACCTACGGTAATAGCTTCTTCCCTATAGGGGAAATTCGCTAAAAAAAGGTCACCGGTCATCCAGCCGTTTTCTAATTTCCCTATTACCCAACCAGGAGGTGCGTTATCAGCAATCTCGGCAGGAATACACGCATATTTGAAGACTATCATATATTGTGGGACCTACAATACCGGCTGCGTTTCCCAATTACCATGAGGAGAGTGATGATGTATTCCTTCTCATCACTACCCACATGCTGATAAATACTCATTTGGATTTTCTGGGCAAACTTTATTGTCAGAGGGGTTTTAAAAGAACGCTGATTCATCAGCATTGAATACACGTTAGGGATGTTTTAAAACACAGTCTAGTGTTTTTTTGTTAAAATCCTCGGAATTTTCAAAGTCGTTCACATCTTTACAACAACTCTCAAAGGTTTGGCTTGCAACTAAAGGAAGTCATGCACTTCTTTAAACCAGGCCCTGACTTTGTCTTCAGTAACTGAAGCCCGTAAGTTTGTTAAATACTGAGCCATTCTATTAGCCAGTTGGAGATTCCTCTTCGTAAAACTGACATACCACTTGCACCCAGGTCTTCCATTTTTGAAAGGACTGTCCCTTTTTAGATCAATTAATAGGCGTTGAACACTGTCCAAAAACTGGCATTTAGTCGTTGGAAATCCTGAATTTACCATGGTACATGCAAATCCATATACTGCATCCATATATTGAACCAATCCATTTTTTCCTCTCTAGACAAAATCGTTTGTGGACCCATACGTCGCTCCAAAGGTCCATACGTACCTATCCTTTTATTAGCGAATTTCCCCTATTAGCCCCCCCCCAATTTATTATTATTTCCCCTATTACCGTAGTCGGCATGGTAAGACCTAGGCTCGGGACCATAATAACTTTTCGTTTTGAGGTCCCCAGACCCCAAAAACACCATTCGTTCGAAACTGTATACAGTATATATATATATATATATATATATATATATATATATATATATATATATATATATATATATATATATATATGTGTGTGTGTGTGTGTCCGTGGGTGCAATAACTCTCGTAAAAAAGGTCCGATTTTGATGAAATTTGGTACAAACGTGTAAGGCAGCATTTATGACTTGAATTTCGAAAAGCAGACAGATAGCACCATCCGAGTGGTATTTTGGGGGGTTTTGTACCCCGAAAATTTTTTTTGAAGTTTTTACACGTAATATTTAATGAAATCAAATTTTAGTTTTCACCATTGAATTCAGCTTTAAAAAACACAAAATTTGGTGTTTTGATAATTTCTCTACGTCATTTGGATACAAAGATTTTGAGAGTGCTAAACACAGTACTTTGTCAAATGTTATTCTTATGGAGAATAAGTCAAAATTTATAGCTCGCTTATTTTGAATGTATACTAACGAAACTTGGTTTACAGCTTCATCTGGCTGTGGTATATTGTTATTTGCACAACAAATCAATTTTTAAGGATTATTCCCGAAGCCGCAAACCTTCGTACTCAGCCCCATGCTATTCTTAAGGAGAATAAGTCAAATGTAATGTCTCCCTTAATTCTTGTGTGCCTTTTTGCAGCAAACCTGCGTGCTCATCCCCCATGTTATTCTTATGGAAAATGATTAAAATTTTATTAATCACTTATTTATGAATGAATATTTGATCAAACTTGGTATGTGGCTTCACTTAGTTGAATTATATTTATATTTGCATAAACACCAATTGTTTGTGATCGTTGTTTCAGTAAACCTACGTACTCATCCCCATTGTTATTCTTAGGGAGAATAATTAAAATTGTATATATCGCTTATTTATGAATATATTTTTATGCAACTTGGTTTGCGGGTTTATGTGGTATTAATTCATATATTATGCATTGGAAATTCGCTGAGTATGCAGGTTTGCTGTGACGGGGGTATTTTACTTATAAGCGTGTAGACCTCGGAACACTGTTGTTTTTAGCAGCAAACTAGTGAGAAACGCTTCTTTTAACATCCTCAAGAGCATTCTCCATTTGGAGCTCAGAATAATTTAAAAATTGTTTCTTTCTTGTATATCCATTGCGCCTCCTGAAATAAAGTTACCCTGATATAAACTAGAAATTTCATGTTGAGCCAATAATATTTGCCATCAAGTAATAATGATGTACTTCATGATCTATAAAGGTGTTACTAAATTGGTGTTATTGTAAACCTTTAATCATTTGTATATGCACACTAGATGCATTTAGATTTTTGGGTAAACACATTATATTGTAACATGATAGATTCTAGGCTAACACATGACTACTGCGCGCTAGTTCAAAAATTATTAGGCCTAAACACTATGGCTAAAATTGGGTGTTTTTTAACTTCAAGTCATCAAACGCCAGAATAATTTTTCCAAGGTAATATAATCATTCAAATCACACGATTAACTCAAAAATAAGTGATTATGGCTACTTGAAGGATATTATTCGAGCTCTCTGTTGCCGATATGTTTTTTTTTGCACGCAGACAGTTTGTTCACATATTAGTTGTTAGGTAGCAAAATAGTTTTATATTTTCTTATACTTACTTACTGCGTCGTCCCGTAGATCAAATCATGCAGCGATATGGGACCAGTCCATAAGGTTATACTGTAAATGAGAACAGTATACATAATGCCGTCTCTCTCGTGCAACAAAATGTAGACCCCGAGGGCCGAAAATACACCAATACAGGATATAACAAGGGTTTGGTTGGGTAGTTAGGCCAGTTAGGCTGTATATATATTTTGCAACATTTGGACTGGTGTAGGCTATATATTTAGGGCCTAATAAATAGGCCTAGCTCCAAGCAGGTTGGTTGTAGATGCTTTAGTAATATTAACCAACAAATCCGGCATAAAAATCGGTTTAGTAATTAGAATTTTTTTTATAAAATGTCTAATTTTATATCAATAAATTAGGACTTGTAACAGTTTTACTGTGACATTTTAGATGGGTTTTAGATGGGTTTAAACAATTATTTGATTTACAGGCCCGATTTGCATAACAATATGTCCTCAATTATAATTTTGTAGTGAACGATTATTCCCCCAACATAGATTTATATTGATTAATATTATCACAGTTTATGATATCATTACATATTTTAGGATGTAAGTAAACTGTAAGCTCTCAAACACGCCGACAATAATGAACCTAGAAAATCCCACAGAGCATTTAGCGAAGAAGCGTTCTAACTGAAGAATAGCGCACCGCCAGTAATTTTGGGAGGGAAATTCAGTTTACAATTTCCCCTGGGCCTCAGGGTAATTTAAGACCTTTGATTGAGGTGCGGGAGGCAATAGTGGATTCCCCCGCCGGCCAAGCCCAAGGAGGTTTATTGTAAATTATGAGTAAACAAACAAATATAAGTTTATTAATGTTCAAATCATGAGTAGGTTTATTTTTGAGTCACTTTGCCGACTGGTTCGATTTCAGCAAATAGTTCTTTGCCTCACCAAAATTTGGCAAATAACGGCTTGCAATTTTGTTCATCAGTATTGTCTTGTCTCCAGTATTATCAATAGAACTCCTTGGCCAAGCCATGCGGCAGTCGGCCATATTTTGACCAAGCCGGCCAGGTTTTCTACCGAGTGACACTGACAATCTACCCGAAGACATTCTATCCCAGACATATCACCTTCAAAGAACGAGAAAATTCGCTTCACCACCAGTGTACCAGCCACTGAGCTCTATGCTATTTCTGGAGTCACCACTCAGTGGTGAAAAAGCGTGCCGCTGTGTTTGTGGTCGTTATGTTGGCCAGATGTGTTTTTGAAATTTTTGTGGTATAGTTATTGTATTTCCTTTTGGCTGAAATTTGGTAGAGGCTACGTATACGTCCGACGTGAGCCGCTACTGTTCAAGTCCGTTCCAAATTATGCACCGTACGTAACTTTTCCTGTGATTTTTAAAACAGATTGAGAGCCAGTGATTGAGAGCCACACATAACGAAAACCTCCTAACCTAACCTAAGCGGTAGCGGCCTACGTCGGACGTGTACGTAGTCACTTCGTTGAAATTTTGATATCGTCTACCCAATGTATTTTGATTGGTCCAGATAACGTCAAAGTGACAAGACAATAGAGCAAAATGTCTGTGTTGACGGCACGTTTTTGGAAAATATTTAGTCAGAGAGTACCCTAGTGACTCCAGATATAACATAGAGCTCAGTGGTACCAGCCTGACGCCTCCAATATTAATAATAAACCTTTATTTTGATTAGTAAACAGTATAACTTTTAAAGTAGTTATACCTGCCCTGATTTTCACGAAGGTCGCTTCCATGGTAAAAAATACATCTTATTCTATGGTTAACTCGAACTGTAAAAATTATTATATGTCCATCCGCTTCCGTTTCTTAACAATTTCTCGATACGTTCTACTAACGTTGGATTCCACGAAGGAAGAAGAAAGAAGGCGGACATTGTTGTTTCAATTTGGCTCAGTTCAAGTTCAGTTCAGAGTTACTTACATAAAATATTGTTTTGTTAGTACTCTTTTGTGTTATTATTGATTAACCTTTAAATTTTATCGTCACATTTTCTATAAATAATCTGAAGCTGAAGTGTAGTATTATAACACGTACTATAGAGATACAAACCATTAATGAATATGACAACACCTTCGAAGACACCCAGAGCTATGCCTTCTCAAAAAATACTTCTAAAAGAACAGGTACGATCCAGATATCAACTATATCATATATATCATTACTATTTAATGATATAACTTAACTATTCATTAATCTTTTTAACAATTTAAACGTTTTTGATATCCTTGAGGAGGTCTTAGCTTATTTGATTTGTAACTTATAAATAAGGCCATAGGCCTGATCAAAGTAGGAGCTTTAGGCATAGGCTATTTATTTTATATCTATTTTTGTCGTTTTTATGGAAGTAAATCCCTTCTCCATTTTAAATATTTGTATTTTTTCTCACAAATTGTAGGCCAACAGTGCTTTTTATAGGCTATGTGAAAATAATTGATGCTTGGTAAAACTTAAGCCTAGCCTAGGTCTGCTAAGCATAGCACAAGTCTTTTAGGATTATTTTCTTTGTATTTCAACTCCAATTGCACTTTTGTTGAGAAAAACCCAAATGCTTTTCGGGAAAGCGCGGTCCAAACCCCTTTAATGTTTGTGGACACCTTGGGATTTGAACCCGTGATCCCTTGAACCGCAGTCCAAGACGCTTACGGCTAGGTTAGCGAGATGGTAAGCTTTATAGCTCTGGGGGGTTAAAATGATTGAGTAATTTTTGTCTATGACTTTTGAATAGCCTACCCCATATTTCTGGGTCAAGGATTTCAATGAAACTATCAGAGACTCCTTCGAAGCTCCCTTTTGGCGAATTTACTCTATAGGAAAGAAGCTATTACTGTTGTCGGCATGGTAAGACCTAGGCCCGGGACCATCATAACTTTTTGTTTTGAGGTCCCCAGATGTCAAGAACACTATTCGTTCAAAACTAAATATTTATATATGTGTGTCTGTGGGTGTGATAACTTTTGTAAAAATCGTCCGATTTTGATGAAATTTGGTACAAATGTGTAAAGCAACATTTATGACTTTAACTTCGAAAACAAGACAGGTCCATTAGAAGGGATATTTTGGGGGGGTTTTGTACCCCAAGAGTTGGTTCGTTGAATATTTTACATAGGTATACTTAATCTTGTAAAAGATCTAATTTTAGATTTCACCATTGCATTTAGCTTGAAAAAAAAAACAGTTTGGTGTTTTGATAATACCTCAACGTTAAATAGTTAACTTAAATAGATATTAAAAGTGCTACAACACAGTATGGTACGTTTTCCAATGTTATGCTTATGGATCATAAGAACTATTTTATATCTTGCTTAAGTTATTTATGAACGTATAATTAAAAAACTTGGTATATGGCTTCTTTTGGTTGTGTAATATCTGCATATTAACCCCAATTTTTTACTGATGGTGCTCGTAGCAGCAAACCTGCATAGACAGCCCCATGTTATTCTTAAGGAAAAATAATTAAAATGTTATAAATTACTTGGGCTATTGGTGAATATTTTTTCATGAAACTTTGGAAATTTATGTGGCATTAACACATGTATAAATATGCATTGGTAATTTGCTGAGATTGCAAGTTTGCTGTGCGACGGGGGTATTTTATTAGGGTGACGTTTCCCCCTTATTTTATTTTGCTGCCCTCCAAAAATCAAAAGCTGCTCCACACCCTAACTTCCGAACAATTAAAATTCTACTGTTTTTACCTCTTGACTCCTTAAGTTTACCATTTAATACGGCACTTTAATTTAATATCATTTAAAAATGGTCCTCACCACTCTGAAATGGTAAACCGAATTACATCTTTCCATGTATCGATTGTTTTATTGTTTTAAGTTTTCAACTGTCATATATTTTATCATCTGTCCTATGTTAGTTATGATGTCACATTTGTTTGTTTTTGTTTGCTTTTCAGCTAAACTTAAAATTAAAATTAAATTATATAAAAAATGAAATTTATTTTACAAAAGAAAAATAATGAAACAAATTAGGGCCTACAAAGTTGTATAGCTTTCCAGGATAAGTTATACCTTCTGGTAGCATAAAATTAACATAAAAGGTTCTTTTCCCGAGAGATTCAACTCTCTCGTAAATAAATACTAATCAGGATAAATAAAATATGTATTACAGCACTATAAAGTTTATTTACACTTATACTGTACTTACAAACAAGACGGTAAAATATAAATAAAAGGTGGTACAAGGTGATCGATTTCAACCAGTTACACCGGTCATCATCAGGCCCAATTTGAGAATAAATAAATAAATATTCACATAGAAAGTCAGAGAGGAACAACCATTGTAACGGATCTATGAAAATCTTACTGTGAATTGACCGATGAAGGTTATGTTCACTTCATATGAAACCATAGTAGCTAGAAATGTCATAGACCCATTACAATAGTTGTTCCTGGCAATACATTTTTCAGTATTAGTCGAATCATCGTAGTTATATGACACTGATTCCACTAATCTTTCGAAGAAATAGGATCACTTGACATTAAGGTAACTTAAACCGTACATCATATCAAATAAGTAAATTGTTTCAAAATATTTTTATTTTATTGATGATGATGAAATTATAGACCAAGTACAAGATACCCAAGTTACCCAAGTACCCAAGTTGTTGATATTCTTGGGCTTAATATTGATAAAAATTTGTCTTGGGACCATCATGTAAATCTAATTTACAAGCAAAATGTCTAGTGGTCTCTATGGCTTAAGGTGTAAGGCAAACCAATGTGACGGAAAGCTTGAAAGTAATATAATATACGTTAATACATTCTCATATTGCCTTCGGTATAAGTATTTATGGAGAGCTATAACAGAAAATAATATGGATAGAATGTTAGTGCAACAAATAAGCTCTTAGAATTGTACTCAACCTCAAACATTCTCAGTCAAACATTTTTTCAAAAATTTAGTATTTTAACCGTATACAGTCTATACATTTGAAACAATAAAGTTGGTATTTACCAATGTAATCCAACTTTGGAAAATAAAAGACACCAATACAACACAAGAAATAATCGGTACGTTGAAGAACGCAGGTTAGCTTTGTTTGAAAAGTGCACCAAATATATGGGAAGAAAATATTTTTACTGTTTGCCTGGTCATATTAAATCCGAAAAAACAGAAATAAATTCTTGAAATTAACAAAATCCTATCTGCCTAATTTGGCATTCTATTCCATTGAAGATTTCATTCTTGAAATTAACAAAATCCTATCTGCCTGATTCGGCATTCTATTCCATTGAAGATTTCATGGAAAAAATCCGGAAAATCACTGAAATGTAATGAGTAATTGTAATATAGGCTATATCAGGGTTTAGTCTTTAACTTTATGACATGTTATGTAAATTGTATTTATTTAGATTAATTAATACGACTCTATTATTTGTATGCTGATACAAGTTTTGAATAAAGATGATTTTGATTTGATTTGATTTGACACATATGTTGATCAGTGATTCGGAGCTTAACTCATAAAAAAATGAAACCTAATAAATTATTCTAATCAATAGCTTAGTGACCTTTTGTAAACGGAACTTGGGGTTAATAATCATCCATGGTTAATAATTATCCGTGCTTTAGCCCCTGAGCTGTAGCTATTATGTAAGACTAAATTACTGACGTACGTACGTAAGTAATTTAGTCTTACGGAACTTGGGGTCTGAACTTTAACCGGAGGAAAATCAGATATTGGTACTATACAGCATGGGTGTTACTCTGAAAACTTTGATTGTTTTGCAGTGGTGAGGTGGGGCAATTCTGGGACAGCGAAAAAGTGGGGCAAAAGAGGGACAGTTAATTATTTATGTGATTTTATTATTTATTTTAACATGTTTTATCAGTAAAATGTAGCTTTATCATTTGATAATTAAGAAGCCATAATGATTAGATCAATCAATATCTTGCCAGAATCAATAAAAACAAAAAATTGTTTGTTAAACTATATTTTTTTGCTGCCAAAAACTTTTGTTTTCGTCGTGAATACTTTCTCCGTCTACACGTGTATAAATTTTGCTCACATATAATTTTTATATGGTAGCAATAAAATAGTGTTTAGATTTAAGTTCTACCATTAATAAGGAAAATGATATTAAATAAAAGAACAGGGGGGAAATTATGGGACAGTTTTCGGGGCAATTTTGGGACACGTGTGGGGCAATTGCTGGACAGATTCATTTACTCAATTTTATTACTAAACTTACTATATCTTAAACTATAAACTATTATATCTTAAAGATAAAAGAAAAGCCTGAACACATTTGGAATTTAGATGAAACTGGGTTTTCACTAGACCCAAAAGGAGTAAAAGGTGTCGTGTTAACAAAACAAAAAGTGCACTGCACATAATGGGTTCAGGCAAAGAGAACATAACTGTTATGGCTTGTTGCTCGGTAGCTGGTGCTGTTTGCCTCCAATGGTGATTTACAAAGGTGAAAAACTGTGGACTACTTGGAGGGGCGAAAAAGACCTTCCAGGGACTCTATATGCCGTATGCAAAAAGGGATACATTAACGCAGATATCTTTGATGGATATTTTGAGCATTTTTGCACAACAGTTTAGAGAGACCTCTTTTACTTATTTTTGATGGCCACACAAGTAATTTAGAGCCCTGAACCATAGAGAAAGCCATAAAAGAAGATTACGATCATTAAGTTGCCATCCCATACAACAGATCTTTTCCAAAACCACTCGACAAATGTGCATTTCGTCCTCTAAAAAGTGCCTGGAACCAGAAGCTCATACAATGGCAAAGATTTAACCAAAGAAAAATGACAAAACCAGAATTTGTGGATGCCCTTTGCAACATTTGGAATGGTGCCTTATTATCAGAAGAAAATATCAACGTTTATTCGGACCGAACCCGGAAAACTACAATGTTTTTGAAAATAATTGATACAAATTCAGCCCTTTGCTTAGTTTTTTTGAAAGTGACATTTTTTTAAAGATTATACTTAAAGAATTTGTTTAGGGGGTCATTGGTGCATTACCTCAAATTTTTCATGTTTTAATTTTCTGATGGTTCAAACGACGATTTTTTAGCATTTTTTTCTACCAAAAATTGTAATGTCCCAGAATTTTGCAGTGCCTTCTATACAATTAAAATATGCTCTGTCCAAATATTTCCCTCTCATTTGCCTATCTTTAGTAACCATGGAGATATATGTCTGTCCCTGTATTGCCCCATATCCGTCCCATAATTGCCCCAACCCTGGGGTAAATATGGGACAGTGTTTTTTATTTTTGTTATGAAAAAGTAAAAGAGATAACATTTTAAAGTAAACAGGACCTTCTATCCACACCTGCTACATACATAAAATTATTTTTTTATTGAGCCTAAAACATGTGGAAGTACAAAATAAATCGATTATTTTGATTTCTGACCCAGAATTACCCCACCTCACCCTATGACTACACTGTTTTAATTTAAAACTCCATTAAGCACAATATTATTATTAGGTAGTGGATTTCCTATGGAAAAGTTAACTATTAGCATGATCCGCATGATGAAACTTAAGCCCGGGACCACCATAGAAGTTCCTAATGTGATAT
The DNA here is from genome assembly GCA_963675035.1 of Allygus modestus. NCBI lineage: Eukaryota > Metazoa > Arthropoda > Insecta > Hemiptera > Cicadellidae > Allygus > Allygus modestus. The sequence goes on from OY776112.1 coordinate 295,685,377, forward strand.
AAGTTTACACTATATATAGCAGTTGACTGCTTGTTTGCATAGGCTATAAAATTTTAGGAGTACACAATTATAGTGCACAAATTATCAATTATAAAGAAATGTAAGTAACAATTATATCTTAAATAAAACTATAGCCTAGTTTTAGTTTATGCAAATTATAAATATCTTCATTCTTTTGATTATAGTCAAAGGTTCTCCATTATAGCAGGCGTACTTGGAACTTTAAACAAAAATTGAAAGTGTTATGAAATATTATTCACAGTATTTTTTATTAAAAGTTATGTTGTAAAACTCCAACATCTTAAGTTTTTATTTCACTCATGGTAGCCTTAGGTAGCACTTAGGCTAGTGTTACAATCTTATTTTAGAGCATAGAAATTCAATACTTAAAACAGTACTTAAGGAATACCACTTTTGCAGCGTACCATAGCAGTTAGGCTAGGTTAATTCATTATAAATATACTCAGTCACTCATAGTGAACACACAAAGTGTAGCAAAAACTTATTAACCTATTAAGGGCATGAGGCAATAAATTATATGAGACAGGACCACCTGCTGTGACAGATGGCGCCAGTAATGACCGACCTTCCTTAATGGAGTGGGAGAGAATTAGGTGGGAGTGGGACAAGCAATGCGAGTATGATTGACATATTTATGTGAAACTAACCTAGCCTAACTCGCGCACACTATTGTAACCAATGGTATTCCATATAATATATAATTATCCATTAACCCCGCTAGGTTAGAATTAATAAAAACCCTCAAACTAGGTTTTTATTTCACTTGCTATGCAACTGGCTTCAAATAACAAACTACTTTTGTCAAAAGATTGACAACAAAATTAGTGTATATTTTGTAATACTTTTAAAGTGAAAATTCCACTTATGTAACACTGTTGCTCTATTTTATAAATACCAAACAACTACCTTTTGGGAACTTAACCTGATCTCAGCGCCGGGATCTAATCTGTTAACAAATAAGTTTAATAAACGCTTGAAGTAGGATACCGGTAATGTATTTCATATTTTTTCAAATCCTTACAATATTTGTAGATATATAGATAAATTTAACGAATTTTGTTTTTGGCCCTATGATACAAAGTTATGATGGTCTTGGGCTTAAATCTTAACTTACCACCTCCGGTTAAAGTTATTACTTCCTATAGGGGATATTAGGTTTACGTATACCTTCAGTCAACAGTTATAATTTAAAGTAGATTACTCCTACATATGTTTCAGAACACAAATTATTCCATCATCAGGGACTGGGAAAAATGTAATTCTTCTGTTTAAAAAAAAATACTTGTCAAATTTTTAACATTTTTGGCAAGTACTGTATTTTTCTAAAATAGAAGAATAACAGTTTTGTAAGTCCCTGATGATGGAATACCTAAGGAATAATTTATTTTACTTGGAATTAGAACTGTTGACCGAAGATAAAGAAAGCCTTATTTCAACTGACTGTAGTATTAGTATATTTGCTAATATATTAGTAATTGTTTATGACATTCTGAATTTTTTACAGGTATCTGATGTTAAATTGGTGAATCCAGAAACATCAGTGTTGAACTCAATAAATTTCATGAAACAAATGACAATTGTAGCTGTATCTACTATTGCATACCTCCGTGGTGTGTTTCCAGCTGATGCCTTTTTAACAAAAAAGTTGGCTGGACAAAATGTCTTTGTATTGAGAGGGATTGAAGATGAACCTGGTACGAAGATGCTAATAAACTGGATAAAAAGTGCTTTTAATCTAGTCCATTCACATCATGTAAGTAAATGTTTTCCATACAAACATGTAGCATACCGGTATAGTGTTTATCAGGGCCGGATTTAGGAGTATGCCACCTGTAGGCTGAATCCATTTGCCCCCCCTTTTAGAGACTCACAGTTATAGACTCATATGTTATTATACATATTATACATGCGTTTTATACAACAAATGATGGATTCAGTTATTCAAATTAAATTGTGCTGTAGAGCAAAACTAAAACCACATAAAAAATAGTTCATTACTGGTTTATTTGTTGACATTAAATAGATAGATGTTATACCGGCTACCATAATACAAACATGAATAATTGTACAAACACAAAAATTTTATAAAAAAATACAATACGAATACAATATCTACTACGCATACTTTTATGAACTGTATCTTCTTTAATTGAATAATTTAAGCCAGTAATCACAACACAATCATAACAACACAAAATACCCCCGTCGCAGCAAACCTGCGTACTCAGCGAATTTCCAATGAATATATATGTTTCTCACTACCACATAAAGGCACTTACCAAGTTTTATAAAAATAAATTAATAACTAAATGATCTATAGCATTTTATTTATTCTCCATAAGAATAACATAGGACTGAGTATGCAGGTTTGCTGCAACAAGGAGCACAAAATATGTGTTTTTATGCAATTATCAATTTAACTCAACCAGGTGAAGCTACATACTAAGTTTTATTAATTTATGTTAATAATTAAGGGAGATATAAAACTTTACTTATTCTCCATAAGAATAACATTAGGGCTGAGTATGCAGGTTAGCTGCTACGGGGACAACCAACAAAATATTTGTTTTTTGTTCAAATATCAATATACCAGTACAACATGAAGCCACATACCAAGTTTCATCAATATACATTCATAAATAATCGAGATATCAAGTTTTATTTATTCTCCATAAGGATAACATTGGACAACGTACTGTGTTTAGTACTTTGAATATCTCTGCAACGGTTGGACGTAGAATCACAATTTAAACACCAAAATGATTGTTTTGTGGAGCTGAAGTGATTGGTAAAAGCAAATGTGAAGTTTAAAGTAAAACTAACTGAGGAAAAGCCAAAAACCTTTTTCCCATAAGATTAACATGGGAGATTTTATGAGCATGTTTTTTTTGATTTTTTCCGCAACCACTTAACCTAGGTTAATAATTAAAAATACCATATTATTTGTTTTTTTAAGCTCTATAACATGGTCAAAACCAAAATTAACTGTTTCAAAAATTTTAGGGTGAAAAATGCAAAAAACTGATTTTTGGAAAATTTAAAACCCCCATAAACCCCCCTTCCCATAGTCCGATTTTTCTGGTTTTCGAACTTAAAGTCATAAATGTCACTTTACACATTTGAGCCAAATTTCATCAAAATCGGACGTTTTTTACTCAAGTTATCGCATTCACGGACACATATATAGATATATATATATATATATATATACATATATATAAATATATATATATATATAGATATATATATACATATATATAAATTTGAACGAATAGTGTTTTAGTCATCTTGGGACCTTACAAAAAAAATTTGTCATGGTCTCGGGCTTAAGTCTTACCATGAGACCTACGGTAATAGCTTCTTCCCTATAGGGGAAATTCGCTAAAACTACACAGGAGCAGCAGAACACAAAAACATTACCGTTTTTTATCACCGATTGACACACTGTTTTACTGAAACGTAAACAAGAGAGGTTAGGAAGGTTTGCTGTGACCAAGGAGTGTTATTGATAATACCATAATACTTGAGACAATACTGATGAACAAAATTGCGAGCCGTTCTTTGCCAAATTTTGGTGAGGCAAAGAACTACTCGCTGAAATTGAACGAGTCGACAAAGTGACTCAAACAAATACCTACTCATGATTTGAAAATTAATAAACTTGTTATTGTTTATCTGCTCATAATTTATCATATTTCACGACAAGATTAGTTGCATAAATCTAACGAAAAAATTGATTTGTTCCAACTTTTATTACTTTTATTCCAGTGATTTGTGTGAGTAGATTCACTTAAAGAAATAAAACAGCCAATTAGGATAGTTCAAAGAACGAGAAATTTGCCTCACCAGTGTACCAACCTGACAAAATCACCAGCTCGCTTTTTCCACAAAAATAGTGAGGCAGTGTTACCTCTAGTTAAACAATAAACCTTGGTTGTGACAGCGTAGTGACTGACTGGGCTTACAGTGTTGTCAGACCTCTGTGCTTGTGTGTGTGTTAGTACTATGTGCTTGCGACTTGCAATGTTGTCAAACCAAATTACACTGCATGAAAAATGTGTTACAACATTATGTGGAGTACATTCGTATTATGCTATTAAAAGAATAAAAATATTTCCATTTCCGTGAATGAATACCCTACATATCAAAGATACGTCCAAAGAAGTTTCTGTTATTAAAATAATCAAAATGTATATTTTAAATTTTTAGTAAATTGCCACAAAGTGCCGCCCCTTAAATTTTGCTGCTCTAGGCTACAGCCTTTTCAGCCTATTTATAAATCTGGCCCTGGTGTTTATACAAAAAAAAGCTTTAAATGTGAATGTGATAAAGTGGGCTAATTTAACACAGGATGCTCCTGAATACCCGAGGACTTAAGACCTAGGTAAGGACGAGATCAAAGTTAATACCCCCGTAGCAGCAAACCTGCGTACTCAGCGAATTTCCAATGCATATATATGTATCTTAATACCACATAAAGCCACATACCAAGTTTCATCAGTATACATTCATAAATAAACGATTTATGACATTTTAATTATTCTCCATAAGAATAACATGGCAGCTGAGTATGCAGGTTTGCTGAAGCAAGGAATACAAAAAATTGGGTTTTATACAAATATCAATATAACTCATGTAGGTAAAGCCACATACCAAATGTCATTAATTTATTTTCATAATGAAGGCAGATAACACGTTACTTATTCTCCATAAGAATAACATGGGGCTGAGTATGCAGGTTTGCTGCTACGGGAGCCTTGGGTAAAAAATTGTTTTTTTGAGCAAATATCAATAGTCCACAACTAGATGAAGCCGTATACCAAGTTTCGTCAGTATACGTTCATAAATAAGCGAGATATAAAATTTTTATTTTCTTCCATAAGAATAACATTAGACAACGTACTGTGTTTAGCACTTTCAATATCTCGGTAACCAATTGACGTAGAGAAATGATCAAAATACCAAATTGTGTGTTTTTTTAAGCTGAATCAAATGGAGAAAAATAAAATTTGACTATTTCCAAAATTATATGTAAAAAATTCGAAAAACCCATTTTTGGGGGACAAAACCCCCCCAAAATACCTATTCGGATAGAGCGATCTGGCTGGTTTTCGAACTTAAAGTCATGAATGTTGCTTTACACGTTTATACCAAATTTCATCAAAATCGGATAATTTTTACGAGAGTTATCGTGCTCACGGACACATATATATATATATATATATATATATATATATATATATATATATATATATATATATATATATATACAGTTTCGAACGAATGGTGTTCTTGGGGTCTGGGGACCTCAAAACGAAAAGTTATCATGGTCCCGGGCCTAGGTCTTACCATGCCGACTACGGTAATAGCTTCTTCCCTATAGGGGATATTCGCTAAAACATGATGTTTTAGTCCAGAAATGACAAAAAAGCATGTTTTAACTTACAAAAATTACAATTTCTCAGTTATTTATAATCCTGTTGTTACAATCATTATACCTTTAGTTTTGGGACAAAAAGACAAAACCTTTTGGATTCCTACAGGTTTTTGCTAATTATTAAGGTTTTTTAAGATATTTAGCTTTGAAAAACAAAAACGGCCGCCATTTTTAAATTGTGAAAGATAGAAATTTGAAATTGAATACCAAAACATCATTAAGTAGGCATGAAGTACGCCAAGTTTCAAAATAGTTTCAACTGACGCTAAACGGAGCGGAATTTTAAAAAATGTCACTCTGCTTTATTGCTTATTTTTGAGTGTAGAATCTGAAAATATATAGCCAGTTCACCTTTTAGCGAATTTCCCCTATAGGGAAGAAGCTATTACCATAGCCGGCATGGTATGAACTAGAACCGGGACCATGATAACTTTTCGTTTTGAGGTCCCCAGACCCCAAAAACACCATTTGTTCGAAACTGTATATATATATATATATATATATATGTATAAATTTAATGTGTTACATTTAGATAAATTAAGGCCTGATGTTTTACCGTTGAGGTAACAGAAAAGAGGTGACACAAAAGAGGTTACCCAGAGTAAATTCGGGCCCGTTGTGAGACGCTGGCCGATGTATCACAAAGGAGGGAGCTGCCTATTGTGCAACCGCATGTTATAAACGGTATTCAGTGAAATTACAGTGATACCAACGTAGAGATTGTCGAAACATTAAAATAAACTAAAAATGAATTAATAAACTGTAGTAGTATAGTAAGGCGGGTTCTAGCACTATGAGGGGGTCATCATCATCATCAAAAGGGGCGGACCCAAGTCCCAAGGCACATCAGCCACACTGGGCTTATTGCGCACCCCCGAAAAGAAGAAAGGAAGACAGAAAGAAAGAAAGAAAGAAAGAACTGAGAAGGTATCAGTACTCCTCCAGGTTCAAGAGCCTGATGAACTGCATCATCCTGTCGACGAGCTCCTCAGGAGGCAGGTATCCACCCCTGACCATAGATCCCAGAGTTGAAGCCCTTACCTCCCTAAGCTCATCGCAATCGAAGAGCAGATGGTCTGCAGTCTCCTCGTACTGCCCACATTTCCTGCATGCAGTGTCACCATTGAAGACACCCATCCGAGAGAGGTGTTTCCTAAGGTGACCATGACCCGTAATCATACCTGTGATCTGCCTAATGTCCAGCCTACTGAGATCCAGGAGATTCCTTGTGACCTGCTGAGAAGGTCCCTGGAGGTTGAGCTTGCTGACCCTATGTAGAGGGAGCCTTGCCCATCTCCTTCCGTGACAATCCCGAGCCCAAGCGCCGATCACCTGCGAAGCACAGGAACGAGATATCCCGCAAAAAGGGGGAGGGCCCATGGGAGCCAGGGAGGCAGCCGCGTTAGCCAGCCTGTCCGCCACCTCATTACCCACGATCCCTGAGTGACCAGGCACCCAACAAAGAGTGACCATGTTGCGTCTTCCAGCACAAGACACTGTTTTGTAACAATCCCAGACAACCCTAGACCTGAACTCAAAAGAGTCCAGCGCCCTCAGAGCAGCCTGGCTGTCAGAAAAGATGCTGATAGAGAGGCCCTCTTGACCCCTCCTCAGAATCTCCCCCGCACACTCCATGATGGCGGTAATCTCCGTCTGGAACACAGTAGGAAAAGAACCCATTGGCACCCCGAGACTGACACCATCCTGCACCCCGTGGATGCCAGCACCCGACCCGCTCCTAGACTTGGAACCATCCGTGAACCACACTCGGTCTCCAGGAGGGAGCGGACAAGCACCTTCGCTCCAGTCGTCCCTGCTGGGAAAGCGCACCCGGAACGACCTGCTGAAGGAAAAAGTTGTGGGAAGATGATCAGAGGGCATGTCCAAGACCTCACTCTGAACCACCTGAATGATCTTTGTGTGGCCAAGTGGTTCGCCCGGCAACACCCAGAGGTTCTCACACTGGAGACGGTATGCACCCATTCTAGCCACCATCTTGATATGAATGTCTATGGGCAAAAGATCAAGGAGACACTCCAAAGTGGCACCTGGGCTGCTACTGAGAGCTCCAGTGACGAGTAGGCCTGCAAGCCTTTGAACGCCCGCAAGCCTCCGCATCGCCACGCCAGCTTCCAGCTTCGTCCACCAAACGATGGATCCGAACGTCATCGCCGGTCTTATGAGGACTATGAGAGGGTGCGAGCTTATCGATGAGGGGTACGAGGGTGTACGAGTGACGTCACGAGTGATGTACGAGGGTAAAGGTCAAACAGCGAAAACGACCTCCAAACAGCGTTTTATTCTTATTTAAACACCACTTTTGACCTGACTAATTCGATTTTTATAATTTTACCGAAAAATCAAGCGTTTTCACCTCTTCATAACAATAAAAGCTGTGCGAGGGGTACGAGGCCAATATCCAAGGTCGCAGTTCAATATCGAGCCAAACTCCCCATGCCCATCAGCCGCGGTGGGTCAGCGGTCAGCGTCACAGCTTCTCACCTCAGCGGCCCGGGTTCGAGCCCCGGTTCCGTTGTTCACATTTTTATTTCAAAATCTTCATCATTTATTGTTCCGTACCTTATAAATGTACAAGTCCGAATTTATTTCTTCTTAAAAATAAACGGTATCAGGAAACTGACACATACTTTCTCCCTTTTAGCCAAACTTTAATGACAAAAATATTTGTTATTTACTAAATATAGAATATGAAGTATAGATAAATGTACAGAAAATTGTCTAAAATAGTTGTTTTCAGAAATATCCACCCAAATTGCTTTTTTGGAGGCACTATAGAGTCCGTTGCTACACACAGTAGTTTTGAGAGGGGAAATGCCCCCTTGCCCCCCCCCCAGGGTTAAATAGCAACACATTTCGAACATCATCTGTTGGTCAATGCTAACTTGACCTGCATATAAAATGAAATTGATCAGTAAATAAGAGAGAAATAGTTATTTTTGTATTCCCCATAAGAATAACATTGGACAACGTTCTGTGTTTACCGCTAAATGAAAATTTCAATTTTCTCCGCAACTAGCAATCGTAGAATAGTAATTTAAAATACTAATTTATTTAGTTTTTTGAGCTCTTTTTAATAGTGAATAGTAATATTTTTTAACATTTATGATTTTTTATGAAAAATCCAAAAAACTGAATTTTTGATGTTTTAAGTCCTGTAATTTCTGAACCCGCATTTTTCCAGAAATGCGGGTGGTGTCATTTTGTTGGAAACCTAAAGTTCTACAAACCACGAAAGTTTAATCAAAACCGTTAGAGCCGTTTTTGAGAAATTTGGATTTTTCATGTTTTTTGGGGGATAATTACCCTTAAAAATCAAAAATTCAAAAAAATGAAAAAGCGCCTGGAGATATCGTGGATTAGTACCTACATACCAAATTTCATAAAAATCGGCCCATAGGTTAGGGCTCTAGCTCTGTACACATCCACACAGATACACACACACACACACACACACACACACACACACACACACACACACACACACACACACACACACACACACACACACACACACACACACACACACACACACACACACACACACACACACACACACACACACACACACACACACACACACACACACACACACACACACACACACACACACACACACACACACACACACACACACACACACACACACACACACACACACACACACACACACACACACACACACACACACAGACAGACATCACGTAAAAACCACTTTTTTGGGTTCAGGGAGCACCAAAACGAATATTTCCACTAACAACTCAAATTCAAAAATTTTTACGAAAACAATACTTTCTCCGAGGGGGGAGAAAGTAAAATAAATATTCAAAATACAATTCTTCATTTATTTATTTATTTTCACCAAACAGCCTTTAAAAACGCATTTTCATGTAAAAATAACAAATTTTTGTAAAAATTAAATGTTATAGTCACGATGAAATATTAACCGACTTACAAGTTAAATGCCACTTTCAACTTGAATAATTTGATTTATATAACCTAAAACTGAATTTTACAACTTTAATCGCTTATATCTCGAAAACGGTAAGATATATCGCAAAAATAATGAAATATTTAAGAGAAAATATAAGAGAACTGTTTACCTATATGTCCTATATGATGACGTAACTTTCATTCCTGTGGAGTGTGTTTTCAGCCGGACTTAACTATTGACCTTTGCCCGATGCTTAATATCTCCGTTATTTTAAAAGATATCGATTTGAGATTTGGTATGCGGGTTCGCAGTGACTTCTAGTACACGTTAACATGGGAAAATCCTGGATTAGTGGATAAACCTGCGCGCCACATGCGTTAAACCAGACTTTACAAAGTGACCTCGCGTTTGGTTATTTTTTGGCGGATTTGTATGAAATTTGGTATGTACGTTAAGGGCACTAAACGCTATCGACCCACGTGTAGGGACTTTTGAAATAAAATTTATTTCCTACTTTGATTTTTGTTCTCGATTCGTCTAAAACGCTTGATTTTTCGCTCGAAATTTACCTTTGACCTCTCAAATCAGCCTAGGAGTCTGTTATCATGCGGCACACGCCTTTATCATTAGACCAGAATCGTAATTTGACGTAATAAAAATTTGTAATAAAATTTGTCTTTAAATTAGACCCGCCAATATGTAGTATAAATGATACATTACCGCCCATATGTAGTGTAAATTATACATGAATTTGAAATTCATAGCCCGCCAATGTGTAGTATAAATTATTCATCACCTCCAATATGTAGTGGAAATTATATATGACTGCCAATATGTAGTATAAATCATACATTACCGCCAATATGTAGTGTAAATTATACATGAACTTGAAATTCATAGCCCGCCAATGTGTAGTATAAATTATTCATCACCTCCAATATGTAGTGTAAATTATACATGACTGCCAGTATGTAGTATAAATTATACGTTACCGCCAATACGTAGTGTAAATTATACATGAATTTGAAATTCATAGCCCGCCAATGTGTAGTATAAATTATTCATCACCTCCAATATGTAGTGGAAATTATATATGACTGCCAATATGTAGTATAAATCATACATTACCGCCAATATGTAGTGTAAATTATACATGAACTTGAAATTCATAGCCCGCCAATGTGTAGTATAAATTATTCATCACCTCCAATATGTAGTGTAAATTATACATGACTGCCAATATGTATTATAAATTATATATGAATTTGGGTCTTTTATAGGGTGCTTAAGGTCTTTCACCTACAAATGTATAATGGTCATTGACAACGCACGTCATGCACATCGTCAGGTAGATCACACCGTACAACGATCGCGGTTACCGAGCGTTGACGATGGTCGCTATACCGTGACGTTCGTGACTTGCGTGAGTTTCGTACGGACGCACTTTATAACGAATCGTTTGACGCACGTCTAGACGCTCATTATTATTATTTATTAAACTTGTAATTTCCAATTATATTTATTAAAAGTGAAGTATAATTTTGTTAAAAATATACAAATACAAACTTTCAAAATCTATATTTAGACATGGTGAAAAGAAGTATTAGTGATAGTGATATAGTCAATACTTTAGTTAAAAAACACAAAATGGCAGATGAAATTTGGCCTGACGTAATAACACCCAAAGCGGCTAAAAGAATTGAAAAAATGCAAGAGCTGTGGCGTGAGGATAGTAAGAGAATTCAAAGAGAGCAAGCAGAGGAGAGGGCAGAGTTTCGTAGAAAACACCCAGTTCGCACTCGAGAATTCAATGAGAAACGAGAGATCGAAAGGCAACACGAACCAGTTGTCAGTGTGTTGGAAAAACTGACAAATAAATTGAAAAAGAGAGACGAAGAGATAAAATAACTGCGAAGTAAACAAAACAAACCCATTTTATTTAGACCGCGTGCAATGAGTACACCCAGTCGTAAAGTCTTTGAAAAAGGTACAGTGATACCGGGAAATGATGAAAATTTGCCAGAACAAGACGTTTTCGAAAAAGAAGCAATGATTCGGGAACAGAATTTACCACAACAAAAGGGTATTTTTGAGGAGGAAATGATAGTAGAGGCCGCTAGCACACCGTTGCCCGACAAGGATGACGATATGCGTTTTGATAAATCGATTGAAGCTATCGTTGAAAGAAGCGGTACCGAGGTGGGCACCTTGGCGAGACAATATTTATCTAGAGCTAACGATAGAACATTTGGTCTTGACTATGATATTGGAGAACGAAAACTTAAAGTAGGAAATTCCAGTGTCACTATTTCAAATGATGGTATAATTATCGACAAGAAGAACCAAAGATATACCGGTACTCCAGGCCTATGGAGACTTTTAACACAGTCTGGAGATGTCGGGAGTGAACAATATACGAAAAGTGATAGAGATGCCTATAAAACGATTTTAATCGACTCTGGTGCGATATTTCAAAGCAATGATCCATCGTCGGGACGTCCCAAATCCAGTCAAGGGTACAAGTGGAAAAAAGTGATTAAACCTATGTGGGAGGAGCTTCGATTGGAGAATTTACCCGGAAAACCTACGGGAAGCGACTTAAAAAATAGCAGAACACTTGAATTTGTGAGAGCTATGGGATCCGGTTTGCTGGAAGAAACGAACAATCCAGTTGAATATAAATATATAAAACAATATGCGGACCTTATCAAAAGGCTCTATTTCCTACAGGCAGAAGAGAGAGCTGGCAATAACAACTTCCACAATGAAAAGTTGGGTATTGCTCAATTTATTTACGATAGACTGGTAGAATTAATAGCAAAACCAAAAGGACACAAGTATATTATGCGATGTGTGCTTGCTCTACCGAAACCTTCTGCGAAATATGTGATTGATTCAATAAAAGACAAAAATGACACCAAAGAATACGCAACTGATATTATTGATTTTATCTGGGACACTCTCAAACAACAGATCGACCTTCCAAATGGTCCGATGTATTTGGTACGATGTTTGGCTGGTTTACTCGAGAAAATAATAGAAGGATCTAGGATTTTAAACGATAATATCAACAAATTGTCCTTTGAACTTCACGCGCCGGGTATGAATTTTCTAGGGCCTGGGACGAAACTCCAAGAACGCTTAGCTAGAGGTGATAAAGGTGTAAATCCTCTTAATGAAGCAGCAAAAGAACACGATATATGGTATAGTAAACACAAGAGAGCAGAGGATAGATGGAAAGCAGACAAAATACTAGAGGATAAGGCATTTGAACGCATTATTGCATTAAAGACTGTCCTGATGACAGTCTTTACGAGAGACCTTTAGCTTTGGCTACAGGGACAGCGATGTGGGCAAAACAGAAATTAGGTATGGGGTTACCTGTAACAATGCCAGACAAAGATGTTGAGAGTAATGAGGTCAAAATGGAAAAGGCACCTGAGGTCAAACCTTGGTTCCATAGATCTAATTTGGGAATGGCATCAGATAGGAAGAAAAATATAGGTGAACATCTCTTATTTAGTTGAAAATAGTGCGTAGAAGACTGATTTTTTAAAGATACAATTTTAATTTAATTTTATTCCAATAAAATAAACAGCAACATTGGAATTACGTAACGCTGGCAACAATGAAGCTTTGATATCACCATGGCACTGACCTCTGACCGCAATCGAATGATAACGGCGCGTGCCACGAGATAGCAGAGATGGAAAGTATTATTGAATTACCAACTATAAAATTCAGTTTTAAATTATAAAAATCGAACGATACTATAAGAATAAAACGCAGTTTCGAGACCTTGTTAATGTTTAAGATATCGATGTCACCTTCGAAGACTCTTGTGGCGATCCCGGTTGACGATGCACGGGAAGTTTTGTGTGACGCACGTTGACGGCACATTTTACGCACGTTAGCATTAATCGTTTAGACGTTATTAGCGAGAATTTCGTCCAGACGCACGTCACAAAGCACATTAGTAATGATCGTCCGGACGTGATTCTTGTGTACCGTAGTGTATAAAATTTGTATTATAATACTAGCAGTTACCCGCGGGCTTCGCCCCGTTTGAATTTATACAATCAGATGCTGTTCCCTCTACACCAAAGCTCTGGAGTAAATGACCATCATGGTACACTCTGAATATGCAGTGGAAGATCTCAGATGCGGCAATCAACTCACATGCTGATCCGTAAGTTGATGGTTTCAACATCTTGCGACGGTAGTGTTCAGGGGAGATGTAATTATCCCCTTTAACATCATAAGTTAAAATTTGTAATTTTGCCCAATTAGTCGAAACATAGTTAACAATTTCCTCTCTTACTTGATCGCTGTAGAAATTATTTCCGTAAACTGAATAGCATATACAGTAGAACCTCCCATATCCGACCATGACGGGACCGGGCCGTGGTCGGAACGGCCAAAAGGTCGGATATCGGGAGGAGCGTAAAATGCCGTTCCCAGGTACAAAAAATGAACAAAACAATATTGACATAAACGCACAAACTGACATTCCATATCAACAACCACGGCTAAACTGACAGTTTTTTACCCAAAAGTAAAGCATAGTATCGATGAGTCACTTTTTCAAGTCTGTACAGGCTCGCGAACGGAAACGGGCCATGAGAGCGTGAGTAAACAATAGACAGACGGACGGTCGGATATTGGAAGGAGTCGGATATGGGAAGGTCGGATATGGGAGGTTCCACTGTAGAATGAAAGAGGCACGAACCATCTGGAGGCATGTGAATAACTCTAAACTGTGAGTCTGCTTGTCCAAATAGTGTTAATTTTGTATCCATATAAAAAATTTAAAATATATATATATATAAAAGTAACCAATACAAATAAAAATATTACTAAAATTGTGTATTCATGACAAAAACAAAAAAACTAAAATATCATAAAATTCAAAAAATTAGCTTTTAACCTGTCACACCACAACACAAAATAAAGATCATAAACATAAACAAATTCAATAAATTAGGTTTTAACCTGTCACACCACAACACAAAATAAAGATCATAAACATAAACAAACCAATGAATAATAACAGCTGATTGTAAAAAATTTTAAAGAAACAGGTGGTAATGTAGAGTTTGCAAGACACTCGCCCATTTTTAACATTATTGGCTTACTCCAGTTCAAAATAATTATAAATCAATGTTCTACCGTGGTTTTACTGTTTGTGTAGAATAGCAACAGCTGTTTACAATATTTTAAATTAGTCATCTGATATCAAAACAAATCTTTCTTCCATAAGAATAACATGGTAACTTTGAAGGTCTGTGGGGCGGAGCCCTATAGAGATACCGGCATGTAAACTGCTTAGTTGTCCTATTTAAGACCTAAAGAATCAGTGTACAAAATTTCAGCTCTCTACCTACAGGGGAAGGTGGAGAATTCTTGATGAGAGAGTCAGTGAGGGCTTTGCCTTTTATAGGTATAGATACCTAATGTCGACGCTTGGAAACCACGTTCGTTGTACGGTGTGATCTACCTGACGATGTGCGTGACGTGCGTTGTCATTGACCATTATACATTTGTAGGTGAAAGACCTTAAGCACCCTATAAAAGACCCAAATTCATATATAATTTATAATACATATTGGCAGTCATGTATAATTTACACTACATATTGGAGGTGATGACTAATTTATACTACACATTGGTGGGCTATGAATTTCAAATTCATGTATAATTTACACTACATATTGAAAGTAATGTATAATTTATACTACATATTGGCGGGTCTGATTTAAAGACAAGTTTGATTACAAATTTTTATTTTTTTATGTTACTAATGCATATTTCTAAGTGATATTGGTAATTGAAAATGGGGGAACAAATCGTTCCTCCCCTTTGTTTGATGCGTTTTGTGCGATATTCTATATCTTTTCCCCTTCAAATTCCATCAAATTACGATTCTGGTCTAACAATAAAGGCGTGTGCCGCATGATAACAGACTCCTAGGCTGATTTGAGAGGTCAAAGGTCAATTTCGAGCGAAAAATCAAGCGTTTTAGACGAATCGAGAACAAAAATCAAAGTCGCAAATAAATTTTATTTCAAAAATCCCTACACTTTGGTCGATAGCGTTTAGTGCCCTTAATGTACATACCAAATTTCATACAAATCCGCCAAAAAATAACCAAACGCGAGGTCACTTTGTAAAGTCTGGTTTAACGCATGTAGCGCGCAGGTTTATCCACTAATCCGGGATTTTCCCATGTTAACGTGTACTAGATCTACTAGTCACTGTGAACCTGCATACCAAATCTCAAATCGATATCTTTTAAAATAACGGAGATATTAAGCATCGGGCAAAGGTCAATAGTTAAGTCCGGCTGAAAACACACTCCACAGGAATGAAAGTTACGTCATCATATAGGCCATATAGTTTTAAGTTCTCTTATATATTCTCTTAAAAATTTCATTATTTTTGCGATATCTCTTACCGTTTTCAAGATATAAGCGATTAAAGTTGTAAAATTCAGTTTTAAGTTTTAAAAATCAAATTATTCAAGTCGAAAGTGGCGTTTAACTTGTAAGTCGGTTAATATTTCATCGTGACTATAACATTTAATTTTTACAAAACTTTGTTATTTTTATATGAAAATGCGTTTTTAAAGGCTGTTTGGTGAAAATAAATAAATAAATGAAGAATTGTATTTTGAATATTTATTTGTTTAAGAATAAATAAAGTCGGACTTGTACATTTATAAGGTACGGAACAATAAATGATGGAGATTTTGAAATAAAAATGTGAACATCGGAACCGGGGCTCAAGCCCGGGCCACTGAGGTGAGAAGCTGTGACGCTGACCGCTGAGCCACCGCGGCTGATGGGCAATTGGCGCGTTTGGCTCGAAATTGAACCGCGACCTTGGATATTGGCCTCGTACCCCCTCGTATCCCTCGCACAGCTTTTATTGTTAATGAAGAGGTGAAAACGCTTGATTTTTCGCTCAAATTATAAAAATCGAATTATTCAAGTCGAAAGTGGTGTTTAAATAAGAATAAAACACAGTTTGGAGGTCGTTTTCGCAGTTTGACCTTTGCCCTCGTACATCACTCGTGACGTCACTCGTACCCCATCGTACCCCTCATCGATGAGCTCGCACCCCTCGCACCCCCTCATAGTGCTAGAACCCACCTTTCTATACTACTCTAAAGGTTCCCTTATTTATGAATGCATATTGATGAAACGTGGTATGTGGCTTCACCTAGTTAAGTTATATCGATATTTGCATGCAAACCCAAATTTTGTGTTCCGTGTTGCAACAAATCTGCTTACTCAGCCCCACGTTTTTCTTATGGAGAATAATTAAAATTTTATATTTTGCTTATTTATGGATGATTTTTGACGAAACTTTGTATGTGGCTTCACCTAGTTGAATTCTATTTATATTTGCATGAATACCAATTTGTTGCGTTCCTTGATTCAGCAAACCTACATACTCACCCGAATAATTACAATTGTATATATCCCTTATTTACTTATTTGTGAATATATTTTTATGAAATTTGGTATATGGCTTTATGTGGTATTAAGAAATATATAATGCATTGGAAATTTGCTGAGAATGCAGGTTTCGCTGTGTCGGTGGTATTTATTTGTACACTCTAATGTATATATATATGTTGAATATTACATTAGTACTGTTTACTAATGAAACAATAGAACGGAAAGGGGATAAATGAAGTATTTTTGGGCCTAAACTCATTCTTCAATTAACTCGTTAAGATTTAGAGGGCCTCTCCTTTGCATTAATAAAAATTGTTGATACATAATTAAAATCCATATAAGTCATAAAGAGTAAAATACTAACATTGATCATCATAAGGCACATATTATCTACTAAAACTTAATCTCAGAGGAAACTGCTCAAGCAAATTTCTCTTTGTGAATGTTAGATAATGGATGAGCACCTGTGCCGATAAGTTTGAGAGATTTTGGAAACTGTTACTATTCCTGTTACCTGTTGTGGATGACTCATGGGAAATGAATATGATGCTTCTGCCATTCTATGATCAATTCGTGTTGGCTAATACGTAAATTATTAGTAGAAATACCGATGTATGGAATTATTTTTGAAGTTTGGTGTTTTGACCTTAACAAATTAAAAAATAACACTCCGGCCCAGGCCCCAGGGCAGCCGAGGGGACAAGCCAACGGATCAATTCGGCAATGGGGCAGTGGGTTACGTTTAGCGGAGCCAATGAAACACGAGTTCACTGGAACGATCATAGCCAATCAGCTGTTAGCCAAGCACCTGTCAGTCTAGGACTTTACTACTTTCCCATTGATAATTTTTACACTCAGTTCTGTGAGTACCATCACAAATAGTGGGGAAACAGTATCTCACAACTAGTTCGGCAAGAGGTTTAGTTTATTATTTTAAAACGATAGTGCATTAAAAGAAGAACAAACATTCAGATAATAAAACAGGTGGATAAATAAAAAAATATTTGGTAACAAATATAACCTAATACATACATCGATAAGAATACGAGTAATTATATCATGTGATAAATTTATTTAAAAAATACTCATTCATTTTCATGATGAGCTCGTTTGTTTCGCTCACTCACCTCCCGGATTAGCTCGTTCGCTACGCTCACTCTCCTTTTGAAAAAAGAGTTTGAGTTGCCATTCAAGTAGTTTATTTATTTCCATAATGAAAGTTGCCATTCAAGTAGTTTTTTTATCTACATAATTAACACATATTTATGCCTTTCAAGTATGTTTATAGCTGTTTGGTGTAACGAACTGAACTTTGATCAAATCAATGGGAACAATGAATGGCATTGGGACAGAGCCCTGAGGTCGGATTAAAAATTGTCTTTTATAAGAACCTTGTCCTGACATTAACGAACACAGCAAACAAATAATTATTCAATTTGGTGCACTAATCCTCAAGTGATGGCGTGACGCAGGGAAATATGGATTCATTTTTATATATTACTAGTTGGTACCCGGCGTGTTGCTGCCGCAGAAGAGACATTGAATTTGTTTTATGTCAAATACTCGTTCATTTTCAATATGAGCTCGTTCGCTTCGCTCACTCGCCTATCGAAAAAAGAGTTTGAGTTACCATTAAAGTAAGATTTTTAATTCCATTGTGAGAGTTGCCATTCAAGTAGGTTTTTTATTTCCATAATGAAAACAGCTGTTTGCAATATTTTAAGTTTTAAATATCATCTGATAAAATCAAAAGAAATCTTTGTTCCATAAGATTAACATTGAAACTTTGAAGTCCAGTGGAGCACAGCCCTAATGTCTAAGGAATTTGGTTAATGGCCTATAACCTTCCCAGGGTTAACCTGTGTTACTACGCAAAATTTCAAAGCAATCGGATGAACGGTATGGCAGCGCATAAAATACGAGCGGACAGATGAACAGACGTACAAACATTGATTTCCCCTATAGGGAAGAAGCTATTACCGTATAGTGATGGGCGACTCGCGAACGAATCGTTCAAATCGAACGAATTATCGAGTGAATCAAATGAATCATGATTCAACTTTTAAAAGAACCGATTCGTGGCGCGAATCAACTCTGGTAAATATGCCAAGTGTTATGTTGCTCGGTTTCTTTCACTTCGTTCGCGAATCGGTGTTGACTATCGTGGTTCGCGATTCAATTGCATTTCCGCTGAGAAATGGTTGGGGGGGAGTTGAAGCAGAAAGAAGGGGAGGGAGACGGACAAGAGGGGAGATTGCTAAACGCAATCTCATTGGTTTGCGTATGCGCGGCAAACGTTTTGTGAAATCCCATAATTCCATGCAAATTTATTTTGTTTTTACCTCTCTTTCTTTGCAATATCATATCTGCTGGTGCTGATTCAATTGGACTATCGGTTCGCGAACCGATTGTTGTTATGTCACTCAGCTAGCTTTGAGTATCAGCTGATCCGCCTAAACGCTTGCTTATTGGTTCTTTAAGGTGTTTGCGGCTGCGCAATAATAATTGGTGATGTTCGATAGTCAAATGTCATTGATTCACTTGGAATATCGGTTCGCATATCGCGTATTGGAGTCGTAACATAACAGGACGGCCAAATAATCGATAACAACCGATTCGTTTACATTATACGGCGAGGACAGGTAATGAATCAAAACGAACGAAATGAATTGGTTCAAATTTTGATTATTTTGTCTCCAGTGATTGAAATGAATCGGTTCGCTAAGAAGAATCGAACTGCCCATCACTATTACCGTAGTTGGCATGGTAAGACCTAGGCCCGGGACCATAATAACTTTTCGTTTTGAGGTCCCCAGATGCCAAAAACACCATTCGTTCAATACTATATATATACTACTATAAACTATACTATATACTATATACTATACTATATACTATATATATATATATATATATATGTGTGTGTGTGTGTGTGTGTGTGTGTGTGTGTGTGTGTCCGTAAGCACGATAACTTTTGTAAAAATGTGTCCTATTTTGATTAAATTTGGTACAAACGTGTAATACAACATTTATGACTAAGTTCGAAAACCAGACAAATTGCTATATCCGAAGGGGTATTTTAGTGATGTTTTGTACCCTAAAAATGGGTTTTTTGAGTTGTTACATATAATATTTTAAGAAATCTAATTTTAATTTTCATCATTGGATGGGGCTTAAAAAACGAACAATTTGGTGTTTTGATCATTTCTCTATTATAATTGGTTACTGAGATATTGAAAGTGCTAAACACAGTACGTTGTCAAAGGTTATTCTTATGGAGAATAAGAAACATTTTATATCTCGCTTATTTATAAACATACCTGGACGAAATTTGGTATATGGCTTCATTTTTTATGGTCTATTGATAATGTTCCAAAAAAATCAATATTTTGCCGATGGTTCAAAACCTGGTTTTGCCGATGGATAGCAGCAAACCTGCATACTCAGCGTCCATGTTATTCTTATGGATAGTAAGAAAAATTTTATGCTTTACTTAATTATGAACATAAATTAATATAACTTGGTATGTAGCTTCACCAAGTTGAGTTACATTGATATTTCTATAAAAAGCCATAATTTGTATTCCTTGTTGCAGCAAACCTGCTTACTCAGCCCCCTGTTATTCTTATAAAGAATAATTAAAATGGTATAAATTGCTTATTTATTATTGGATACGGAAAAAACTTGGTATGTGGCTTCACCTGGTTGTGGTCTGTTGATATTTGCATTAAAACCTAATATGTTCTGTTCCTTGTTGCAGCAAACCTGAGTACTCAATCCCCATGTTATTCTTATGGAGAAAAATTAAAATTTATTATACGGCTCATTTTTGAATATGTATCTATGAAACTTGGTAAGTGGTTGTATATGGTATATATGTAAATATATATATATATATATATATATATATATATATATATATATATATATGTATATATATGCATTGGAAATTTGCTGAGTATGCAGGTTTGCTGCAAAGGGGGTATTTATATATTAGAAGATTTCATATATTAAGATTTGCGTAGCGAAGCCTGCGGGTGACAGCTAATTACAAAATAAAATACATCTTCATACAAAAAATAGTGTATACATTTATTGATTAATAGTAGGCCTAATCAGCTTAAATAATAATTGTGAAAAAACGTTACTATTCATCCATGCTTTGGGATTTGCATCATAATGAAACAGAAATGACTGAACACCGGCAAAACATCACGATTTTTTGTATTTACCGATTATAAATGGCTTTAACTTTTCTGTTCCTGTCATGTTAAAGTGTAGCACAAACTTTACTGTTCTTACCACCATGACACTTTTAGTTTTTAGAAGTTAATGTTTTATCCGGAAGATATTGATAGTACAGGGCTGTTTCATCAGCGTTAAAAATGTTTTTAGGTTCATAGTCTTTCAACATTATTTTTAGTTTTTCTTTCCAGTCTTTACACTCATTGTCGTCAACACTTGCACCCTCTCTCTGCACTTCTTATGAAAAGCAATGTCATTTCTTTGTTTAAATTCTTCCAACCACCTATTACTTGCTCAAAAACTTTCATGGCCCAATTATTTGGCAAAGGCTTCTGCTTTTTCTTTCAGAATTGGCCCCCCTACACTTATGTTTTGGTCCCTACATTGTTTGAACCACTTTAACAAGCATTCCTCTATTTCAGGGAATTCAGATTTTTGTAGCCTCTTATGATCTAGATTACCTGCCATAGGCCGTTGTCTAACAATATCCTCAATATTGCTTAAGGATAGCAGACAATGTGCTGACCAAACTCATTGGCTATATCCTTTTTACATCTTTCCCCATTTTTCACTGCGTTAATTATTAGTGAATTTCCTTTGGAAAGTGAACTATTAGCATGACCCGCACGGTGAAACTTAAGCCCGGGACCACCATAGAAGTTCCTAACGTGACCCCCTGAACACGTTTTGGGGGGTCGTTCAAAATTTTATATATATATATGTATATATATATATATATACATATATATATATATATGTGTATATATATATATATATATATATGTGTGTGTGTGTTTGCACTCTTAGCGGTCACATTTTTTGTCCGATTTACTTCAAATTTGGTAGGGACGTTCCTTTCTGTAATCAGTTGGACAAGTTCGTTGGGCAAAACAATTGGAAAACTCTAAACCCCTTTTTTTGGGGATTAATCTTTCAAATTTTGAGTTTTTGGGCCCAAAAAGGGTCATAAAAGCCCCAGATGTAAAATAAATGCATGCAAAAAGATGGGAATTAGTGAGGTGAAAGTTTTAAGCCCTCTCTCGTCATTCTAGCATAAATATTTACCGAGTTATTAAAGAAAATGTATATGGACTAAACACAGTACGTTGTCTTATGGGGGTTTTACACTAGAAAAGCCTGTTATTCCTTTGTCAGAGTACTTTTATCGTCCCCAGCAACCTCACGCCTACTTTCAAGCCTGTCTAGACCTTCTCCTAACCTTATAATGCGCAAAATTGTATTCTCAGCTTTGCAAGTAAATGAAACCAGGAGTATCAGAACAGCCAACAAATCAGTGTTTTCAGATTTCAATAAAAATTGGACAAATGTACGTTTTTACACTTATTTTGAGGTTTACAAGTTTTTATGTGGAAATTCACTTCCCTCACGTCAGCGTGCTGCGTGCGAACTCGTTGTTATTTGTTTGGGCATTGTTAAGCACTTATACTTCTTGGTACTCATTCTTACATACAGTACTAACACACTCAAACAAACAATCCACTAAACACCAAAGTAGCACAGTGAAAATCTGATTGTTTACAAAACACGTTCAACGTTGCAAAGAAAACAAACGTCAATAATTTCAGATCTGGAGGAAACTGAGTACACGCATTAGTTTATGTTTCAACGGGTTTGTTTTTTGCGCTTAATTCAAATTTCTGAGGCTTACGGTATCGCAGTTAGAACTGTAGAGGTTGACTTTGAATTTTAGAGGTAATGTTTTGAATTACAGCAACAAAATTTGAATTCTAGAAGTCCTAGTATAAACAAATTCAAATTTTAGAGGCTGTATCATGCGTTAAAAACACTTTGAATTATCGGTAAATTATTTTTCAAATATTAGAGGTTTTTTGAAGGGAACAGACTAAAGTTACAAATTATAGAGGTTTCTGAATTATCGAGGTTCGAATTAGTGAGGTTCTACTGTAGTTGTTAACTATTGGCAAAAGTACAAAATAGTACCTTTCTCAAGTTTACTATTGGATTGTAAATAAGCTATTGAAAATAAGTTTGCCCTGATAGCTGACAGTAAGCCATATTAGTACTACAGCACCGCAATATTGTTCTACAGTTGTTGTAATTTTCAGCTACTATTTACATTTATGTGTGTGTGTGTGGATTGTGTTTACGGGGGAATTTAACAATCTAATTAAGTCAATAGTCAATAGTTTATTTTCACATAACATTTACATAAACCAGCAATGCTGGTGAAACAGGTGAAATTGTCAAAAGGAAATACAATAAATCTTAAAACTAATATATATACAATATGTCACAACTTGTATAAAATCCATCAAAAAACGTCATTTAGATAATCATTAATATTATAATATGTTTTACTTAGTAATAGAGCAATAATTTCTCCTTTGAACCTATCCATTTCTACAATTGACTTTAAAGTATTAGGTAATTTATTATAGAGTTTTTTCCCTAAATATTGAGGTAAGTAAAGTCTTTTTAAGATACAGTATTTTACATTGGGGATTTTAATGCCACAGAGGCAACAAAACCCTGAAGGATGATACAAAATGCCTGATGACTTATCTGAAAGTTTTAAATAAGAAAATAAATAAGTAAAAAATCAGGTTACCTAAAAATGATTGTTTTACTAATATTGTGTTACAGTTGAAGAAAATGATACTTGTGATTCAAAAGGAAATAGTCACCTTGGAAATGTATACATTTTCCTTCTCTTACGATCACGATGCAATTCATTATGATGTTCTTGGTGAAGTTGATGGCAGAGATGTGTAAGTTGTTTGTTATTTGATTTAGTATTGACTAAATTTTAGAAACATGTATAGCCTCTAAAAGGTGTATGTTACCTAGCAATACTGCCAAGTACTTAAAACTAGCAGCTAAAAAAAGGCACGAGGCACTGGAAGTGGTGACATTTCCTATGTGAGCGCTGCCAGTAGAAAATTTTTAAATCACACCGAGCGCTACCTGTGGCAAATTTTAAAATCACAGCGCCGTCTATTGCTTGATGAATTGTAATTTTTACTTAATTCGTTAAGCTAGGGTAGTCTAATGGATATGGCACTGGATTCACTATCCTGTGGTCCCAGGTTCAATTCTACCTTTTCGTGTTTACTTTTTGAGGTACCATTTTTTGTTATATTTTACACAAACCAATTTTTGTAATATGTTACAAAGAAAAGAGCCCTCTTTTCCTTGTAACATATTACAACAATTTTGAACATTGTTTTAACATGTTTTTGTAAATGTAGCGTAATTTTGTAGAATATAAGTTGCTTTCTTCTGTTTGCATTTGAAAATACTACATTTCACTGGTAATGTAAGACACACATTGTTTTTTCATAATAAAGCATCTGTTTCTGTTGCGGATAGTTCGTTCGTCATCAGGCAAGTTCGGCGATCAAAGTCACCACTTCCAGTGCCTCGTGCATTTTTATCGCTGCTTGTGTAATTATAAGCTTAATTTGAGTTTTTTTTTTGGGGGGGGGGGCAAGATGATCGTAATCGTGATTATTGTTGATCGTGATTTATAAATTAACGTTACTTTAAATTTGCATCTCACCCTTGCCTTCTTATGTAATCGTTATGTTTTGTGACACAAGTTTCACCAGGTAACGTAAACCTTTTTGGTAGATTAAAAATTCAAAAATATAATTTCATGTGTATCGTTATAGATTTAAACATGAGTCTATTTAGTTTTAGCAAATTTCCCCTATAGGAAAGAAGCTATTACCGTAGTTGGCATCGTAAGACCTAGGCCCGGGACCATGATAACTTTTAGTTTTAGGTCCCCAGAACCAAAAATACCATTTGTTCAAAATTATATATACAGTTATATATATATTTATATGTGTGTGTGTGTGTGTGTGTGTGTGTGTGTGTGTGTGTGTGTGTGTGTGTGTGTGTGTGTGTGTGTGTGTGTGTGTGTGTGTGTGTGAGTGTGTGTGTGTGTGTGTGTGTGTGTGTGTGTGTGTGTATGATAACTCTTGTAAAAAATCTGATTTAATAACATGTAATAACATGTACAGCAACATTTATAACTTATAAAGTTAAAAATCCATACAGACCGCCCAAACATAGGCAAATTATACATAATTTTAAAGGTCCCGTTAAAAGAAACATTTATTGGGTTCGATCCTTGGGTTTGATTTAGTAGGAAATAATTTTACTTCATCCTTCTAGGTCAAGTGGTTCATCTGGAATCGGTTTCAAACACCTTACGTGAGACACCTTGTATACCGCTTATTTAAGAATGTATATTGATGAATGTTATAGGTAGGTGGCTTCACCTAGTTGAGGTACCTGTGTTGATATTTGCATAAAACCCATATTTTGTGTTTCTTGTTGCAGCAAACCTGTATACTCAGTATGTTAAAAAGTTATATATTGCCATATATGAATGTATATTATAAATAGATTTGGTAAGCGGCTTTATGCGGTATTAAGACATATATATATATGCATTGGAAATTCGCTGAATATGCAGGTTTGCTGCGACGGGGGTATTTAATACTCTACTCAATGATTGTGACAGTAAAATGTCTGCTATAGCAAAATAATTGAGTTTAATCCCTTAAAATATAAGAACAAAAAATTATACTGAAAGTTTATACTTCACAGTTTTACCACTTTAGGTCTTAATTTGTATGTCTATTTAGTCTACTGGAGCAGAGTCAAGGACTGCCTGAAGATATCGCAAAATCTGTACGTCAAATGGCACGTAGCATTATCGCCCATACAACCATGCTCAATCCTTTGCCAGATGATTGTGAGCTTTCTGTGAAGCTTCTTCTGGATGAGAATAGTAAGTATAGGTTTAGTTGTTCAAACGCTTTTGGATTTATAACTTTTTGGATTTCATTCATGGTTATATATGTATTATGTGAAATTCTAAGGAAAAGCTTCAACTTGAAGAGAAGAGTTCCCACATGAGAAGGGTCTATAGTCTATGTTATTAGTTTCATATATGGCTCTCAGGCTGAATCTCTATCTGGTAGGATTATCGCTACCTGTAAAATGATCTCCACTGAGGTATTTGAATCTGTAAAGTTAGTAGAGTAAACAAATCGCTATTTAGACATTCTTATCACTATAATGGGCCTAAATATTTTAACCAGCTATCGGAAACTATCAAAAGTGGTTTGAATCTGAAATTATTATCGGTAAAATTAAAAGATTGGCTTTTCAGAACTCCAAAGGTTGATTTTCTAAATAATATTCTTTGTTAAAAACTGTTATTTTTTCATTTAACCTTTCCTCGTTCTTACATTTGCTTTTATATTTATCATCTCAACTCAAACCATTTTATTCATTTATTAGAAATTATAAACTAATATTATTTTATTTTATTTACACATGAATGAAGTAGGACTGGTATGTGGCAGAGTTGATGGCAGACTTGGTATGTGCCTTCGCCAAGTTGAATTTGATTGATATTTGCATAGAAATCAAATGTTTGTGTTCCTTGTTTCAGCAAACCTACGTACTCATCCCCAATCTCTTATTCTTATTATTCTTATGGAGAATAATTAAAATTGTATATATCGCTTATTTGTGAGTATATTTTTATAAAACTTGGTAAGAGCTTTATGCGTACATAGCTTTACATATGCATTGGAAATTCGCTGAGTACGCAGGTTTGCTGCGTCGGGGGTAATTGTAATATCCAGAGTTCTAAAACTGTCATATTCAACAAATTGACTTCATCCAAACCTGATTTTAATCCTGGGACATGTTATGGAGTCCGTCCTGAAACTGAGCTCAAAATGTTTCCCTAAAGCTCAGCTCCTGTTGTTTGTATTTCAGCTCCTGAAGAAGTGCTTCCTCAGTTTTTCCAGCCCTCAGCCGCAGATGATGGTTTGAACTTCCCTGCTGAGATAGAAACTCTGAAGCTGGGCAAGGTTGAATCCAAATTCATTAAGTTGGCTGTCTCTACCAAAACAGTTATGAATGAGGTAATATATTTGTCATTTTTAACACTGAACAATTTATATGCCCAATCATTACTATTATTATTATATATCACTAAGCAGTATTTATTTGTATTAAACATCAACATTGATGACACTTGCTAGTGATCCCCCTTGAGGCTTAGTGAGTTACTACAATCTTCTACACATTGTAAGATAACACATTTAAAGGTGTTTTGGGTTTGGAAAATATGTACTATGTAAGACTTTTTTATAGTAACTTCAAGGAATTCACAATTCTTAGTTATTGCTGTGCACACAGATAGTCAGTTTATAACTTGTCACCCCAGATCAATCATTTAGTCAAAATATATTTTTTCTATACCTTATTCATGATGGTGATATTCACAATCACATGTTATTCTGTAGTCTTGTTTAATGTTTAACTGTATAGATTTTGAAAGAAATGTTTACTTCAACAGGAGAGTTACACATATGGTGGTATGAATAAAGAAAAAAATATTGCATCTCAGGAAGACATAGAAGATGAAGTACTCAGTTCCCAGATGGAAACTTATCATTCGATAACATCAAACGCTTCGTTGACATCAAACATATCTCAGTTGGTCAGAAATAATTTAACTGGTAAGAATGTAAATGTATGTATTTAGGTTTAATAATTATGGTAGCATCTTGTTATTTATTCTAACATGTTATACAGGGTGTTGACAAAAATTTCAGGATTTTGGGATCTGATTCCTTTTACAAAAAGAAAAAAATGTTCATATAAAGGTGTGTCCTAAAACAGTTTTTCATCTATCTGTCTGTATGTGTTTTTTACTTAAAATAACATCTAGGAAAATCTGAAGATATTGACTTCAAACTTTGTACATGCGTTACATCTAATAAGACCCATTTTGGAATGGAATATCAAGTTTCTACGTTGTACCATTTCAAAATGGCGGCCTTTTTTGTTTTTCAAAGTTAACATCTTAAACCGTAAAATGTTGTAAAAATCCTGTAAGAATCACAAAAGTTTGTAATTTTGTCCTTAAAATAATGCTATGAAGATATTAACTATAGGGTCATAAATAACTGAGTAGTTATGATGTTTATAAGTTAAAGCATGATTTTTCACTCCAGAAATGGCGAACAAGAGGGATGACTGTGAGCACATCTCAACCTAAATTCCCGGTTTGACAAAAACTTCCTGTATAATCCACACGCTTTTCCCAAAATTACCTCATAATTCCAGGTTTTTCTAGTCTTGGCAGCCCTGATGATCTTCTAAAATATTTACACATATATAATTTTCATTGATTGGTGAAAAAAATGGACCATTCCGTTCAAAACGGGACGTCTGGCCATCCTATTTATGTGTTCGCAATAATGCCTTAAAACAACTTGTAATACTAAAATACAAAATCAAACGTGTTTCAGTCTATTTACAAATACCTCATTTTAGCGCTACGGACTGGAGCAAGGCTCGCATTGCCCTGGTACTGGTTAGTCTCACAGTAAAAGAAGAAAGCACTACATGTGTTAAATATTTCTTGGGATTTATTATTTTTACTTGTAACATAACTTGTAAGTATGGCAGGATATTGGATTAGCTCTAATTATAATTCCATATTAGATCTGGGTACTCAGGGTGGGATAACCGAAAGCAGTTGGGGATCTTAAACCTATAAAGCTAAAGCTTGGTTTTGAATGATATCTAGGATAAAAGCATTTGAATATTCTTGTACATTTTAGCTTTAAACTATATGCTGATCTGTTGTTGTTGGTGTGAAAACCATTCTGAGACTCATGACACAATCCAGTCTTGGAGGATATAAGGAGTTGTACTGTTGTCGTCATAATGAAGATTCAAACGGTAGAGTATCAACCCATAAATAATTAGCTATATGTATTAAACTAAATTTGTACTGTGATAGTTGATTATAAAAAGTGCCCCTCAGAGATTACTAAAGTCAGGTTATTTATATTGTGGTTTGCTTGACTTTGACCATAGTTGCCTAAATAACAGATTAACTTAAGAGGTGGTTGATAAAAAACTAAACGTAATGCAGTTGCTGATATTGTTTCAGATAATAAAGCACCTGAGAATGATTCAAACACTACAAACCTGTCTGAAAAGCTCTCTGTTGTGAGCCTGAAGGAGAAGACTATCTGCTGCATCTGTGAGAGCAGTGATCTGTTTAATGACCCTCAAACCATCAAATGTGTTTCCTGCTCTACTTTCCAGCACAAGGTGAGAGATGCTTGAATAAACAGATGAACACTACGTGATTGTGTGTGTTGTCTGAACACCCGAATACTTGCCTAGTACTACATTAGAATAGGAATAAAACATTGTGTCTGCTGTAAACTGATAATGTTGGAAAATCTTTTAATTAGTGACGCACCGGTAAAAGAATAATTTTAATTGTAAAATGCTTCCCCACCCTAAACAAAATCAAACAAAAAACAGATGGGGCCACGGATTACAGGAGGCAAACTATAATTAATAGTTTGATCCCATTGTTGAGCGTTTGCAGGTGAAATAATAGGGGTTTGTTAATGTTTTATATTCATTTACCAACTAGTAATCTCATTCCGAGAGTTTGAGATATAGACATTAGAGCATAAAATGAGGTCTGTCTGGTAGATGTATTATACACTAGGGCTATTTCTACTATAAACTTGTGAATGAAACTAAAAAAAATAATAAAATACAGTCTCTTCAAGGTTAAATACACATTTATATTCGTCTCTGTATGATTAAAGTGGTCTGGCACTGAAACATACTGAGCAAAATTCGCAAACACATGGTTAGCATGGTTTAGATGGTTAGCTAGAGAATCTTTAAACAATATATATTTTCTAAATATTTTCATATTTTGTATGAAAAAATTGTCATATCTGAGCCTAATATGCTTCTTTACGACTTAAAATACAACGTAAAACAGCTGATTTCTCTTCTTTATCGCTCGCTGCACCTTACTTTTCCGCTTGCTAAATAATAACACAGCTGATTGATAGTTACTTTGGACCTAGCTAACTGAACCGGTGTTTTTAGCCTAAATCTCTTGAATTCAGCCAAATTGGATGAAAGTGAATTTTGTATGTTGTGTAAGTATCCAAAATTGCAGTTGTAGGAAAAAATGTGTATGTAATTCGAGTGTCTTTATCGCTTTTTGGAAAATTACTGCGCTCCGCTACGGGTCGTGTGGTAACAAATTTCTCTCAGGTGATAAAGACGTACTTTATGATCTTAATACATAAATAACTATTTTAAACAAGACTGAATAGCCTTGACCATCCTACTTTTATTCTCAGCAAAACCAAATGAGAATCTATTGATAAACTGGGAGGATGAGAGATTTTAGCAAATAAATATTCCAAATATCAGTTTTATGTAAATTTCAGACTACATTTGTTCAGCCTTAGAATTAGGCTCTGGTAATAATAAAGGAGTATAAGTGGGAAAATAATTAAATAATAAAAATAAAATTCTAGATTAAAAAATCGTAAGTCTTATTTATTACCGATAAGTTAATTTGTGTTGAAGTAAATTTTCACTGGAGGAGTGATGTGTCATGACTTTGTTGTAGACATGTTACAAGTTGCTGGAATGTCACCAAGTGGAATCCCACATTTGTGTTAAGTGCCACAACCCTAACCAGGGAAAAACCTGCTCCGTACCTGAGCTGCTCAACGATGCCAACAGAAAGGTACAGTGCAGACATTTTGGAGTAGATTTTAATACTTATTACCTCCTGAACTTATTTTGTTTTAAGTTTCATATTCAATTGTAATTTCTGTGTGGAATATGAGGATAAACAAAACACTGAAATAGCAACTGTATTTATATTGGTTATAAAGTCTAATCATTTGAACACCACTTTGCACTGGCGGATCTAGAAGAATTTTGGTGGATTTCCAAAACTGGTACGGTCTGCAAATTTCCCCACATGCTAGAGATTTACAGATTGGCAGTCGGATTGAAAAACTTTTAGAAAATTTCCCCTATAGGGAAGAAACTATTACCGTAGTCGGCATGGTAAGACCTAGGCCTGGGACCATGATAATTTTTCGTTTTGAGGTCCCCAGATGCCAAAAACACCATTCGTTCAAAACTGTATTTATATATGTGTGTGTCTGTGAGCACAATAACTATTGGTAAAAATGGTCCGATTTTGTACAAACGTATAAAGCATCATTTATGACTAAGTTCAA
Organism: Allygus modestus; assembly: GCA_963675035.1. Classification (NCBI taxonomy): domain Eukaryota; kingdom Metazoa; phylum Arthropoda; class Insecta; order Hemiptera; family Cicadellidae; genus Allygus; species Allygus modestus. The sequence goes on from OY776112.1 coordinate 295,716,604, forward strand.
AAATAAGACAGATTTACCTATCCAAAGAGGTATTTTGGGGGGTTTTGTACCTTAAAAATGAGTTTTTTTTTAAATTTGTTATATACAATATTTGAAAAAGTCAAATTTTAGTTTTCGCTATTGGATTCAGCTTAAAAGAACACACAATTTGGGGTTTTGATCATTTCACTACGTCAATTGGTTACCGTACAGAGATATTGAAAGTGCTAAATTCAATACATGCTAAAATTTTACGTTGTCCAACGTTGTTATAAATAATAAGAACAATTTTATTTCTCACTTATTTATGAACGTATACCGACACAACTTGGTATATGGCTTCATCTAGTTGTGGTCCATTGTTATTGGTAGAAAAAAATTGCATTCTATTAATTTTCTATTGATATTAATCTAACAAATAAGAATAAGACAGAAGTATGCGGCCAAGTTGCCGGTTCGTACGACTTGGACATATTTCAAAGCAGGTTACTTTGTAACAAAAAAGTTTGTTCTGGCAAAAGGGAAATAGAAAAAAAGGTTTGATTTCTAGCTTTAAAACCAGAATGGTAAAATAAAAATGCCGGCTAGACTTTATCTTTGACATTTAAAATTATTTGTGACCAGTCTCTGTGGCTGTTATAATGAAACTCATGACTTGCATAACAAACGGCCTTTATTGAACATTAATTTAAAAAAATCAAAACAACTCTTTTTCTAAAACCAAAACCTTTGGCATTAAATGGGAGTCAAATCAAAAAGTTCCTTTCTGTGTATTAACTTATTCACTACAGTAAAAGTGTATCCAGTTTGAAAATAGCAGAAGAAAATTATAATTCATGATTTTGAAGAAATTGTTGTTACCACATATACATATATTGAATGAAGATTTCCATTGTTACATTAAATACTCCAAATAAAATTGGAAAATTTGATTGAGTAACACCCAGAGTACAGTTTCACTCATGGCTGTACTTCCAACAAAGTAAAATAGTTTTTATGTAGAATAAACTTGAAATAGTCCTGTATGTGTATACAGGGTATTTCCAAATTGTCTGGACATATTTTGTGGACTTGTTCCTTGGGCTAAGACAAACATAAAATGCCATATAAGTATGGGTCTAAAATGCCTAGATTTCTGTCTGTCGGTCTGTTTGTGATTTTTAAAAATTATTTTATATCTTGGGCATTTTTCAAGATAGAAATTTCAAAATTGGTACAAATGTGTAGTTTAGAAGGTAAAAAGAGCTTAAAAAAATGCGTTCGAATATCTCAAGCCATTTCAATATAGCGGCCATTTAAAATCTTTAATGCCAAATTTCATGAAAACCGTAAATATTACGTGTGTAAACGGCAGAAAATGTTTTAACATTAGGACATCGTCTTTCAGGAAAATGTTCCTCATAAAGTCTCTTTGCTTCATGAGCACTACCATTTGCCATTCCATAAAAGTAGATCATATCACAGTATTCATAAGTTGAGTAATTGTTCATTTTTGTTCAATATTCTCATCAAATTTTCCTTAACACAACAGCACTAACACTAATACACACAAATTAACATTATTAGCACAGTCTATACACTTAAACTTATGACAAACAGAACAAACACCACAGAAATAATGCATAAAATACAACATCTGTTTATTTCTTAAGAAAACAGCTGATGCATTGTTGTTTGCAATGTTAACTTCATATGGCAAAATGTGCTTAATTATTTATCAGTGTCACCAGTAGAATTTGATAAATGAACAAAATTGATCAACATAAGTTCTACTTTTATTTGGCTTGTGTGGAAATAACCATTCTTACGTTCTGTAAAATAGCAAATAATAAACCTAACTTAAGAGCATTATGGTAGTCCTATTAAATTGCGTAACCGAATGTAGAAAAAAACTGATTAATCGGTTTTTTGTGATCTGATTTTAACAAACAAGGTCTCATTTGATTTGTATTTAAATTCTCTATCTTTTTGATCATAAAAACAATTTTCTTAATATTTACGGTTTTCATGAAATTTGGCATTAAAGATTTTAAATGGCCGCCATATTGAAACGGCTTGAGATATTGGAACAAAATTTTGTAAGCTCTTTTTTCCTTCTAAACTACACATTTGTACCAATTTTGAAATTTCTATCTTGAAAAATGCCCAAGATATAAAATAATTTTTAAAAATCACAAACAAACAGAAATCTAGGCATTTTAGACCCATACTTATATATATGGCATTTTATGTTTGTCTTAGCCCAATGAACAAGTCCACAAAATATGTCCAGACAATTTGGAAACACCCTGTATATTATGCACTACCGAATATTAAAACTACATACATAAAAGAATACAGCAAAAATGTATGTGACACTGGTGACCCATTACTTTACATCTAGCTATATATTAATTGGCTAGGAAATTTTTGTGGTACCGATTTCTCGGATATGCGGCATTGTAGGATTATGAAACTTGGCACACTTATTAGGAGATGTGTCGAATGTAAATAATTTTGTGTTTGGTTGTTTAGGGCTATGCCCTTTTGGCTTTAAAAGTGTACATGTTATCCTTATCGGAACATGCGTTCTGCTTTTAGTTACACTTTTCATTTAATAAACAGCTGTGTTATTCAAATAAATATGTAGCACAACAGCAAGAACAGATGATGCTTAAAAAAAATATTACTCACTACTGGAATGGTAACACCCTTCTTATCCATTTTTACTCCACATTAAAAAAATTACCTGATGGTGAGGGTGGGGAGGGAGAGGGGAGAGAGAGGGAGAGAGAGATGAGCGCAACAGACCCCACTGTATGTTAAACTAATTTTTTTTTTCAAATATTCGTCAAATAGAATTTGGTCGAATTTCGACCATTGGGCGGTCTCTAGTATAAAATTAATGTGTTTCATATTGTAAAGCACATAAGACATATGGTATATACAGGTAGATGGATGCAGCCAGACTGGTCTAAAACTGTGCAGATAGAAAGTTACAATAGTGGACAATAAGCCAGGCACATGGGCGGATTTACGGGCCTGGCACCCCCTGATTTTTAATGATTTAAAAAAAATTTGAATATTATTTTTGTAATGTTTTTGTTTTGGATCAAAAATTTTTTAGGACAATAAACTTTTTTAACAAGTAAGACGTAAGTCGCGTAATCAAACATCTATTTAAAAGAAAATTAAACTATATTTAATTTTGAACACAATGCCCACGTGTGTGTAATAATAAATAAATAATAATTAAATATAATTTTATAAGTTTATTTTTGACATTAGTTTTACAATCAGATTTAGTGTTCTTTTGCCTATTGAATGCCGATCTAGGTGTTTTTAGCGAATTTCCCCTATAGGGAAGAAGCTATTACCGTAGTTCTCATGGTAAGACTTAAGCCAGAGACCATGATAACTTTTTTTTTGAGGTCCCCAGATGCTAAAAACACCATTCGTTCAAAACTGTATTCATATATGTGTGTGTCCATGAGCACAATGACTTCAATACAATTAAAACAAAATAAGCAAGTGTTCTATTAAACAAATTGCAATAAATCAGTTATTTATGGCCCGATCTTATTAATCTTTACACCATTGTTTATAAAATAAAATTGCACAACTTTTTTGTCTCTTGTAAAATTTACGGGTTTTTAGATGTTAAGCTTTAAAATCTAAAAGTGGCTGCCATCATCATCATCATCAAAAGGGGCGGACTTAGGTCCCAAGGCACATCAGCCACACTGGGCTTATTGCGCACCCCCGAAAAGAAGAAAGGAAGAAAGAAAGAAAGAAAGAACTGAGAAGGTATCAGTACTCCTCCAGGTTCAAGAGCCTGATGAACTGCATCATCCTGTCGACGAGCTCCTCGGAGGCAGGTATCCACCCCTGACCATAGATCCCATAGTTGAAGCCCTTACCTCCCTAAGCTCATCGCAATCGAAGAGCAGATGGTCTGCAGTCTCCTCGTACTGCCCACATTTCCTGCATGCAGTGTCACCATTGAAGACACCCATCCGAGAGAGGTGTTTCCTTAGGTGACCATGGCCCGTAATCATACCTGTGATCCGCCTAATGTCCAGCCTACTGAGATCCAGGAGATTCCTTGTGACCTGCTGAGATGGTCCCTGGAGGTTGAGCTTGCTGACCCTATGTAGAGGGAGCCTTGCCCATCTCCTTCTGTGACAATCCCGAGCCCAAGCGCCGATCACCTGCGAAGCACAAGAACGAGATATCCCACAAAAAGGGGGAGGGCCCATGGGAGCCAGGGAGGCAGCCGCGTTAGCCAGCCTGTCCGCCACCTCATTACCCACGATCCCTGAGTGACCAGGCACCCAACAAAGAGTGACCATGTTGCGTCTTCCAGCACAAGACACTGTTTTGTAACAATCCCAGACAACCCTAGACCTGAACTCAAAAGAGTCCAGCGCCCTCAGAGCAGCCTGGCTGTCAGAAAAGATGCTGATAGAGAGGCCCTCTTGACCCCTCCTCAGAATCTCCCCCGCACACTCCATGATGGCGGTAATCTCCGTCTGGAACACAGTAGGAAAAGAACCCATTGGCACCCCGAGACTGACACCATCCTGCACCCCGTGGATGCCAGCACCCGACCCGCTCCTAGACTTGGAACCATCCGTGAACCACACTCGGTCACCAGGAGGGAGCGGACAAACACCTTCGCTCCAGTCGTCCCTGCTGGGAAAGCGCACCCGGAACGACCTGCTGAAGGAAAAAGTTGTGGGAAGATGATCAGAGGGCATGTCCAAGACCTTACTCTGAACCACCTGAATGATCTTTGTGTGGCCAAGTGGTTCGCCCGGCAACACCCAGAGGTTCTCACACTGGAGACGGTATGCACCCATTCTAGCCACCATCTTGATATGAATGTCTATGGGCAAAAGATCAAGGAGACACTCCAAAGTGGCACCCGGGCTGCTACTGAGAGCTCCAGTGACGAGTAGGCCTGCAAGCCTTTGAACGCCCGCAAGCCTCCGCATCGCCACGCCAGCTTCCAGCTTTGTCCACCGAACGTCGGATGGATCCGAACGTCATCGCCGGTCTTACTACTGCAACATAAAGCCAATGCATTAGTTTGGGCCTAAGCCCCTAGGTCGATCTTATCATCCGCCTGCAAGCAAATAGGGACCACTTGCCTCGATCAATGACCCTTTGCAACTGCGGCCCCCATTGAAGGGTCCTGTCCAGAATGACTCCTAAATACTTCACCTGGTCCTGAGGAACAATGGTGGACCCCTGCAGCCTGAACGGCCCGATCCCCACAATATTCCTTCTCCTCGTGAAGGGAACCAAAACAACCTTTGAAGGGTTGACGGAGAGACCAACCTCTCCACACCAATGGCCCACCGCCCTCAATGCAGAATTCATGAGGTCTGTGACTGTGTCGTTGAACTTACCTATCACCAGGATAGCGACATCATCAGCGTACCCTTGGGCAAAAACGCTGCTGTCATTGAGATTCCGGATGAGATCATCAACAACCAAATTCCACAACAAGGGGGACAAAACCCCCCCCTGAGGACAGCCTCTGGTCGTCCTTACCTCGACCGTCTCACCGTGAAGCGAAAGCTTAGCCCTCCTACCTCGAAGAAGAGCCTCGATCCACCTACAGATCACCTCACCTAGGCCCCGCGCCCTGACGGCACGCAACACTGCCTCTATTGCAGTGTTGTCAAAGGCCCCCTGGATGTCAAGAAAAGCACCCACTGCAACCTCCTTGCAGCCTATGGCCTTCTCTATCCTACCCACAAGCTGATGCAGGACAGAATCACATGACCTACCTTGAATGTAGGCATGCTGGTTGAAATGAATAGGCGATGTCCGCAAGGCTGTGTCCCAAGCGTGCCTTAACACTAATTTCTCCAGAGTCTTCAAAAGGAAAGACGACAGGGAGATGGGTCGAAAGGACTTTGGGTCAGTATACCTATCCTTACCGGGCTTAGGAATGAAAACAATCCTCGAGGAACACCATGAAGATGGAATGTGTCCAAGAGCCAGACTTGCTCTGAACAACCCACAGAGAACTGGGAGTAGTATTTCAAGACCCTGTTGAAGACATACCGACCTAACACCATCCGGACCCGGCGCCTTAAAGGGACTGAGAGAATTGACAGCCCACCTGATTTTGCTGAGAGTCGCCACCCGACCGGCCGTAGCCCAACGCGAAGCGCAGGCTCAGCCAGCCGCCCGAGAATCCTCCCCAAATTCAGGTTGCTGAAGCAAGTAGCTGCCAGGAAAGTGCACGTTGGCCATGAGCCTTAACACCTCCTGCGGATGATGGACCAACACCCCATCAGGCCCCTCAAGAGAGCTCAACTCAAGGGATCTGTCCCTCACCAATATTTTGTAGAGCCTAGAGGTCTCCCTCATGCTCTCCACATTGCTGCAAAAACTGTTCCAGGACCGCCTTTTAGCCCTCCTGACGGCGAGGTTGTATTTGGTCAACATCTCGTGATATCGATCCCGGTCCCAGTTGTTCCGGGATTTCGCCCTCCTGAAAAGAGCTCTTACCCTTCTCCGCAGACTGGCAAGCTCAGAGTTCCACCAACTCGACCCCTTGCAGCACCTAAATCCCGACAGCGGACAGCACTCCTCAAAGGAGGAGACAATCGCCCCGCCGAGGAGGACTGCGACACGATCAAGCTCAGCAGTATCCCTGATCCGAGGGGTCTGAGGATCCAATCTTACCCTCAGTTTTTCATTGAAGGAGGTCCAATCTGCCCTCCTTGGGTTCCTGAATAAGAGAAATTCAGGAGAGCAGTCACCTATCTTGAAGAGGATATGCCTGTGATCAGACAGAGAGGGCTCCAGGGATACCTGCCAACCCAGTATCCTCTCCTGTAGCCCCTCCGAAACCAGTGTGAGATCTATGACCGACTGACCAATGCGACTCTGAAAAGTTGGTTCAGAACCAATATTGGCAACCATCAACCCACTGGATGCAATGTAATCTAGAAGTGCCCTACCTCTAGCATTTGTGTCCTTACACCCCCACATAGAGTTGTGGGAGTTTGAGTCACAACCGACCAACAGCTCGATCCCTGATGAGGCCGCAAAGTCCACCAGCCTTCTCAACTCCACCGGCGGCACCAAGTCGGAGTCACCCGGCATGTACACTGATGCCAGCAGGATTGGTCTTCCAGAAGACCCACACACCATCCTCACTGTGGCGATATCCCTGGAACAATGTGCAAGAACCGGAAAGCAAGCAAGTCCATTTCTGACCCAAATGCTAGCTCTTGTGTTTGCAGAACTGCCACAAATGGTTCGGCCACCAGATGCGCCCAAACCTGCAATTCTACCATTCCTAATCCACGGTTCTTGGATCAGTGCGACATCCACTGCCCTGTTAGCCGAGGTCACAGTAAAAACAGTCGTAACTGCCTTACTGTGTTGTAGGTTCGTCTGTATGAGGCTGATCATCACTAGGGAGAGCCTTGTTTGCCCACGAAAGCACCCTGAAAGATACCCTCGATAACCCTAGAAAGAGCTGCCATCCTCTATCCTTCAGAACCTGAGCACTTGGTTCATCTATTGCTAGAACCAGGGTCTGGCTAAACTCCTCCTTCCTGCAACTGACAACTCTCCACACAGAAGTGTCAATTCCAGAGTTTTGTTCACCAATAAGGTTGAGGGTTTCCTTTTGACTCACATCCAAAGCGAGATCCAAGGCGTCCACCCGCAAGAGGACCTTGACAGTACGTAAGAGATCCTTATAGTCCCCCACAATCACCTTAGCCCCCTCGCGGTACTCCATATCGTTGAAGACCTGTTGACCCAAGCATTAGTAACATCGTTTCCACAAACAACGACGAGAGCTCCTTGCTCCGAGAAGACCTTGTGAAATTGAAGAGGACCCACTGCGCCACCATTTGACCTGATAGCCGTCAGGAGCTTGCCCCTTAACAAAAGACAATCATCCTCAGTTAGTCTGATGTCAGGAAACTACACAGGAACAATCGCCAACTTGCTAGAGGTGAGTTGCTCCTTGAAGGTCAACCCCACAGTACCCGAACCGCCCGCAGGAGCAACCTGGTCAGCTCTCCCGGAAGGGCAGACGTCCCAGCGACGAGGCCTCTTAGCAGGGGTCTCGATCCTATGCTCCGAGCCCGTGACTCTACGCAAAGGTGAGACACCCTGATAATTACCCCCGCCTGCCGGACTGGGGGTGCCATCAGACCTCTTTCTCTTGAGCCTGAGCTTCCGGTACTCTCTCTCTGGGAGCCAGTTCCCTTCCGCCCTCTTTTTCGCCTTCCTGAGACGCTGTCGCTCCGAGTTCAAGCAACGGCGCTTCTCCTTGGGAAGGGAGAAGTAGTAGGCATTGTCAAGAATGTCGCCTGAAACAGCATTCACATTGGTTTCCAGAGTATCCTGGTCAGAAGAAGATTCCGTCTCCGCCTGGACGACCCTATGAGCCTCCTCCAGCAGATCCGTGTCCATTGTAGTTGAAGGGGCGCTCCGAGGGGTCTCTGTCAGATCCCCACCGGAGAAAGCCGCCCCTTGCAACTGAAACAACACAGGTTTCATTAGTAACAAGCTGTTGGTTGCCCTCCCCAGAATCCACGGGCAAGCCCCCCTGAGGGGGGGTGGGATTGAGCGCCGAGACGCCGACCCACCTGGGGTAGTTCCGAATGTTTACCGTCAGCCATGGTGTCTGAAACCCCTTCTCCTCAAATTTGCAGTTTGGCGGCCATTCCGTGAATGTCACTCCGCCCACCAATGTCCGATACTGGGCCCTTTTCGGAGTTGAACTCCTACACTCGTCCCCAGGTCAGTACTGGAACCGCTGCGCACATACCAGTTCTAGGTGGCAGTGCAGAGACCTTTCAGCCAACACCTTGACTCAGCCCTTTGCTAACAGTTGCCAGGCCATTCTGGTGCCCTTCACCTCCGCCCCAGCACCCTACGTGAGCAGCTGCTCCCCAAATTCACGGGCAATTTTTCGACCGCCAAGTCTAGATCCGCCGCCTTTTGTGAAAAACAGAGGTACCCCTAGAAGGCTGTGATTAAATATCACAGTACGGTCGCCAGAAGGGCAACCGAGTCACAGCGGTCTTGGAGTGAGGACCCTTCCCCTCCCTGAGGCGCTTTCGCTGACCCCTCACCCCCAGTGGCTGCCATTTTGAAATGGTACAAAGTATAAACTTGATACTACATACCTATTCCTCGCGCAAAGACTCGTGGCGGCTGAGAGCTTAGGACGGTCGGGGAGGTGTCCCTATCCCTAATCAGCCCTCGCTCGGCCGCTCCGGGTTTTAGCCATGAGTCACCCACTGAGCTCAAGGCACAGTCGGTACAATTTTTTGCATTTCGCCATAAAGTGTTAAAATAACGTCATTTTTGTAATCTGCATCAAATAACAAGAACATTAAGTCCATACACGATATAAATGCGACGCTATTAAGTATTCATCTTGTTTTAAAATAAAAAGACAGTTTACAGAACAATAAATATATTTAAGATTATTTACAAACTATAGCTATTTAAAATTTTGTACATGAGTGTTATTAGAATCAGAATCAGAATCAGAAATCTTTTATTTCGTGAATAACAAATTGTTATGTGAAACAAGTCAAATTTAAAACTAATACTTAATGCTAAATTGACAATTTTAAAATTTGTTCTCTAGCAAAAAGTGCACATTTCCTTCACATATTTGTGCAGTCTGACAGGAATTCATCCACCGAGTACGGACACCTTTCAATCAGAATATTTTTTACTTTTTTAAGAAAAATTCTTGCACTGGCTATGTTTTTCAGGTGCCGGGGCAGAGCATTGTATAGTCGTAGAGCAGAGTAGTGGATGCCCTTTTCAAGTAGTGCCAATCTATGGATAGGGTAGACCATGTTACACTTATGACGTGTATTATAGAGATGTCTAGCAATATTAATTCTCTTCAAAGAGATGGAAGTTGCATTTAAAAAAGGATAAAACCTCCAGAATATAAATACTTGGGAGAGTGAGAAGATGCAGTTGTTGAAAAAAAGGCTTACAATGCGCTCGGTAGCCAGCTCCACACATAATACGAACAATCCTTTTTTGGAGTCTAAATACCCTCAAGAACTTACTAGACGATCCCCAGAAACCAATTGCATATTTCATTCTACTATATGCATAAGCATAGTAGATCTGAAGGGTAGTTTCTTTACCAACTACAGGCATTAATATTCGAAAAGCGAAAGTAAGTGAAGACAGTTTTTTACATAGGGAGTCAATATGTTTGGACCAGTTCAGCCTATCATCAATGGTAATGCCAAGAAGAGAGGCGGACTCTGATGGACTTATTCCGTTTACACTGAAATTTGCTAGATCACGTTTAACTGCTGATAATACCATAATTTTAGTCTTCTCGTCATTCAAGTAAAGACCATTTGATTCAAACCAGCTATTTAGGCTAGTGTATGTCTGATTCATTACGATCTCTAGGTTATGCATGTTATTACAAGAAGTCAGAGCAGTTGTGTCATCAGCGTAACAAACGATGTCAGAATTTATATTAGCAGGAAGGTCATTTAGATATACGGAAAATAGAAAAGGACCCAGAATAGAACCTTAAGGTACTCCTGAAGTGACCATCATCCAATTCTCCTGAAATTGACCTCTATTTGTCAATGAAACAGCCTGCTTCCTTTCAGAGAAGTATGAGGATAGAAGTGACAGCGCTGCACCACTCACGCCGTATCCCTCCAGTTTACCCAAAAGGACAGAGTGATTCACGCAATCGAACGCCTTGGACAAATCACAGTAAATTGCACCAACACACTGTGACTCGTCCAAGGCACCCAAAACTGCTTCCACGACATTATTGATAGCGCTAAAAGTTGAACATCCTTTTTTAAAACCAAACTGAGATGTCGTCAGAAGAGTGTTAGAATAGAAATAACGCTGGAGTCTTTCTAGAATGATGATTTCAAACACCTTTGCAAAAGAGGAGAGCAGGGAGATTGGCCTGTAGTTGGAAATTTCAGTTTTCTGGCCTTTTTTATGAATTGGGCGGACAACAGATAGTTTTAGATTTTCTGGAAAAATGCCATCCATAAAGCATCGATTTATAATGTGTAGTAAAGGAAGTACTATAAAATCTGCACAACTTTTCAAAACTTCAGATGTTACTCCATCCCAACCACTAGACTTAGAGTTTCTCAGCTTTGATATAGAGTCTAGAACCTCAGCCTTTGTGGCTGGTTCAAATACATGGAGTGAAGGTTTATTTTGTTGATGCAGAGCTGGAATAGTATCAACATACTCGAGTGCTTTCCCCAAGGAAGCATGTCGTGACAATTGATTTCCCACTGAAACAAAGTATTCATTGAACCTTCTTTCTACTTCTCTTGGCGTTTCAATAGTTACGTCACCATCGGAAAGAATTATTGGTTGGTTTGAAGATAAAGAATTTCCAAGTTCATTATTTACAACTTTCCAAGTTGCCCTACCCAGATTTCTGCTTTGATTTATAAATTTGATGTTGTAATTCTTTTTTGCCTGAAAAATTACTTTGCGAAGAATAGCCTTGTACCTTTTAAAATATGAGATAAAATCTGGAGAAGAATTTGTCTTAGTTAAAAAAAAAAAAAAACAGTTCCCGTTTTCTTGCACACGAAGTTCTAATTCCTGTCGTTATCCAAAACTTTTTTCTCTGGATATTTGCTTTCTTGAACGTTCAGGACAAGCATCATTGAACAACCGAAGGAAAGAATTTAAAAAGAGCCTAAATGCCGAATCACAATCAGGAGATTCAAAGACATCGATCCAATTCTCACGTTGAAGGAAAAAATTAAGGGCACGAACATTTTCATCGTTTATCACTCTGAACTTTGTTTCCACCGTTGATGATTGTTGTGGTGAAAGAGGAAACACCACAGTCAGCTGAGCAAAGTGATCAGAGAGACCGGTTTCAATCACGTAGGATTTCATCTGATGTTCTTTCATGGTGGTAATGATATTATCAATACAAGTTTTAGAACCATGACTAGTTATTCTAGTAGGAGAAGTGATATTGATTTGTCCATTACCTGAATTAATTACATCAAGAAACAAAGTCTTTCCCCATGATTCCTCCAAAATATTAATATTAAAATCACCACATACTATGAGATGATTACGATATCGAGATTCCACTGGGACAAAGCCTATTGAATATTTGTTAGATGGGTGATAACATAGGCATAATTACCTATCATTAAAAAAAATCATACAAATCGTTCCAGTAGTACGGTCTGACGGACAGGACAAAGTTTTGCAATGTTTTGAAATATATATGATTGAATCACTGCCGCTAAAATTTACCGTGGATGCGTATAGAGTACCTCAGAAGTCATATTCAACATTTATAGGGTAACATAACACAGCATAAACTTATATAGATAGAAACACGCTACACTCGTATAAAACAACAAAATGTGCTTGCTATAACAACCACCCCGACTGATCAGCACGTAGACAATTTAGGTTTATACTTGTGCCGTCCACCGCTTGCTTAAGGACTGCCTTCCCCTTCAACTCTGCCACAGACAGGTGGATTCTCCATGAGTTGCACATAAAAACCACCGACTGAGATGAGATTCGAACACTTGATCCAAGCACTACCCTCAGGTGGTGTGGAGATAGCGCCTTAGATCGCTCAGCCAACCCCGCAGGCTAGCAGTTGTATAGATAGCTATAAATTATATACGTTTGATTACAACAGTTATGCTGTATAATACAAAACCACTAAACATGCTAACTTGTGTTTCCCAAAACGGCGGCAGAAGGTAGCTGTGTGGTATATTTTAATGCCATCAGTCGAGGAGATGCAGAAATGCTGTATCTATTTACCCTTCATTTTGTACTCTGAGTTTCTTATATAATTGCATATTTCTCTTACAGGAATCAGCTGTGTACAGACAAGCTTTGATGTATTGCTGCAACAGTTCCCAAGTTTCCTGCAAGAGAATAATGACCCATCTGATGGTGACGAGGCGGATGGCCGAGAAAATATTCCAAAAACTTGATACAGATGGGTGCCTCCAGCCTGCCACTAACAAAGGGTAATTGTAACTAGATTGTTTTATAAATGTGTGATTGATTTTGTTTTAAAATAAACGGTATCAGGAAACTGACACATACTTTCTCCCTTTTAGCCAAACTTTAATGAAAAAAATTTTGTTATTTACTAAATATAGAATATGAAGTATAGATAAATGTACAGAAAATTGTCTAAAATAGTTGTTTTCAGAAATATCCACCCAAATCCCTTTTTGGGAGACACTATAGAGTCCGTTGCTACACACAGTGGTTTTGAGAGGGGAAATGCCCCCTTGCCCCCCCAGGGTTAAATATCAACACATTTCGAACATCATCTGTTGGTCAATGCTAACTTGACCTGCATATCAAATTTTAATGAAATTGATAAGTAAATAAGAGAGAAATAGTTATATTTGTATTCCCCATAAGAAGAACATTGGACAACGTACTGTGTTTACCGCTAAATGAAAATTTCAATTTTCTCCGTAACTAACAATCGTAGAATAGTAATTTAAAATACTAATTTATTTAGTTTTTTGAGCTCTTTTTAATGGTGAATAGTAATCTTTTTTAACATTTATGATTTTTTATAAAAAATCCAAAAAATTGAATTTTGGATGTTTTAAGTCCTGTAATTTCTGAACCCGCATTTTTCAAGAAATGCGGGTGGTGTCATTTTGTTGCAAACCTAAAGTTCTACAAACCACGAAAGTTTAATCAAAATCGTTAGAGCCGTTTTTGAGAAATTTGGATTTTTCTTGTTTTTTGGCGGTTTTTGGGGGATAATTACCCTTAAAAATCAAAAATCCAAGAAAATGAAAAAAAACGCCTGGAGATATCGTGGATTATTACCTACATACCAAATTTCATAAACATCGGCCCATAGGTTAGGGCTCTAGCTCTGTAAACATCCACACAGACACACACACACACACACACACACACACACAGACAGACATCACGTAAAAACCACTTTTTTGGGTTCAGGGAGCACCAAAACGAATATTTCCACTAACAACTCAGATTCGAAAATTTTTACGAAAACAATTCTTTCTCCATATACTATGTATAGGGGGAGAAAGTAAAAAAGTTTGCATGCAGCACGCTGACGTGAGTGAAGTGAATTTCCACATACAAAATAATGACCATGTGTACAGGGTCATCAAAAAAGAATACTCATTGACTATTTTGAGTAGGATGAACATGTTGAGGCGAATATGGTATCAAATTGAAGAGGAGGGTTGGGAGATTTTGTTTTTACAATTGTTAGTCATTGCGTTGTGTTAATGGGTCCTCAACCTTGGTACCAAAAATAGCGTTGTGCGTCGCTGACCCTATCTGGCCAGTACGATGTGGACTACGCAGCAGAAAGCTCAGTGTGTGCTTTGGTTTGCGGAGCTGAAATCAATTGTGTATGTTCAAAGTAATTTTAGACAAACTTATTGTTGTTGCGATGCACCTATAATATCCATTCTTATTGGCTGCCATCATTACTGTCACTCCAGCATACAAGGCGAGAAATCGGATATTGTTCCGATGTCTGCCGTGCTGCTATTGGGGCACATATCGAAACTTATTACGGTTCATATAAAAACTCAAAAATTTTCCTCTTTATTTTGAGACCATATTCGTATCATTATGTTCATACTACACAAAGTAGTAAATTTTTCTATCGATGACCTTGTACGTATGTGTGTGTTTGCACTCTAGTGGTCACATTTTTTGTCTGATTTACTTCAAATTTGGTAGGGACATTCCTTTGTATAGTGAGTTGGACAAGTTCGTTGGGCAAAACAATCGAAAAAAATTGTCAGAAAAGCTACGGATGTAAAATTAATGTATGCAAAAAAATTGGGGATTAATGAGGCAAAAGTTGTCAGCCCTCTCTAATCATTCTAGCATAAATATTTACTGAGTTATTAAAGAAAATGTACATTGACTAAACACAGTACGTTGCCTTTTGGGGATTTTACATTAGAAAATCTGATATTAATATATTGTTCGTAGTTTTATCATCCCCAGTATCCCCAAGTCTACTTTCAATCCTGGCTGGACCTTCTCCTAACCTTATAATGTGCAACATTGTTTTCCCAGCAATGCAGGTAAATAGAACTAGGAGTATCAGAACAGCCAAAAATTATTTTTTTTCAGATTTCCATAAAAATTGGATTAAGACTTTGTTTTAACACAATTTTGATGCTTTGAAATTATATATATACTAGTAGCCTGTCGCGTCTTCGCTTGCGATCACAACGTAATATTATACTAACATTCCCGTATAAATATTGTGTTACCGCTCCAAAGCCAACATGGCCTGCTGATTAACTGTGTTTACTCCATCCAGCTGATATTAAATAAGTATATATATATATATATATATCATTTTGATCGACCTCCCAAAGCGTGTTCAGGGAGGTATGTTAGGAACTTCTATGGTGGTCCCGGGCTTAAGTTTTACCTTCCCAGGGCCTTTCACTTACCCGGGCTTAAGTTAATGCTAATAGTTCACTTTTACATAGAAAATTCAATAATTGCATTGTCCTGCATACTCTCACAATATGTTTTTCTTTTGGGAGCAGTACTTAAAAAGCAGTTGCTTTTGTAAGGCATTTAATTAGATCATCAAATAACTTGTAAATATTGCGAAGTTGTTATCAGTGTCATCAGCGTAAAGATGGGTACCTCTGATATCGACATCAAAGTACTTTATTAAAATAAGGATACGGCTGGGATCAAAGACTGATGAGCTCTGAGGGACTCCGCTCTTGATAGCAGCAGCTGCTGACAATATACAGTAGACAAACTCCTTGGTTGACATCTTGGAGAACAGTGCAGATGATGTTTTTTTGCATGGAGATCAGTTGAAGTCAGTTCCTAAAATACAACTCAGATGTTCTATGAACCCTCCCTCTGGTACCAAATCTAATGAATTTCTTATCAAAACTTCTTTGACATGTCATCAAAAGCTTTTGTTAAATCCAATAGTGTCAGGAAGAACAAACTACCTTCAGCAGTTTTCTTTACTCTCGATTTATCTAAGCCTTGCCTAATAGAAATCCCTGAGGACTAACATTTTTGAGACTCTTGAAATTTATAAAACCGAATCATGTAAAGAATTGTTTTCAAAAGTCAGAAAGTTTGAAAAGAATCAGATAAATTCTGATGAAGAATAAGTAAATAAATTTATATACCACTATCCAGTAATATTCCCAGGATATTTTTCAATTTTAGTCACACTTACCAGTTGAGTAAAAGCTACTCTGAGAATTGTCATGGAATAAGATATAAAAAGTGTCACGCCCATTAAATAATTTAATATCACATGCTAAACAAGGGTTATAAACAGGGAGGTTTACTGTATAACTGGAAGTAACACTGATGAACAAAACTGTGAGCCGCTCTTTCCAAATTTGGTGAGGCAAAGAACTACTCGCTGAAATCGAACGAGTCAACAAAGTGAATCAAACAAGTACCTATCCATGATTTGAAACTCAATAAACTTGTATTTGTTTATTTCCTCATAATTAATCATGTTTCACGGAAAGATTAGATACATAAATCAAACAAAAAATTATTTACTCCAACTTTTATTCCAGTGATTTGCAAAGGCTGGACAGGGGAGAGGTCGTGGGGGTCATGACCCTCCCCCCAAAACCTCAGACCTTCACGTATCTTACCCATTTTTCACCATAAAGGTTTTGGCATTGGGACTATTTATATATTTTTTTCACTCATACTCCGCTAAAACGATAGTCTGTACCCGCCCCTGGATTTGCGTGAGTAGATTCACTTATAGGAATAAAACAGCCATCAGGATGGTTCAAAGAACAATACATTTGCCTCACCAGTGTACCAACCTAACAAAATTACCTGCTTGCATTTTTGACCAAAATCGTTAAGCAGTCTTACCTCCAGTTATACAATAAACCTCCCTGGTTATAAATATAATGTAACATGTATATACAGCTGGATGTGTATCTTGTTTTCTATAATCAGTGGTTATCATTCCATAAGTTATTTCATACGTCAATGAAAGCTGGAGTACTTGTGTTTAGTATTTACAACTACAGCAAATAATTGTTATCTCCAACTTATGTTACAGGTATGTTCGCAATGTGAAGCTCGATTTTAAAGAGAATATCCTGGGTCGCTTCTTCAGAGCTCCTCCTTCATCTGACAGCACGCTTATGGTAACAATTAATCTTATTATGAAACATTTCTTTAAAAAAATCAAAGTTAGTTTTCTTCTATCAAATGTTAAACAAATATCTTACTCTAAAACAAGCTCAAACAGTATAATATGTATGATATCAAATTCAAAGAAAGGGTAGTTTTAAAACAAATGTTCTTTAGTTTAAAAAGTTATCACACAGTACTTACCATGTTACAGAACCTGATGTTTGTCAATGCTCTGTGTATACTTATTTGTATAAAATTTGTTTGACAATGTACATAGTCAACATTTGTAACTAATGACTGCAGGCATCAGCTACGATTCTGTCTGCTAGGGGAACAGACCGACTATTATAACGCCTCTAAGCTACTGGTCGTGAAAGCCGAGTGGCCTAAATCGTAGAATTACCCTGGCCAGGTGATCTTAGGAAGTTCGTGGGTTCAATACCCCCTCACAATCAAAAATGACCAGTCGTACAACTCTCTTCAATGTGTTTTTTTAAAACAGTTTCACAACATCAGTTTTTCATCATGGTAATGAGTGGTGTTGAATTTGTAATTAACCTTTATCTAAGAGTACATAGAATAGTTGTTTTGTCTGTTTTTTCTTGACACTTATAATAATAAAATAAAATCATATTTTATTTTTTCTCTAATTTCATAATACGTAAGTACATGTAAGAAAACATCAGTGTAAGTAATAATAAACATACTGTCTTAAATATTATACAAATACTTTATATAAACTCAACAAGTGAAAAAGTGCCTGGATACCTCACACTGACTGGATTGAGGACATCTCTGAATAGGTAAAATTTGTGAGCAGTACTAGTGTTAGCAGGTGTCAGTACTTCAGATTATAATGCAATCTTATGAGTCTAAAAAGCTGATTTCTTAAAATTTTCATCAACTAACATTGCACCTATCTGGCTTGAATAGAATTAGTAAAAAAAAAACATAAATTTACAAGTAAAAAATAAAACCTATTTTCGTTAGTAACAGTAATAAAGTATTCACATTTGGTTTTGCTACTAAAGATAATATCACCGTTCTAACATATTTACTTAATTCCTTAGGCGAAAAAAGTTTGTACATGCATATATGATTTACAGTATGATGTTCTTTTTATTTGGTATATCAGAAACCACTAGGCTTATACAGTTACAACAAACTTCAAGTGGGAAACTAAGTTTGTTTAGACAAATATTTGTTTGTTAAAAAAAGTGCCTGAGCTCCTTTAAAAATGACTCAGAATGTCTTGGAGTTCTGAGTCAAGTGTAATAACAACAAAGGTGCTTTAAGTTGGTAAATTAAGGCAATAAGTCATGGCAGAGCATGCAAGTGTCCAAACAGAATTGATTCCTTTTCCCTGTGAATTACTCTACGTAGAGAAATTCAAATGAGCAAAGCAGATTCACCCTTCAAGCCAATTGCCACTGAAAACAGGCAAATGAGTGAATTAGACTTTCCAGTTTGCTTGTGATAAAAATCATGGTAAATCAGATATTTGTATATTTGTCCATATTTTATAAGAATAAAATCCATATTAATAACAAATTGATTACAGATTTGGAATGGACAAACAATATAATTATCACATGTGTACTTCATATTACATACGGGATGTAATAAAAGACATCTTACAACGCTTAAGAATATATTTACACTTATACTGATTCACATAACACACCGTAAACTTATATAAACAAATGGTACAAGGCTATCGATTTTGACCAGTCACACTGGTCATCATCAGGCCAGTATACTAATCAGGGTAATATGCTAATCAAAAAGTTGTTCATATTACATATCTGCTTATTTTTTTTATTTATTAATTTTTGTACAGGATATTCAGCATTTTCCTTCCACTGTCACTTGTGAAGTTAATGGCAGTGTGAAAAGAAAACTTACTGAGGTAAATTATGGACTCTATAATTTATTTTTGTTAGATTATGATAAATAAAATAACATTTTTTTCCTTGTTATACGGCCAACTCAACTTAAGAGGTGGGAACTTTCCTTTCCCATTAATGTTTCTAAAATATTTGTTAATCTCCAAACAGAATTTTATACCTAAAACCCATTTCATTGATCTTTCTCTTTTCCCTATCTAACCTAGAGCAAATCGTGAGAATATTATTACGTTCAGTCCACAGCTTCATTTTGTGGTTGTACCATAAAAGTAAACTTGCCTGTCTATCAAAACTTTAAATAAGTAGTCCGCATTTGTTTTCCCTAAAATAACCATTTTCCCTTAAGAGTTATATGGCTCATTTAAATTAAAATCACTAACAAAATATATGCTGCTTACAGTTAAAATGAAATAATAAATGTTGAGGTTTGGTTATCTGATTATTTGTTTATCTCGGCTGTTAAGACAATCAGTGTATTATTACAGGATGTATCAGAAAATGTCAAGCTTGTTTAACAAAATAATGATGTAGGTTTTCTTTAAAACAATTAATCAAAACATTTTAAAATTTAAAAGTTAAAAAGCTGAAAAGTTGCCCATTAAGTCAGCGGTACTCAACGAAATGCTGTAAGGACTTCTTCAACTTCAATCTAAAACTCAAAAAATCCAAATGTTTAAATTCCAATCAGTTTGTGTAAGAGGGGGCTCCAGTCACGAGACTTTTGGCGTTTCTACCTGCTTCCCCCATAAAGCCAATGGTAACTTTCAAGTTCCGGCCAGTTTATATTTGTGTGTTGTACTGGTGATTATCTAGCGATTTCAGTGAAAACATTCTCGATTTGTTTAAATTTTTACTATTTTGAGGCAAAATTATCACTAAAAATAAATAAAATTGAAACTTTGTTTACTCAAATCGCTTCACTATTTTTTCCTCTTTAAAACAAGCCATAAATCAACAATATCCAACCACCCGTTTAGGCTGGATGGAACTTGAAATATAACATTGCTCTATGGGTTTATAAATCATCCTGGATTTACTGGTGTCCTCTCTCAAGGTATTTCACAGCCATAGTTGGATTACTAGAAACTTAATTTCTTAATAACTGCAAATGACATCACTTGCTAGGATAAGTCACAATTATTATTTTTTATTTGTTGTATTATATTTTTTCTTATGGTATATCTAATATACTGTTTTGTGTAACATATTTATTTTTCTCTCCCTCAAAGAAAACATATCTTTTGTGATAACATCTTGGCCCAATTATTTAACTAAGAACTGCATGAAACCAAAAGTGAATCATTATTTTATATTTAAATTTATCTTCTTTGGTTTTATATTTTAAAAAAATATTCCAATACAACTAAATGATTTCATTTCTCTAGGAAAAAGAGAATGCTCCGCCTCAGACTCCCTCTCCACAGCCAAAACGTCGCAAAATTCTCATGACAGCCAGAAATTTGAAAAAATCTCACAATTATTTGTAAAATTATCACAGTTTGATATAACTGAAGGCTAAAAATTATACTTTACTAGTATTTTATTAATAATAAATAGAAGTTATAATAGAATTAGTTTTACCAAATATCTGTGCAGATAATAATACAGATTCATGTATGTTTTAGATATATTGGGTATTCAGGTGTGGTCAATTGGTTCTTAATCAGTGCTTAGCAAGTAGGTTAAATGTTTTATTAATATTTGTAATAGATCTGTTTCAAAAATAATGCTTAGGAGCATTTGAGACAAAAATATTAAAAATAATTTTTAAGAAAAATCAGTTATTAGAGCTAGTTTTCTATTACACTTAAAAGTTTGGTTCGGTATCGTTAAGTTAATTGTCATTAAGTTTAGCTTTCTAAGTTTTGTCATTATGATTCACTGTCTTTGCTACTAAATGTAATGAACATACTTGTGATTTATTTAAACAATTCATGTTAGATTTAGTGCCTAATAAGTATAATAATGCGTTTCTGTTAATTTATCTATAGTTTAAAGTTATTTAAGTCTCAGATTGTATTGAACTCAATTTAAATAATATTATTTTGTTGAAATGATAAATTTTTCTCTGTTTGTCTAATAAACATGAATGCAATATCATAGTCAAAGTGTTTTATTAAACATTATTATACCTAATGATAAAAGACAAGAAATGTTTTTGGTTGTGGTAGAAATAAGACGCGTGACCGCACAGCAACGAGATTCGGCTCATACCTTGGTGGGGAGGTGAGTGGACTGCCACACATGCAATTGCGGTGATGGAGGAGCTATATGCTAGGTGCAGTAAGCGAACGTTCTTTACTTTTCTTTCCTATCATAAGTTACGGGATTGAATTTTGGGGAATCTCAAGTCACTCAAAATTAGTTTTTAAAATGCAAAAAAATACATCAGAATACATTCTCATCAAAAAGGAAATCTTGTAAACCTTTTTTAAAGAATCCAGCATTATGACAGTACCCTCATTATATATTCACAGGTGTCTAATTTTTGTTAAAAATAATCTGGAGAACTTAAAAGAAACACAACATGAACATAATTATAATACTAGATTTTGCAGTGATTTCCAGTACCCAAGACACCGTTTGAAACTATTTAAAAAAACTCCTCAGTACATGGGGAGGAAGTTGTTTAACAAATTACCAGGCAACTTAAAGAGTACGGGTGTGCGAATACTCGAAACTTCAGTTTTCGGCCGAGTATTTTAATACTCTAACTCGACTCGAAGTTTTGAAAAATGCTCGAAAGTTCGATCGAGTATTTCCGGACGATCGCTGACGATTGCGACCGGCCAAAACGCCTAGTAACGGCCACAAAAGGCGATCGCATGTCGTAAAATCGGCCGTAAATGACGATCGCCAAAGATTGTGACCGGCCAAAACGCGTGGTAACGGCCGCAAAAGGCGATCGCATCATGTAAAATCGGCCGAAAATGACGATCGCCAACGATTGCGACCGGCCAAACTCGTATTAACGGCCGCAAAGGGCGATCGCATTTCGTAAAATCGGCCATAAATGACGACGGACAACATAATATCGGCCGTAACTAACGATTTCGTTATCTAATATTGATTATATGCAATGTCTGGATCAGGTGATATTGGCCAAATGACAACCGGACCGTATTTTATCGGCTGGAAACGAATGTAAAACTGTGTTTTGTTTGTCAATACGTAATCCAGTTTGATTGTACTGGCCAAAACTTTGTATTGCTACTCATGTAGTTAGAAACCATGTTTAGATTGTCAAACCTAGGGTGGTATCCAAAACCCGTTACACTATTTTAAACTACCAACTGATGGCAAATACTCGCTCGAAATACTAAAAACTCAAAAATAATTGGCACTACTCGACTCGACTCGATTAAAAAAATCACTACTCGCACACCCCTATTAAAGAGTATAGTAAATGAAAATTGATTTAGAACTGAATTAAACAAATTGCTTCTACAAAAAAATATACTACTCAGTGGATGAATTTTTGGGGGGGTGAATGAATTTTATTTGTCATTATAATTATTTGGAAAATGTTGTAATAATTTACTTATTGTTAGATCAGTTTAGTATTAGAAATTTGACAATGTTATATGTTCTGTGCTGGCCTTGCTACCTGTAAAAGAATGTAACTTATAACAAAACAGATATTCTTACTTCCTGCATGACCCTCACACTTACTATTAAAGCAAAAACGTAGTATTGTTTTCTTCTTACTTCTTACATTAAAATTTAATTTAACATACCGACATCTAAACATTTATTTAATCACCTCTTTTGGCACCCCCCCCCATCAAGCCCTCTTTTGAGTTAATGTAGTCCCAAAGCCCCAAGTTTGAAGTGGCCCCAGCACCCACCGTGCGCAAGCTTATGTGCTTAACCAGCTGTAATCAAATTTTAAATTGAAAAACCAAAATAAATCCTTTGCCCAAATAAACTAGTGAGCTGCTCATGGCAATTATACTATTTAATATATTTTTTAAATATTACTACAGACAAAGCTGACTTAAATAGAGGCTTAAAGTCTTCCTAATATGCGAGCAATTGATATTTCACGGGAACTAAGTTACCTAATATAATAGGTTTTAAGATTTAACAAATAATATAATTAACTGTGACCAAAAAAAATCACATAAGTCACGCCCGCAGGCCAAGCCATTTTACGATTTAATAACAGTAAACATTAATAGCAAAACTGATTGCTGAAGTTTTCTACAGACAGCTAATTAAAAATTATTTTTTTCACATCACATTACGGTGTAAGCAGGCGTCTGACCTATGAAGGGGATGCACAGTGGCAATGATCATTTTGCATAGTAGTGGTAAACCTGCTAGTCGACTGCGAGTACTTAATAATTGCTGCCAGAACTGTGACTTTGTCATTAAAATGTTGTATTTATTTTATTTTACTAGCTGTTACCCGCAGGCTTCTTCCCGCAAATGATTTATCAAAACTACGACAGTTTTCTGTGCTGCATTCTGTGGTTAGCCCATGGAACTACTACGAGTCAAGATCAGCTGTTTTTAGCGAATTTCCCCTATAGGGAAGAAGCTATTACCGTAGTCGGCATGGTAAGACCTAGGCCCGGGACCATGATAACTTTTCGTTTTGAGGTCCCCAGACCCCAAAAACACCATTTGTTCGAAACTGTATATATATATATATATATATGTGTGTGTCCATGGGTGCGATAACTCTTGTAAAAAAGGTCCGATTTTGATGAAATTTGGTACAAACGTTTAAAGCAGCATTTATGACTTTAAGTTCGAAAACCAGACGGATCAACCTATCCGAAGGGGTATTTTGGGGGGTTTTGTACCCCAAAAATGGTTTTTTTGGGTTTTTTACATACAATTTTTGAAAAATTAAAATTTTATTCTTTCCCATTGGAATCAGCTTAAAAAGACGCACAATTTGATGTTTTAATCATTGCTCTACGTCAATTGGTTACTGAGATATTGAAAGTGCTAAACACAGTACGTTGTCCAATGTTATTCTCATGGAGGATAAGAAAAATTGTGTATCTCGCTAATTTATCAACTTATCCTGACGAAACTTGGTATATTGCTTCATTTCACTGTGGTCTATTGATATTTGCACAAAAACCCATTTTTTGCCCGATAGTTCCCGTAGCAGCAAACCTGCATACTCAGCCCCATGTTATTCTTATGGAGAATAATTAACGTTTTATCTCCTTTAATTATGAACATAAATTAATAGAACTTGGTATGTGGCTTTACCTAGTTGAGTTATATTGATATTTGTATAAAAGCCCATTTTTAGTGTTCCTTATTTCAGCAAACCTGCATACTCAGCCGCCATGTTATTCTTATGGAGAATAATTAAAATGTCATAAATCGTTTATTTATGAATGTATGTTGATGAAACTTGGTATGTGGCTTTATGTGGTATTAAGATAAATTAATGTGCATTGGAAATTCGCTGAGTATGCAGGTTTGCTGCTACGGGGGTATTATTTTTATCAACTCAAACAAAAATGAATGTCCATACAGAATACATGGGAATTTTTCAGGGTCTCTAGCGGAGTCCTAAGGTCAGATCAGGATGAAAGCCATTTAGTTCTCTTATTTTATGCTTAAAGAATCAGTGAATTTACAAAGCGATCACAAAGTAATATAATACTGACATTCCCGTATAAATATTGTGTTACCATTCCAAAGCCAACATAGCCTGCTGATTAACTGGGTTTACTCTATCCAGCTGATTGCTTAAAACTGATACAGTAGTTATTTCCTAATGTTAAGCTTATGGCAAAACACTCAACTTTAAGGGGCCCCAGAGCCTCACTCACAAATTATTTCTCTATAAAAAAAGTTTTCTGCACAACTTCCCGTTAGGCTCTTTCCAATGACACCAAAAACATGAAAATCAGTTCAGTAGTTTAGGAGGAGTGATTGTCACAAAAAACCTGCTCGCCTATTAAATAAGTATAGATTAAGCTTATCTCAGCAGACCCTAATATGCCTTTCCATATGTCACGAAAACAATTTCCAATCAGACTAGCTTTTTGCATTACCGTACCATCAATAAGTCACAACGCTAAACCTTAGACAAAGCTGGGATATACCTAAGTAAACCGGTATTTACTCACGGGCAATTATATGTTGCCTCTTTTAGGAGAGTTAAATCTCCGGAAGGAATCAAATTATTTATTGAAAATAACAACAACCAAAGCAACCAAAAAGACTGTTCCTACACTAAAAATATAGTGTATAGGGAAATTCTGACACATAGATAATTTGTTTGTTAGTTCGTTTGATTTATAATTTGTTTTACATTTGTGTTTTTTTAGGGGCTTTAGCACAAATAAACAGTTTTGAACAAATTATTTTGGCATCTGGTGACCTCAAAACGAAAAGTCATCATGGTCCCGGGCCTAAGTCTTACCATGCTGACTACGGTAATAGCTCCTTCCCTATGGCAAATTTGCTAAAATGAAGGTTTTACTTAGACTTACTGAGACAAATCTAAACGCTTATTCCCTTAAGATTAAATGGGACTTTTTTAAATGGGACCTATTTTTTCTGCAACTAGGTAATTGATTTAAAATAGGCTACTAAATTGATTCAGCTATAACCATACTAAAATGGCTCTAACCATAGTTTTGCTTTCAAAATATCGGGGTATAAAATTAAAAAAACCTACAATTATATAAATACTAGCTGGCCCGACAGACGTTGTCCTGACCTAATGTCACTGAATTTGTTTATGCCAAATACTCGTTCATTAGTGAATTTCCTATGGAAAAGTGAACTTTTAGCATAGTTCACTTAAGTAAAACTTAAGTCCTGTGAGACTTAAGCCCGGGACCGCCATAGAAGTTCCTGACGTGACCCCCTGAACACGTTTTGAGGGGTCGTTCAAAATTATATATTTATATTTTGTATATCAATTTGGTAGGGACGTTCCTTTCTATAATCAGTTGGACAAGTTCGTTGGGCAAAACAATCGGAAAACTCTAAACTCCTTTTTTGGGGATTATTCTTTCAAATTTCGAGTTTTTGGGCCCAAAAAGGGTCAGAGAAGCTCCAGACGTAAAACTAATGCATGTATTAAGATGGGAATTAGTGAAGTGAAAGTTTTAAGTCCTCTCTCGTCATTCTAGCATAAATATTGGCCGAGTTATTAAAGAAAATGTATATCGGCTAAACACAGTACGTTGTCTTAAGGGGTTTTTACATTAGAAAAGCATGTTATTCATTTGTTGGTGTATTTGTATCATTTCCAGCAACCTCACGCCTACTTTCAAGCCTGACTGGACCTTCTCCTAACCTTATAATGCGCAAAATTGTATTCATAGTATTGCAGGTAAATGAAACCAGGAGCATCAGAACAGCCAACGATGTTTTCAGATTTCAATAAAATTGGAATAAATGTATATTTTTACACTGGTTTTGAGTTTTAAAAGTTTTGTATGTGGAAATTCACTTCCCTCACGTCGGCGTGCTGCGTGCGAACTAGTTTTATTTTAAATATGAGCTCGTTCGCTTCGCTCACTTGCCTATCGAGAAAAAATATATATACAAAAATAGTTTACGTCCTATTCTCAGACCTACCGAGTATACACACAAAATTTCATAAGAATCGGTCAAGCCGTTTCGGAGGAGTTTTGTTACAAACACTGTGACACGAGAATTTTATATATTAGATATAATAATTAAATTTAAATAAATCTATACCATTTTATATTTAGTTTTATGGTGGCAACACTTTAAATACGACATGTGCAATGTACCAATCAATACAGAGTCCTCGTATACATTAACTTGTGTCTAGGTAAAAAAGTTATCAGATATCAATTGACCAAGATATAAATTTCACAGACTTCCCACAAATAGTACCGTATTATGTGTAATATTTTAAGCTGTAATAGTAATGCTCCACAAACCAGATCTGTGCAAGTCTGTAAGATTTCTCAGTAGATAAAAAAAATGTATCGTTAACTAAACTGATGATTTTGAAAGTATTTGTTTTTATTGAAATAGGTTTATCTGTAACTTCAGTAATTGTGTTGTTTAGACAAAAATGAAATAGGGACCCTGTAAATAGTTAGTTAGACAACTACTCCATACAATTAATTGTGCTGATTACTATTGTAAATTAAGTATTGTAAATTTCACAATCTTTTCTCTGGGCAGTTAAAAGTCATACTTTAGGTTGTCATCTAAAAACTAAAAAATTATGTACATTTTAAAAAATGCATCAAAGTTATTAATATCGTTAGTATCAACGTTTTTATCAGCGAAAAACAGCATTTATTTGTGGCACCTGCTGATGCCTCTTCCTTCAAAATTGTAACGACTGATAAGAATCAGTGATACCAACTGAAGGCCTCGGGCCTACCTTGGCGTAAGATATTGCCGTACTACCGCCACCGCCAAACGGTACTTACAATTGTGGGAAAGACATTGAGCTAATCAGTCTCCTGTGACAATAGTCGTGGCGTTCGTCACTCTTGCTGCAAGGTCCTACACTCAATACTTACAATTTACCTCTATTCTCTATACCGCTTCCGTATACACTTGAATCGTTCTAAAACAAAGATAGGTTATCTGTCACCAGAACGTTGGTGTCATCCTGAAATCGCTTCCTGAACACAACTGTAAGTAAAGTGTCAGCCATTAAAGTTCCAGTCAGTAAATTATTAGCCAGTGAAGAGTCACGGACGACCCTTTGTTGTCAGAACATATATTTTATATAGGGTGCTTAGAACCCGGAAGCTGCGGTAGGTGGTACAATATAGCCGTCAGTGGACCACTAAACTCAGGATGGATGATTTTACATCGATGATTAGAATATGACGGAGCCGTCCAGTTGCTTGTTGCGGCTCAAAAATATAAATGTATCAACATTATATAAGTTATCGGAGGAAGTACATTCCGCGTGTCCCAAAAGACCCGGGATGATTTAATAACTTTAAAACGCCACGCCGAACGATTTAATACGCCCTTGTGGAAAAAATTATAACTAAGTAATTATTAACTTTTAGATAGTTAAGTTTAAAATTTATAATTTTCAGTTATTATTGTGATATTCTTTCTTCTCTGGAGATGCCCACACGTATCACCATCGAGCTTTATATTACACTCGTTGGCCTATACTTGAAGTTTTAGGGTTAATAAACGTTGACCTCAAAATTATATACAACAACATTCTATAGAAAATATAAATAAAAGTTTAAGAGAAAGATTGAGTTAAATATGTACATATTTTGAACCGTAATTTCTGCACACACAACTACGAGTTATGAAAACAAACTGCTACTCATTTCTGAACTTAAACTAGGCTACAAGGTTTGTTTACAATGTTCTAAAAAAGCCTTTCTCTCGCGAGCTGCTAGAACACTCGATATGCCCAATTAGATATTTAAGGGTCGTTTGTCTGGAAAAAATATTCTAAAAATAGAAAACAAATAGAGGCGACACTCAGGGCGATATAAGACGGGGTCATGGAGGTTGCCTTGTAAATTTTAACTGCAAGTCCCCAGAAAGATCAACAAAAACACCTGCCACTAAGCAAGGTCGTGCACGTCTCAGAAGCACTGGTGACTGTTCATAGGCATATCTACAGCTATTTGTAATTATGTTGTAATGTGTAACTTAACATGTATAGATGTAAAAAACGTAGTACTTTTTTGGCTCTAACGATTTTTATATTTTCACTTTTAAAACGTAATTTTTGTGATGCAATATTTAGACGAATCTCAAAGAACGGTTAGTATGCCTGTCTTCTCGATTTGTTGTGATACAATGTTCAGACGAATCTCAAAGAACGGTTAGTATGCCTGTCTTCTCGATTTGTTGTGATGCAATGTTCAGACGAATCTCAAAGAACGGTTAGTATGCCTGTCTTCTCGATTTGTTGTGATACAATGTTCAGACGAATCTCAAAGAACGGTTAGTATGCCTGTCTTCTCGATTTGTTGTGATACAATGTTCAGACAAATCTCAAAGAACGGTTAGTATGCCTGTCTTCTCGATTTGTTGTGATACAATGTTCAGACGAATCTCAAAGAACGGTTAGTATGCCTGTCTTCTCGATTTGTTGTGATGCAATGTTCAGACGAATCTCAAAGAACGGTTAGTATGCCTGTCTTCTCGATTTGTTGTGATGCAATGTTCAGACGAATCTCAAAGAACGGTTAGTATGCCTGTCTTCTCGATTTGTTGTGATGCAATATTCAAACGAATCTCAAAGAACGGTTAGTATGCTGTTTTCTCGATTTGCTTACTGCAAAGCTTTATTATTGTACTTGTGATTTATTCTCTATTTCATGTTTAGAGTCGAGTATCTAGGAGATTTTTTGTCATTTTACATAAAACCTCTCCGCATGGGAATATACCAACTGCGTTGTGCGGTCAGAAAATTCCTTATTACCTTCACCAGCTGCGCTGCGCGGTCAAAAGCGTCCCTCCTCAGCACAGCTCCTCAGGCACTATACCAACTGCGCCGGGCGGTCACCGTGCAGAATAATATAATAAATTATACAGATGTACTATTCTTGATTATATGTTTGCATATTATTTAGATAGAATGCTTTTTATAAAATCAATTTGTCCCGAATGCAACAAATTCCGAATGTTGGAGTTAATCTTTGAATAATTATATTGAATAAATAAAGTAAAATAACACATCACGGTTGTAATAAATGTTTATAGTAAAACACAGTACTTATTAGTATTGTAATACGTTCTTTTGGTTTCCCTGGACAGTATAGGATAACCATGACGAATATATCCAGGTAAAACTATGAATAGCAATATACACCAATATAGTTTTTTAAATTGTATGTAATATTTCTAAATAATGATTAAATGTAAAACGTAATGTAGGTACATTGGGTTTCACGCTTATATATCTGTGTCGCCTCATCCATAATAATTTATAAAATTCAAAATCCGGGAAAATGCGTTTTTTATCTTAATATATAAAAATTAATTCCTATTTCTCTATGTCACGCCTTAACTTCAGAATGAATGCACCAAATTGAATAACTCTTTTTTTGTTGTGTTCGTTAGTGTCAGGGCAAGGTTATTATAAAAGAAAACTTTTAATCCGAGCTAAGGGCCCAATGGTCTCCAAAGTGCCCATTGAGTTGATCAAAGTTCATTTTAGCGAATTTCTCCTATAGGGAAGAAGCTATTACCGTAGGTAACATGGTAAGACTTAAGCCCAAGACCATGATAACTTTTCATTTCGAGGTCCCCAGATGCCAAAAACACCATTCGATCAAATTTATATATATGTGTGTGTGTGTCCGTAAGCACGATAACTCGTAAAAAAGGTCCGATCTTAATGAAATTTGGTGGCACAAAATGTAAAGTATCATTTATTTGAACGAGTTCAAAAACCAGACGAATCGCACCATCCAAAGGGGGGTTTTAGGAGGGTTTTGAACCCCAAAAATGATTTTTTTGGGGTTTTCACATGTAATTTTTATTGAAATCAAATTTAAATTTTCACCATTTAATTCAGCTTAAAAAAACAAACAATTTGGTATTTTTACCATTACTCTGCGTCAGTTGGTTACTGAGATATTGAAAGTGCTAAACACAGTACGGTGTCTAATGTTATTCTTATAGAGAAAAAGAAAAATTATATCACGCCTATTTATAAACATAAACTGACGAAACTTGGTATATGACTCCATCTGGTTGTGGTTTATTGTTGTTTGCACAAAAAAATTGTTCGCCTATTGTTCCCGTAGCAGCAAACCTAGGTACTCGGTCCCCATGTTATTTTTATGGAGGGTAATTAAAATGTTATATATCGCTTATTTATGAATGTATATGAGCGAAACTTGGCATGTGACTTCATTTAGATGAGTTCTATTGATATTTTCATAAAAACCCATTATTTTCTGTTCCTTGAGGCAGCAAACCTGCATACTCATCCCCAATGTTATTCTTATGGAGAATAATTCATATTTTAAATATCTCTTATTTGTGAACATAATATTTCTTATGAATCTTGGTAAGTGTTATTAAGACATATATAATCATTGGAAATTCGCTGAGTACGCAGGTTTGCTGCAACGGGGGTATAATTTAGTTACACAAACGACTGTTAACAAGGATTATATCTAAACATACTTGAAAGGCATAAACATAGGTTCATTACGGAAATAACAAATCTACTTCAATGACAACCCAAACTCTTTTTTCGATACCGAAGTTAGCACTATATAAAACTAGGCATGTGAGCGTAGCGAACGAGCTCATCCGGGCGGCGAGTGAGCGAAGCGAACGAGCTCATCTTAAAAATGAACGATTGTTTGACATAAAACAAATTCAATGACATTAGGACAGGACAACGTATGTCGGCCCAGCTAGTGATAGATATATTTGACATATTTATTTATTTTTTTTATATTTGATATATTTGCCATCACAGATTTAAACTATCGTTTTGAAATATGCTGTTAAAATATGCGTGTTAAATTTATATAGTAAGGGAGTATATAATTTTGATCACATGAAAAGCGATCAAAGCAATCGTAAGATTACGATAGTTCGTTTAGATTTTTATTTAAGTAATTGTTTAAACCAAATTACCATAGAATTGTTTTATTTCTGGGTGTTTGACTTTGTGAGTTATTTGCTGGATATGATTTCCGGCGCAATCCTCGGTTTAAAGGGGCTCAGGCGTTTCCCAGCGCAGTTGGCATAGCCCCTTTTCAGGAATGTGGGGTACTTTCCGAATTCCTATGACTGCGCGGTGCAGCTGGCAGTAACCTCTCCGCATTACTGCAATAAGTTTATTGTGAGGCTGACAAAACAAGAATGTGCCCTACGATATAGGAAGAAAGTATCGTTTTTCATAACTTTTCAATTTGAGTTATCGGTGGAAATATTCATGTTGACGCTCTTTGAAACAACCAAGTTTGCACAGTAATGTCTGGATTACAGACTTAAGAGACTAAAACCATGGTCTGATTTTGATGCGATGTAGTATGTACGTATAGTGTATGTTTTTGAATGCCACCCAGTTTACAAGCACCAAAAGTCACTGTTTAAGATAAGTACTAGTTTCTAGATTGGTAATCCTACTTCCTTTACTACATTCTCCATTAGACAGTTTGCAAAGTTGCAATGTTGATTATTTTAATCGCTGTTTCTTTAAAACCTTACAAAAAATTCCGAAAAAGTGGAATATTTAATAAACTATCAAGGTGATCTGTTAAGCACCTAGTTTAAAAGTTTCTGTTTTTTTTTTAATTATTAACCTATATGTAATTTATGTAGAAAGAATCAAAAGCAAAACAACATATTTTACGGCGTCGGTTATTTGCAATTATTACTTCTACACCCTGGAATGTATTAAGTAGTGATAATCAAGTTTAACTATCACCATTAAAAGAAGCACAACAACCTTAATCAATTATTATTCCACGATAAAGATTATGGAATATTAAATTAGCGGTAGACGCTAAACTTTGTCTCATGATATTCTTGTAAAGAATCAATAAATTAATATTTCTCCCTAATTTAATAATTAATTTAACTAAAACTTGAGATGGAAGTTAGATAACATAGACAATAGAGCATATTCGGAATATGTTCCCATCTATACCTAGGGTGATGAGATTTCCCCCTTTTAACCACTGTATGTAGCAATTGACTGTATTGCTCTAAAAAGAGTTTTGTGGGAACATTTCAGAAGAAATTTTTTACTGGAAGACGTAAGTTTCATAATTTAATACTCTATATGTACATTTGATAAGTTACTTTATATGTTAATAGAAAAGAGTTATTGAACAATAGAGGGTTTAAAGAGAGAAAGTTTGTGTCAGTTTTCTGATACTGTTTATTTGGTTATGTTCATACATACTTATTTCGCACTTGATGGTCCTCAGGTGAAAAATGACCCGTCGGATTGGATTCCAGATGCTTAAATGACGCGACGTGAAACCTTTTTCCCTTAACAAGTTATGTTAAATGCCCGGTTAAATTCTTAAAACAACATAATATCATCATCAACAACACACGGAATTTATTTTTGTATGTGAATAAGACACATAAATTTGTTTGCATTGATATAAATAGTGATAGGTCAAAAGGGTCTATAAAATAAGTTGAGGGGGTGCTTTTTTCGTTGAGACAAAACAATGGTTGAACGTACTAGCGTCAATTTTCACCGCCTCCTATTAGCGTGTCTCAATTTAAAGCTTGAAACCCAATCTAGTGGAAAGATTCTTTTTTGTTTGCTTGTAAAACAAATAAAAAATACGAAAATAAATGGACTAATATATTTTACATAGTTATTTCATAAGAAAGAACACGTTGGCTATTTTTGGAACAATTAACTCCAAGACGAACTTCTTTTTATCTTCTTCCCTACAGCTTCATCCAATTAAAGTAAAAGTGTAAGAGTAAGACTGAGTTTCATCCGTACATATTTTGAACGGTAGTTTCTGCGCACAAGGTAAATGTTACCTTATCACATTTCATATTACAGTACTAGCGAGATTACCCACGCGTTAGCTGACGTCCGTATTCAGCGCCACGCAACGTTGTGACGTCTGTGTCACAACGGTCGAATAGAATCCCCTTAAAGCATTTACATCGTATTTTAGGACAGATATTATAATTATGTTAGTAAAGATTAAATAGATTATGTCTCGTGGTTCCAGCTCTCGTACATTTTTCCCGTGCCTTTAATCATTAGTAGTGTTGCATCTCCATTTTGGCGGGATCCCCTTGGCCCGTCTGTCCGCCGGCGCACATCTGGGACGCGGCCCCGCGCCTTGGCGGGAAACGATATTAATCATTCCCTCATTCCCGCCAGATTATCTAGTCGTATCTACGTCCAACCTAACCTGGTTATCATTCACGGCTTCCAACTTATAAACAGAACCATTTCGTGACCGTGTGATAATGGAATCTGCCGTCGCGCCGTGTCGAATCAATGGACAACCCTGAGCTACTTTGGCAAAAGTTGGTATGCGATAAACAAAACAGTTAACTGGATTTTTAACCAGTGATGAAATTTAGCGAGAACGCTTTCTTCATATGCGGTTTCATTTAATATTACATTTTCCTGAGTTGGGTGGGTTATTAAAATCAAGTTGTGGTCGTTGTATTAAACATCGGCTATACTGCAGCCAAGACTGAATTTACTGAATTTGCAAGACTATAGACTGAATTTATAAACGGAGCAGTGGAAATAACTTCACTCCTGGGGCTTCCACTATTTCAGTTTTCACTGGATTCACATTTATTTTAATTTCCATATTTTACATCTCATGCTCAACTACAAGCCGCATGACGAATATATAGTACAAAAAATGCCTTTATATATTTTCACTCGTTCGACTCCATAATCTTTGCATGATCATGTATGGACCAATAACCAACATACAAACGAATAATAATTCATAAATAGAGCACGAATAGTGGTTAGTAGTGTTGAGATTTTTCAAATTCGATTTTATGATCTCCTAACCTAACCTAACCTAACCAACACACAAACGAATAATCATACTAATATTATAAATGCGAAAGTATGGATGTTTGTGCGTAACTCTGAAGTTCCATCAGTGAAAACTACTGGACCGATTGAGCTGAAATTTTTCAGAGAGGTACTTGATAGTCCTGAGTAAAATATAGGCATATTAAAGTTGTGAAAATCCTATAGGGCTATGCCCCACGGGGTTTAAAAGTTCCTTATGTACATTCATTTTTGTTTGAGCTGATGAAAATACAAACAGGTGATCTTCATTCGTAGTAGTTCCACAGGCTAAACACAGAATGCAGCACACGAAACTATCATAGTTGTTATAAATAATTCGCGGGGCGAAGCCTGCGGGTAACAGCTAGTAATTCATAAATAGAACATAAGTTAGTAGTGTGGACATTTTTCAGACTCGATTGTATGACTCTTATAGAAGGCAATACAAATCATCCTTAAGCACTGAAGCATAGACTCACTTGAGATTATTGAGACACCTCTGTGGTTATTTTCTCAGAAATAAATTATTTAATCGTTGTTGATTTATTGTAATGTTAGATAATAATAATAATTACCGCTGATTTTTCAGCGGGTGTTACGCTAGTTATAAAATAGTATCTGAACCAAGCGTGTATTTTCGCAAAACAATCTTGGAAATAAGTGAACAACTGTGTTTAAGATAAAGTGAAAAAAGTAATCACCAGAAGAAGTTTATTTAATCTAAACTTTTCGTGTATTGAGACGAATATTAAATCAAGGTAAAGTGTGTATTAAGTGGAAAGTGTATGTAATAAACAAGTGATCAACGCTATCCTCAACAATAATAATAATATTCTTAATAATAATATAATTTCTAATAATATTATTTATTGCAACTGACAGCTTTTCAACAAATTGTATTGCACTCTAATTCATAATGCTTAGAAGCAATATGACTGATGCTGTATAAACAATTAAAACTTAAAAACTTACTTTCACTCTCCCACTCATATACCGACTGTCTTTAGCTTGAGTTTTATTCTCAGCTTCCATAATTTATCAGCTTTCAAAAGTTATCTCTTATCGGTATTCTAAAAACTTGTACTTACTATAAACAAACTATTGTTTGGCTATTGGCTTCCTAACGTTATGTTTTCTGCAATAAACTTACAGCTTGAAATTATATGTTTGTTCTTTCCAATAACATTTATCAAGTTTAACGTTATGATTTACGTCTAACTCAGCAGTGATCTATCCACACACTGGTGATTATAACTCGTAGTCTCCCAGGTGCATCGTTACTGTTCGTTGAGTTCTGGCCGATCTGGGACTTTTCCAACGTCACGCGTTGACTAGATTCTATATTTTTGACTATATTTATGTTGTACTATAGTGCGATTATCGAAAGAAAGTGACTGACGATGTCGGAGCGGCCGTGCGGTGACCAAACATTCAATTTCATAACCTCGTGGAAACGTAGAACACATGGTTAGATATGTCCAATAAAAGTTATTAAAATAGCCAGTTAAACACGCTTTTAGCACATGCTTCAAATATGTTGTATACTAGGTGTACGCTCATTCTTCCCGTAAGAGGATGAACGAAGACTGAATTTTTAAAGATATGTAGGCAGGTACTGGATTGTTAACACTCTTCTGTTATCCGTTTTAACTCCACAACAGCAAGAACAGATAATTAATAAACCAAACATTTTACTAATGGAATGGTAACACCATTCCCATATCCGTTTTAACTCCACAACGGCAAGATTTAGGACTAATGTAAAAAAAAATACTACTGACTACTGGAGTGGTAACACCCTTCTCATATCCGTTTTAACACGACAGTATCTGGGGGGCCCAGCTTTGCTCGGGGGAGGGCCAATCAGTCAGTTTAGATGACTTGGAGTAATATTTCATCATTTTCCCCTACTGATAATCAGATTTGTGTAACTCATTTGCCTCTTTTCTACATTTTTAAGGTTCCTCCAGTTGCTATTTATAGCTCAATGTAATTTTCATTTATTTTACTACTCTATATATATAATCTTCACTCAAATCTTTTAATCTCTGTTCTCAGGAAACCACATGTTAATAATCATTAAAAACATGAGTATTACTTTGACAGTTCCCTGGTTGATTATACCCTATCCAGCTGATCGTACTTTGTTTCAAAATGTCAAAATAGTGTTTATGTTTATATTTATTATTTGATTCATTTGGTGTTTATGCATTATTCCAGCTAAATTATTCGTGTTGTTTGAAATTTAAACAAAAAGTCCTGATATTAGAAAATAGACTAGCCAAATAAGTTTTGTTCATTGTATACGAATACCTAAAAGATCTTGCCAAAAACCGGCATAACGTATTTCCTGTCGCAAAACAAATTACTGTTACAGTAGAAAATTGAATAAATTATGATAAATTAGTATGAGGATAATTAATTATGGAAGTGAAAGCAGGGACGACACTGATAGTAAGGGTCCAGACGCCATAGAAAGAGTTTAAACCACAAATCAATGCTGTTGTGAATAGGACTGATATAAAATGAAGCGGATCTTTATTATTTGGATTAAATATTACAGTATAGTTTTACATATAAGGTAAACTTCATGCAAAACGATAAAATTAATAGCAATCTCTATTGGAGACTTGAACATCAGCAGATGGGTTCTCATTTACATTTTCTTTTAATTTATTTGTTATCAAAGCGTACATTTTGATAGATTAAGGCATATCCTGGTTTGTATATGATTTTATAAATCTTAAAAGCATCCGTGCAAAACACGAATAATCGGATACCTAATTAGATAATGGGAATTTTAAAATAACAGTTGATTTTGCCATTTACTTAACAATGAGGAAAAGCTTTATTTGCTTTGCTTTATTTATATCTCCCAAGGCTAATATAAAATAGTATGCAATATTAGTCAATGTTGAAACATAATTAGCTATCAAGGTAAAGTGTGTATTAACACACTTTTGCTAGTTTTAAATTAATAATACATCTATATTAAGTAATATAAATACATTATTAAGGTTTTACACCATTGATTTTTGGGTATTTATTTAATACTCATGATTTTAGGTTATGTTATGATCGTTTTAACTTCAGCAGACGATAGTTCACCGATCCTTCAATGAGCTTGTCTGTCTTTCACCTAGACTGATTCGATTAAAAAAAAACAGCTGTGGTATCATTCAACGGTCTGATTCAGTGGAGGGGATACTAATGCTTCCCCTCAAACCGCCTAAATATATCAGACAGATTATTTTTTTAACACGAATTTCGTCATTTTAAATTGCAACTTGTGTTTTGTAAAATATAACTATCAATATGAACTCATCGGAATAAGACCAAACAAAATTGAAACATTTGCTAAAAGCGTGTTTAACTGACTATTTTAATAACTTTATTGGAAATTTCTAACTATGTGTTTACGTTTCCACGAGGTTATGAAATACAATGTTTGGTCGTCGCGCGGCCGTTCTGCAAGTCACTTTCTTTCGATAATCGCACTATGCATTTTTGTAAAGAGACCGGCCGATTCTTTAGCCATAGATCATTGACCAAAGGCACCTTACAGTTTCGAACCTTCACAGCATTTTTAGATTAAATATATAACAACCTTTTGCTTCTTGTGTCATCTCTACTCCCTACCAAGAATTACAAATTCAAGAGGGCGTTAAGGATCTTAGGTAATCGGTCTCTTGCCCATTGATCTCTCCATAGTTTTAAGTAGGAGCATCGCCTCTTGCAGTCAAACGTCCAGAGCCTCTGGAAGGACAATCAACCTCTTCTCCCACCATATCTCCAGACTGACCCCTGGATGTGTCCACGACCTGCCTCACCCCTAGCCTGCCCTCGACTCCCGAAGGATGCTGTGGCCGACGTGCGGAGTGCCAGGTTGTCCGGCCGCCGCCGAAGGCCGCCTCCACCGCGCCGTACCCACCATTACCGCTGCCCCTGCTGTACCTTGGCCGCACGCTCGCTCGCTACATCGCTCATCGCTGTTGTCGCCCATCGCTGCTCGTCGCGCCCGCGTCGCTCGCTCTGGGAGGTACGTACCTACACACTACCTGTCACGGTGTGGCTGAGTAGCTGGCCGCTCTGGCGTCGTGCTTGAGTATCCAGCTTACGTTTCCATGTACGTTTCCAGTTGTCATGCCTAGCTACGATAGCCGATGACGTTTCTAAGATTTGTATAAAAGTCGGTTCAAACAAGGGAGTATTTGAGTTTTAAATAAATTGGGGAAGGGTGATAGAAGACCTTACTTATTTTTCTGATTACTGAGTTTGTTTATCGTTTTTCTGTTATAATTCTTTATCGTGATTTTTAGGTGGTGGAAGTTTAAAGCATTACAAACCAATTTAAGGGATCAATATTTGATTCGATAATTGTTTTCTGTACAGCCAAATCGGAACTCTCAAGCAAACCGCGTCGGTTAATAACTTAATAACTATTGCCTGGTGCACATGCGTGTTATATATGAGTAATTTTACTCACAAAACAGTTATAATAAAAACCCTTGAATGTTTTTTGGAAATAAAATATTTCCATTGAGAAATAAAATTGGAGGATAGCTAGGCCCGAGCTGTTTTTTTTCTTCATAAAAACAGTAGGTCTATAACCTAGAAACTTATTTTTATACTTACTACATTTTATCCTTATCTAAAATAAACTAATTTATTTAACTAATTTTAAATTAATAATACATCTATATTAAGTAATATAAATACATTATTAAGGTTTTACACCATTGATGAAATAGATACATAGTGCAAGAGAGGCTGCGCGATTTCCAGTCGTATCCCTGAGGTAATTCATCACCCATCATCGTCTCCTAATTATATATTTGATGATGATTATCGGATAACTTACATAAGATTATAGATACAATTCCTTCATATAAAGTCATCAGAGAAACTTAGTTCAGTACAATTAAAACATAGTTTACTGTCACTGTACTGTTACATTTCTTATTTACAAAATTGTCTCGGTATGGTGTAATGGTGTAAAATAAATATTTATTTCAATTTATTTATTCAAATAACTTTAAAGATATGTTTTTGTTAGTAGTCTC
Organism: Allygus modestus; assembly: GCA_963675035.1. Lineage (NCBI taxonomy): Eukaryota > Metazoa > Arthropoda > Insecta > Hemiptera > Cicadellidae > Allygus > Allygus modestus. Next base: position 295,756,194 of record OY776112.1, read on the forward strand.
AAGAACGGAATCAATAATTAATTTACTGACTTAGTTCAAATATACTGAGATACAAAATATGTAAATTAAATATTATGCTACGGCAAAATAATTATTCTATGTTCTATTTAGGAAAATTGTTTGAACATCAACAAATATATTTAGTTTAGTATGATAATTAACAGACATCAAAATGCGACTTTACATTTTGTATTTTTACGAGAGAGATGAGATAATAAATGTAATGAGTAGTACTGATGGGTTCAAATTTGTGTTTAAAGTTAAAACGAGTTCGCACGCAGCACGATGACGTGAGGGAAGTGAATTTCCACATAAAACACTTTTAAAACTCAAAATCAGTGTAAAAACAAACATTTATTCCAATTTTTATTTAAATCTGAAAACATTTAACTTTTTGGTTGTTCTGATGCTCCTGGTTCTATTTACCTTCAATGCTGAGAATACAATTTTGCGCATTATAAGGTTAGAAGAGGGGTCCAATCAGGCTTGAAAGTAGGCTTGAGGTTGCTGGGGATGATATAAGTACACCAACAAATGAATAACAGGTTGTTCTAATGTAAAACCCCCATAAGACAACGTATTGTGTTTAATCTATACACATTTTCTTTAATAACTCGGTAAATATGTATGCTAGAATTAATAGAGGGGGCTTACAAATTTCGCCTTACTAATTCCCATCTTTTTACATGCATTAATTTTACATCTGGCGCTTTTCTGACGCTTTTTGGGCCAAAAAACTCGAAATTTGAAAGATTAATCCCCAAAAAAGGGGTTTAGAGTTTTCCGATTGTTTTGCCCAACGAACTTGTCCAACTGATTATAGAAAGGAACGTCCCTACCAAATTTGAAGTAAATCTGACAAAAATGCGACCGCTAGAGTGCATACACACACACACACACACACACACACACACACACACACACACACACACACACACACACACACACACACACACACACACACACACACACATATATATATATAATTTTGAACGCCCCCCCCCCGAAACGTGTTCAGGGGGTCACATTGGGAACGTATATGGTGGTCCCGGGCTTAAGTTTCACCGTGTGGGTCATGCTAATAGTTCACTTTCCAAATGATATTCACTAATGAAGTAATTGTGTCTGAGTAGTTTTAATAGTGGACCGCAGTAAGCCCGCTCATGCCATTCACAACTGCGGTACTAGGTAACTATCACGTTAATGTCTGTGTGATGAGATCTAGGGCTCTCCCATTGTCCATATTTACGAGCAAAATATAAAAAGGTTGTACATAAGAATAGTTTTATTTACAAGGATATTTCTATTAGAGCAGTGTGAAACATTGTGTATTAATACTTTAAACATATTCTTAGTTTTGTTGTTATAATGTTATGATAAATTATTTGTCTTTGAATCCGAAGAACATAACACCGAAAATCAATTGAATAAATTAAATTAAAACACTGAGACACGTATAAAATAACATGATTAGTAGAACTTACAATATGTAGAATTGTATTATAACATAATTCTGAAACTACTAGTATTCGCACTATTTATAATTTAAGTTTAAACTCACACTTCGCTTTAAAATTATTTGGCTTGACATATTTCCCATTTAAATAAATGCATTCATTGACGATAAATAAGCGTGTTAAATATAACTATAGTCTAATTTTCAATTAACTGTATAACAACACTGAACAACTTTAAAAGCCTACATATCGTTACAATATTTCAGACTGTTATAAATATGTTCTGTTATGTAAAGTATTCACACGGGCTGAAATATCCCCAAGAGATAGTTTTGGTTAATATATAAATAGATACATAGAAACTTCACCCTTGAGAAATTTTTCTTAAATCAGACCAGTAGTTTTGCGTTAGATAAGAACATGCAAAGAAAAAATACACATATACAATAACTATGAGAATGCGGATAGAGTATGGGTTATGAGTATGGATTATGGAGTATGGAGTATGGCGTATAGGAGTATGGAGTATGGAGTATAGGAGTATGGGTTGTATTGCAAAAATAACATCTCTATTGACCTATAATCAATGTTTGCACGCTAACATCTTATTATAGAAAATCATTTCTTGTTGTAAAAATGGTCATTATATTCTAAGATTAATACTTTTATTGTCATATGTACTCGAAATCATACTAATTAAATCCTCATAAAATTAATAATGGTTTTGTTATCTTTGCGACGCGATCTTTATACTCCTTGACTGTTTGGCAATGACAAAAACAATTAACCTCGTTGTAACAGGCCATCTCGGAGCCGAAATCGACCATACCAACAATGCACCTTTCATCGGATGAGTTGTATTGCAAGACTATGGTGACATTTTGTGTCACTAACTGCGTTTCAGCCTCTTCAAGCTTTGCCAAACGTGCGCTGAATTCGGTAATATAATAAATGTTTCATATTAACTAAATGAATTTCACCACAAGAAATTAATAATAATAATAATGTACATCTAATTTTTAGCATATACGTAAATTAATTTTCCTCAAGGTTCTCAGAGAAGTATAAATACTATTTATATTCTAAGAAATGGTTTCATAATTTACTGACAAATATTACTCTTGTCTAACAATTCTAATTATATGCCATTGTGTACCTTATACGCCGCAGCCTATATATAAACGATGACATATGTTATTAAAGATTTATAGTACATTTTAGTATTGACTTTAATTGAATAATTCTGTAAAAGTTGGTCATACATAAAATTTTAATATAAAATACGTTATGTAAAACGCATATAATTTTTAAATTATACAGAAATGTGTGATAATTTGAAAAACTAAATTACTCATAGTAACGGCAAAATTACCCGGTGTTGCATTAAAAATTTGACATTGTTACATTCACAACAAAATGAAATGATCTAGATATAGAAAGACCCGAGTAGATGAGGAGCTCCAGTTTCGAGTGAAAGTGGCCTTAACCCTTGTCAGGTTTACATAACATCAATGTAAGACTGAGAGGGCCGTGACATTGGCCTCAAACCCTCAAACATTCGTCCGTTCTTAGGTGAGGCTCGGGAACACTCCCACATTATTAGTATTATTCTATAGCCTCTGGATCGTTAATTAGCATTATTTTAAAGCTTACAATCATAAATAATTATTTAGGAAATACCTGGGGTTACCGTAATTAATCGAGACATTCGCTACATGTGTTTTGCCATCTATCTTGGGTAATATTTTGTATTATTTTCGGAACAATTAACATACTCCTAACACAATACGTGTGTTATAAACATCAATTTTCACACAGGCATTTTTTTATCACGGACAAGCAAAACAATTCAACCCAAACATCGTGTACCCTATGTGTGTCTGTAAATTTTTGTGTACTATATTGTAAAAATACGTTTAAGTGTAAAAAAAGTTAAAATATCACTCGTGACAAATGGCCAACACCTATAGAGAATGGCTGGACTTAGAAACCATTGAGACTGATTAAATCGTCCTTTCGCACCCCCCCCCCCCCACAAAACAGACCCCCCGCACATATCCAAATCCAAACAGGCGTGCCTGTTTCATCTAGTCTTCATGAAACATATTTGGGTCGAAATATGATCTATAAAATGGCTCATCTTTCAATTATTCGAATGAACTAATTTATGCTCACTGCTAGTAATGAAAATCAACAACAGAGTACAATTCAACATGAGGGTTTTGCGAAAACCGCTTAAAACATTACTTGACACTTTTTATTTCTCGGTTTCCTCTTTGTTGCCAAAATCCCGCCGGGTAATAGCAGCGTTAATTGAGGAAAGAACGTTGACACGTGATGGCGGGTAATCGACACGTGAGCTGAACGCCTCAGCGTGCGAGTTCTTTGTACGAGCTGTGGACGAGACGGCGGCCAAACTAAAATTCAACTCTCAAGATTTACAATTGTCTCCAGAATTGTAGTATAGTTGCATTATACAATTACATTGTCACAATCTCATTTAAACTAATCTCAATTGTGAAGATCTAGAATAATTGTCTTCAGCACTTTAATCTAGTTGAACGACATATACGTTTTTTGATCATTTGTGTAATACTCGTACGTATGAAATCTAAACATAGGAAATTGTATGAAATTCGATGATAACTTAATTATTATCATAATATGGACGATGAAAATTGGCTAGTGGTAAGTCAATATAATGTCCTATATTTCTTTAAAACCTTTTGATCCAACTGAACTAGCAGGAATCACTTTCATTGAACCCTTGGCGTAAAGTCGCTAAACCCATTAGGACACCTGACTGACGGAACAATCTTTGGTAAACGTCAAAGGCCTAGAACAGGACTGCATATTAAGGGCTCAAACACGGTACACATTGACCCTTTTTAGCGAATTTCCACTATAGGGAAGAAGCTATTACCGTAGTTGGAATGGTAAGACCTAGGCCCGGGACCATGATAACTTTTCGTTTTGAGGGCCCCAGACCCCCAAAACACCATTCGTTCGAAACTGTATATATATATGTGTCCGTGAGCTTGATAACTCTCGTAAAAATTATCCGATTTTGATGAAATTTGTTATAAACATGTAAAGCAACATTTATGACTTAAAGTTCGTAAACCAGCCAGATCACTCCATCCGAAGGGGTATTTTGGGGGGGTTTTGTACCCCAAAAATGGGTTTTTGAAATGTTTACATATAATTTTTGAAAAAATCCAATTTTAGTTTTTACCATTGGATTCAGCAAAAAAAAACACACAATTTGGTATTTTGATCATTTCTCTACGTAAATTGGTTACCGAGATATTGAAAGTGCTAAACACAGTACGTTGTCTAATGTTATTCTTATGGAGGAAAAGAAAAAATTTATATCTCGCTTATTTATGAACGTATACTGACAAAACTTGGTATATGGTTTCATCTGGTTGTGGTTTATCGTTATTTGCTCAAAAAAATTTGTTGCCAAAGGCTCCCGTAGCAGCAAACCTGCGTACTCAGCCCCATGTTATTCTTATGGATAATAATTAAATGCTATTTCTCCCTTAATTAAGAACATAAATTAATAAAAACTGGTATATGACTTCACCTAGTTGAGTTATATTGATATTAGCATAAAAACCCATTTATTGTGTTCGTTGATGCAGCAAACCTGTTACTCAGCCCCAATATTATTCTTATGGAGAATAATTAAAACTGTATATATCGCTTATTTGTGAATACATTTTTATGAAACTTGGTAAGTGGCTTTATGTAGTACTAGTAGCCTGTCGCGGCTTCGCTCGCGATCACAACGCAATATTATACTGATATTCCCGTATCAATATTGTGTTACCGTTCCAAAGCCAACATGGCCTGCTGATTAACTGTGTTTACTCTATCCAGCTGATTGCTTAAAACTTATATTTATTTCCCAATGCTAAGCGGTGATCACTTTTTCGTCTACAACATTTAGAGGTTGTGACGTCACGACAATATGAAACGGAACGACCAGAACCACCGAATCATCAACCGACCAACCGATTGTTTTATCGAAAGAATCGTTGCTCACTGCCTGATGTATTGAAACTTTCGGCTAAGGCGGCAGGCTTCGGTAGCCCAGTGGATACGGCGTCAGATCCACGATCGTGCGGTCCCGTGTTCAAATCTTACTTTTGATGTTTACTTTTTGAAATCTGAAATGTGTTTTAAAGATTACTTTAATTTGTTCGGGGTTAAATCTCACTTTTTTGTTAACATTTTTAGGTTTGACTTTTATTTACTTATACTAATCCCATTATTTGTAATTATGTTGCACAACGAACAGCCACCATACAGCGCTCTGCGGAGTTAGGTTAAGTTAGGTTACTATAATTTTGTCGTGAACTGCAACCTAGTTGTTTGTTCACGTACATCAATTTTTAGATCCAATTTAACACTGTATCCACAACTTTTGATTTAACTTATATCTGCTTGAATTTTAATCGAATCACCATTTATGCTTTTCCACCACAAAACAATAACAATCGTAGTTGAAAGTTCATTCGATAAAACAAACAAACAATCGGTTGATGATTCGGTGGTTCTGGTCGTTCCGTTTCATATTGTCGTGACGTCACAACCTCTAAATGTTGTAGACGAAAAAGTGCTCACCATGTTAAGCTTATGGAAAAAACTCAACTTTAAGGAGCCCCAGGGCCTCACTCACAAATTATTTCTCTATAAAAAAAGTTTCCTGCGCAACTTCACGTTAGGCTCTTTCCAATGACACCAAAAACATGAAAATCGGTTCAGTCGTTTAGGAGGAGTGATTGTCACAAAAAACCTGCTCGCCTATTAAATAAGTATAGATTAAGACATTTATATCTCCATTGGAAATTCGCTGAGTATGCAGGTTTGCTGCGACGGGGGTATTTATTTTTGCCAAGTTTTTATTTTTTGTTGACATAATAACCCATCTACATTTCAACATATTTTTGAACATTAGTTACAAACAACATGGATGTTGTGAGAAAGACTATATTCCCCTGGCGATGCACGAAGGTCGTCATGGTAAAAATTAACTAGCAATAAAAATGAAAAACTAAAAAACTTTGCAAATTAGCAAATTATGTTTATATGCTTTAAAACATAAAATATTACCCAATCCTATCCTATCCTATCCTATACTCTAATATGAGTAAGGTTTGCTTGCTTGCGACTCTGATCTCAAAAACGGCTCCAACGATCTCCATCAAATGTTCGAAATGACTAATTTCTGGGATAAAAATAGGTTTTAGACAGGTCTAATCCCCAGGAAAATCAAATAATGTAAAAACCAAAATGAAAAGTTAAAAAAATTTACATTGGGCTTATGGATTTTAAAATCAAAACAAAATAATTGCATCAGCTGTTCATAATCAACCAGGGAACTGTCAAAGTAATACTCATGTTGTTTATAATTGTTAACATATGGTTTCCTGAGAGCAGTGACTACAACTGTTGAGTGAAGATTGCAAATATATAATAGTAATATTTGAAATAGTTCAAAGGGACATCGAGCTATAAATAACAACTGGAGTGACCTTAAAAATGCAGAAAAGAGGCAAATGATCTATAAAAATCTAATAATCAGTTGGGGGAAGTGGTGAAATATTACTCCAAGTCATCTAAACAAACTGAGCCTTCCCCTAGGAAAGCTCAGCCCCCAGGATTTTTTTTTAAATATGGAATAAAGATATTTATTTGTTGAACAATAAAAAATATAATACGTATTCTTTAGTATTTGTAGTGATATCGCAATTAAAGTTCGAACTTAATTTGAAAAAGAGAATACCCAATGGTATTTTGACTTTTATGAAGTGAGAATGTTAATAAATAAATCGCCATCCAAGCGAAGAAAAGTTACCGGGCGAAATTAATCATTGACATCAGGTACCCAATTAAGGGTGCGCCCTACCCCGGACTGAATGATCCACACGATGTTGTTTAACCATGAATATTTACGCTTTGTTCTCCTCAATTTCGCTGTTATTTTACAGATTTTTCTCAAACTATCTGCAGTTTTACACTTTTTATATTCCAATCTATAATTCTTTTGTTTTCTTTTTTCCAATTTTTTTCTAACGTTAGGAAACTTTAGAAAAAACACTTATTTTGACAACTTTACTAATTGTCTACCACTTAAATTGAATTAAAATCACGATTTTTAAAACAACAGGATCATAGATGAACATTTAGTTAATGAGATAACAACAAATTATTTATAATTGGTTAACAACTGAGCCTACTATGTGGGAGATGCTGAACCCTGTACTTTAGCGTACTGTGGCTGGTAGGGCGCACCCTTAAGATTTTCCTATAAGTTTGCTAAACGAACCCAATATTTTAATTTTAATTGTTTGTCTAAATATCATCAATTATTTTGCTCAAATTGTTAAGAATTGATAAAACAATAACAATAAACATCAAAGCCGACAAAAATTGAACAACATAACTTAAACGACTAACACTTGACCATAAACAAGGAGGCAACGTAATATTTTAAAAGCGTGGGAAGAGTGGGTGTTATACTAAAATTTTAGACGAATCTAGAGGAAGACCCAATTACTTAATGAAGAGAACGGGACGGTGGTTGTATCAGCGGCGGTATAATGAGCCGGCCTTGGAAGGTCGTTTCACTCTCAAAGAGGTTCCCGGACGACCTCGTCACCGCAGCTGCCGTTCGTTGGTATGCGTGTTTTGTACTCGCAGAAATCTGAAACTTTGTAATGCCAGAAATACTGTAATAATTGGAGTAAATTAATTATGAAAATATGATTGGAAAATGACTCTGAAAGTTTTCAATTTGTAGGGATTAAATGTGCGAATTTGATGCAAAACTGAAATTAAATTTTTAACCTAATGTGGACAAGCAATATTATTTCGTGTTTTTGATCGTGGGTCTTGTTTAGGCTAATTTTACGATAAACGCCATCTATCAATGTTTATGTTACGTTATGTGACTACGTATTGGTCAGTTGCTTGAATCAGTCTGTAGAATTGACATTAGAACACATTTGGTGTGGAGCCCTAATTGGTATTTTTAACCCCCAAAAAGACACATCTAGAAAAAGAGCTGCTGATACCAAATTCGTCTACAAGTTATTAGTTATGGAGTGTGGAATTCGACGGACAAAAGTCAAGACTTATTGTGATACTAGAAATAGATTTATTTCATTACAGAGGAGAAAAATCTGATCGTTTTTATTCTCGGGGAAATCTGTTTTGCTAACGCCGAAATATTGTACAGCAACGCCACCGTCCTACTTCCAAATTCTTCTGTTGATAACTCACGGGTGATAAAACGTTAAACCAAAACCAGGCCAAGGGAGAGGAAGCACTAGATATACAGAAGGACTAACCACCGTGGTGTAATCATTATTGCTGTAGATAAGGCGAGGATGTGCGTCGGTGGAACGGGTTATAGTCACACATACACACACCTATATACCTTGAGGCGTGTGCGTGCGTCGCCTAAGGACATGGTGGGGTCTTGACCTTCCAGGACCACGCGACTCTTCTTCCGCTCACGCCATCCAAATAATTAAGTATTAATTGGGAGTGTGATTGAGGAAAACGTCACGTACGTGGTTTACAAGTGATACGTCGCGTACGTGGTTTACAAGTGATACGTGACGTATGTGGTTTACAAGTGATACGTGACCTACGTGGTTTACAAGTGATACGTGACGTATGTGGTTTACAAGTGATACGTCGCCTCAGTGGTTTACAAGTGATACGTGACGTATGTGGTTTACAAGTGATACGTCGCGTCAGTGGTTTACAAGTGATGCGTGACGTACGTGGTTTACAAGTGATACGTGACGTACGTGGTTTACAAGTGATACGTGACGTATGTGGTTTACAAGTGATACGTCGCGTCAGTGGTTTACAAGTGATACGTGACGTATGTGGTTTACAAGTGATACGTCGCGTCAGTGGTTTACAAGTGATACGTGACGTATGTGGTTTACAAGTTTTACGTTGCGTCAGTGGTTTACAAGTGATACGTGACGTATGTGGTTTACAAGTGATACGTCGCGTCAGTGGTTTACAAGTGATACGTGACTATGTGGTTTACAAGTGATACGTGACGTATGTGGTTTACAAGTGATACGTGACGTACGTGGTTTACAAGTAATACGTGACGTACGTGGTTTACAAGTGATACGTGACGTATGTGGTTTACAAGTGATACGTGACGTACGTGGTTTACAAGTGATACGTCACGTCAGTGGTTTACAAGTGATACGCGACGTACGTGGTTTACAAGTGATACGTGACGTACGTGGTTTACAAGTGATACGTGACGTATGTGGTTTACAAGTGATACGTGACGTACGTGGTTTACAAGTGATACGTCACGTCAGTGGTTTACAAGTGATACGTGACGTACGTGGTTTACAAGTGATACGTGACGTACGTGGTTTACAAGTGCTACGTGACGTACGTGGTTTACAAGTGATACGTTACTATGTGGTTTACAAGTGATACGTCGCGTCAGTGGTTTACAAGTAATACGTGACGTACGTGGTTTACAAGTGATACGTGACTACGTGGTTTACAAGTGATACGTGACGTATGTGGTTTACAAATGATACGTGACGTACGTGGTTTACAAGTGATACGTGACGTATGTGGTTTACAAATGATACGTGACGTACGTGGTTTACAAATGATACGTCGCGTCAGTGGTTTCTTCTTTACTAGGTTATCTGTAATCGTAGGCTTTTGTCCGCCCACAATTACAGAGTCAGATCAATTTAGGTTAGTTTTCCTTGATCGAAGTATTTTCCCGGGTTCACAAGGTTAATTGTCAAACTAAACGTGGGTTCACACTCCCTAACTCGTCAGCCGTTAGTCATCGCTCGAGATTACAAATTCTGATATTGCCGATTAGAGCTTTACAATTTGGATAGTATAAGTGTAACTCTACATACGGGCAGTTTATGAACCAACATGATTTTATTTATGTCGAAGTGAGAAGAAAATCAAAGTTTTTATACAAAGCTATTTCCAAAGCATAACAAAAATATCAGATTGCAAATGTTTTTGGTGAAACTTTCCTAGCTTCGGGGTTCACGAATACGGCACCAACCCTTAAATGTTCTAAAAAACACATTAATACGGCACCGAAACCTTCATCGGTTGCCATGACGCTGGCCATGACACACAAGTACCCGGCACCCCTCTTGGCCATTCCACTTACACCCCTCCTCCTTCACCCCTTCCCTCTCACCACAGAGAAACGAATCTATAGATTCCTTTGTCTGTGCTCTCACTAACTACTCTCTCGACCACCTCCCCGGATTTTAAATAGACTATGAGCGTTAAGGGTGTTTTTAATCGCGATAAATAGTTTGTTACGGGGGACAAAAATTGGTTTCTCATCTATACAAGAATGGAGGAAAAACTTGTTTCACAAACAAGAGTGTGATATACCCACTTATAAGAAAAGTCAAAAACATCGTGTACTGTTAATTTGACAGATCATGGATTTTTCTTTTAAAAACTCTAAACTAAAAGCCATTTAATCTTGTGCGTTTTTTATGTTAAAAATATTTCCTGACAAGTTGGATTTTGATTGGTCATGTAACCCTTCATCGTAAATGTCCTTCTCCTACTTCTGAATTTATAACTAACTCTCTCATAACCTACTATGCATTTAGATTCCAGAAGCAATTGTATTGCAATTGTATGTTGTCTGCAACAACTGTTATTGTTAGAATATCAATAGCTGTTGAAATGATTCAGTTGATTTATTACTATTCTTCCATAAGTTATTACAACAAAGCATTTGGAGACCTGAAGGGTGGTGCCTTAGACGAATGTAAGTTATTGGAGATTTTGTCTAATTGTAGGGCCTACTTTTAAACCATACTGTTACCTATGGTCTTTATTCCAATACTTTTAATGTTATCTTAGTCCTAATAATGTTAACATTCAATGTATTTAATGCGGAATTGAATTATTTTATTTAAACGTATGTTTACGCTTGTGGTACTATCGAAGTTGGAGTATGTGGGGATATTTTCGGTATTGCTTTTTAAAAGGCGTGTTCATTTTTAGCGAATTTCCCCTATAGGGAAGAAGCTATTACCGTAGTCCAATGGTAAGACCTAGGCCCGGGACCATGATAACTTTTCGTTTTGAGGTCCCCCAGACCCCAAAAACACCATTCGTTTGAAACTGTATATATATATATATTATATTATATGTGTGTGTCCGTGGGTTCGATAACTCTCGTAAAAATGGTCCGAAATTGATAAAATTTGGTACAAACGTGTAAAGCGTTATTGATGACTCTAAGTTCGAAAACCGGGCAGATTGACCCATCCAAAGTGGTATTTTGGGGGGTTTTGTACCCCAAAAATGGTTTTTTTTGAAGTTTTTACATGTAATATTTTAAAAAGTCAAATTTTAGTTTCCACCATTGGATTCAGCTGAAAAAAACACACAATTTTGTGTTTTGATCATTTCTCTACGTCAATTGGTTACAGAGATATTGAAAGTGCTAAACACAGTACGTTGTCCAATGCTATTCTTATGGAGAATAAGAAAAAAATAATAGCTCGCTTATTTATGAACGTAAACTAACGAAACTTGGTATACGGCTTCATATGGTTGTGGTCTATTGTTATTTGCACAAAAACGCAATTTTTACCGATAATTACCGCAGCAGCATTTCAGCCCTCATGTTATTCTTATGGAGAATAAGTAAAATGTAATGTATCCCTTAATTATGAACATAAATTAATAAAACTTGGTATGTTGGTTCAACTAGTTGAGTTCTACCGATATTTGCATAAAAACGCATTTGTGTGTTCCTTGTTGCAGCAAACCTACTTACTCATCCCCCATGTTATTCTTATGGAGAATAATCAAAATGGTATATATCGCTTATTTATAAATTTATATTGATGCAACTTGGTATGTGGCTTCACCTAGTTGAGTAATATTGATATTTACATGAAACTCCATATTTGTTGTTCCTTGTTGCAGCAAACCTGCGGACTCATCCCCAATGTTATTCTTATGGAGAATAATTCAAATTTGATATATCACTTATTTGTCAATATATTTTAATGAAACTTGGTATGCGGCTTTATGTGGTATTAAGAGAAATATTTTGCATTGGAAATTCGCTGACTACGCAGGTTTTCTGCGACGGGGGTATTATTATTATTATTCTGTGTTCATAGGTTAAACCAGAGCTTTAATAAACTGAGAGAGTTAGAGGCAAATGGGACTGAAATAGTTCGGGGGGAGAAGAGAATAAGGGGAGTATGTGGGGTTGTGGATGAGGGGAAACCTCATCACCCCTTCCTGTGCCCTACCTGTAAATTGCCTTGGTGCCGTTTGGAAGTTTGGAATTAATAACGCCAGATTAAACTCGTAATGAGGGTCAGATTTGGTGCCTTATTCGAGTACCGCCCCTAACTTATGGTGTGTCCCATAAAATGTAGGAGCGGAGGGTTCTCCATCCCTCTATGGGACTGCCCAAATAAATTGTAATGACTTCCAAGTGGAAACCTTTTTACAATATAGTAATTCAAAATAATAAATTATTTAGTATTTTTAGCTCTTTTTAATGGTGATAAATCAAAAAACTGAATTGTTGATGTTTTAAGTCCTGTTATTTCTGAACCCGATTTTTTACAGAGGTGCGGATGGTGTCATTTTGTTGGAAGACTAAAGTTTAAAAGTCGTTAGAGCCGTTTTTGAGAAATTTTGATTTTTATTGTTTTTTGGCGGTTTTGGGGGGATAATTACCCTCAAAAATCAAAAATTCAAAAAATTACAAACAACTCTTGGATATATTATGGATTAGTACCTACATACTAAATTTCATAAAAATCAGACCATCGGTTAGGGCTCTAGCTCCGTGCACATCCAGACAGACAAACAGACAGATAGACATCACGTAAAAATCACTTTTTTGGGTTCAGGGAGCACCAAAACAAATATTTCTACTAACAACCCAAATTCGGAAATTTTAATGAAAACAATACCTTCTCCATATACTATGTATAAGGGGAGAAAGTAAAAGGGTCCTTGCATGCAAAAGGTCATGTAGCTCTAATTTTTTAGTATGTTGTTAGGACCTATACCACTAGTAAGAAACCAAGTTTACAGCTTGGAAATAACCTGTGCTACTGGCGTAATAAAAGGTATCAGGAAACTGACACATACTTTCTCCCTTTTAGTCCAACTTTAATGAATAAATTAGGTACTTTTTATTTACTAAATATAGAATACAAAGCACGTTCGAATGTACAGAAAATCTTGTAAACAAGTTGTTTTCAAAAATATCCACTCAAATCCTTGTTTAGGAGGCACTACAGAATCCATCGCTACACGCGTGGTCTTAAGAGAGGAAATGCCCCCTTCCCCCCCAGGGTTATTAAGGGGCAACATATTTCGAATTTCCTCTGTTGGTCAATGCTAACTTGACATGCCTATCAAGTTTGAACGAAATTGATCAATAAATAAGAGATAAATAGTAATTTTTGTAATCTCCATAATAATAACATTGGACAAAATACTGCGTTTACCGCAAAATTTTAATTTAAATTTTCTCCGCTATCAGTAATTGTAGAGTAGTGATTCAAGATACTAAATCATTTAGTTTTTGAGCTGTTTTTAATGGTGAATAGTAATATTTTGTATATTTATGTTTTATTTATGAAAAATAAAATAAAAACTGAATTGTTGACCTTTTAAGTCTTGTAATTTCTGAACCCGAATATTTACAGAAATGCGGGTGGTGTCATTTTGTTAGGAAACTAAAGTTCTACAAACGAACAGAGTTTAATCAAAATCGTTAGAGCAGTTTTTGAGAAATATTGATTTTTCATGTTTTTTGGCGGTTTTTGGGGGGTTTTGGGGGTTACCCTTAAAAACCAAAAATTCAAAAAAATGAAAAAAATACCTGGAGATATCGTAGATTAGTACCTAAATACCGAATTTCATTAAAATGGGACCACTGGTTACAGCTCTAGCTCTGTACACATCCATACAGACAGACAGACAGACACACAGACATTTCGTAACAATCACATTTTTGGGTTCAGGGAGCACCAAAACAAATATTTCCACTAACAATCAAATTTGAAAATTTTGACGAAAACAGTACTTTCTCCATACACTACGTATAAGGGGAGAAAGTAAAAAGAGTCATATTTGTAAAATTTTTTCAGTTTTTGCTAAATATCTCCAAAAGTATACCTCTGACAGAATATGTTGTCCAATCCTTTCTTAAACTGGACATTTTCTGAGGTTTGAGACCATAACGACTTCAGTACGTCCATTATTTACGAAGATACAATGTTTTAAAAACTTGAAAAAAATCCAAGAGAATTAAACATTTTCCTTATAGTATATTTTTTGTGACGTAGGCCCCTATTGTAAAAAAAATAAAACTTGTATGTCTCGCTTATTTATAGACATATACTGAAGAAACTTGGGATATGGCTTCATCATCTGGTTGTAGTTTATAGTTTTTTGCTCAAAACACCGATTTTCGTTGATTGTTCTCGTTGCAGCAAACCTGGGCACTCAACCCCCATGTTATTCTTATGGATAATATTTGCAATATTATGTCTCCCTTAATTATGAAGACAAATTAATAGAACTTGGTGTGGCTTCGCATAGTTGAGTTATATTTATACTTGCATAAAAACCCATGTTTTGTATTCCTGGTTGCAACAAACCTGCGTACTTAGCCCCAATGTTATTCTTATGGAAAATAATTAATGGGGGTTGAGTTTTTTTAAAGTATTGTATCTTAGTAAATAATTGACGTATTGAAGTCGTTATCTTTAGCAAATTTTACCCATTTTAAGAAAGGATTGGTCAACACATTCTGTCGCATGCATACTTTCGGAGATATTTTTCAAAAACTGAAAAAGTGCAAAAATTTGACTGTTTTTTGGCTACTACGCCAGTAGCACAGGTCTTCCGAAGCTGCAAACTTGGTTTCTTACTTGTGGTATAGGTCCTAACAACATACTAAAAAATTATAACTACATGACCTTCTGTACGCATGGGTGTTTATTTTGACTGGACTATACAGGTTTAAGGTGTGTTTTAGCACTTGTCCATCTTTTTAACTCACACGACTTTGTGCCGATGCTTCACAATTTAGTGTCAGACCTCTCCTAAAAATGTTAATTAAATGTTTGGTTTAAACACAATGTGCAATGTATAATTACTATGGTATAATTTACATATTTGCCAGTGCACACGTGTCGGAAAATCCCTCTGCCCGAGATCCAGCTGGCAGCGTTGCTCAAGCCAACAGCCGCTTTGAATTGTATTGTAATTAGATTGCTCACATTACCTCGGTTGTTACGACAGAAATAATTTTTTCAATCAAAACTCGCAATTACTCGATGGATGGTTATCGCATTGCATTCAAACTCGTTCAGTTCTTGTAGAAACGAATATTAAGTTGTATAGTGAGAATTCCATTCTGGTTGTTACAAACAGGAAATTTCTCTAAAAATATGAGGAACTAAAAAGGTCTCGATACAAGTAATTCAATAATATCTTATAAACTAGAAGGATACAGACACCGACAAAATGTAAACGAAAAATGAAAAAAATACTAGGGATCCTTTTGCTCGAAACCGAGATAAGTTGGTTAATCATCACAAACCTCCTCCACACACTCTGGCCAAATGTTTCGTCGAGTCGCAAACAAATTGAAAAACCGCCATTGCAGAACTACGGTTCGAGAAAATTTGTTGATACATTAACCGTAAAAATTGGTTCAAAAATATTGGAGGAGTTCTGTTTACATTACACACATCCCCTTATCGTATTATCATTACGGTAGATGCTAGAGAAAAGATTCATTGGCAGTGGGTTTATTTGGAACCACAAATTTTATGTGACAAATACGTTTCTTGTACTAAGGCAGAGAAATGCAAGATTAATTTAGACTTCAATTTTATGAAAATCCCTGTGCCTTACACTTGATAACCTTAGCATATCTAGGCTGCAGAAGCCTAGGAGGATAAACTAAAATTTTCGTTGCTGATGAAGTTCGCCAAAATCGACCATGTAGTGTAGTTGCATCACGCCTCGACCAGACACAAAAGTATTGCTCAGCTTATCTTATAACAGGTGTTCACTACCAGATGATCAATAGTGGGACCAGATCAGCTGATTATTATTTTACGCAAGGAGAACGCCAATTAATTTACTTGGATACCATTGTTGAGGTCGCACGTTCAAGGACGCTCATAATGAGCTTTCGCTGGTAAGCTCTATTAGGGTAAGAGAAAAAAATTAAATTCTTACTCTTGTTTATCTATTTCTGACGCCGGCGATGTATGCATTTTATTGGATGGCATTATGAATAACAATCTCTGTAAATCCAAACCAATGTTTGTCTGTTTACCCTTTATGCGCATCTAAAAGGATGTGTGCTTCTAAGGGAAAAACTAAATAGCTTTCTTAAACCATTAAAACAAAACTTGCTATGGTATAATTACGCCCAATGTGACCTGGAAATATCATATTATGTTCACCCCTAACAAGCGACTATAAAGACAAACTACAGTGTTCAGTACATTCAAACTTAAACATAATATCAAAGTAAGGTACCAACGGGACCCACGAACCCGTCATTGTCTCAAACGTGACATCTCAAAAGGCCAAACCGTTTTTAACCGATGTTTCATTAAGTATGTTGCAAACTCCGAGAACATTTTGCGTAACTCTCGATGGATGGCCTTGCCTTGCACTAGTGAGCGTGAGCAGTGAGCAGTGAGCAACGAGTAGTGCGCAGGCCCAGCTGCGAGGGTACTTGCCACCACATCGTCGGCGGTCTATCACGTCGCGCGTCGTCAGTGCCATTGCCATTATATCTGGCACGTTGGCATTCACGTGCCGCCACCTTACAGCAGTAGGCCAGTCGCGGTGGCACAAACCACGCCGTTGTATGGGTCAGTGTGGATGTTACATTAAATCAATTGCTAATTTAATATTGAAATAAGCTTAAGAGAAATCGTAACCAACGGCATACAGCCGCGCAGATGAGCGCAGCCGTTAACGTAATTGTGGACTCATGGGTATTAATAGCGGAAATAGACATTACTTTTTATATTTTGTTCTATGTTTCGAATATGAATACAAATTACATAAATAAATGTATGAAACGTATATTTTACTTGAGTAGCTCAAGTACGAATTCTTTTTTGGAAAATGTATTCTTAGAATAAATCATTTCAATCTCTTACTTAAATAAGTAAGTAAGTATTTCAAATCAATGTGTTAAATATTAAAATATGTTTAAATATAATACTATGATCATTGTTTACTCAAAACTCGTATATATAATTGTGAACCAATTTACTTTTGTCTCTAAGGTAGTAGACCGTTTCTCCAGTCACCGCCAAACGAGCGATCGACAGACATATGACGGGCGATTCACTACGTTCCTTCTCTGTTATGGGCGTTGCTTATTAAGCCCCCCACACACTATCGAACATGCTCGCCGGACCTGACCTGACGACGGACCCAACATCCAACCTGACATGTCGGGTGTTTCCCACACACTGCCGAGCATGTTACCAAACAAGTCGGGTATAGTATCAGTTTTGCGATGGATTTAGAGACGACTGTGGCTGTTTGTGCTGGATTTTTGTGTTTGAAACGTAAAAAGAAGAAAAATAGGCGGTGTTGGTCAAAGCAGTGGTTTTTGGAGCGAAACAAGTTTAGCCACATGACGCTCCTGGATGTACTCGCCATCAGTGAGCCTCAAGACTTTAAAAACTATCTGAGGATGAATGAGCATACCTTTGAAGAGCTATTAAATCGCGTTTCCAGATACATAGAAAAACAAGATACCAATCTAACTCTGGATACAGTTCCTTACACTTTTCCAACAGGATACCGTCGTGTCCACCGAGATCGTCATGTCCGAGTTCGTCACATCTACGAAAATCAATGAGCCGTACTAATTAGGGTGGGCCGTCTACCTGCCCCGCCGGGTATGTCATGCCTCCTCCGCCCGAACGGGAACAACTTATCCTAGTCACAGATCACAAGAGAACGGTCAAATACCGTTCTGAATCTTTACGCTCAGAGTTTACTGATGTTGGTTCTTCATATAGCTGAAAATTACAACTAAACTGTACATTTCGCCGAGAAATATTAAAAGTGTTAGATATAAGTTCAATTAAACTTTTATCTATGATAGGATTTGGTTGTTATATTTATTGAATTCTTAAATTGTAAGAATGTATTTAACATATTTTTAAGTCAGTAATTGCGAAAATATCATATCAAAACTACTACAACTTTGGTAAATTTAAACTGACAGCTGTACTATTGTATTTATTTTATCCGCACGAATATCCCCCCCGCCCTTGGCTTAAAAATACGAATAAGTTTCTTAAAATAATCTTGTTATCCTAGTATAATATAATGAATGCACCCCTTTCAGTGCGATATCCTTTTGTATAACACTTTTCAATTTTGTAACACGAATCCTTTTGTACTAAGGCTGTTTTTCGGACTCACGAACAAACATCAATCGGCCTAATTCATCCTTTCAGTGCGATATGTAGTCGTATGACTTCAATTTTGTCACGAGTTAGTTTGTATAATTTTTAGCTACATGAAGAACCAATATCAGTAAACTTTGAGCGTAAAGATTCAGAACTGTATTTCACCGTTCTCTTGTGATCTGTGACTAGGATAAGTTGTTCCTGTTCGGGCGGAGGAGGCATGACATACCCGGCGGGGCAGGTAGACAGCCGACCCTAATTAGTACGGCTCATTGATTTTCATAGATGTGACGAACTCGGACATGACGATCTCGGTGGTGACCGATACCGTACCCCTCTTTACGCGCATGTTTATTACAGTACAATTTACTTTTTACGTCCCATAACGCCTTTTGGCCTCTGTACAGTTCAATGAACTCTGACCAGAATTGTTTATTATCATTAAATGGCATTATGAAAAGCAAAGGTGTTCACAACTCACTTGGGGCAATTAACTTCACAACTCACTTATCCAAGGCACAACTGGAAACTGTGGCCTAGTCGGGCGAGCGGCTCGACGGTTTCCCACACGGCCACCACCGAGATCGTCATGTCCGAGTTCGTCACATCTATGAAAATCAATGAGCCGTACTAATTAGGGTCAGCTGTCTACCTGCCCCGCCGGGTATGTCATGCCTCCTCCGCCCGAACAGGAACAACTTATCCTAGTCACAGATCACAAGAGAACGGTCAAATACAGTTCTGAATCTTTACGCTCAAAGTTTACTGATGTTGGTTCTTCATGTAGCTAAAAATTATACAAACTAACTCGTGACAAAATTGATGACAAAATTGAAGTCTTAAGACTAAATATCGCACTGAAAGGATTATCGCACTCGTACGTAGTAGTATCGCACTTATTGTCAATCCTCTTGGTGTACCGGTAACCATTGTACAATACGCAAGGTTTCCCTTTAGAAGTAACCGAAAACTCCATTGCACTTGGTGGTGTCCCAAAACTGAATGAGTAAATTTGGTTCTCAAACTTACCTTCTTTCGCATATTTTAAGGGGAGTGGTGTCTAAACTGTGTGTGGAATCTGGAGTGGTCGAACTCTAGAGTAGAGGAATGCAAGGGTGGGAAATGACTCACCGCGGTCACCGCCCGCACTCAGGACCACCTTGGATAAGGGTATATAGCCTTGCTGGGATAAACATTCATCTTTTGCAAAGCATATCATTGCATTTTTATTTGTGTTAATTGTAATAATGTTCTCGCTTATTTTACATTTTGAGGATGTTTACTCCGTCAACAATTAAATCATGTGGGCTCTTCATTATTAGAGCAGCTATCAACTGATAAAGCGGAATGTTAAAATCTTTAAAGAATATTGCTGTTTACATTTCAAATAGAGTTTAAAAAAATGCAAATGTGCTTGTTTGTTCATTAGCAAGGGCTTGGTATTCGTACGGATAAAATAAATACAATAGTACAGCTGTCAGGTTAAATTTACCAAAGTTGTAGTAGTTTTGATATGATATTTTCGCAATTACTTACTTAAAAATATGTTAAATACATTCTTATAATTTAAGAATTTAATAAATATAACAACCAAATCCTATCATGGATAAAAGTTTAATTGAACTTATAAGAACACTTTAACACTTTTAATATTGCTCGGCGAAATGTACAGGCTAGTTGTAATTTTCAGCTACATGAAGAACCAACATCATTAAACTCAGAGCGTGAAAATTCAGAACGGTATTTGACCGTTCTCTTGTGATCTGTGACTAGGATAAGTTGTTCCCGTTCGGGCGGAGGAGGCATGACATACCCGGCGGGGCAGGTAGACGGCCGACCCTAATTAGTACGGCTCATTGATTTTCGTAGATGTGACGAACTCGGACATGACGATCTCGGTGGACACGGGCGTATCAATCCTCGCTCATTTTCCAGCCTCAGCCCAGGGGCTTAGCCGGCCGTTAAAACTTGAAGCTCGATTGAAAAGTGTCACTTTTGGTCCTACTTTTTTCATGCCCAAAAACACAGTGTTGACGGGTTGCCAAGACCTAAAAAGATATAACATCAAAACGTATTCCAAGTCGAGTATAGTATCGTTGGTCTGACATCGTTTACCATAACACAGTCCTTAAAGATGTTAAAATAAAATAAACGTAAAAAATTACATGACGGGTAACGGCTGGTTAGATTATAAGCAGATGTTTTATTTTATTGTACAAATACAAACATATTACCAGGACTATAGAATAGAGGAAGGATACTATCTCTATCCTATATCCCTGAAATCCTAGGATGTGTTTTTATGGCGGGATACTTTAATTGTAGCCTATATCAGGTAGATTAGAATGAACGTGTTCCTATAAAATTATTTATAAATTAACATTGACACTTTGAAATTGTATGTGGGACCCCAAAGAAAACTCGGAAAACTAAAATTGGGAGTAAATATAATACTCCTAATAGAGCATATAAGACCGCACGTGCATTATAAGAAATAATTTAAAATGATAGTTCTTATAAACCATCTGTTCTGTATTGCCGGAAATAAACAATTACAAAATACACTCTTCTCTGTCTCTCTCTCTCTCTGTCCCTCTCTCACAGACAATTTTCCCTGCTTTAATTGTTCTAGGGATAAAAACTGATCATTGTTTAGTGACTGCATTATTGACAAATTAATAAAACAACCCATTGTAAACCAATTATGTATATAGGAAATAAAATATTATCACCATGTCTTGATGAAGCTCAATCCCATTACTCCAAATATGATTGTTTTGTTAGCACGATAAATTCTGCTCACTTTCTCTGTGGAAAAATAATGTTCACAACTTCGCCTTTTAGAAGTGGACTTGCTACTCTGTGCCTACACGGTGAACTTTACATCTTGCTACTCTGTGCCTACACGGTGAACTTTACATCTTGCTACTCTGTGCCTACACGGTGAACTTTACATCTTGCTACTCTGTGCCTACACGGTGAACTTTACATCTTGCTACTCTGTGCCTACACGGTGAACTTTACATCTTGCTACTCTGTGCCTACACAGTGAACTTTACAACTTGCTACTCTGTGCCTACACGGTGAACTTTACAACTTGCTACTCTGTGCCTACACGGTGAACTTTACATCTTGCTACTCGGTGCCTACACGGTGAACTTTACAACTTGCTACTCTGTGCCTACACGGTGAACTTTACATCTTGCTACTCGGTGCCTACACGGTGAACTTTACATCTTGCTACTTTGTGCCTACACGGTGAACTTTACAACTTGCTACTCTGTGCCTACACGGTGAACTTTACAACTTGCTACTCGGTGCCTACACGGTGAACTTTACATCTTGCTACTCGGTGCCTACACGGTGAACTTTACATCTTGCTACTCTGTGCCTACACGGTGAACTTTACATCTTGCTACTCGGTGCCTACACGGTGAACTTTACATCTTGCTACTCGGTGCCTACACGGTGAACTTTACATCTTGCTACTCGGTGCCTACACGGTGAACTTTACATCTTGCTACTCGGTGCCTACACGGTGAACTTTACATCTTGCTACTCAGTGCCTACATGGTGAACTTTACATCTTGCTACTCGGTGCCTACACGGTGAACTTTACAACTTGCTACTCGGTGCCTACACGGTGAACTTTACATCTTGCTACTCGGTGCCTACACGGTGAACTTTACATCTTGCTACTCGTTGCCTACACGGTGAACTTTACAACTTGCTACTCTGTGCCTACACGGTGAACTTTACATCTTGCTACTCTGTGCCTACACGGTGAACTTTACATCTTGCTACTCGGTGCCTACACGGTGAACTTTACATCTTGCTACTCTGTGCCTACACGGTGAACTTTACATTTTGCTACTCGTTGCCTACACGGTGAACTTTACATCTTGCTACTCGGTGCCTACACGGTGAACTTTACATCTTGCTACTCGGTGCCTACACGGTGAACTGTACAACTTGCTACTCGGTGCCTACACGGTGAACTTTACATCTTGCTACTCGGTGCCTACACGGTGAACTTTACAACTTGCTACTCTGTGCCTACACGGTGAACTTTACATCTTGCTACTCGGTGCCTACACGGTGAACTTTACATCTTGCTACTCGGTGCCTACACGGTGAACTTTACATCTTGCTACTCGGTGCCTACACGGTGAACTTTACATCTTGCTACTCGGTGCCTACACGGTGAACTTTACAACTTGCTACTCGGTGCCTACACGGTGAACTTTACATCTTGCTACTCGTTGCCTACACGGTGAACTTTACAACTTGCTACTCTGTGCCTACATGGTGAACTTTACATCTTGCTACTCTGTGCCTACACGGTGAACTTTACATCTTGCTACTCTGTGCCTACACGGTGAACTTTACATCTTGCTACTCTGTGCCTACACGGTGAACTTTACATCTTGCTACTCGTTGCCTACACGGTGAACTTTACATCTTGCTACTCGGTGCCTACACGGTGAACTTTACATCTTGCTACTCGGTGCCTACACGGTGAACTGTACAACTTGCTACTCGGTGCCTACACGGTGAACTTTACAACTTGCCCTGGCAATGTCATCCACATCTTTATCTTCAGTAGTGTTATTGAAATAATCAGTTAACCTTAATTTGTACTCAAAACGAATTTTAAAACTAAACAAACAAACAAATCATAATAAACATACAGATAAACTTACTTAAAAACACTCTCCCAACGATCCAAACAACAGAACTAATGCTCTCATTTGCAAAACCAGTCGTAACGACGATACAGCGACCCTTCGACACTTTAAAACTACAACCGGTAGGTCTACTACCAAAAATGTACAAATAGGCAAGTAATGGGGATGAGATATGAGAGGTGAGTCATATATGGTCGGGTGGAACCTGAGGATGTTTAGGAAGTTTAGGGAAAGACCCAGGTTATTTAAAAGTGCCTAGCGCTGATTAGAATGCAAGGCTGTTGCGACGCCACTGCGTTGGGCTCATTCAAAATAAATCCGCATTCAGAGTTTGAAATGATTTATGATCAAATAAACTAGGTAGAACTTTAAGTATTACTTGTCCTGTTACACGAATTGGCAAGTTTGCAAGTTTAGCTGATATTAAAACGGATGATAACATTTATTTATTTATTTACATGCTATAATACAGGTTGAAACCCAATTACATTATAGCAGTTCATTACTGTATACAATAAAAAAACACATGAGGAAGAACAAATGCATCACCACAAAATGTCCGATTTCTTCAAAACAAGTTCAAGTTCATTGCATAGCATATAGTGAACATGATGAATTTAACATACAATAAATTATCTCCAAAAACAAGTGAAAGTCCTTATAAATATAAAGCTGGATATAACATGCAATCAATAACTAACAATATACGTAAACAGTAAATAAACATTTGAAAATTCAACAATTAACATCAATACCAGAACTAGGAAACCACAATGTTAAAATCAATATATATATCGTTTGCAAAATTCTCTATATTTAGAATAACTATTACAAAATGTGTCAACATCTTCAGATAGTTTATTAAACAGCCTCATCATTGAATTTAAGGGTGAAGAGAAATAAGATCTAGTTCGGGAAAAGCTAACGTCAAATAGTCTAAATGATCTGTTGTAAAAATTAGGAATGTATAAATTAATCTTCGACAAGTAAAAAGAATCATCCAACCAGAATTTCACCTCTAATCAGTTTAAAAATAAAACACGAATGAACCAATTTGCGTCTCTTCTCGAGGCTATCAATTTCAAATATACTTAACAATTAATTGTAGGAGACATCGTAGGTAAAAATTCCAGTTAATTTAAAATACAAGAAACGCAAACACTTTTTCTGTACTCTTTTAATTAAACCAATATAGTTGAGAAAATGCGGACTCCATATTGAGCTGGAAATTTGATCTAACTAATGTAAAATAAAGTAATTTAAAGGTTGATATAGAATTGAAATTTCCAGAATGTCTTATTAAGAATCCTAAATTTCTGTAAGCCTTATTTACAACTGAAATAATCTGTTATTCAAAGCTCAATGCCGGGTCAAGCAAAATATCCAAGTCCTTAAATCCATTGACATTCTTAAGGCTAATGTTGTTAATTGTGTAATCAATGATGACTGAACTTTTTTTCCTTTTAAATGTCATTCCCATACATTTATCAATATTGAACAACAATTTATTACTATGGCACCAGGCAAAAACATCATTCAAATCATTCTGCAGAGAATTACAGTCAGTATGGTTCTTAATTTCTCTGAAAAGTTTCATGTCATCAGGATATAATAATATTCTAGAGCTCTTAACACAATCCACATCATTAATAAATAAATTAAAAAGACAGGGGCCTAAGTTTGAGCCTTGAGGGACTCCCGAGGTTACCATGTACTTTGCGGAACTTTGACCATGAAACGAAACATATTGAAATCTATTTGAAAAGTAAGAATAAAAAAGATTCACTAATTTTGATGAAAACCCTAATCCATGCATCTTTTCCAAAACTATTTTATGGTCCACTTTATCAAAGGCTGTGGAAATATCCGTGAATATGACTTCCAGTTGAGAGTTTTTATCTAAGTTAGAAGAGACAAAGTCAGTAAAACTTAACATATTAGTCATGATTGACTTTTTCGGGCGAAACCCGAATGCCTTTCAGACAAAATAGGCCTAAGATAAAGATCAATTTTTCTGCATAGTAAAAACTCAAATAATACCTTTGCAGGAGCTGAAAGAATTGCCACTGGACGATAATTTGTTATTGAATTAGCGGCTCCACTTTTAAAAATAAGTGTTACCCAGTTAGTTTAAATGCATCAGGGAAATAAATTATAAATAATACTTAATGGTTTAACAAATACTTCACCACACCCTTTCAAAACATACATGGGAATTCAATAACTACTGTTTGTTTTTCATCAGTCCTACTGACTTTTGATTTTTAAGCTGCTTAATAGATAATGCAACATAAATTTCATTTACACAATTAAAAACTAGCGAACTAGCCTGCAGGCCTGTGCCAGGGTAATCAACAACATTAGTCAAGGAGGATGCAGAAAATGTTGATACAAAATGATTAGAAAATTCTCCAGCAATTAGTTTATCACCCTTAACAATAACATCACCGTTGGTTATTTCACTACTTGCATTATTATGTTTTTTACTGTTGATTAAAAAATCCCAAAATTTAGAAGGATTTTTATTTACACTGTTTTCTACAGCCACTAAATAATTTGCAAAATTTACTTTTATTTAAAATTTAACTTACTTACTTTCGCAATCTCTTAAATTCAGCCAGGTCTACATTGTTACTCCTAATTTTATACTTCTGTCTAAACCTATCTTTCAACCTAATATTTATAATTAACTCTTTACTAAACCAAACTGGATATTCAAGTCTATCATTACATTTCTTAAGGCCATTTCACACCGGCGTAACGTTACGTTATGTGATAGGACGTGACAGACTTTAAAAGATCGCTCGCTGTTGTTTCAAATGGGGCAATTCACACCGCCGAAAAAATGTAACGCGTAGTTGGCGAACTGGCGAACTAAACCAACTAATCGCAGGGGATCGCTCGGGGAGCGAGCTTTAGAAACGTACGCGGTGTCGGTGGCCTCGCGCATGCGCACCGAGCCACTTGTCCTCCTGCCTCATGTGCTCCGGAGCTGCTGAAGGGTTTCGACATAATGTATACTATTTCTATTATTGTTTGTTTGTTTGTTTGTTTGGTTATTATAAACATGGATCAGTTTATTGATGAGGTAAGTGCCATATATCAATATTTCATACATCAACTGTTATGGGATAGTTGATTAGAAAAATAATAATTCCTTTACATTTTCTGTTATACGATATTTTAAATAATAAGAATAAAACACTTTTTAAAGTAGGCCTAATTTAATTTAAATGAATTAAAGGGATAAATATTCTTATAAGAGATCAAATTTGTTTGGTGTACTAATTTGCTATCAGTCATATTTTTATACCCGCTGTCTGATAATATTGACTAACTTTGGCAACAAAAAAAAAAATAACCTTATCAATGGAACTTTACCTGTAGTATAATATACTGCAGCAAATCTATTTGTTTTGAAAACGACTATAACATATTTTTAAGCCTACATTTAGCACAACTTTTGTAATGCAGCCAACTAATATATTCTTGAAAACGAAAATACCACGGTTTACAACACATCCTACGACCCTTCCGAAGGTCCTGATAGGGTTCAATCTTCAAATTGAAATCTCCAAGAAAACATATTCTATGTTTAAACCGATTCATCAATCTTTCAACAAAATAAAACGAGTTCGTACGCAGCACGCTGACGTGAGGGAAGTGAATTTCCACATAAAAACTTTTAAAACTCAAAATCTGTGTAAAAACATACATGTATTCCAATTTTTATTGAAATCTGAAAACAGTGATTTTTTGGCTTTTCTGATGCTCCTGGTTTCATTTACCTGCAAAGCTGGGAATACAATTTTGCACATTATAATGTTAGGAGAAGGTCCAGGCAGTCTTAAAGTAGGCGTGAGTTGCTGGGGATGATAAAAGTACTCTAACAAAGGAATAACAGGATTTTCTAGTGGGAAACCCCCATAAGACAACGTACTGTGTTTAGTCGAAACCAATTTTCTTTAATAACTCGGTAAATAGTTATACTAGAATGACGAGAGAGGGCTTAAAACTTTCGCCTCACTAATTCCCATCTTTTTACATGCATTAATTTTGCATCCGGGGCTTTTCTGACCCTTTTAGGGCCCAAAACCCCAAAATTCGAAAGATTAATCCCCAAAAAAGCGGTTTATAGTTTTCTGATTGTTTTGCCCAACGAAATTGTCCAACTGATTACAGAAAGGAACGTCCCTACCAAATTTGAAGTAAATCGGACAAAAAATGTGACCGCTAGAGTGCAAACATATATATATAATTTTGAATGACCCCCCAAAACGTGTTCAGGGGGTCACGTTAGGAACTTCTATGGTGGTCCCGGGCTTAAGTTTCACCGTGCGGGTCATGCTAATAGTTCACTTTCCAAAGGAAATTCACTAAAAAGGAATATAAACTTCCAACTTGGCATTGCATGGAAAATAAACTACATTAACTAACAACGAGTTCGCACGCAGCACGCTGACGTGAGGGAAGTGAATTTCCATATAAAAACTTTTAAAAATCAAAATCAATGTAAAAACATACATGTATTCCAATTTTTATTGAAATCTGAAAACATTGATTTTTTGGCTGTTCTGATGCTCCTGGTTTCATTTGCCTGCAATGCTGGGAATACAATTTTGCACATTATAATGTTAGGAGAAGGTCCATTCAGGCTTGAAAGTAGGCGTGAGGTTGCTGGGGATGATAAAAGTACTCTAACAAAGGAGTAGCAGGCTTTTCTAGTGTAAACCCCCCATAAGACAACGTACTGTGTTTGGTCAAAACACATTTTCTTTAATAACTCGGTAATTATTTATGCTAGAATGACGAGAGAGGGCTTAAAACTTTCGCCTCACTAATTCCCATCTTATTATATGCATTAATTTTACATACGGGGCTCTTCTGACCATTTTTGGGCCCAAAAACTCGAAATTTGAAAGATTAATCCCAAAAAAAGGAGTTTGGAGTTTTCCGATTGTTTTGCCTAACGAACTTGTCCAACTGATTACAGAAAGAAATGTCCCTACCAAATTTGAAGTTAATCGGACAAAAAATGCGACCACTAGAGTGCAAACACATATATATATATAAAATTTTGAACCACCCCCCAAAACGTGTTCAGGGGGTCACGTTAGGAACTTCTATGGTGGTCCCGGGCTTAAGTTTCACCGTGCGGGTCATGCTAATAGTTCACTTTCCAAAGGAAATTCACTAACAATAACCCTTTACTATCACTTACTTTAACTTACTTTAACCTCAGATCATCTCGTCACTAGGCCTAATGTTCTGGCCACAATGAATTAATTCTGAGCTCAACAATTTGTTATTTACAGCCATAAAAACACCTCCGCCTCTTTCCATGCCCGTGTTTAACTAATCCCTATCCCTGCGATAAACACTGTAATTACTCTCAAAAAGTTCACCACTATTTATATTTGGTACTAACCAGGTCTCAGTAAGAGCTATTAAATTATAATCAGAGGCAACAAGATAACCTTTGAACTTTCAAGACTTAGTTCTCAAACCTCTGACATTCTGATAGTAAATATCTAAGAAGTCACCTTTCATCATCGCCTATTCATTTATAGACAAATAAATTAGTTTTACAAACTTAATACAAATTAACAACAAAACGAGTTCGCACGCAGCACGCTGACGTGAGGGAAGTGAATTTACACATAAAAAAAATATAAAAACCCAAAATCAGTTAAAAACATACAGTTATTCCAATTTTTATTCAAATCTGAAAATATTGATTTTTTGGCTGTTCTGATGCTCCTGGTTCTATTTACCTGCAATGCTGGGAATACAATTTTGCGCATTATAAGGTTAGGAGAAGGTCCAGTCAGACATTAAAGTAGGCGTGAGGTTGTTGGGGATGGTAAAAGTACACCAACAAATGATAAACAGGCTTTTCTAATGTAAAACTCCCTAAGACAACGTACTGTGTTTGGTCGATACACATTTTCTTTAATAACTCGGTAAATATTTATGCTAGAATGACGAGAGAGGGCTTAAAACTTTCGCCTCTCTCATTCCCATCTTTTTACATCCACTTATTTTACATCTGGGGCTTTTATGACCCTTTTTGGGCCCAAAAACTCGAAATTTTAAAAATTAATCCCCATAAAAAGGGGTTTAGAGTTTTCCGATTGTTTTGCCCAACGAACTTGTCCAACTGATTACAGAAAGGAACGTCTCTACCAAATTTGAAGTAAATCGGACAAAAATTGCGACCGCTAGAGTGCAAACACATATATATATATATATATAAAATTTTGAACGACCCTCCAAAACGTGTTCAGGGGGTCACGTTAGGAACTTCTATGGTGGTCCCGGGCTTAAGCTTCACCGTGCGGGTCATGCTAATAGTTCACTTTCCAAAGGAAATTCACTAATAAATGTAATTACATCTGAGAATAATGCGAATAACGTACTTTCAATCAACACGTAGTTTAGACTTCGGCCGTCGGATAGCGTCACTGTTCCGGTTCAGCCCTTTTACTGTATTTAAGTGATGCCCTTTCTTAAAATTCTTAGACGTATTGGTAATTCTATGTAAAAATATTTTTAATTTTACACCTCAAACGTTAACATCCGTCCAGCCGTTATCGAGTTATGACTGCGAAGAAAAAATCCCTAGCGTATTTTTACAGGATTGTCATGGGGGCTTTGGCAAGGGGAAGCCCTCCTAACCAACCTCCACACAATGAGATAGATGTCTTTCTAGCCTAAAATATCAAGATAGTGTGTTTCAACTAAAGTTAACGGGAATCGGGGATTAAATAAGAACCTCTACAAATTTTAAAATTTGATTTATTCTTAGTAAGAAAGTATTTTGGAAAATAGACTTTTTTCACCACAACTTATTCGAGAAGAAATATTCAAAAGAATGAAATGTTTATTTTCAGCTTGCACCAATCTAGCTAAACTAATAAAGCAGTTGTGCAAGTGTGTGTGTGTCCCGGGTGATTTAGAAAACGGCTCAAAAATTTCTCCCGGACCATACCACGTTGTACAGCACCAAACAATTTTAGATACTTTTTTCCACCTAGACCTTAGGCCTGCGCCCCACTGGCATCAAAAGCTGCCATGTTATTTATTCTTATGGAGAAATTATTGTTTCTAAATGGCTCGAAAATGGTTCCTCAAATCTGCTCCCGAACCGTTTTTGGGGGTCTAAAGGTCTTAGAATAATTTTTTCCCCGACCTCAGGGCTCCGCCCCACTGGCTTCCTCTAACACTTCCCGACGTCTAATTTTGACGTGTGATGGTTCTTTGAATTGGTCTAAGAAAGCCACATCTCTTGAATGATGCCCCAACGTTGGATACTCCCCCCACCAAGCTAGGGCTTCGCCCCCTGGCAAGGTTACCATGTTATTTTTTAGTTGTTTGCGTGATTTTTAGCGAATTTCCCCTATAGAGAAGAAGCTATTACCGTAGGTATCATGGTAAGACTTAAGCCCGAGACCACGATAACTTTTTGTTTTGAGGTCCCCAGATGCCAAAAACACTATTCGTTCAAATTTATATATATATATATATATATATATATATATCCTATGTGTCCGTTAACACGATAACTTGAGTAAAAAACGTCCGATTTGGATTAAATTTGGCTCAAACGTGTAAAATGACATTCATGACTTTAAGTTCGAAAACCAGAAAAATCGGACCATAGAAAGGGGGGTTTATGGGGGTTTTAAATTTTCCAAAAATCAGGTTTTTGCATTTTTCACCCAAAAATTAAAAAAACTTAATTTTGGTTTTTACCATGTTATAGAGCTTAAAAAAAAATAATAATGTATTTTGAATTATTAACCTAGGTTAAGTGGTTGCGGAGAAAATACAAAAAACCTACTCATAAAATCTCCCATGTTAATCTTATGGGAAAAATGTTTTTGGCTTTTCCTCAGTTTATTTTAATGTAAACTTCACATTTGCTTTTACCAATCTGTTCATTTCCACAAAACAGTCATTTTGGTGTTTAAATTGTGATTCTACGCCCAACCGTTACAGAGATATTCAAAGTGCTAAACACAGTACGTTGTCCAATGTTATCCTTATGGAGAATAAATACAATTTGATATCTCGATTATTTATGAATGTATGTTGATGAAATTTGGTAAGTGGCTTCACGTAGTACTGGTATATTGATATTTGCACAAAAATTGATTTTTTGTTGATTATTCCTGTAGAAACAAACCTGCGTACTCAGCCCCCATGTTATTCTTATGGGGAATAAGTAAAATGTAATAACTCCCTTAATTATGAACATAAATTAATAAAACTTGGTATGTAGCTTCACTTGGTTGAGTTATATTGATAATTATATAAAAACCCATTTTTTTGTTCCTTGTTGCAGCAAACCTGCTTTCTCAGCCCCCATGTTATTCTTATGGAGAATAACTAGAATGTTATAAAGCGCTTATTTATGATTGAATATTGATGGAACTTGGTATGTGGCTTCTCCTAGTTAAATTCTATTTATATTTGTAATACAAACCAATTGTTTGTCTTCCTTGTTTCAGCAAACCTACGTACTTATTACCAATGTTATTCTTATGGAGAATAATTAAAATCGTTTATATGTGAATATATTTTTATGAAATTTGGTTTTGAGGCTTTATGTGGTATTAAGACATATATTATGCATTGGAAATTCGCTGAGTACGCAGGTTTGCTGCGCTGGGGTATAGTAAATTTGTATTAATCCATAGCATTTGTATAGATGTTACATATACCGTATCACCCCGACCTTAGGGCTCCCTCACGGGCTAAAACTTGGCCATGTTATTCTTATGGAGAAAAGAAAGGCTCCAGGTGGTTGCGAAAACGGCTCCTCAAACCTGCCCCTGGACCTCACCACATTGTTAGTATGGATAAGATTTTACATTTTTCCGACCTTAAGAACTCCAACTCAGTAGCCTTAAAAACGTGTCATGTTATTGTTATAAGGAAAAGATTGTTCTTGGAGCGACGAAAGGCGCTCGGTCTATATACTATAAAAATATCAAATATAAGTTATTGTTAACTTGTATACTAATTATCAATTAAAAAATTAAATAAATTACTTTACTGTTGAAATTCTATCGATAAACTTTGCTTGACTAGTATACTTTCATATGAATACCGTACACTACTAGTATTAGGAAAAATGTTTATAATCTTTTAGGTGAAAAAGCCTAATCATGTTAATGAAAAAACTCATTACTAAATGATTATCCACATAATCTGAAACATCCGGCAAGATAAAGTGAAGCTTTTAATTGGCCGCAGAAAAAAAGGCATTAGGGTATCAAAGTAGAAAATGGCTGAGCAAAGATAACAAAAAATCTCGTTTAGAAACAGCTTTGCAGCAATGACAATAAATGGCAATGTTAAACGTCTTCTTTGTCAGTAAGTGTAGTAGTTTTAAAGTATGAGTCTGAACCCTTATTGTGCTTAAAGATGTACTCTAAAGTTGCAGTTCTCGACAGTAAGTAAACTGTTGGTCGTTGCCGTTGAGTTGCTGGTTCGAGTTCGAGTCCTTGAAATGGTGAAATGGGTAGTGTGCCAAAACTCTGTAGAAGCTAATCGAATGACAGCTTACAACAAACAAACAATAACAGTAATACTACAACCCTGAAAGAAACATAACACCTCTGGACTTACGTTAGGGCTTACTTTTCAAATTACTCACTTTAATGGAATATAGGCATGATAGAAAATGTATATAAAATTTTCCTGACAAATGTTTTCCTTTTTCATAACGTGATTTTTACAACGATACAAATTTGTTTGGTTTTATAGTTCTCTAAAATCTCTTGTAGTACTTAAACTTTTCGAAAATAAATAAACGCACATCAGGATTTTTCTATATACATTACTATACATATTGATACATTCTTATTAATAAACCTTATGAACAAGGAAGTCCACAAGGGCTCTTAAAGATACACTTTAATGATCATAACACCTTTTACGATAAGAATGCCTTATTGTTGATGAGTTTAAAAATAGATATGTTGACGCAGGCGGTCCAAGGTCCACGATTGGTCACAGAGCAGCGATTTGCTACCAGAGGCCCCTGGATTGCCCGCTCATCCGTCTCCATCACTACTCCAATAAACACTGGCCTTGGGCGATCCGGGGATCCGGGTGGATTGTGATGGCAAGGGAAAAAGGTATAAACGACAAAAGATGCAGAGATAATATGTCACACGAATAGAGCGAATTTAGGATACATGATTCGCTAGGTAAAACTCGGAGAAACAAGATTTTAATTGTCGGAGAAATCTGCAACGAACGAACAGCCAGTAATTTTAATTTGTTTGCAAAATTTACACAGACGACGAGCCAATAACGATGAACTATGAAAAATGAACGTTACTAAATCTCATCACGTGTCATTTAATTATTGAACAATTTGTGGTGCAAAAGGTTGTCTAAAATTACTGTTCTACAAAAGGTTATTGCTAAATATATGCACATAAATTGACCCATAATAAGTGTAGAAAAACGTAAAGGAGTGTAGTGAAGTAAAATATTTAAGGTAAGTAAAAATGTATTTACAAATAGAAAGGATAATTTATTTAAAATTCATGGAGGTGATGGTGAGTGACGTTGTTGTGGACATTTGTCATCACTGAATACAATTAGTTTTTGTCATTTACTGACGGCAGATGTCCGCAATACTTCCTAAATAACAATAGAGAGGAGTTTTAATTTACGGAAGAATACATTTTATAATGTAACGCTGCATTAAAAAAGTTTCCTACGGATTTTTTCAAACCTAACACGGTGATTTAACTTTTCCTTTTTATTTATCTAGGATTGAAACTTATACAGATCGGGTCACAGTGCTTGGCATCTAGTTAGTGTATTCTCTGAAATGTTTTTTCGCCTCTATTTGGCTTAGTACTGTTAGTGTTACAGTCTACTTTTGTCAACAGAAAGCAAAAATCACTTATTAGTGAATTTCCTTTGGAAAGTGAACTATTAGCATGACCTGCACGGTGAAACTTAAGCCCGGGACCACCATAGAAGTTCCTAACGTGACCCCCTGAACACGTTTTGGGGGGGTCGTTCAAAATTATACATATATATATACACATATATATATATATATATATATATATATATATATATATATATGTGTATGCACTCTAGCGGTCACATTTTTTGTCCGATTTACTTAAAATTTGGTAGGGACGTTCCTTTCTATAACCTGTTGGACAAGTTCGTTGGGCAAAACAATCGGAAAACTCTAAACCCATTTTTTGGGGATTAATCTTTCAAATTTCGAGTTTTTGGGCCCAAAAAGGGTCAGAAAAGCCCCAGATGTAAAATTAATGCATGTTAAAAGATGGGAATTAGAAAGGCAAAAGTTTTAAGCCCTCTCCCGTCATTCTAGCATAAATATTTACCGAGTTATTAAAGAAAATGTGTATCGGGTAAACACAGTACGTTGTCTTATGGGGGTTTTACACTAGAAAAGCGTGTTATTCCTTTGTTAGAGTACTTTTATTATCCCCAGCAACCTCACGCCTACTTTCAAGCCTGTCTGGACCTTCTCCTAACCTTATAATGCGTAAAATTGTATTCCCAGCTTTGCAATTAAATGAAACCAGGAGTATCAAAACAGCCAAAAAAACAATGTTTTCAGATTTCAATAAAAATTGGACAAATGGATCTTTTTACACTGATTTTGATTTTTACAAGTTTTTATGTGGAAATTCACTTCCCTCACGTCAGCGTGCTGCGTGCGAACTCGTTTAATTTTAAAACATTTGTTTTGGTTAATGTCTAATTTTATTTACGAAAAATTTCAGTAGTTTCTCGCCTGTCCCAGGTGCCAAGCACCGCGAACCGAACTATACTGTATTTTTAAAAGTGTAACGATTTGCTAAAATATATTACACTTTTTGTTTGTTGATAACAAAGGTATTTTAATCTTAATATTCTTAATACTTGTTAGTGAATTTCCTATGGAAAGTGAACTATTAACATGACCCGCACGGTGAAACTTAAGCCCAGGACCACCATAGAAGTTCCTAACACGACCCCCTGAACACGTTTTGAGGGTCTTGCAAAATTATATATTATATATATACATATATAATTATATATATATATATATATATATATATATATATGTGTGTGTGTGTGTGTGTGTGTGTGTGTGGGTGTGTATGCACTCTAGCGGTCGCATTTTTTGTCCGATTTACTTCAAATCTGGTAGGGACATTCCTTTCTATAATCAGTTGGACAAGTTCGTTGGGCAAAATAATCGGAAAATTCTAAACCCCTTTTTTGGGGATTATTCTTTCAAATTTCGAGTTTTTGGGCCCAAAAAGGGTCATAAAAGCCCCGGACGTACAATTAATGAATGGAAAAAGATGGGAATTAGTGAGGCGAAAGTTTTAAGCCTTCTATAGTCATTCTATCATAAATATTTACTGAGTTATTAAAGAAAATTTATATCTGCTAAACACAGCACGTTGTCTTATGGGGTTTTTACATTAGAAAAGCATGTTATTCATTTGTTGGTGCATTTCTTTCATCCCCAGCAACCTCGCGCCTACTTTTAAGCCTGACTGGACCTTTTCCTAACCTTATAATGCGCAAAATTGTATTCATAACATAGCAAGTAAATTAAACCATGTTTTCATATTTAAATAAAATTGGCATAAATGTATGTTTTTACACTGGGTTTGAGTTTTAAAAGTTTTGTATGTGGAAATTCACTTCCCTCATGTCAGCGTGCCGCATGCGAACTCGTTATTTATGATATTGTATTATTACTATACACTCATCTTCCACTAAATAATAAACGGTATCAGGAAACTGACACATACTTTCTCCGTTTTAGTCCAACTTTAATGAATAAATTACTTTTTATTTACTAAATATAGAATACAAAGCACGGTCGAATGTACAGAAAATCTTGTAAACAAGTTGTTTTCAAAAATATCCACTCAAATCTTTGTTTAGGAGGCACTACAGAATCCATCGCTACACACGTGGTTTTAAGAGGAGAAATGCCCCCTATTCACCCCCCCCCCCTCAGGGTTATTAAGGGTCAACATATTTCGAATTTCCTCTGTTGTTCAATGCTAACTTGACAAGCATATCAAGTTTGAACGAAATTGATCAATAAATAAGAGTGCAATAGTAATTTTTGTATTCCCCATAAGAATAACATTGAACAACGTACTGCGTTTATCGCAAAATGAAAATTTAAATTTTCTCCGCAACACGTAATAATAATATTCCACAACCAGTAATAATAAAATAGCTATTCAAAATACTAAATTATTTAGTTTTTTGAGCTATTTTTAATGGTGAATAGTAATATTTTGTATATTTATGTTTTTTTAATGAAAAATATAAAAAAAATGAAATTGTTATATTTTAAGTCTTGTAATTTCTGAACCCGAATTTTTACAGAAATGCGGGTGGTGTTATTTTGTTGGAAAACTGAAGTTGTACAAACGACTAAAGTTTAATTAAAATCGTTAGAGCCGTTTTTGAGAAATCTTGATTTTTAATTTTTTTGGCGGTTTTTGGGGGATAATTACCCTTAAAAATAAAAAATTCCAAAAAATGAAAAATGCCTGGAGATATCGTGGATTAGTACCTACATACCAAATTTCATAAAAATCGGACCGTTGGTTAGGGCTCTAGCTCTGTACACTTCCATACAGACAGACAGACAGACACACAGACAGCACATAAAAATCACTTTTTTGGGTTCAGGGAGCACCAAAACGAATATTTCCACTAACAACTCAAATTCGAAAATGTTTACGAAAGCAATAATTTCTCCATATACTACGTATAAGGGGGAGAAAGTAAAAATTGAAATAATACATTTGTTAAAATTATTAGTTTAATGCTTAATATCTTAATTACTTTTTTTAAATTAAGTTGCCGATATTGTGGGTGGGGGGGCGAAAAAATTGTGTACGTGCCTCGGGTAGTTAGAGCCATAAACTAGTTCCTAATAATGCGGTTTCACAAAAGTATTTTAACTACCCATGTGAAGGAGTGGGGGTCGTAGGGACGAGAGGGATGGTAGATCGTAAAGCGAGTCTGAGCTGAGCCTTAATATATGAACTAGGTTGCAGTTCACGACGAAATATAGTAACCTAACCTAACCTAACTCCGCAGAGCGCTGTATGGTGGCTGTTCGTTGTGCAACATAAATTAACCGAGGCTTGTCGATTACCCTGAAAGTTACGATTTTAGCATCCCTCTCGT
This sequence comes from Allygus modestus, assembly GCA_963675035.1. Classification (NCBI taxonomy): domain Eukaryota; kingdom Metazoa; phylum Arthropoda; class Insecta; order Hemiptera; family Cicadellidae; genus Allygus; species Allygus modestus. Next base: position 295,794,084 of record OY776112.1, read on the forward strand.
CCCTTCGTCTCCCACTCCTTCACATGGGTAGTTAAAATACTTTTGTGAAACCGCATTATAAGGAACTAGTAGTAGTAAAGCCTGTGGGCGTTTACCGCACTCGTGCTCTCAGACTGTAATGACGCTCTTACTACCCTAGGTGCGTAAATAACTATTACTTAGTTATTAAAAAAGTTAATATTTTTAATAATAATGATATTAACAATCGCCATTAGACATCCGTGGATGTATAAACTTGTAAACATTTACCAATTGACCATACCATATGGTTTTAGCTTATCAGACAAATTCCTCAATTTCGTAAGCACAATTTTCCATTAATTTAAACTTCTTTTGTATCATTTCATACGTCTCAATTATCTCAATAATTTGTATTTGATAATTATTTAGCGATAGTTTATTTGCAGAGTGTCAGTCATTTTTGTATTTTTAAACAGTAAATATTCCAATTCTTCATGGAAAATTACTACTACGTTTTGCAGGAAGATCATCCATAAATAAAAAATGGCGAATATTTTGTCCAAAATTAATGGATGGCAAGCCATTCAATTAAATATAAACATCAGGGGTTCAAGATTAGAGCCTTGAGGTACACAATTGTTAATGTTTGTGTTTAAATAATTTTAATTAACGTCAAAATACTGGTCTCAATTTTTTAAATATGGTTTAATAAGTAATACAATTAATCGAACTATTTTTAAACCCATAATAAGCCAGATTGGTAAAAAGTGAATATAAATGTGATATAGTGTTAAATGATTTTGAAAAACTATATGATCTCGGACAGAATAATTTACTATTTCTGGAAGCAATAATTTTTTTGACGTAAAACAAAACCCTTTGCAGGAAAATTTCAGGATTCAGATTAAAAACATAAAATAAAAAAACTCATAATAAATATGACAGAGACAAAGGATAATAGAGGTTACAAAATAATTAAAATCGAGAAACTTAAATCAATTCTGCTTTGATGATCTAGATTATTTTGCCTGTTTTACATTGGAAGCTGTCCAAAGTACGTGTGTTCAGAAGCGTGCCTTCAGTCCGCCCACGCGTTGTAGTCTCCGGCGCCCCAGTTCCGTGCCAGGGGGATCTCCCGACTCCCGACCTTGCAGCTTTATCTGACCATGTCACCTTTATTTATGCGCTCGTTTAGATCTTACAATAGTCAATAGCTCCTATTTTATGCGCTTGCCTGTCCTGGAATTTCATGAGCTGCACCCTCAGTTGTTAAACCATGCTACTTTGCTGGGAGATTTTCTTTGATTTGACTCCGGAAACCATTTATTTTCCTCAAGTTTATGTAAATGACCATATTCAACACAGGTGAAAGATTTGAAAACACGGTTTTAGGCGTCACGCTACCGATAATACTCATAACTTAGTACATTCGGAATTGTTCTTCTTTGGCTGACTGCGATCATTTCATTCTACATGTAGTTTTCCTTTTAGCGAATTTCCGTGTGTGCGTGTATGTATGTGTCCGAGACCAAGAAACTCTCGTAAAAATGGTCCGATTTTGACGAAATTTGGTACAAACGTGTAAAGCAGCATTATGACCCTAGGTTCACAAACTGGTTGGATCGACGTATCGGAAGAAGTATTTTGGGGGGGGGTTTGTACCCCAAAAAATTTTGTTAGTTTTTTACATTTCATTTTTGAAATATCAAATTTTAGTTTTCTTCATTAGATTCAGCTTAAAGGACACACAATTTGGTGTTTTGATCATTGCCCTACACCAATTGGTTACGAAGATATTGGAAGTGCTAAATACAGTACGTTGTCCAATGTTATTCTTATGGAGAATAAGAATAATTTTAAATATCGCTTATTTACGAACGTATACCGACCCAACTTGCTCATCTGGTTCATCTGGTTATGTTCTATTGGTATTTTCACAACACAAATTTTACCGATATTTCCCGTAGCAGCAAACCTGCGTACTCACCTCCCATGTTATTCTGAAGGAGAATAAGTAAAATATTATATATCCCTTAATTATGAACATCAATTAATAAAACTTGGTAAGTGGCTTCACCTAGTTGAGTTGATTTGCATGAAAACCCATTTTTTGTGTTCCTGGTTTCAGAAAACCTGCGTACTCATCTCCCATGTTATTCTTATGGAGAATCATTAAAAGTCATATAGGCCTACCGCTTGTTTATGAATGTATATTGATGGAACTTGGTATGTGGCTTCACCTAGTTGAGTTATATTCATATTTGTATAAAAACCCATATGTTGTGTCCCTTGTTACGGCAAACCTGCGTACTTAGCTCCCACGCTATTCTTATGGAGAATAATTAAAATGTTATACATCACTCATTTGTGAATTCATATTAAAGAAACGTGGTAAACGGATTTATGCGGCATTAAGACATATACTGCGGCATTGGAAATTCGCTGAGGACGCAGGTTTGCTGCGACGGGGGTATTAGTGTTTTGCTAGAGTTTACAAAACAACATTATCGTAAACAACAGTACAATAGGTCCCGTAGATAATAGTTTATGTACTAATAATGGAGTTTCATTAAATGCCGTTTCAGTAGTTTCACGTCAATGATTTAACAACCATTATCCATACAAATGCACCTTACACGTTAATTGATTAGTTATATGGTAATCTATGCGTTAAACAATTTTCTATAGCACTTTTCACCCCCCTAAAAAATATAGTTTTAGATAGTTATTTTTGTATTAGCAGAAGTTAATATCATCTTTTAGATATCTAATACGTTCTTTTAGATTCAACAAGTATCCCGCCCAATGGACTTGCATAATCGCAATGTTAAACTTGTATAGTGGGGAGTTTTATATTGTCAGCTGATTGAATAAACGAGTTCGCACGCAGCACGCTGACGTGAGGGAAGTGAATTTCCACAAAAAAACTTTTAAAACTCAAAATATGTGTAAAAATAAACATTTGTCCAATTTTTATTGAAATCTGAAAACATTGATTTTTTGGCTGTTCTGATACTCCTGGTTTCATTTACTTGCAAAGCTGGGAATACAATTTTGCGCATTATAAGGTTAGGAGAAGGTCCAGACAGGCTTTAAAGTAGGTGTGAGGTTGCTGGGGATAATAAAAGTATTCTAACAAAGGAATAACAGGCTTTTCTAGTGTAAAACCCCCATAAGACAACGTACTGTGTTTAGCCGATACACATTTTCTTTAATAAATCGGTAAATATTTATGCTAGAATGACGAGAGAGAGCTTAAAACTTTCGCCTCTCTAATTCCCATCTTTTTAAATGCATAAATTTTACATCTGGGGCTTTTCTGACCCTTTTTGGGCCCAAAAACCCGAAATTTGAAAGATTAATCCCGAAAAAAGGGGTTTAGAGTTTTCCGATTGTTTTGCCCAACGAACTTGTCCAACAGATTATAGAAAGGAACGTCCCTACCAAATTTGAAGTAAATCGGATAAAAAATTCGACCGCTAGAGTGCATACACACACACATATATATATATATATATAAAATTTTGAACGACCCCCCAAAACGTGTTCAGGGGGTCACGTTAGGAACTTCTATGGTGGTCCCGGGCTTAAGTTTCACCGTGCGGGTCATGCTAATAGTTCACTTTCCAAAGGAAATTCACTAATAAGTGTTGAATGCGTTCCTCAAATGGTTTATTAGCCAGATTGCAATTCTTGAATTCGTATAGTCCTTTGAAATAATATTATACTAAACACTGATATCCTCATTATCTGCTTGTTTGTTTATTAAAAAAATATTTACAAACTAAACATATGATGTGAACTATCCGATTACAAATATTGAGGAATAGTTCTTTGGATGATGATTAAGATACTCATGAAAAACAATGATTCAAATTAAAATTTTCTTTTACAATCGTTTACGTGAGCCAGTTTCCTGGGTAGGATAGGATTTACAGAATGTCTTCCTCAATTCATCTCTCAGGACTAGTGGACTAGGTGTTTATAATCCAATTTGACTCTAATTCAAGAACGAAATAATTACACTTGGAATAATTTGAAGGTCATAGAAAGCGGTGATTTAAACTCGCTTGTTTCCGTTTATCCATGTAATCTTGGATCATTTGATGAATACTTACTTGCTCACTTGTCTTTATTACTTATCACCGTGCCAACGCACGGTGGTTTGTTGAAAATATAAGTTAATAAAACCGATACATTTGTACTGAAATCCAAACTTGTGATAAGATTTAACTAACGCTTGTTGTTCCAAGAAAGAAAACATTACTTTGACCAGCTGTTTAGGCTCATAATTTACTTACTCAGCTCATAATAGCTTAAATTTTAATATTATACATTTAAACCTATTTTAACTGTAATTTGAAATATATTTGTTCAATATTATTTTATGCTTGAACTGGTTTTTAACAGTTGATTTTTGATTCAATCACTCACTATACATGGTGATTGATATACGTGTGTCCTCTCAAACTCGTCCCTCTCAAACCCGTACCAGACCACCCTAAATCACTGGTCCGTGGTAATGAGGATCGGCTGATGACACACCGCTGGTTACTGCCGACCGATCCGATCCTACTGGAACTAGTTCGTAGCAAAGGATCCTGAACTGAATCGTTACACTCTAAACAGTAGTAGTGTTTATTTAGCAATGTAAAGTTAGTTTAGATTTGTTATTTAATAAATTGTTGTGGACATTTTTCATCACTGACTGTAAAAACAAGTTTCACGATGTTTCCGGATCTGGAATCTGATCCCGTCTTCAGGTCAGAAAATACCTAGAACATAACAACAATACACAAGATGGTAAGGGCACAATCCAGGTAAGGCTGAAATCAGGCTGGAATAAACACAACAGGCTAAAACGAGTTCGCACGCAGCACGCTGACGTGAGGGAAGTGAATTTTCACATAAAAAACTTGTAAAACTCAAAATCAGTGTAAAACATACATTTATTCCAATTTTTATTGAAATCTGAAACATTGATTTTTTGGCTGTTCTGATGCTCCTGGTTTCATTTACCTGGGAATACAATTTTGCGCATTATAAGGTTAGTAGTAGGTCCAGTCAGGCTTCAAAGTAGGCGTGAGGTTGCTGGGGATAATGAAAGTACACCAACAAATGAATAACAGGCTTTTCTAATGTAAAACCCCTATACGACAACGTACTGTGTTTGGTCAATACACATTTTCTTCTATAACTTGGTAAATAGTTATGCTAGAATGACGGGAGAGGGCTTAAAAGTTTCGCCTTACAAATGTTCATCTTTATACATGGATTAATTTTACATCCGGGGCTTTTATGACCCTTTTTGGGCCCAAAAACTCAAAATATGAAAGATTAATCCCCAAAAAAGGGGTTTAGAGTTTTCCGATTGTTTTGCCCAACGAACTTGTCCAACTGATTACAGAAAGGAATGTCCCTACCAAATTTTAAGTAAATCGGACAAAAAATGCGACCGCTAGAGTGCAAACACACATATATATATATATATATATATATATATATATGTCTATATATATATATATATATATATATATATATATATATATATATTTATATATGTATAAATATACATACAATATATATATATATATATATAAAATTTTGAACGACCCCCAAAACGTGTTCAGGGGGTCACGTTAGGAACTTCTATGGTGGTCCCGGGCTTAAGTTTCACCGTGCGGGTCATGCTAATAGTTCACTTTCCATAGGAAATTCACTAATAAAGAGACCTTTTGGCTTTTTCTAGCCCATCGAGCCTTGCCTGGATTGTGCCATTAATATCTTGTGTATTTTTCTTATGTTCTAGGTATTTTTACATTTTATACATTGTACGCTGTATAAAATACATTGAATACATTGTACATTGTGCATTTGTACATTTTTAATGTTTAATAAAACACTACTACTATTACTGTTTAGAGTGTAGCGATTCAGTTCAGGATCCTGTCCTACGAACTAGTTCCACTAGGATCGGATCAGGCGGCAGTAACCAACGGTGTCATTAGCCGACCGTCATAAAGTGATTTAAGGTGGTGCGATACGAGTTTGAGAGGGACGAGTTTGAGAGGTGACCGATAAAGATCATATTCTCCTGCTCTTTTTCTTGGTACGTTTGGAGCTACTAAAAAATGTTAAACTGTCATTTCTCTGGACATTTGGTTGTGAATACTTTGATTAAATATTAACTTGACTTAACTTTAATGATCTTTTGGTATTTACAGCCATTTTACAATATAGCAGCCAACATAAAAAACTGCAGTCAAATCCCCCAGTTTAATGGTGTTTATTTTTATAATTTAGACTATTTTAAGATATTATTATATTTTGCAAATTTCTCCTAAACTTAGGGGATTGGAGGATAAGGACAGCGTAAGTTTGGCTTTTAACAAGTAAGGATAAGGCTTCAACAGCATTTAGCTCATTACAGCATTTACAATTGTGAGGTTGAATAAAACTAGGCCTCGTTTATACCGGGATAGTGTAAACATATGTTTAAAATGAAATCGGTGTCAATCAGCTGATCAAATGAAATCATCGTCTGCAGCCGATAAACATTGAAACTTTAAAAGGTCAAAGATGTGAATCCCTCAATAAAAGGATGTTCGAATATTTTCTAAATAATTTTGTTATTATTTATTTATAGAGGTTGGCCGCTTCCTTTAAAAAAATTACTTGACGTTTTTAAAACACCGCAAAGATTTTAGATGAGTATATAAGTTAATCGCCACATAGAAAAAAAGGCTGCCAATACCAATCTGTAAATATCACAAAATAATACAAAACCAAAATAAAGGAGTTGCATTTGCAATGTTGTAAAAGCTCCAGTACTCTTCAAGTAAAACTGATAACTTATATCACTCACCCTGCATATGTAAGTATGTGTATGTATTATTTTCATCCATGCTTCTTTCGTAGAAGCGAATTACGACGGCCCAATTTGTTGAGCTCTTTCGCCTCTCTGTAATTGTACAGCAATTGTGATTGCTGATTTCTTTGGCGAACCCTTTCTATACATACTATCTCGATTAATGTTTGAAAGTAATCATCTGTTCCATTCTACTAAATGTCCTTGAGACTTTGAAACTCTGAAGGACGGTGGGGCGGAGTATGTTTGACCATGTCAGGCGAATTAGTTGTCTTATTAGGCACAACACTTAGGTGAAAACATAAACGGGATATTAATGAATTAAGGCAAACTAGTATAATCCTGCTTTTGATTATACATTTATAAAAACTCGAATTTCCTATTTTTCACATGACGATGTGATTTTAGTTGTCATTTTATTTACGTAATAACAGTAACGCCTGATTTTGTTTTTTTTCTGTGTTTTGTTGATGTATCGCCAATCGTTAAAACATAAATTGATTGATTTATATTTTGTCATAAGATATACACTGAAGCTTTGAGGGACAGTAGGTTGAGTCGAATTAAATTATACGAAATTCATAGAATCTACACCTCTATCTACTTTAAATTAATCATCAAGCATAAAAGTTTGATCCAGTGGATCTCGTTTTTTCAAAAGAAAACTGCTTATACGAGTATATTAAGTACTGTATTCAAAATTATTTTTAGAGAGAACATACACTGATTCCTTTACGTCCAGCTCCGCTCGTTGTTGATTTTGGTTATGAAAGAAAATCAAGTCAAATAGCAGATATGATAACTTTCAACTTTTACAGTTTTATTTTATTTACGGCCTTCGGAAGGGTTTAGTAAAATTATAATATATTACCTCCGATTTTCACAATAGAAGTTGCAATCATGTAACGGTATGTAGTTGAGAGGTAGGTGCTAACGGTTCTCTCGAAACCTACCTGGTATGGAAAAACCCTGGACTTGCCCAAAAGTACGGATCTTTGAAAACGGAGCAGCTACTCAAGTCAAACGCACCGTAAATCTGTAAATGAGATCTGCTGTATTGACATGAACCGCCAGTCCATTCAGATAACATTCATTGATATATTTTGTAAATTAGTTTCATCTTTTAAAACACCACGATATATATTATAATAACAGCTTCATTGAATAGCTGTTATTATTCAAGCACCTGTTGATATTGAACATTTCAAATTAATCGGCTGGAATCACCATTTGTAAATAAAATAAAAATAGTCCAATTTACAAATTAAAAGAAGGTTAATCAAGTATGTAATTTAACAAAATAACTAAAGTCTAATGCTTTTCTGCTGAGTTTTGAATAAGAAGGTAAAACTATCTTGAACTTGATAGTATTGCTGATATATTTTAAGTGCACAGGTGTTAAGCTTAGTGCTAGAATATAAACACCACTGCTTTTAGAAGAAGGATGATTTACATCCCTGAACAAATTGTCGTTTTCAACACTACTTTTTATGTCATTAATAAAAGGTAAAATAAGTACAGGACCCAAGATAGAACCTTGACGGACTCCTGATATGATTTGCATTCATACACTCGTGTGATTTCTAACTCAACAAAATCTGTCAATATACCGAGTTTCTTCTGTGCCTACGATCCATTAAAAAAGAATAACTAAGAGCTTTTCTCTTGCCCCAGAAAATAAAGCTTGTGCAAAAGCAAAAGCAAAAGTAGTTTACAACACCAACATCTTTACTTAAATCTAAGAATAAGCCTAATTATCTTTCCTTGATGTCAATGGAAGTTAAAAATTAAGTCAACATAGCATTCAACGTCGAGGTAATTTTTTCTTTCCGGGATTTGAAATCCGCAAAATAGTAGTTTTCATTACTAGTCTCGAAAGTGACTTATTGCGGGGACGCGCGAGGCGAAGCCGAGCGTGGAAAAAGCTATCGAAGCCCGCAATGGCACTTTTGAGACGAATATTGAACATTATTTTTCATTACGATATCGAAAAACTTGTAAACAACATGAATATTTTTGTTTATTCAACTTAGTATCAAGAAAAAAAAACGAACTCATAACGCTGAGTTTCCGTGCTTATGTCGAGGTACATACGCACGGAAACTCAGCGTTATGAGTTATTACCGTGCACTTATTAATAACTGCAAGCCCAATAGTTTGATGGAAAAAACAGGATTTTGGATAAATGAAAAGTAACTTTATTAACTTAACTATAAAACAAGATGACGAATAACTAAACAAAGAAACTTTTTAAACTCTGATGAAAAACAATGCAACAGCTGAAAAATAATGAAAAATAATGTACAATAATGCAACAGCTGATCGGCCTAATGCAACAGCTGATCGGTCTGCACCGCAAAATCCCATAACGGTTACTTTCCGTGCACCACAAATGCACAGAAAGTTAACGTTATGTAATTTTGCCGTGCAGTAGCGGGAATAACCTATTTTCTTAGCTCATTTTACGTTTAGAAAGTGTACTTTCGTGTGTAGAGTAATGAAAAAGCCTTTTCAAATAACATTCATCACCTCACTTATTTCGTGGAACACCTGTTTTCTAATGTATTATTCCATTGTAATAGCTCGAACCTTGATTGAAATTAATGTTACAGTTACAAAACAGGAAATTAAAGCCCTTCTCGAATATCCATAAATTTGTGAGTCTGGAAAGATTGTTGACGTGGCCGAATCAGGAAGCGCACTGCTTAATAACGTTGTTTTCTAAGGAAACAGAACCATCCATTGGATACAGGAACGCTACCGCCACCTCTGGCACTTTGTCAAGCTGTAATAAACTTTTAATATCAGCAACATTGCTGCTCGTCAAGGACTTAATAATCGCGAGTAATTTCACACCGGCTGTTTTGACATAATAGAGCATGGTGACTCATGGTATGCATTAGGATATACGAATTATCTTAGGGTCAGTATACCAGAAGTTCTGAAATTCCTCAAATTGATTATTTCGTATGCAAAGTACCACCTTTACCTTGTGTATCAGATTCGCAAGCTCGAGAATCCCAGGGTCAGGTCCTGAATACTCACGGCGTTATTCCCGGTAGGAACACAGGGCCTCGGTGACTGAATGTTCTGGTTACTACTTGGGTCACCCCACATGTATGTAAGTTCTATATACAGTTGATCTACATCTCTCCTGTGTATCCTAAATTTACATCAACTTAAAATTTGGGTACTCGCTTTTTAAATAGTGTAGGAATTGACTGAAACAGTTATGCCGTTTAGTTGCTCCTACTGATAACACCCATGCAATGTAACTTTAGATTAATTTTGTAATTAACAAGATACGTTTACTGCGTGTTAGTTTTTCAATTGTTAGTTACTGTTTCGGCATTGTCTTACTATTTTATAAAGACGATAAACCAAAATAAAGATCCCAAGACTATATTAGAAGGATTATCTGATTTTAGCAACTTTAAGTTCTACAGTTTTTTAGCTTGACTTCATCTTATCCCGATCATCTGACTGGTTAGAAGTTAAAAGGACGGAGTATTGTTTTTTTTCTGGGAAATAAAAATATATAGTCTTTTGGTGATCATGTGCGTGTTTTTTGGAACCTCGTAATTTGTAAATGAGCTCTTGGAGGTCCAAAGTGCGCGATATTGAGTTAACAGAAAACAATAAGTCACGAGGAGATTTTCAAATAAGTAACGTTACTCAAACTATTTTAATTCAAGTAGTTTTTTAAGTTAGCATTTTTTGAAAATTTGTTTAAAACAATGATTGTATCAGCCATGTCAAAATGAATTGAAGGTTTTAACCTGAAAATCGTGTTATTACTTTTGTTAATCATTTCTATTCGTTCCTCATTTAGTTATATCCCACTTTCGTTATCATTCAGGACAGTGAGTTTCCACGTTTTTGTAACATCGTTAAATGCCTGACGTTTCAACCCAGGAAAGATAATCTTGATTAGGAAATCAAAGGCTTCGAAAGCTTGTGACGCTTTTTCCTTATACCAGTTAGTTAGTTAGCTTACGAAAGTGACCATGATGCCAAGTTGCGGCAAAACCTGTACGTTACTTCAAATGTTTAAATTGATTTAAAAGAATATATTTTGAAACAGCAAGAATTTATTCAAACTTTGTATTATTTCAAATCTAATGACACGATCTTCACACAGAGATGTTGCAGTCATGTAGCCAGATATTTGGAATTTTTATGTTATATATATATCACTGTTATCTTGGATATTCAAATAAATCTAGACCAATTCCCATTGAGGATTAATCAGGTTATTAATATTTATTTTGGATATTGGACGGACTAAGGGAATTATCACTAATAACGAACAATTGGTTAATTCCTAAACACCGCGCCACGACGAAAACAAGTTTCATCGACATCGGAATAGTACATTTCACTATTAGTCACGAAATTGGACTTTAGTGACGAGTAGTGAACGATGCTTTTCATCAAAATGCAAATAACCACATTAAACTTAAACAAAAAATATCTGATATTTCATAGTCTAGTAATTTTGAATAAGTAAACACAACACGGTTTTACAATTCATTTTAGTGTTAAAGTCAGCTGTTTGAACACAGAATCGTCAAAAATTACGAAATCACAATGGTGCTCCTGTTGAGTAAAACGGGAACTTCAAATGTTTAGGACAGGAAAAGTTTTGTTTGGATTAGGCAATGTATTGTTTTGGAGAGGAAAAGTAATGTTTAGGACAGGCAAAGTCAGCTGGTCATTTTTTATTTTGTTACAAGGAAATAGATAATTTTCGTAAACCTCAACTGTATGGTTATGGGCTATTCTCGAATACAGAGTGAGGAAAAATCAATTTCCTGTTGAAAGTGTACAGCATTAGCATAAACGATAGACTACTAAAGTATGTTTGTATTTACAAAGAAGATTTACGAATGTTTAATACGAACACCATGTACAACTGTATAAGGCAAATATTTGCAGGCTTGCTTGCTCAAATGATATCAAAAACGGCACGATTGATCTTCTTAAAATCTTGCAACTTATTTAAATTCATATATTTTAGATATCCTTCGCTCACAGAAAATTTTGTATTGCGTAAACAAAATGGAAATAAAAAATACGTATTTTTGAGTTTATGCAGTTTTAGAAATAACAGATTAGATATCTGTTATATGTGATATGTTGATATGTTGATATTTGATTATAAGTGTTACACCGTGTTATACGCTTCTTATAATAAGTGTCGAAGGGATTTTTTAAAATTCACAATCACACAATACATAATCTGACGTACATCCGGAGTACATGCGGAGAGGTATATAGTTCGGACTAGACTATGTAATTAACTTTTGTGTCAATCTACATTTAAAATAGCAACACATTTAACTCGCACATTAATCAGCCTTTTAATGAATTTAAATAATTATTGATCACTGCAAGTGAAAGGATATTGTGACTTGGCAAACTCCTGCATTTAATTTACGCAATCATGCAATTAAACTGGCATAAATTATTAATGAACTCAGAACATTAAAAACAAAAGCGTATATCACGATGACCATCCCATGTGTCTAATCGCGCCCAGCACAATGGAAAACAGCTCCCAACCAATGGCGGATCAAGACAAGATTTTTGTGATGGGAAAGAATTGACTAATGCAGAATCTATGAAAGAAACGTTTTATTTTAGGAGAACGGTAGTTTTAGTAATATTCTATTTATCTTAACTATCTATCGGATGATGTAAAAAAGTTGGGCCTCCCCCTAAATTGTTCTATTTGTTAAAATAAATAAATACCTTTTGGGTAGTGAAAGTAATATTTTCACATTGTTGAAATTGTTGAGCGTCCACAAAGATGGGGGGTCTTGAGGGCAACTCAAAATTAGTTAAACCACCGTGGGTGACCCCACATTTTAAAGAGCTCTAAGAATGGTGAATGTTGGTACGAATAGTGACAATTAGAGATCGCTCCTTCTTCCCCAACGAAAATGGTGGCCAGTCAAAATTCATTTTAAAGATTCACCAGGAGTCATGAGCCACAGAGAATAGATGAGCGCAGTTAAAATGTTCAGTTTCATGTTTACATTTAAAGTTTGGCATTTTCCCATTACTAAAACAAACAAAAAACACGATTGTGCATGCAGAAAAAACACTTTTGCTCTTTGTGATGAAAAATTCTATTATTATTTTGATATAAATGCCATAAAATAATGGAAATTCGGATCCTGGTTAACTTTGAATGGCCACCATTTGTGGTAGGAAAGAGAGATAGCGATCCATAGTTTTGACCATTTGCGTATTATTTTAAACTTATTTGACATGAGGGGTCACTCAAAAGGGGTTTTTACTTTTACAAATTTTTAGTTACCCCCAAAATCCTCTATTTTTGGTGACACTCAAAAATGTCAGGATATACTTACCGTAAGTTGCTCTTACTACCAAACGAATATTTGTTTATTTTAACAAATAAAAAGTTAGAGGGCGTATTCTTTACTTTTTTACACCGGCATACTCAAAGATTGTATACATGAAACATTCGACATAAAAGAAAAAGTATTTCCCCAGGATGGATAGATTAACCTCTCCAGCATCTCTACTTCTTTCACCGTGTAACATCCATAATGGCACGGTTCGGGAGTGCAATCTATCATCTGAGGGAATCCCTACGTTTGACATTCACGCCCTGAGAAAAGAAAATTGCAATTGTGTTCTGAGCAGAAAATAATGCTCTTTTCACGACCGCGGGTAATAAAGGAGTGAGTCAGTGGACATCCCGGTGGACATTGTAGGCGTCTGTCACATCCGGAACAGAAGTGGGCTTATCAGAGCGTCGGTGAAGAGCACGAGCAGAACCAGGGACAATAAGGGTCCCGGAGGATCGTGGTAGGGATAACAACCTTAGTTGTGTGTAGCCAACATAATAGACAGTCCCCGGCCCCTCTAACTCCTAAGTTATACATAGACTTCGGGGAACTTAATTTTTAAAGGCTGAATTGTGTTGGATTTAATAGATTTTAAAAATTCTACTCCAACTAAAAAACGAATATAAGAGTATCTTTAGTTTTTAATGTAATTTATTTTACAAATTTAAGAAGAAGGATTATTCCAAATTAATTTTTGGTCTTTCATGAGCTTTTGATGAGTTCGATGACAGAGAAGTCATCTTGGGTGATGTGGTAGAAAGACGAACACAAAGCTGCAACGTATTACGTTCAAACAGGTAGGATAGCTTGACATTCATGAGTTCGAGAACCAGAAAATCTTAACGAACATATTTAGGAAAGTCTTGTTTGCAAAAACAAGGTTTCTAATTTTAAACTCAACAATTATCAACAGCCCTACAGTTAAAATGTTCCTGGAACCTAATTTAAAACCATTTGGTTTTGAGACACCACTTACTGGCATTTGGTAAAATGCAATAAAACAGTATCAAAGACAATTTTGTATTTAGTACATTTATTTAAGAACCAACATTTCATAAACAAAGTTTCTTTAACATTAAAGAAGCTGAACATGTTATCCAAGTAGACAAATTAATCAATCAAAAATGTTAATGATTTTAATGGGTTTTCAAACTTTTAGATCCTTTTACGAAAAGCATTACGTGTTTGTACGTATAAGTAAAAATAAACACATCCTAAAGATTTCGCAACGATCTCAAGTACAGGTCTTGATTGTTTATAAGTGATTAAAATGTGTATGGTTCAATAATAAAACTCATAGATAGATATTTTACTAGAAGTATTTCTCAGAACCGCGTAATGGGTGTTTAAACTACTGTTGTAACATGTTTTACTGGTAGTAAAACCTCATCACAAACTGCACAGAGCCTTCGACGGTAAATGCGGTGTTAAAAACGAAAGGAGTGCTAATCGGTTGTTGTATCGTACCCCAAAACTCTACCAAGTTATGAACGTGTTTGTTTGACCATATATCATTAACAACAAATTTTCAATGTGGATGTATATACAAGGATTATAAAATGTATTATTTTTCTCAAACATCTAACAACGTGATTTTATATGGCGTTAGAAGTTTGGTAACTGAGACATCCTGGCTTAAAAGGCTTCAAAGTTGGGAATTAAGTACCAAAGGCATTATGAAATAAAGTAACTTTGGTAATGTTTACGTAGTCAAATAAACCTGTTGAAATAGAACATTTAACTGCGAACAACCAATTAAAAATGAACGTCTAAGATGTATAATGTTGCAGCGCAGACAAAAGAAACAAGAAGAACAAAACTCGTATCATCTAATAACTTCTCTGGTTCATCCGGGTTGCTGAATTATGTCCCTGCTCCAGGATCTGGCTTCTTCTGATCTGTTATTATCTGTTCGCAGTTTGACCCTACGAGTAAAGCCAGTGGTTCTTGTAACAGTCCGGTTATGTTGTTATATCCACTAATGAATCCATAGTAGAGGATTAAAATATAATCAAAATGTTTGTGAAATTTATAATCGTTTAGTATAAAAGAATACATAAGCTCAAAGTGCGAGCAATACTGTAGGTTGAACGATAAACGTACAATGGTACAACCATGGTAGATGCTCAGTGGGTGAAATAAACTAATCAATGTTATTTATATGAGGTAACGTTGCTAAGGCCCAATAACATTAACCATTCACGAGCTGACACCCTCGAAAAGCACAATATTACAAAAGATTCTGAACGACCCGAAAGTAATAATGAGGTCGGCTGTACCTAACAGTTTCGTTAGCAGCCTTTGCTCTAACATGATGAGCATGATGATGCCAATTATAACCGACTGAAGCAGCGTTCACGAATTATGTATTCCATATTATTTTAATGCACGAACAAAAATAACTGAAATAACTTTTTTAAATGAAAAGTAATTTTTAATTCAACAAAAATGGACTAAAAAAGTTTATGGACTAATATTTACTTATTACCAAACAAATACATATGTAACTTTCAGTGCATAGTAATATACAATATTTACCAATTGGAGTGATTCATAGGACGAACAAATTTATTCCTATTATTATACTTAGGGCGGTATGGATTGAGACGGTCGAGCGGGAGTTCTGCAATGACGTCAATACGGCTGCACTATAGTCGGCCGCAACTTAACGCTGGGCAGAGCCATCGGCCCGTAGGTAATCTGGTTTATTCAGTCCCCTCCTCGCCACCGGCCCTAAATTATCGCCGCTTGGCTGAACGCGTGACTCACTAAGTGCACAGTACAGTAGGAATATGTAATATGTCTTATTTTTGGAAAATAAGGAAAACGAATGTTATATTTAGCATCGTGACAAAACCCCGATAAATTTGATATCAAACTTCACGAAATTCGGACAGTTTTTAGATCTACTTTGATTATGCCAATATGCTAGTAGAAATTTAACTTTTAAATTAAAACAGTCAAAACCCCAACCCTCTCGGAAACTTCTCGCTTGGTCATGTCTGGATTTTCTAGGCGTAAAACTCCATATATATGTAAAATGATCCGACGTTCACCACTACTAAATGAAGATTTACTTCGCTTCACAATATACTTGTGAGGAGATAATAACTGCTGCTCTGCCATGACTATAAAGCTATCCACAACAGTAACCAACTCCAACTGACCAATGTCCCATGCAGGGACGTAAAGGAAAACTAACACCAGAATAAAGTCCAAACAATTTAACCGCATAACAAACACTGTTACTCATCGTCAAATAACAAATCACCGATCTTTACAGGGATGACACGGCCGCGTTCCGTTTGTTTGTTTGTTTTGACAAACTATGAGTCACTCTTCAAAAGTATTATCGAGCGATACTCTATAACTTCACTAAGTTTTGAGGGTATTAGGCCTACCCTGTATTTTTTCATTGTGTTAATGTCTGAATTAAACGGTTTTAGTTACGTGCAGTCTTTAAAAATATGTACTAGTAATTAGGGGTTCTCAGCTAGTAATTAATAATGTTGATTGTTTAAGAACGGGTCATGACCCTGTCATAGGTATAAAAGTTAAATTTCTACTAACATATTGGCATAATCAAAGTAGACCTAAATACTGTCCGATTTTCGTGAAGTTTGATATCAAATTTATCAGGGTTTTGTCACGATGCTAAATATAACAATCGTTTTCCTAATGTTTTAAAAATAAGACATATTACATATTCCTACTGTACTGGGTACTTAGTGAGTCACGCGTATAAACATATTATAAACATGTTCTAATTCGGCACACGGTTTCTCCAGCTCAAATAAGATTTCGAATATAATATATTCGTGCGACAGTTGTTTTTATACATAAGAGTAATTAATTATTTTTTATATACGTTATCTTAAAATTTTCCATTGGAAATAAAACTTGTCTGCCTCCCCACACCAGACGGATGGACAGACATCGCCGCGAAACCACTTTTAGAAGTTCAGGGAGCATCAAAATTAACATTTCCAACGATAAATCAAATTCGAAAAGTATGGCGAAAACAATACTTTCTCCGTATACTATATATACTAAGGGAGAAAGTAAAAAGAAACAATAAATCAAACATTAAAATATACCGATCTAGGCTATATGCTATAACATATTTGTATTTGTTATAGCCTATAGGGCTATACTTTAAAATACATTAAGACTGTAAAGTTGTCTTTGATTATGATTAAATAGGCTAATGTTTTACTAAACCCCCTGCGGCAAAGGCCTAATATTTGAAATTGTTGCTAAAACAGTCCAAAACAACGAATCATTTTTTCCTTATCGCATTTCAATAGCTACATTTTGTTCCGGTTCAGCATTTTTGTACAGCATCACTCTCATTGAATCACAACACGAAATCCTTGCCCGCTACGCGGTAATATCACTGTTACAAACATCATCGAGCTCTGTGTTGTCTTCCACGAACACGCCGGAAGGAAAGGCAAGGATATTTCACCGATTTGATTCATTACGTCAAATTAGCGTACGGCACCGTATTATAGGGGAGTCCTTGTCTCGAGCGTTTTGCCGATCAGGAAAACGGCGGGGGCAATGGCTCCATGACGCTTTCCCCACCGGCGACCGGTCTTGTGCCGTGGAGTGACGTCGGTGTTGGCCTACCCAATGTCAAGGTCCGGCCGGGAATCCCTCCCCCGGGTTGTTGTGGTCAGGTGGCGGAGCCCCGGCTGATCAGGTCATATCTCTGGTGATACGCGCCACTGGAGGATCGCTTCTTAGATGTGAGTACTGACTCTCGTACTGATCTTGGGAAAGGGTGTTATACCACAAGTTGAATTAGGGTAGGACGTTTGTAATGCATCACTGTAGGTAATTGAGGCATTTGTTAACTTTTTAGACCCTTTAAAATTGAAATTTAATATTTTATTATCTAAAAACATCAATAGGTCTACTATTTATAATATAAATATTTTTTGAAACTGTTTTATTTTATTCATTTGTTTAAAAACACTGACAATTTAATTGCAGTACAGTACTACACTGTATATTACGGGATGAATAACACAAATATTACTTCAACTAATAAATTGTTAAGTTACAATAATAATTAAATTTCTGAAAATGAAACTCACCTTTAAAAAAATATGTGTACACTATATTCTTGATTTATTTATTGATATTTTATAATTCAATGCATCAAAGTATAATGGTGTCTTTTATTTATTTTCTTGGCTCTCCTGCGACTGAACCCGATTAAAATCAATTTGTTATGGTTTTACTAGTTAAAACCATATAATTAACTTATAATCAACAATTTCCCAGCAAATATAAATTTTGTACGGTACAAAAATGTATTTATATTTCTGAATTAAAAATATAATATTACTTACATTTATGCATTCATACCCTGTTATAAATATAAAAAAAACCTACTGGAATAACTTTTGATTGACTAAAATCGAAGGATTTACTTATTGCGCTCGTCACCACGCACAGGATTTAACCAATGTGGGGACTATATTTCCAATTTTCTTTATAACTATAATGTAAATATTTTTTGTTGGAAATAAATAAATTTTATTTTATTTGTGTATGTAGTTAAAAAACAATTTGTTTTAATATTCCTACCTAAATTTAATTTTCACTTACAAATTAATTAAATGTTTTATTTTTACTAAATGCTTCATAATTGTTAAATGTTTATAGAAATAAAATGAGGGTAAAATAATTAGAGGGATTTGCCTAATGTTTATAATCGTAATTTTCTTTTTCTTGTGCATTTCAAAAATTATAGTATTTATTTTATTTTTTGAAGTTCCCACGAAATTCAGCAACGTGGCCAGTAACAACTTATAAACTAATTTTGTATAAATTATTTGTGAAATTTTAAATTAATTTAGATAGTTATAACAAAGTTAATAAACTGTTTTTATTTCACAGGTCAACATGACGACAAAAATGAATTTGTGCAGTTTTTCTGCGTTCTTGATATTTAGCTATGCTGGTGAGTCATTTATAGTTAATTATTTTTTTATAAAAATCGGTTGTATACTAATATTATCTATCATAGTTATACAACACATTGTGTATATTAAAACCGTCTTTATATTTATGCAAAATAGTTTGTTGAAAAATGTATAATGAACAAAACAGCTTCAGCTTTTAGTCCAAAAATGGTAATATTAAGACTTTGTATATTTTAGTACAGTTAAATTTGTAAATTTTTCCGTAAACCGTATACGGTATTGACAATTCAATAATTTTTTTAAAAACAAAGTTATTTTTTTTTTATTAATTATTAATTATTTTTTGAAATTTGCAATTACTATTTGTAGTGCTTAGAGCTTCAACAATCTAATATTATTGTTCTTAGGAATATAGTTTTTAACAACCCTTTTGGTCTTGGTAATTTCAGAAGAAAATTACACTAGTTAAGATATTTTGTTAAAAAAATGTTGTTACTTGTTATTTATCATAAACATTTTCTATAAAGCTATAATACACACTTTCGAAATTTTAGTTTTTAATTGGTTTATGTTGAACCTGACTTCTAATTAAAATATGAGTATGCCCAAATCTCATTTTAAATTATGAATCCTTTATTAAAATTATTGATTTAAAGTAAATAAAATAAAAATATGAAATATATGTAATTGTTTAAACTTATATTTTGCAAAACATTGCATTTATTAAAATCAATTAAGCAAACGTTTAAAAAACAAATTATTTTTTAAAGTTAATTTAGGCCTAAGTTTTAAAATATGTTAAAATAAATAAAGTTAAAAACACAGTGCCTTAAAATGGAATTTATGTTGATCATGAAATACTACTCGGATATCACATATTTCACTGGTTCACTCTGTTTCAAACAGAGGCAACATTTGTCTATATTTATTTGCTAACCATCTTCACATGTTGCAGGTTTGATCTGCCAGGCTTCACCAGCAAGGACAATCAGTACACCCCCGCACTCGGGTGAAATGTCAACCCCAACTCTCCCTGTGGAAAATGAAATCTCCACATCATCTTGGACAGATTCCAAGGATATATTTGTAACGGAAAGTGAAAACTCAAATGAAATCTTGACTTTAGCCGATGACGGCTCTTTACCTTCGGACTTGACTGCGGATACAGAGTCTTTGGACACTCAACCGGGCACAAACTCCACCAGAGCCGCCTTGGATAACAAGACTTCGTCAATGACGGATCTGCTGACAATGACAGACTCTCGGCCCACCCACTCCTGCAGACGCCCTTGTGTTGAGGGTGCCCCACCAATGACTTGCAGGTTAGTTTTATATATTAACAAAAAAAACACAAACAAGAGTATGTTGTTATTTTTTTCACCAAGAGGAGGAGGGGATTTAGTAAAGTGCAACGATTTACAAAATTCTTAATAGAGTTGATTGACTATTGCTGGTTGTGCTCAGTTTCAAACTTTAACACCTCCCTAACACTACTTATCCCTAATGGACGCAAAATGTAATATACAGGACGTGCGAAAGTTATTTTTTAAAGTTATTATTGTTTTCTTTCTTATTTGAGTGTACATGTATTAAACAAATTTTATTGTCACACTCTGTACCCTTTTCAAATTTAAAAGATTTTAAAAATTAACTTTTACTTTAATGTTTTAGCGAATTTCCCCTATAGGGAAGAAGCTATTACCGTAGGTGGCATGGTAAGTCCCCCGAGACCATGATCACTTTTCGTTTTGAAGTCCCCAGATGCCAAAAACATTATTCGTTCTAATTTATGTGGGTGTCCGTTATCTCGATAACTTTTGAAAGAAACACCCGATTTTTATGAAATTTGGCAAAAATGTGGAGAGTAGTATTTATGACTTTAAGTTCAAAAACCAGATCGATTGGACTATGGGAAGGCGGTTTTACGGGGTTTACAATTTTACAAAAATCAGTTTTTTGCAATTTTCACCCCAAAATGTTAAAAGAAACTCAATTTTGGTTATAGCCATTTTATAGAGATCTAAAAAAACAAATAATTTAGTATTTTAAATCATTAACCTAGGTTAAGTGGTTGCGGAGAAAATCCAATGAACGTGTCCCATGTTAATGTTATGGTTTTTCGATTTTTCTCAGATAATTTTACTAAAAACTTCACATTTTTTTTTATCAATACGTTTAGCTCAACAAAACAAACATTTTGGTGTTTTAATTGTTTTTCTACCTCCAACCGTTGCAGAGATATTCAAAGTGCTAAACACAGTACGTTGGCCAATGTTATCCTTATGGAGAATAAATAAAATTTGATATCTCCATTAATTATGAATGTATATTTATGAAACTTGGTATGTGGCTTCAACTACTTGTGATATTAGCACAAAAAACAGGTTTTTTTATAGTCCCCGTAAGCAGCAAACCTGCATACTCGGCCCCCATGTTTATATGCATTGGAAATCTGCTGAGTACGCAGGTTTGCTGCGACGGGGGTATTATATTTTATTACTGATGTGAACAAGTTGCTTTGTTTCCAAATATGATCTGCGAGCTGGACAATAATTAGTGAGAAATATTCACTTACCAACAAATACAAAAATAGCTCTTGATGTGAATAACAACAAGTCAACATTGATTGCTCTACTTAAGCAACGATTTTGCAGGTACGAGTTCAACGTAGAGTGGTACTACGCGATGAGCAAGGCGTGTTACAACTGCAGCAGCAACCACACAGACTGCTACCGGCCCGAGTGTATCGCGGCTGACGGCGTCAAGCGACCGCTCATCACCGTCAACAAGCTCCTGCCGGGCCCTAGCGTCGAGGTGGGACTCAGAATCTTTTTTTGTTTACACATGCACATCTTTATTATATATATAGTAAATTAACTCCAATGAGGAAGTTGCTTCGAAAATAAAAATAATAAAAATTACGTATTAATTAAATTAAGATCTTAACATTGATCTAAATATCAGGGAACATTTAAAACTTTTAGAATGTAGATATTTAAATAAATATACAACACAAGTGGTGTATTTTAATCTTATTTATTGGAGCAGCTTATGAGAGAACAAATTAACTAACAATTTTAACAACAAATTAAAATTGCAGTTACGTGAATTATTTTTTAACTAACATTGTCAAAAGTTATCAAAATAAGTCAGGCAAAATAGGAATCTGAATAGGCCTAATTGAACAACATGTATTTGCAACTAGTAAACCATAGATGAATTATTGGATGGGTTGAATTAGTTAAACTGTAAAATAGAAGGTGTATGGAAATTCTGATATATAACTTTAGAAAAATGACATGATTTAGTTTTTATACCACTTTATTGTGTAGCTTTAATTATTAACATAATGTTTGCCTTTAGTTAGGCCACAATACTCATGTCTTGAAGTGTAAACTGACTGATTGAACTCCCTCACTTCTTTGAATCATAAAATTTATATAAAATTGTTAAGCTTTAATTATTAACATAATGTTTGCTTTTAGTTCAATACAACCATAATACCCACATGTCATGAAGTGTAAACAAACTAATTTAATTCCCTCACTTCTTTAAATCTAGCTAGCCTAACAGTTAGCGTCTTGGACTTCGGTTTAAGGGGTAATGAGGTAATATCCCAGGGTTTCATCTACAGTCCACTACAATTTGAGGGATTTTGGACCACCTCCCTTAAAAGCATTTGTTGTGCTCTCCTAACCAAAATAAATGAAAAAAATCATGAAACGTATAGAAAACTGATAGCATACAGTTTATTTATTCTCACACACATCAGACGACCTCCTAGACGTGTTCTTTACCCTCCGTTCTCGTTCCAGGTGTGCCTGGGAGACCGCATCATCGTGGATGTAGCCAACCACCTGATGGACGAGTCGACCAGCGTCCACTGGCACGGCCACCACCAACGCGGCTCCCCCTACATGGACGGGGTTCCCTTCATCAGCCAGTGCCCCATCTCCCCCAACTCGGTGTTCCGCTATGACTACAGCGCTGACAACCCCGGCACCCACTTCTGGCACTCCCACACCAGTATGGCAATGGTCTAATATCTTTATTTATTAGCATGTACATGAATGGTACAAAGAACAGTGTCAAGTAAAATAATCATGTTAATCCAATATTGATTTCTATCAACAGTTAAGTTATATTCATGGGTATCATTATTAGGGTAACTTTGTGAATTTTCCTTAAATATTAATAATGATGTGCAGAGTCCTGTAGACTGAACTTGGCCATCTTGGAGTGCCCGCAGTAAAATCAAAATCATGTGAACGAGCAGAGCTCATTTCCAGCTAGTTCTGAATGTCTTAATCCAAAAACCACAATGTTTAATAATTACCTTGAATACTAAAAATATTTAAGCAGTGAATAGGCACCATATGTTTGTGTCCTATACACAAGCAATATAATATATTGCATATAACATATATTATATGTTCATATACAAGCAATGTCTGTTTGTTTGTTTACAAAATTGATCTCGGAATCCAGCAGAACGATTTTGTTAAAATTTTGGAGTTGGAGCTTTTGTACCTAAAATTGGTTAACCTCAACCCCTGAAAAAATTCATATTTTGTTAAAAAAATCTCATTTGAAAATTGGAAATTTTAACATTGGGCTTATACAGTTTCAAATCAAAACAAAAGAATCATAACAGCTGTGAATAAATTAACCAGTGAACTGTCAAAGAAACACTTACACAAGATAACCTATCAACAAATGATTTCTTGAAAATAGTGATAAGAATCATTGAATAAAGATTGCATATAGGGTGGACATATTTTTCACCGACAAAACGAATAAAATATCTCCGAGTATGGCTCAGTCCCCCTAGTACTTCATATTTAACTAAACTAACTAAGTTGTTCATAGTATTTAAAATATTTCCAACTAAAGCACTTGTAAGATGCAAAATATTTCAACACCATAAATGAACTCCAAAATAATGGTTCCTTTCCAGGGGTACAACGGGGTGATGGCTCCTTCGGCAGTCTGGTCATCCGCACAACCCCCTCCCTCAACCCCCACGCAGACCTGTACGATGCTGACCTGTCCGAGCATGTGATCGTCGTGCTAGACTGGACGCACCAGCTGGGCATGGCGATGTTCACCGCCCACTACCACAGCGACGGAGACAACAAACCGCGGTCGATGATTGTCAACGGTCGAGGGAGGTACTTCAATGACACAACTGCCGTCACATCCACTCCATTGGCAGTGTTCACTGTGAAGAAGGTACAGTTTGATCCTTAGATATGCGATCGTATTAGTCTCATTAGCTTGAAAACCGAAAGCGGAAATTATATAATTTAATTGGAATTGAATAAGAAACTTTTCAAAGATTTCCTAATAAAAGAGTACATAATGAAAATCCATATCAAAGAGACACATTGGTGGCCTCTTTTATTTATACTGTGCCAGACCACATGAACCTTAGGTCATACGTGGAATATATGTGGTGAGCCGTTGCAGTAAAGTTGGCAGTACTGATTAAATTTGGATTCAAACCCACATTAGGGGAGCACTCCCGTGGTATCAGATTTGTCGACTTTATACAAGCTAACAAACAACAGCAGCAAGACAACAAGTTACAGTTTGATTAAATAACTTTTAGAGTGATTTTAATGTTACTTTATGAAAAAATAATCAAACTATTTAAAAATGAAAACCATTGATTGATTGAATAAAAGCTTTGATAAATA
This sequence comes from Allygus modestus, assembly GCA_963675035.1. Taxonomy (NCBI): domain Eukaryota; kingdom Metazoa; phylum Arthropoda; class Insecta; order Hemiptera; family Cicadellidae; genus Allygus; species Allygus modestus. The sequence continues at coordinate 295,818,928 of OY776112.1, forward strand.
TATGATCTTACAGATTAATTCTTTTTATTAACTAACTAGTATTAAAACCATTTATTTTTATTAAATTTTATACTTCTAAAATTTGTAATGGTTATAATAACAATTTTAAATTTGAATTACAAAAATAAAACAATTGTTTTAAATTGAAATATCAAAAGCAAAACATACATTTTGATCAGTAATATGATTCCAAATTTGTAATTTTAACAAAATTTAAAAACTAAAAGTGTGTTATACATGTGACAACATTTGCAACAGGTTGTACTTGAATGAGCTCTATTACAATTAACAGTCTAAAAGTGAATAAAATATCAACGTATGTTGTGTTTTACAGGGGCTGAGGTACAGGTTTCGGCTGGTCAATGCTGGAGTGCAGAACTGCCCGATAGACCTGGCCATCGACAATCACTCTCTCACCGTCATCAGCAGTGACGGGTCTGATGTCAAGCCGAGGACAGGTCAGTAGAAACAGCATTCTCTTGCAAATGAATCAATGAACTTCAGCTAAGTGAATATTAGTTCTCAAAATAGTGCTGTTAAACTTTGTTGTATTTTTGCTAAGAGATAATTTGTAAATGTATAAAAACATTGTCCTGATATTTTTATTTTGCAAAATATATATATTAAAAGAATGTATTCAGATTTTAAGTACTGTAGAAGAAGAATTAAAAATATTAAAATTTGAATTTATGAAGTGTATTTGTATTAGTTGTAAAGCTAATAATTCCACTCTGTATAAAGGCTTGATGGATGATGAGGAGACAAGGGAGGATGGGGAATGCAAAAAATGTAGTCTACTCCTTTATAATTCATAGACTGTTAATTGATAAGGCCAACCAGTCAAATACAAATTCAACATAATGGGGTATAATGTAATGGGTAAAACAAAACCAATCACTTTGTACAATGGCAAAAGTAAGCAAGGATTGTGTTAGGGGAAGCTTTTCGAATTTCCTTTTACTTCTAAAATGCCAAAAAGTCATAGACGGTACAGTCATACTGAATCACCTCCTTGAATGCAAATGACTAACAGTTTTTTCACACTGCAAAGAATATTTTTTTTTAACCCATGATGTGAAAATTAAAATATTTTCAATTTTATTCACAATGATTATTGTAGAAAAGACTAGTTTAATGGATGACATCAAATTATTTCCTCAAAACCTAGATAATTATTTTAGCAAATATTTATTTGTATTGGTAAACAGTTCCAAAACTAAACTAATTCGATGTTTTCAGTGGGTTCACTGGTATCGTATGCTGGGGAGAGGTGGGACTTTGTGCTGCACGCTGACGCGGAGGTTGGCAACTACTGGATGCGTTTCACGGGACTGATGGACTGTGATGAGAGGTTTACCAAGGCTCACCAGTTGGCAATCCTGCGTTACGAGGGAGCCTCGATAGAGGAGCCCACTGGACCTGTAGGCTACAATGTACATCCCAAAAGAGACTTGGTAAGAACACTTTTTGTTGTTCACTATTTATAGATTTCTATTATCTTGTAAAACTTGTAGCCTGTTCAGCTGCATTATTGTAAAAGAGGGCTGTTGAGTAGCTAATTTTGAACTTTTCCTTTCACCATTCTACGAGGAGAATGACGGGAGGGTGTTTGATTGTAATAAACTCCTCAATGGTTTGTTGTATTTTCAGAGTAGTAAAATAACCGACTGTGGTCACTATGCTCAGACTGTATGATAGGCAGTATTATTACAACTTTTTTCAGAGGTTGGCAGCATCCTTTTGCTTAATTTTTGCCCGTCCAGATAGACTATAGATCTGTACGTGAAACGTATCCAGCAAAGCAAGGGGTGACCTGATACAGTACAAGTTGTACAGTACTGATTAAATTTACAAGCCAGGCCTGGGATTCAAACCCATGACAGGGTCGCTGCCACGGTTCCGGAGTCATTGCCTTGACCACACTACGCCAATGACTCACTTATTGTGATAGTTTAGTGACAATGTGATTAGGGTGAGTGCACCATTGAATGACCGGTTAAGGGTGAGATCTCAGATCAACTTAAGATTACTCCCATACTAAGTAGTATATGATGTTTTTTATATTGCCTAACTCTTACTTAAGATCTAAAGATTAACATACAATATTAAGTATAACTGTAAATATAGATAAACAAGTTTTAATCAGTTTTTTAGAAAACCATGTCATAGTTTCAGTGAATGACGGGTCTCGTGTCAGTAAATGATCGGTCATGTTCAGTGAATGACTGGGTTGATTTTGACTAAAAATAATTGTTTGTACAAAATTCGATAACAAAAGTTGAAAAAAACAACAATGGTAAAAATAACGAAAAATAACACTATTTCAAATAAGATATATACTTCCTATTCTAATGATGAATACAGTAACTATTTGTGTTTGAACGCTTTTACCTTTTCTTTTATTTCTTTGTTTTGCTGTTGAAGCCAACTCTCAAAACTTTCGCTCTTTCTGCTTCTTCATTTTTTGTGTTATTATTCTTCTTTCCTTATCATTCTATCGGCTTTTCATCCTCTACGCATTTTAAATACCCTGCCAAAAGTCATTCATTCTAAACGTAATCGTCTGCTACAGCTCCCTTTAACCCATTGGCTCACAACCCCGAGTATACTCGTGGCCGCCGAAAGTAGCCCGGACGTGCAACCCCGAGTATACTCGGGATAGCACTTTTTATAAAAAAAAAAAAAAAAAAAAAAAATATATATATATTTAAAATTTTTTTCTTTTTTGTTTATTTGTTGTTTTAACTTGTTTTCATTTTTTGTTTGAATGTATTTTTTATGCCTATGCCCATCCTTGGGGAAACTTAGTCAAATTTAGGAAAAATATGATTTTGGAAAATATGTTATATCTAGGTCAAATATAAATGTATCACTAACATTTTTTATTTTTACGTAAAAAAATAAATAACCCACAAGTACATAATAGTTGTTGGGCTGAAACTTTTTTTTTGTTATTTACATGTAACTCCTTTTAAAATTTATGTTTTTTATAAACTATATATATATATATATATATATATATATATATATATATATATATATATATATATATATATATATATGATATATATATATAATATTTACCATACATAAATGCTGTCAAAAGTATCTTCTTCTTGTAGATAATTTATTTCTCTAAAGATTAGTGCAAAAATTAAGTAAATTGAGCAATAATTGTTGCTATAGTGACAGTTTTAGTAAAAGTCTACATTTATGTAATTTTCCTTAGGAAACTGAACGGTTTGTCAGGTGGCAAATTTCAGGTAAGCCAATGGGTTAAAATCAAGTGATTGAACATGTCCAGTCCAAAATATTACTAACCCATTGTACCCCGGTCATTTACTGGATAGGACGTGAAAACCCCATAAATTTTAACTTTAATCATGAAAAAATATTAAATACTACTATTTGTAAGTATTTTGTGAGAATTCAAAGAATTCAGGTGATAATTCAGTAAATGACCGGACTGGTCATTCACTAGTTTTGACCAAAATTTGAATTCAGTAAGTGACTGGTTATATAAAAGTGATTAATATTACTTAAAGATTATGTGCAGTCAGTTTAAACACAATATAAAGTTTTCATCTACAATATTAAGCTATAAAATTAATATTAAAAACTATTTAACCGTAAGGTTTTAAATAAAATTTGTCTTACCTAGAATCACACTACAGGGAAACAATAAAAAGTTAAATATAAACAATAAAAAGTAAATATTGGAAACAATAAAAAGTTAAAGCATCAAAACATGAAATAATAACTAACAAATCCAGCACAGCTAATAATAAAATAATAATACCAAGTAACAGCTGTCTTTTTAATCTATTTTCTTTACTTTATTTTTATTTGAACCCTTATTATGATTTTTTTGCAAATCAGTCATTCACTGAAGGTGGTCATTCACTAATGCACTCACCCTAAATATTGTTGTAATATAATGATTGATAAAAAACTATTATTTTAATTTACTTTACTGTTTCAGCAATTGAATGCGTTGAACGTAGCTCTAGAGAAGGAAGGCACGCTGAGTGTGCCGCACCTGGAAGCCGTCAACGAAGCCTCAGACCTCGCCCTGAAGCCAGAGGCAGACCAACAGGTCTACATCGCCTACGACTTCTACGCCAAGGACAGCCCTCACTACCACAAGTCCAAACTCTATGGATTTTCAGAAGGTAAGTTAAAATGGACAGTAATTGTTTATTTATTTTTGAAGTAAGCAGAAAAATGCTTTTTATTGATGGGTTTTACTTCAACGTCTGTTATGATAACAGGCAAGGTAAAAAACTAGCTTTGCTTATTCATCTTTTTTGGTTTCACTGTGTACAGTAATGTAGCAGAATGTGCAGCTTGAAACCTGACTTCATGTAGAAATTATTTACAAAATTATCTTATTCTTCGACAGGTTTTTAAGAGAGCTCAGAAAGGACCATTCTATAAGGAATAACTCCTTTTTCAAGTAATTTTCTTGCACTTCTCAATCTTCAAATATTATTCTTGGCTCAATAATCAAACCCCTCTCCTCTTATAATGTCATTTGTTCATTTGTTCTCTTAAGAATTGTTGAAGTTTTCAATGCTCCTGGTGTTCTCAGAAGTCTCTGCAACAATTATGATATTCATTTAATGTCTCATTGCAGTGTCCAAGAAGCAGCGAGTGTACACGCCACAGTTCAATGACATCTCCATGAAGCTCCCCCACTTCCCTCTGTTGTCGCAGTACAACAACATCAACCAGGACACGTTCTGCAACCACCAGAAGCTTGCTAACTGCAACACCACCTTCTGTCAGTGCACCAACATCATCAACGTCCCTCTCGGCAACGTGGTTGAGATCATACTCATTGACAAGGGTAAGTGGTACCTGCAATATCTGACATTTGTGATTGCCATCTAAAATTAGACTTTTACTTATTTTAATTTACTGTTAGCGAATTTCCCCTATAGGGAAGAAGCTATTACCGTAGGTGGCATGGTAAGACCTAGGCCCGGGACCATGATAATTTTTCGTTTTGAGGCCCCCAGATGCCAAATTCATATATAAATATGTCCGTAGGCACGATAACATTCGTAAAAATGGTCTGATCTTGATGAAATTTGGTATAAAAATGTGATGCAGCATCTATTTTCATGAGTTCGAGAACCAGACAGGTCGCTCTACTTTAAGGGGGCTTTTGAGGGGGTTTTGTACCCCAATAATGGGTTTTTTGAACTTTTTACATATAATTCTTTTTAAACCCAAATTTTGGTTTACACCATTAAATTCAGCTTTTAAAAAATTGGTATTTTGATCATCGCTCTACGTCAATTGGTTACCGAGATATTGAGAGTGCTAAACACAGTACGTTGTCCAATATGTTAATCTTATGGAGAATAAGTAAAATTGTATATCTCGCTTATTTATCAACTTATCCTGATGAAACTTGGTATATTGCTTCATAACGTTGTGGTCTATTGATATTTGTACTAAAAAACATGTTTTGGCCGATAGTTCCCGTAGCAGCAAACCTGCATACTCAGCCCCATGTTATTCTTATAGAGAATAAGTAACGTGTTAACTCCCTTAATTATGAAAATAAATTAATAACATTTGGTATATGGCTTGACATACTTGAGTTATATTGATATTTGTATAAAACCCCATTTTTTGTGTTCCTTGTTTCAGCAAACCTGCATACTCAGCCGCCATGTTATTCTTATAGAGAATAATTAAAATGTCATAAATCGTTTATTTATGAATGTATATTGATGAAACTTGGTATGTGGCTTTTTGTGGTAATAAGATACATATATATGTATTGGAAATTCACTGAGTACGCAGGTTTGCTGCTAAGGGGGTATTTACTTATTTATTTTTATTTGTATTAACTTATTTATTTTAGAAAACAAATAAGTGAATGTAAAACAAATCAAACGTGCCCTTCTGGTCTGAACCTCTAGATGGATTTTGTCTGGTTTGTTGATTCTTCCAAACTACCTTTTTTCCACAAATTATGTCCCAGAGTGGCCTGGAACAACATTAAAAAAGCACAACACATCTAATAATTCTACAATTTTTTTCATATTTGCATCTTGTAAACACTTAAGTAATATATTTCTTGTAAGACGATAGTTTGGCTTAGTTAAAATTTGTTTACAGGAGTTACCTACAACGCCAACCACCCGTTCCACCTTCACGGCCACGCCTTCCGAGTGATCGGGATGGACAGACTGGGCGAGAGTATTGACGTGGAGAAGGTGAAAGAACTGGACCGAGCCAATCTTCTGGTAAGGAACTTCACCCGGCCCCCCATCAAGGATACAGTCACCGTTCCTGATGGAGGTTACACCATACTGAGGGTCCACGCCTCCAACCCAGGTAGGCTGCTCTTGCTCGTTAGATTACCACTCAATCTTTTGCATTGATTGAAGTATAAGTTAAGTGTGAATTCTGGCTACTGGTAATAGATAATGAGTAATATCAGAGCTGCATATAAAGCTGGCTTTGCTGGGGAAACAAAAGGGGCCACTGGGCCAGTATAGCTTCATTCAAATTCCAATCTTCCACATCAAATCATGTACCGGTACTTCATTAAAAAGCTGTATTATAGGAAATTCTTAAAATTTATAGAAATGAGCCCTGAAGCTCAAGAAAATTCAAGCTGTTCTTCATTAGATGATGAGCTATAAGTGGCATGGTCAACTAAGTATTACCTGGTTTGAAGATTTATTTTACTTGATTCTCAAAATAAAACAACCTTAGGGGCATAACTTTCATTCTAATTTGAATGTTCATCAAATATAATCAAATTGGTTTATTTCCATTCAGTACATAAAACAGCACGTCATATAAAGTCATATAAAGTATATATATATATTTTTTTAAATCATCTGGAAGAAAATTTGACACCTCAGACATGAAAATCGGTAATGAAATAAAAAGTTTAGTTGACCTCAACAAAATTCCTTAAAAGTAAATTAAGAATAAAGAAGATAATAATGCCAATATTAAAAATTAAAACAAAAACAACAAAAAACAAGGGTATTAATATATATGTAACAAACAACTGTAACACTGTGTTTGTTACAACATTTATGTATCATCATTTTATGTATACTGTAAATTTTATAAACTAATAAATATAATAAATATATATATTCTCTTGCAGGATACTGGTTATTTCACTGCCACATTGAGTTCCATGTGGAAGTAGGAATGGCACTGATTTTCAAAGTGGGAGAACATTCAGATTTCAAACCAGTTCCCAAAAATTTCCCGAGATGCGGGGACTACTACAGCGACGTTGACAACCAACACTGGTCCAGCACAGAGATAGACTTCCACCACGGCCAACCGATCGACTACAACGTCACAGTTGGGGAGGTCACTAGGGACCATTCGTTTATCTCATTCACTCACTGGTGGCCTTCGTTTAATGGTTCATCTGCCGCTAGTTCAGCGGAGAAAAGCTATTTCTCTTCACTGATTCTTGTAAATGTTATTACAGCACTGAGCCTAGTCCTGTTGTAGGGGTAGATGTAAGATACAACGTGGATTTGACTGTTGTAAATATGATGTTTAATTTATAATGTACATATGTAAATACTTATTTTTACCATAGATATTAAGAAAAGTGATATAGTTTGTAATAAAGATCAAGTATTTATTGTGAATGTTAGTTTTCCTTTTAAATTTGTGAATTTAACACCACCCTATCCTACTTTGGTCTCAACATGACTCAGTTATTTTTCTATTTGTTGTTATTGTATTGTAAAGATTATAATGTCTGAAACATTTTTTAAAAGCACTATAATTCTTTTACAGGCAAAGCTTTTTGGGCACCTTTGTTAGCCTGGACAGTCTTAAGTCTTAAATATTGGTGGAAAATGGCATGGGGTTTGATTTCCCAGAGCGTCTACATTACTTTGGTGGTCAGACTTTGGACAGAAGTACCACGCTTTTCTTTGAAGGTCTAACAATAAATAAATACAAGTCTTTAAAAAGGCTAAGGATCAGAATCCAAGTTCAACAACTATCTAAAATTGCTGACTGATGTTGAAGCTTCAGGCTCCATGGTATGTTCAATTATGACAACCAGAGCCAGTACTGACAGCGTCCACATTACTTTGGAGGATTGTATAAAACACCACTGACATAGATAAGTGACTAAAATAAGAAAAATACTCCCTTAGCAGCAAACCTGCGCACTCAGCGAATTTCTAATGCATATATTTATATCTTAATACCACATAAAGCCACATATGAAGTTTCATCAATATACATCAATATTATAATTCGCATTTGTCTGTGGCCCCGTGCGTCCGTCCGTCCGCAGCTGTTTCTCAAGCTATAATGGCTCCCAAGCTACAAAAAGATATTCTTTGAGGGGTAATCGAGGTCGGAGAAGCTGCACGTGTCGTTTGTTTTTCTTGAAAAAGCAACCTTATTTGAGTTACAGTAACTTAAAGTTTTATGTTTTTAGGCCATTTTAGCATAAATATTAGCGGAGCCGGGAGTATTCAGCTGTGGATTTCTATTTCTACTAGTTTTGTTCCTGAAACAGCGATAGCGGCTGCCAATACTAGTTCATAAATAAATGATTAATGACATTTTAATTATTCTTCATCATAATAACATGGCGGCTAAGTAGGCAGGTTTGCTGAAACAAGGAACACAAAAATTGGGTTTTAGTACAAGTATCAATAAAACTCAACTGGGAAAAGCCACATAACAAGTTTTATTAATTTATGTTCATGATTAACAGAGATAACATTTTACTTACTCTCCATAATAACATGGAGGCTGAGTACGCAGGCTTGCTGCTACAGGAATAATTGGTAAAAATTGATTTTTGTGCATACTGTATAACAATAGACCACAACCAGATGAAGCCAAGTTTCGTTAGTATACATTCACAAATAAGCGAGATATAAAATGTTTCTTATTCTCCGTAAGAATAACATTGGACAACGTACTGTGTTAAGCATTTTCAATAACTCAGTAACCAATTGACGTAGAGCAATGATCAAGACTCCAAATTGTTTTTTTTAAGCTGAACTTAATGGTGAAACCCAAAATTTGATTTACTAAAATATTATATGTAATAAACTCAAAAAAACCATTTTTGGGGTCACAGCCCCCCAAAATACCCCTTAAGATGGAGCGATCTGGTTGGTTTTAGCGAATTTCTTCTATAGGGAAGAAGCTATTACCATAGGTCTCATGGTAAGTCTTAAGCCCGAGACCATGATAACTTTTTGTTTGTGTGGTCCACAGATGCCAAAAACACTATTCGTTCAAATTTATATATGTATGTTTAAATATATGTATATATATATATATATATATATATATATATATATATATATATATATAAATCTCACTATCTACTCGGCTGCCGTACGAATTTAGGTTAAGTAGCTGCCACCTCAAAGGTTGGAGTATGGAGTATATTAAAGTTTTAACGTGTATTATTACTCAAAATTACGTTAATAATATAACTATTAACTTATTTTCATAATTTTTTTATTATAACTATGTGTACTAAAACTCATGTAATTTGACTGCCATAAGTTTACATTTGATTCGGCGCTCCATGTATGCCTAGCAGTCAAATGACTGCCAGCCATGATACTCCATAAATATTTTGTGTTATTTCGCTGCCACCACTGTTGCCAATTCGTCTTGACGATCTTCATTTAAATGTTACAAAGATAGTAGTCAAAATTAGCTCTCCTCTCGCTGTTTTAACTTATGTATTGTTTCATATCTTAAATCTCTGAACTGTTAGCTTTGTCAACGTTGTTAGCTACAACGGTGCAAACAGTGACGGCGCGGCGCCCCGGCGCCTCCAAATCATAAGCCGGCGTCAAACCGTCATTGACAGTTGAGAAAATACGAGACATGTTTTTAAAGTAAGTACCGTTTTTTAATACCGCCATTATAACGCTTCGGTTGGCATTCCTGTATGCTGCGCTGTGTATCTACATCTGTTAGCAAGCCTAAGACACAACTACCGCAAAAATCGACTGGATTTTCATTTGTTTGTGAGTATTTAAAATAACGCCGACAATTGACTATCTAGCTACTATGTAGCTGAAGATGCCGATGTGGCAAAAGCATGCTCCTGCGACCATCAGTGTCAGTGAGTGCAGTTCGATGGAAGACGACGTTAGTGAAGTCATCGACTCTACTGCACGGACCAATACAACAATGGATCTATCGAAATGTTGTGAGAATAAACCCTTTCTTTCAATAAGCCCCATAGAACATTGTGACACACGTTGAATTAATGAGATTGATTGAAGAGGAACTGTTGTTGATACCTCGGCAATTTTTCAAAAACGCTTAGGACTAATTTTTGGTTTCGTTGCCATCAGTGCATATCCTAGTAAGTGGCTTAATGTGTTACTAAGACATATATATTCATTGGAAATTAGCTGAGTATGCAGGATTACTGCGGCGGGGGTATTATAATTTTTGTCACTGGTTTACACATTTTTGTTTACATAACTGTGGTGTAAATAAAGGATTAAAATCATCTGCTATTTGTTCTCTCAAGTGATCAAAACTTTGCGGTTTCACAGAAAACACATTACATTTTTTCCTTTTAATCTATTAATGATCTAGTAGGCATGCCACTCAATACACAATGCACAGAATACTCGCCACTCGAAACTAGATTAATGCTGCATGCAATACCAGATAAGCAATTAAGAGATAAACAGGGACTCATCTGGTCTGCAGCGGTTAACTGAATTTTGCTGCACCCTGTATTTTGAACAAGTGTTACTTATCAAATGATAAAAGTAATAAATAAGAGGTGATAAATGCCAATATTCCAATATTTTTTTGTAAGAAAATATACAGATAAAGTTTGTATATCTCCCTTGTACTGACATCTAGCCATGAGTTCTATAATATGTTTGCTACATAAAAACTTTAATTTTGTCATTAAATTAACTTAATACTCATTTGTTAATTTTTTCTGTTAATTATTCTGTTTATGTTTTGGAATCATGGATATGTTGTTTTAAAACACATTTGGTCAAAACTTAGTAAATGGTTTCGTGGACTTAATTTATTTATCTCTTCTAATATATAAAAAACCGTGTCAGAGTGTTTGTAACAAAACTCCTCCGAAACGGCTTGACCGATTCTTAAGAAATTTTGTGTGTATTTCTGAGAATAGGACGTAAACCATTTTTATTTTTTTGTTTCAATAGGCGAGTGAGCGAAGCGAACGAGCTCATATTAAAAATGAACGAATATTTCAAATTCAATGCCATTAGGACAGGACAACGTCTGTCGGGCCAGCTAGTGCGAGTGAGCGAAGTGAACGAGCTCATATTGAAAATGAACGGGTATTTGACATAAAAAAAATTCAATGACATTAGAACAGGACAACGTCTATTGGGCCAGTTAGTAATATATAAAATCCTTGTGTCACAGTGTTTGTAACAAAACTCCTCTGAAACGGCTTGACCGACTCTTATGAAATTTTGAGTGTATATTCGGTAGGTCTGAGAATAGGACGTAAACCATTTTTTTTTTTTTTTTTTTTTTGATAGGAAAGTGAGTGAAGCGTACAAGCTCATATTGAAAATGAACGAGTATTTGACATAAAACAAATTCAATGACATTAGGACAGGACAACGTCTGTCGGGCCAGCTAGTATTTATATAAATTGAATTGAATTGAATTGAAAATATCTTTATTTATAAAGTATACAATGGTATAAATCAAATGGGGTCATTATACTAAGTATCACTAACACCAGTTTACAATGTCAATAATCCTAAAATAGACATCTAGCTTTAATTCAGCAAAATCATATAAATGATTATCTATCAAATACATTTTTTGTAAGCTCTTTTTAAACTCCTCAAGATCACCTATGTCCTTCAATTCAACAGGTAACCTCTAGATAACAATTTTGCACCAGCACAAGATGTTTTTTGTTAAAGAATGCGAGCTTGTGGGGATTAATGGCAATTTTATTAGTGAATTTCCTTTGGAAAGTGAACTATTAGCATGACCCGCATGGTGAAACTTAAGCCCGGGACCGACATAGAAGTTCCTAACGTGACCCCCTGAACACGTTTTAGGGGGTCGTTCAAAATTGTATATATATATAGACATATGTGTATGCACTCTAGCGGTCGCATTTTTTGTCTGATTTACTTCAAATTTGGTAGGGACATTCCTTTCTATAATCAGTTGGACAAGTTCGTTGGGCAAAACAATCGGAAAACTCTAAACACCTTTTTTGGGGATTAATCTTTCAAATTTCGAGTTTTTGGGCCCAAATAGGGTCATAAAAGCCCCAGATGGGAAATTATTGCATTTAAAAAGATGGAAATTAGTGTGGCGAAACTTTTAAGCCCTCTCTCGTCATTCTAGCATAAATATTTACCGAGTTATTAAACAAAATTTGTATCGACCAAACACAGTATGTTGTCTTATGGGGATTTTACATTAGAAAAGCCTGTTAATCATTTTTGGTGTACTTTTATAATCCCCAAAACCTCACTCCTACTTTAAAGCCTGACTGGACCTTCTCCTAACCTTATAATGTGCAAAATTACATTCCCAGCATTGCAGGTAAATAGAACCAGGAGTATCAGAACAGCAAAAAAATCAATGTTTTCAGATTTGAATAAAAATTGGAATAAATGTATGTTTTTAACTGATTTTGAGTTTTTATAGTTTTTTATGTGGAAATTCACTTCCCTCACGTCAGCGTGCTGTGTGCGAACTCGTTTCTATTTCTTGTGAAATGAGTGACTGTTGCCTAGCCTGGGAACCAAATTGTTTTTGCACAGTTATTTTAAGTGGAGAGTCATATGAAAAACATAAAGACTATAGACAGTTATTATACCCAAACTAGAAAAATACTGACGAACAGACACCAAAATTCAGATTCAACATGGTACGTATTGCCCGTTTTTGAAAAAGGAGAATTCTATCCAAGTTCTGTTTTGATGTACCATAAATAGCAATACCAAAAGTAATTGACGCGATTCTATAAGTGCAAAGTAAAGAGTTTTTAAAGTGTTTATTGAACAAAATTTAGACATTCTATACAAATCATATATAACTGAGGTGACTTTATTTACTACATGATCAACGTGGAGATTAAATGACAAATTTTCATCTACAATTAGACCTAAAAATGTTGTAGAACTAACTTTTTTCAAAGCTTGATCATTAATTTTTATTACAGGATCTATAGAAGGTTTACTTTTTCCAGCTTTGAACATAATATAGTTAGTTTTTCTTGTAGTTAATAATAATTTATAATTATTTAAAAAATTGTTTATACCTGTTAGACTTTGAATAGCACTATTTTCCAAGTTATTTAGTATACTATCACTTATTTTTAAACTGGCATCATCTGCATATAGACACAAATTCTTTGATGGACTATTCAGAAATGAAAGTAGAATACCTCTTAAATAACAAAGAAACAACAGTGGGCCAAGGATTGATCCTTGCGGTACACCATGATGAATCTGAGCTAGTGAAGAATGGCTGCAAACTATTTGTTTTTTTTAAGTACTTTTTATCTCAACAAACTGTTTTCTATTTACTAAATACAAACTTAACCAATTTAAAGAATTGACACTAATACCCAGGCTTTCAATTTTGTTCAAAAAAAGTATATGAGACACACTGTCGAAAGCTCTGCTTAGGTCCAAGAAAATTCCTACAGTTTTCTCTGCTTTGTCTACAGAGTTTATGAATGAATTAATAAAATAAATACCAGCAGTTATTACAGATCGTTTTGGTCTGAAGCCAAGTTGTTCCTGACCATGCAAACATTGTGTTTCAATAAGGTAATTAACTAACTGATTGTAGGCTGCTCTTTCAAAAATCATTGAAAAAGAAGGTAACAATAATGACAATGGCCTGTGGTTGGAAAGATCTTTCAAATCACCTTTTTTGAAAAGAGGAATCACTTTAGCTACCTTAAGTTTATTTGAAAAAATACCGCTAATAAAAGATGAATTTACCTGGTGAACTAAGGGTTTAATTAGCTGTTTGCTTGCATACTTTATTACTGTCATATTGAAATCTCATCAAATCCTGTTGAAAGCTTATTTGGAAATGAACTCAATAATTTCAAAATTTCAGTATCTGTAACTGTTCTGAGTTTAAAAATTTAATTTGCAAAGTTGTTGAACCAAGGCAGAGCATCATTGTCACTTTGACCTCTTGTTACTAACTATGGAATGATTGACAGTTCAACATAATTAGAAAAAAATCATTAAAATAACTACTGATCTCTTGAGGTTCAACATTAGTCTCACCACCTGCTACAATTTCAATATTGTTAAAGGGTTTCTTTTTATTTCCAATTTCTGAATTAAGAATACACCAAGTTGTTGTTTTTTAGCGAATTTCCCCTATAGGGAAGAAGCTATTACCGTAGTCGGCATGGTAAGATCTAGGCCCAGGACCATGATAACTTTTCGTTTTGAGGTCCCCAGACCCCAAAAACACCATTCGTTCGATACTGTATATATATATATATATATATATATATATATGTGTCCGTGAGCACGATAACTCTCGTAAAAATGATCCGATTTTGACAAAATTTGGTATAAATATGTAAAGCAGCATTTATGACTTTAAGTTCGAAAACCAGACAGATCCACTTATCCAAAGGGGTATTTTGGGGGGGTTTTGTACCCCAAAAATGGGTTTTTTGAATTTTTTACATATAATTTTTGAAAAAGTCAAATTTTAGTTTTGACCATTCGATTCAGCTTAAAAAAACACACAATTTGGTATTTCGATCATTCCTCTACGTCAATTGGTTACCGAGATATTGAAAGTGCTAAACACAGTACGTTGTCTAATGTTATTCTTATGGACGAAAAGAAAATTTTGTTATCTCGCTTATTTATGAACGTATACTGACGAAACTTGGTATTCAGCTTCATCTCGTTGAGGTCTATTGATAATTGCTCCAAAAAATTGTTTTTGCATAATCCTGCCGTAGCAGCAAACCTGCGTACTCAGCCCCCATGTTATTCTTATGGATAATAATTAAATGCTCTGTCTCCCTTAATTATGAACATAAATTAATAATACCCCCGTAGCAGCAAACCTGCGTACTCAGCGAATTTCCAATGCATATATATGTATCTTAGTACCACATAAAGCCACATTCCAAGTTTCATCAATATACATTCATAAATAAACGATTTATGACATTTTAATTATTCTCCATAAGAATAACATGGCAGCTGAGTATGCAGGTTTGCTGAAGCAAGGAACACAAAAAATGGGGTTTTATACAAATATCAATATAACTCATGTAGGTAAAGCCACATACCAAATTTCATTAATTTATTTTCATAATGAAGGCAGATAACACGTTACTTATTCTCCATAAGAATAACATGGGGCTGAGTACGCAGGTTTGCTGCTACGGGAGCCTTGGGTAAAAAAGTGTCTTTTTGAGCAAATATCAATGGTCCACAACCAGATGAAGCCGTATACCAAGTTTCGTCAGTATAGGTTCATAAATAAGCGAGATATAAAATTTTTATTTTTCTCCATAAGAATAACATTAGACAACGTACTGTGTTTAGCACTTTCAATATCTCGGTAACCAATTGACGTAGAGAAATTATCGAAATACCAAATTGTGTGTTTTTTTAAGCTGAATCCAATGGGAAAAAATAAAATTTGACCATTTCCAAAATTATATGTAAAAAATTCGAAAAACCCATTTTTGGGGTACAAAACCCCCCCAAAATACCCCTTCGGATAGAGCGATCTGGCTGGTTTTCGAACTTAAAGTCATAAATGTTGCTTTACACGTTTAAACCAAATTTCATCAAAATCGGATAATTTTTACGAGAGTTATCGTGCTCACGGACACATATATATATATATATATATATAGATATATATATATATATATATACAGTTTCGAACGAATGGTGTTTTTGGGGTCTGGGGACCTCAAAACGAAAAGTTATCACGGTCCCGGGCCTAGGTCTTACCATGCCGACTACGGTAATAGCTTCTTCCCTATAGGGGAAATTCGCTAAAAACTGACTTACGACTTCACCTAGTTGAGTTATTAGCATAAAAACCCATTTTTTGTGTTCCTTGTTGCAGCAAACCTGCGTACTCAGCCCCAATGTTATTCTTATGGAGAATAATTAAAATTGTATATATCGCTTATTTGTGAATATATTTTTATGAAACTTTGTAAGTGGCTTTATGTAGTATAAAGACATTTATATCTCCATTGGAAATTCGCTGAGTATGCAGGTTTGCTGCGACGGGGGTATTACATTACTGGTTTCTTCAATTTTATTTTGATAATAAACTTTCTTTGTATTAATTAAACTTTGTTTGTAATTTTTGCTCAAAATGTTAACTCTATTAAATAGTTCTTGATCATTAGTAGCTCTAGCTGAATGACTTAACTCTATAATTCTTAACCTATCTTGTTTTATATCTTGTGTTTTATCCAACTTTTTTTACTATTTCTTGAATTTTTCATTACTTTTGGAAAACAAATATGAAAGTAGTACATAAAAGTCTCGTGACATATACATCAAACTTGATATCAATTTTGTAGGCGAAAAAGTGCTCACCATTGTTACGATTCAGTGTTTCCACTTTGAGGGAAATTTTCCCTTTCGAGGGAAAATCAGCCCCAAGAGGGAAACTCAAAGGGAAAAAGGGTTTTGAGGGAAATTATGGGAAAAATTAAAATGATTACTAAAATTGGGAAAAAGTAAAGCAACAGGTCATAAAATAAGAAATACATAATATTTATAATGCTACATTTATTGCTGTATTAAATTGCCAAAATTGGCTTACATAAACTGCTAAAAGTTACAAACTTTAAGTTGTAATTAACCTAATAAATAACATAATCTTCCTAGAACTTTTACGTTTAGCATTAATTGTTTTACTAGCTTAATTCGCTTCCAATACCGCAATTCCGCCTTAAGTTCAGCTGATAAGTATTTCTGCCAATAAAGAAAGATAGCCTTTAAACAACGAAGTTAACATATCTAGAGCTCTCGCCTGAGGTTAAAAAGTAAAGCCTACATTATGGTCGACCACCATTTTCCCCTCTATCCCCTCTGCTCACATGGCAACCAACATGGTAAACATAATATGTATTCGAATCCTCTGTTCAAAATTTTTGTTTTCAGCTGACAAACAGATAACTTGTGAAGGGAGGATTTGATTGTTTACCTGAGGAAAAAGGCTGTCAGCTTGTAGGCTTTAATTTTTTTAGCCCAGACGAAAACTCTAGATATAATTAAGGTAGATAATGTAACCAAGTATTTGTAATGTTTGAGTGCATATGCTTGATTGTCTGCTTGCAAAATCATCCCAGCAGCAGCTCAAATGATCTCCTTCAAGTAGCCATAATAAATTATTTTTGAGTCAATCAAGTGATTTGAACAATTAACGTTCCTTGTAAAAAAGCTAGTGTTTGTTAATTCAAAAGTTGTTGTATTTGAAGCAATTTATCAAAATCTGTTTAAATGTTTAAAATAAATTGTATATTTGTTAATTTCAATGTAATTTAGTAAAAGAAAGAATTTGGATTACTCTTTTTGGTTTAGCAGCCGATACAATTACAATGTACGGGGGTGTAAGGTCATGGAACAACTTCTATCTGCTAGAGGTACTCGTACACGACTTTATTTTATTTGGATATTTAAGTCATTTTATCTTAGAAATTTGTTTATGAATTTGTTATCAACAAATAAATTGGGTTTTGATTTTATCCAAAATTAACGTCTCAAATTTTGAGGTTTTGAAAATATAGACAAGTTAGTACACTTAATTTCTTATACTGTCAGCTACCAGTACACCTTAAGAAGTGCTAAAATAAGTGAAAACTGTGAACAATGAGGGGAAAAAGAGGGAAATTTTTATGAGCAGTGAGGGAAAAAAAGGGAAAATTTAGTTTAGATAAAGGGAAAAGCTCAAGGCGAAAGTGGAAACACTGGTTACGATTAGAATGATGGACAAATGGAAGGTCTTGTATATGTAAACAAAAATCATTTAAGTTTCAAGACTTTAGTTGAATATATTTGTAAGTAATTATGTCCTAGATGTTAGAAAATATAAAAACTAAGCTCACAGTTCTCGCACTGCGATAGCTACGAACATGCTACTTGTCCTTTTCGTAACAAGATGATCAGTTGATTGATAGGTTATGTTAGACAAAATAAAAACCAATAATAAGCTTATTACAGCTAATATCTGACTACCATAATAAGCTAAAACAGTATAAAATATGCTCTCAAAACCATAGTGTACTACACATCAATTATGGAGTTTGGCAGCTGCCTAGGAGCAAAACAAAAACAAAAATTAAATGATAACTAAATACCCCCATAACTAAATACCCCCGTCGCAGCAAACCTGCCTACTCAGTGAATTTCCAATGAATATATATGTCTTAATATTACATTAAGCCTCTTACCAGAATTCATAATAAATATATTCATAAATAAGGGATATTTCAAATATTCATTATTCTCCATAAGATTAACACATTAGGGATGAGTACGCAGGTTTGCTGCAACAAGGAACACAAAATAATGGGCTTTTATATATCAATAGAACTTATCTAAGTGAAGTCACATACCAAGTTTGATCCATATACATTCATAAATAAGCGATATATAACATTTTTATTATTCTCCATAAGAATAACATGGGGACCGAGTACCTAGGTTTGCTGCTTCGGGAACCATAGGCGAACAATTGGTTTTTGGTTCAAACAACAACAAACCACAACCAGATGAAGCGATATACCAAGTTTCGTCAGTTTATGTTCATAAATAAGGGAGATATAAAATTTTTCTTTTTCTCCATAATAATAACATTGGACAACGTACTGTGTGTAGCACTTGTAATATCTCAGTAACCAGTTGACGTAGAGCAATGATCAAAATACCAAATTGTTCGTTTTTATAAGCTGAATTCAATAGTATAAATTAAAATTTGATTTAAATAACAATTACATGGGAAAACTCAAAAAAAAACATTTTTTGGGTACAAAACCCCCAAAAAACCTTCCTTCGGATGGTGCGATTTGTCTGGTTTTCGAACTCGTTCAAATAAATGGTACTTTACATATTTGTACCGAATTTTATTAAGATCAGACTTTTTTTACGAGAGTTATCGTGCTTATACATATATATAGATAAAAATTTGAACGAATGGTGTTTTTGGCATCTGGGGACCTCAAAACGAAAAGTTATCATGGTCTCGGGCTTAAGTCTTACCATGAGACCTACGGTAATAGCTTCTTCCCTATTGGGGAAATTCGCTAAAACCCGTTAGTATCACTGTTTTTGATTATTTGTTAAGCGAATGGTTTAACAGTCGGTCTTATCAGTGGTACTTTAATCTTAAATATTTAGAATTAGCCTAGGCAGTAGTGTTGAGTTAATGAAATCACTGTTGCGTTGCTTCACCTTGTGCAATGTGGGTGATGCATGTGCGTATGCCCTAGCCTATGGTCCTTCCCCCCCTTCTACAACCCTCCCTCCTCCCACGCTACTACACCCATTGGTTGCACTTCCGCAAACGCCTGGTGGAACAATCAAATTAAAATAATCTATATAAAATATCGATATACGTCCTTAATGTTTTGATATTTCAATATGAATATATCGGATAAGTCGATACAGCCATAGAACAACTATAGTAGTTAGTGTACAGTACAACTGACTTATTATAATCGTAATAAGTTTTAACATATATTTTTTACATTTCATTACAATTTTATTTACATTGCATTTTGTTTGGAAAATGGCAGAATTAATTTAAATAATTAGCTATCGTTTTCTTTATGAAAATGTTTTGAACAATGAATAAACCACTGTAGTTTTGTGGTTTAGCCTAAAATGCAGTTTAATTATAAAATCAATTAAATGCAGAGTTTGTAACGACAATGTCTAGATGAAAATCAAGCATTATTACTATTTATTTTTTGTAACAATCTGTATTTTAAATTTTTCAATCTGAGAGTATGAGCAGTGTATTATACTTTAATGTTCAAATCACTTGTTCTCCCTGACACCCATATAAATCTGGGGGTGATTTCACATTGGAAGTGCTAGATCAGCTTAACGTAAAACCTAGTAATGAATGTTGATGAATGAAAGTACTCTCGTTACAGCTATAGAGGAGGGTAGGTAGGTACATTATAAATGCTGCTATTGATTTTATCGATTAAGTTATAAATTCAGTCGATAAAGGATAAAAATCTATTGGAATATTTTTAGATTTAACTAAGGCCTTTGACAGTGTGTCCCATAAGATGCTATTGAATAAAATAAAAAATTTAGGAATTGATGACTTTGAAATGGTTTGATTCATATTTAACACATAGATCACAATTTGTTGAGATAAAAAACTTGCAAAATAATCAACAAGTCTCCAGTCGTTCATTTCTTGCAGTAATTCAACATGGTGTTCTGCAAGGTTTACTATTAGGACCTCTTTTATTCCTTTGCTACATAAAGAGCCTGCCACAAACAATTTCAGACAGCCCTTCTCGTGAATTATTCCTTTATGCGGATGATGCCAGTTTAAAAGTTAGTGACTCATCGTTAAATAATTTAGAACTAGAGTCCTCTAAATAAATGTATAGCTAAATTAAATAATTTTATAAATTATCATCAGCTATTATTAATACAAATAAAAGTAACTTAATTATTTTTACAGTAGGCAAAAGTAGAAATCCAATTAATCCAGTAATTAATTAAAATAATAAAAGTCTTCAAAAAGTAACCTCCACAAAGTTTTTGGGTTTGATTCTAGATCAAAATCTTTCATGGAATTTACAAGTCGATCACGTTATTGACAAAATAACTTCGGGATTGTACGCTATCAACAGAATGTCAAAATTTTGCTCTATAGATACATTACAAATTATGTATTTTGCCCTCATTGAATCGTCCATAGCGTTTGGGACAAGTTTATATAGTAGTACATTAAAGCATAACTTAGGCAGAATACTTATACTCCAAAAAAGGGCTCTACGAATTATATTAAACTTTAACAGGGACACTTCTGTTCGAGATCACTTTCCACCAATGAGTATCATGACGGTTTACAGTCTTTATATATACCATACGATATTACATGCAAAAAAAAACTCTCAAATGCTAACAACATGGTACATAGGCTAGGGGATAAACACAATTATCTCACCAGATTCAAAAAATAAAATTGCTATTGATCCCCATTAATTAGAGGTTTTTAATAAAAAGGCAATTTGTGCAGGAAGCAAATTTATGGATAGACTGCTGGCTGCAGTGAGGACTGTTGATGAATTTAAAAATTTTAAGAGAAGATTAAAAGAATTTTTAACTGGTAAAAACATTGTACAATTTTGAAGATTTATAATAGTTTAGTACCAGTATTCAATTGTGTAATTAAGCAGCATTATCCTTAGTTTAGTTGTCTGACGCCATTCAATATATACAATGTGTACTTTATGAATAAAGTGATTTTCAATTCAATTCAATAGGCTTACTTAGCAGACTACTTTACTAACTTAGTTTGAACGAACACACATTGTACGGTATGTGGCATTGGTTCTGTTTTTGGCTTGGTTAAAATTAAATTACTATTTTTACTAACTACTGCAGCAGGTAGTTTTTGTGTGTGTCTTTTTCTTGTTGACTGCCAAGGGTTGATATTTCGGTAGTTGAAGCAGCTACGTAATACATTTTGGTAGTTACTGAATAAGCAATCTGTAAGTTATTAGCGCTGTATATGGTCTGCATCTGAAATGTGTTGTAACATGTAAAGAAATTAGCCTGATATGTTATTAGGTGTGTTTATTGCCTGCACACTGTAATAACTTCCAATCTGATATAGCTGCTAGTCTGATCAGTGGCTGAGCTGTCTAAGGCACTATCCTCCCTGGCCAGGGGTAGCAGATCGAGGATTCAAATCCTGGTTCAGTACATCGTTTTTATATGTAATTCAAGGAGAGTTCACCTGTCTATGACAAAGTTAAATAGGAGGACGAATCTTAGCCAAAAAGTGGATAGCTTGGGTCGAAGCTGACAGTATGGGTGAGCTTATCTGATCAGGCGTTTACTACTTTTTACCTGTCTTAATGTGTGTGTCTACCGGAAAGACTCTTTACATTTTTCTAATGTGCAGGCATTCAAATCATTGCAAAAATCAAAAAGAATAGGCTACAGATAAAAACCACTCCATTAGATCATTGCAAAAATCAGAATAGGCTACAGATAAAAACCACTCCATTGGATAATTGCAAAAATCAAAAAGAATAGGCTACAGATAAAAACCACTCCCTTGGATAATTGCAAAAATCAAAAAGAATAGGCTACAGATAAAAACCACTCCATTGGATAATTGCAAAAATCAAAAAGAATAGGCTACAGATAAAAACCACTCCATTGGATAATTGCAAAAATCAAAAAGAATAGGCTACAGATAAAAACCACTCCATTGGCAGTCAAAGGGTTAGTTCCATTGTTTGTGATTGAAATGTTTTAATTCAGATTTGAAGTATCGTGGAATAAAACATTTTTAATGTGTACTATGTGCCAATGTGAGGTTGAGAGAAAATGTGTGACTCTCCTCTTCTTCACTATCCTTCTAAAAGACACATCTAATCAGCAGTAAGCACTCAACTTCATGTACTGATAACTTCATGTAAACTCTGATCTCTCTGTTAACTTCATGTAAACTCTGATCTCTCTGTGCCTACTTGGTTGTTCTGTCAGGAATTATAGCTGTGTTTTTAAAGTATCAAGTTAAACGTGGCCTTTGCTTCTTTTCTTGGTCCGTATGGATTTGTTTCACCTTCAGGTAAAAAATTCATTCCATAATGTGGGGGTTTGGCATTGCTAGGCTTAACAGTGGAAAAATTTTAAAATTAAGAATTTTTAAAGCGTTCATAATCTTGTCTGATATTAATTTGTTGTGGTTGTAGGATGATTTAAGTTTGGTTCAAAAGGAAGCCAGTGACCACAACAGTATGGACACTGTCAACCATAAACTAAGTATTTACTGTACATCATCTGATTTTCTAAAAGCCACTGAAACTATATCTGAGGTAAGTGATTAGTTGTATTATATTTAAAATGTATACTGTTAGTCATTCCATTGACTATACACCTGTAGTAGACGGTAAATGCAATGTTAAAATCGGTTAAACAAAAAACAGCACAATTTATTGAGTGCAGTCGGCAACAGGGGCTATCGAATGTGTTTCCTCCTAGTAGACATTACGCAAACTACTTGGAATCGCATAGGCAGACGAACAGACAGAGCTCGCTTGATTGATGCTGGTGAAAGACGGTTATGATGTTGACACCAACTTTATTACAATTTTTTAACAGTTAATACAATACTATTTTTATTTCCCACAACCTTTGTTATTAGAGCCTTACAGCCTTTGTTAAATCGTATTAAAACTTCTGATTTGCGAGGAAAGCGAGACAGTTGTTTTATTAGCAAAATGAGATTTTAAAAACCCGCCACGGCCGAGCTGAGCTCGCCAATTGGCATGAGCCAGAGTTCCGTCCGCCGTTGTGTGCGATGGCGGAAATTTTTATCGAGTGCTGTCAGAACTGCGTGGAGAATCCCACCTCTTTTGTTATTAGATATCAAGTTTTTAGTTTAGTACAGGTGTATAGTCAATTGTCATACCTCCTAAGCCTGTTCCTCTAATTAATTGTTTAAATTAATTCCCTGTTGGTTCAATCGTTTATTTTAATATACAATTTTAATGTATGGTATTATTAATTATAAAACTAAATCACTTACTGTGAGACCGTCAGTCAGCTCAAATTGTTGCAGGTTGAAACTTAAGACATGTTTCGACGCAACGGCGTCATCATCAGCTCCTTAACGGTGTGAAGTTGTAGACCAGATGGCTTCGTCAGAAAAATTAAAAACACAACACAGTACATTCGCACAGACACGACGATTACACGAAACGAATATTACACTTAAACAGTTAGACAGGCCTGTCGACGAAAACATGATCATGGCGCGGGCAGGGGACAGACTGGTCTAGTTTCCTTACCCGGCGGTATATCATCCTTATCAGTCTGGAGGGGGGCGGGGAGGGTTGTATGGTCTTTTGTTGAGATAAGAGAGTTAAAAATGGAATGGAAGTTAAAAATGGGAATGGATTTCCCACATCTCTTTGGAAAATAGTTACAGCCTCAGGAACTCTTGTGACTTAATAAATAAAATTCAGGATTTTAATGTAAAACCACATCACACTTTAACATTGTTTGATATAGTCAATCTATATACCAATATTCCTGTAGATGAGACCTTAGAAATAGTATCAGAACACCTCAAGTCATCGAACCTGCTACCTGAAGCAGTTAATGAATTAATGATTTTGCTTAGAGAAATACTGAAACAAAACTATTTCACTTTCGATAACAAATTCTATCATCAAACGGACGGCCTAGCCATGGGTTCGCCCTTATCCATCTTTCTTTCTGATATCCATCTCAGTCATATTGAAAATAAATATATTATGTCTGACCTAAACAAAAACCGAGAGAAAATACTATTTTACCACAGATATGTGGATGATACGTTAGT
This sequence comes from Allygus modestus, assembly GCA_963675035.1. Lineage (NCBI taxonomy): Eukaryota > Metazoa > Arthropoda > Insecta > Hemiptera > Cicadellidae > Allygus > Allygus modestus. The sequence goes on from OY776112.1 coordinate 295,843,528, forward strand.
ATTGTTCAATGGAAACACAAGGCAGCTTAACATTCTCCATAGTTACCTAAATAAATTAGCACCAAAATTAAATCCTGGAGCTGGAATATAAAATCCGATTGAATTTTCTTGACTTGACCCTGGACAAAAGCAATGGCAGATTTAATTTCAGTATTTATAGAAAACCAACTACTACTAGTCAGACCATCCACGCCAGCTCATACCATCCTTATTCACAGAAAATGGGTGCTTATAACTCAATGATACAACGGCTACTTAACATACCGTTGAGCGATGAACAATACATCAGAGAAATGGCGATAATAAAATACATCGCACAAGCCATGGGTATGTAACAAGCATGGTGGACGACTAATCTCAAAACACAAGTCGAAAATTAATAGAGAGAGAGAGAGTGACCTTAAATAACCATGAAATCGGCGCTAATAATAGTGAAACCACCAAATATGTCTGTGTGGAATGTAGTAAGACCGTAAATCATGTACTCCAAAAGACAATGAAAAACTACAACTTAAAACTAACTTTCAATACAAACAACCGAATTAGAAATATACTCAAGGCTAAGAATATAAATTTAAACAAAAATGAAAAGACAGGAATTTATAAGCTAAAATTTGCCGAATGCCCTAGCCTCTGCATTGGTCAAACTGGGCGGGGGTTCAACACCAGATATAAGGAACACCCGACCCTAAAGCATTGAAACAGAAATCCACTTTTGGCCAACATTTAATTTATTTCAATTACACAGTTGGTGAAATTGATGATAGTCTGGAAATACTACACATTTGTAACAAAGGCAGGAAAATGGATACATTGGAGGAGTATGAAATATACAAACATTTCAAGAACAATAATCCGCAAGAAATCATTATCAATTAAAAATTAAAATTCAACTCCCATTCCATGTTTAACTCTCTCATCTCAACAAAAGACCATACAACCCTCCCCGCCCCCCTCCAGACTGATAAGGATGATATGCCGCCGGGTAAGGAAACTAGACCAGTCTGTCCCCTGCCCGCGCCATTATCATGTTTATGTTGACAGGCCTGTCTAACTGTTTAAGTGTAATATTCGTTTTGTGTAATCGTCGTGTCCTTGTGAATGTACTGTGTTGTGTTTTAGCGAATTCCCCTTATAGGGAAGAAGCTATTACCGTAGTCGGCATGGTAAGACCTAGGCCTGGGACCATGATAACTTTTCGTTTTGAGGTCCCCAGACCCCAAAAACACTGTTTTTTCGAAATATATATATATATATATGTATGTGACCGTGGGTGCGATAACTCTTGAATAAACGGTGTCAGGAAACTGACACATACTTTCTCCCTTTTAGCACAACTTTAATGAATAAATTACTTTTTATTTACTAAATATAAAATATAAAGCCTGGTCGAATGTATAGAAAATCTTGTAAATAAGTTGTTTTCAAAAACATCCACCCAAATCCCTGTTTTGGAGGCACTACAGAATCCACTGCTACACACGTGGTTTTAAGAGGGTAAATGCCCCCTATTCCCCTCCCCCCTTGTTATTAAGGGACAATATATTTCAAATTTCCTCTGTTGGTCAATGCAAACTTGACAAGAATATCAAGTTTGAAAGACATTTATCAGTAAATAAGAGAGAAGTAGTAAATTTTGTATTCCCCATAAGAATAACATTGGACAACATACTGCGTTTACCGCATAATGAAAATATAAATTTTCTCTGCAACCAGCAATTGTAGAATAGTAATTCAAAACACTAAATTATTTAGTTTTTTGAGGTCTTTTTAATGGTGAATAGTAATGTTTTTTTATATGTATATTTTTATGAAAAGTCAAAAACACCAAATTTTGTATGTTTAAGCCCTATAATTTCTGAACCCGAATTTTTACAGAAATGCGGGTGGTGTCATTTTGTTGGAACACTAAAGTTCTACAAAGGACTTAAGTTTAATCAAAATCATTAGAGCCGTTTTTGAGAAACTTTGACTTTTTGTGGTTTTTGGCGGTTTTTGGGGGATAAAATCAACCCTTAAAAATCAAAAATTCAAAAAATGGAAAAAACGCCTGGAGATATCGTGAATTAGTACATACATACCAAATTTCATCAAAATCGGTCCACTGGTGTCGTCTCTAGCTCTGTACACATCCATACAGACAGACAGACATACAGACAGGCAGACATACAGACAGGCAGACATACAGACAGGCAGACAGACAGACAGACACACAGACAAACAGACATCACGTAAAAATCACTTTTTTGGATTCAGGGAGCACCAAGACGAATATTTTCACCATCAACTCAAATTCAAAAATGTTGACGAAAACAATACTTTCTCCATATACTATGTATAAGGGGAGAAAGTAAAAAGGTCCTATTTTGATGAAATTTTGTATAAATGTGTAAAGCAACATTTATGACTTTAAGTTCGAAAACCAGCCATATTGCTTTATCTAAAGGGGTATTTTGGAGGGGTTTTGTGCCCCAAAAATAGTTTTTTTGAAATAGTCAAATTGTATTTGTTACCATTAGATTTAGCTTAAAAAAACACACAATTTGGTATTTTGAACACTCCTCTACGTCAATTGGTTGCCGAGATATTGAAAGTGCTGAACAGAGTAAGTTGTCGAATGTTATTCTTATAGAGAATAAGAAAAAATTATATCTCGCTTTATGAACGTATACTGACGAAACTTGGTATACGGCTTTATCTGGTTGTGGTCTATTGATATTTGCTAAAAAAAAACAATTTTTTGCTAAAGGTTCCCGTAGCAGCAAACCTGCGTACTCAGCCCCCAAGTTATTCTTATAGAGATTATTAAAATGCTATGTCTCCCTTAATTATCAACATAAATTAATAAAACCTTGTATATGACTTCACCTAGTTGAGTTATATTGATATTAGCCTAAACACCCATTTTTTTGTTCCTTGTTGCAGCAAACCTGCCTATTCATCCTCCATGTTATTCTTATGGAGATTAATCAAAATGGGATATATCGCTTATTTATGAATGTATACTGATGAAACTAGGTATGTGGCTTATCCTACTTGACTTATATTGATATTTGCATAAAAACCAATTTTTTATGTTCCTTGTTTCAGCAAACCTATGTACTCATCCCCAATGTTATTCTTATGCAGAATAATTCAAATTGTATATATATCGCTTATTTGTGAATATATTTTTATGAAACTTGGAATACGGCTTTGTGTGGTATTAAGACATATATCATGCATTAGAAATTCGCTGAGTACGCAGGTTTTCTGCGACTGGGGTGTTTTATGTATTTTAATTTTCTGACGAAGCCATCTGGTCTACAACTTCATACTGTTAAGGAGCTGATGATGACGCCGTTGCTTCGAAACATGTCCTAAGTTTCAACCTGCAACAATTTGAGCTGACTGACGGTCTCACAATAAGTGATTTAGCCTTATAATTTAACAGCTCAGGGGCTACTAATATGGATTTTAATTATTAATTAATTAATAATTTCATAAAGTTTTAACATTTTTCTCTCGCTTATATGATTTAGTTAGTAGGCCTATCTAGAAAAGAGGCATTTCTAAACTGGTTAAATAACTTTTAGGCCAACAGTAATTACATTTAATTGTTTTAAAACAACCAAATGATTATTAAAACTTCCTAAATCTGTACCAAACTTACTTTCTAATAAGGGAAAAAACTTAAATAAATGGTAAAATACCCGTTATAAAGCCATTTGTCACTGGCTTCCTTTGAAGGAACCAAACTTAAAATCATTCAACTTTTGTTTAAAAGTAAGAGAAGAAAGTAGGGACCAAAGTAGAACGATAAAATGTTTTATTGCTCTAATAAATTTTACTAGTGGCTTCAAGGGCCATAGCCCCTAACCTTTCTCCAATACTCTGCCAAAACATACCGGTTCGTAAACATTAGACATATTTAATCACATGCTCTAATGTAAACAAAGCAGACATTTTTAAATTCCCATGCTTTTCTTATGGGGGATGTTTTACGTTATTTCTCGTTTGCTGGTAAGATTCTAGAAATACTGCTATTTTTCCCGAAATCCTGGGATCGAGACCTTTAATTTGAGCCGTCTCCCATCATCCTGCAATTTGCCAAACTCCCACAATTTTGAATTACAAATTTCGCTTACAGAATTATGTATAAAGATAAAATTACATAAATTCATCATATTTGAAAATCTGTCTAGAAACAAAATTAACAACTCCAAAAACAAAAATAATTTCACTGGTAGTTTAGGAATTCATTGAGGCTCTAAAAGAATTGTCTGGTGAGAAAGATACTCAGTCTTTTATGAAAGTCGGTATTATTTATCATTGTTTATTACCTCTAGATTATTAATGAGTTTGACAATATTATTGGATTGATAACTTATTTTATAGCGCAAAGATTAGTAAAGATGAAGTACATTAAAAACCAAGGTTCAGAGAAACCATATTTTTTTTCTGAAGATATAATGCTGACAAATTTAAAGACTTGAGAGTTTACAGTAAGATTTCTAAAAGAAAATAAGCTTAACTCATGATATAACTTGTATTATTTGTATTATTTTGGAGTATTACTTCCAATTTAAATAAATAGTTTTTGTATTTCTTACAGGACCTAGCTATTGTAGGTTTACCGCCCATTGTTAAATACGAAGAGAATGACCCTGTGCCGACTGTGGTGTCCCTCGTCAATACTGTCTGGGCCCTGCTGCAACAAAGGCAACGGCTCATCGATGGCAAAAGAGATTTGGGACAAAGAGTTGCTAGTTTGACTCAAGAACTGCTTTATCTGAAGGTACGATTTTATTCAAAGAATACCTTTATAATTTGATTCATGTTGAAAAATCGTTGGTTTATTAAATGTTTTAAAATGTGAAAATAGTTAAATATAATGTAAATATAAGAAGGTAACAGAATGAAAAAGCCGTTGATCATTTGATCAGTCTGACTCAAAAGAATTAAAGCTATTGAAAATTTAGGTTATAATTTTGATAATGAATTATATTAATGTGCTTGTTCCTGCTACCAAGCGGAAAATATATAAACAACTTGAACGAAAAACCGGAAAATATATAAACAACTTGAACGAAAAACCGGAATGCAGAAATGTATACCCCATTTGCATTTGCAAATTTGAAGACATAGGCTAAAGAAGCAGTGAGTCACTAGATTTATACAATTTATTTATTTATATCAGTGAAATAAGTAAATCGTTTACCTGTGGTTTCAAATAGGCAATATTTAACAGGTTATATTTTAATATCAGGTAAATATTTTTAATACGCAACCTGAAGGTGAAGGTCAGTCAGTTTGTTTAGATGACTTTTTGTAATTTTTCAACAAGTCCCATACTGACAAACACATATGTTTAGCTCATTTATTAATCTTTTCTACACAGTGGCGTGGATACGAAGGGGAGGGGGATCAGGAGGATATATCCCCCCTTGTATCTTGGAAAAATTAAAATTTCTATCCTCCTGAAATTAAGCTTATGATTTTTTATTAAAAAGAATACTGTTACTGAAAAATATAATATATAGGTGTGCAATATCTCTAAAATATCTTATTTATATTAACCCTCCGAGTGATGCGAAAATTTTACCAGGTGTGCTGTCAGTGATACACAGTTTTACCAGAATTTGCAAGGGTCTTTTGAAAAATTCACAGCTAGGCAAGGAATATTGGAAACCTATTGAATCTCATATTCTTTTTATTTTTGAAAGGGAAATTTGAAAAATGCAAAAATGTAGATTTTCAGATGGATAATTTTTGAAATAAATATAAAAAATTGGAAAAAATTATATTTGTTTGTTTGAAACGTCAAAAGTAAAGTCGTACTACATCCATGCTGATATTTTTATGGTAAAACCAATATTTACCCTATGTGTAGAATGTATTTCCCTACACAGAAATGTATAAATCTTAAAAACAAAAACCGTATATACAGGGTGTCACAAAAATCCGGAACTGGCTATACATAACCATATTCTACATACAAAAATAAATCAAAAATGTTCAGTAACATTTTTTCGATTTCAACTTCGTGTAGCTGCTATCCGCCATTTTGTTTTTTTCACTTAAACATTTCTATTTCCGTAATGGATTAATGTATCAAGTAAAAATTTGGTATGGAGCTTTACAGGATAAATGTATAAATCCACAAAAAAAATATTTTTTTCCGACGTTCATTTTCAAAATGGCGGCCACTTTAAATTTTTAAAGTCAAATTCCATGAAAACTAGCAACTGAAACAAAATTTTACAAGATATACAATTTAAAGCACTTTGTAATTCAAATCTAATGACATTTTTACTGTAAAAATCGGTTAATAAATAAAAAAGTTATGGAAATTTTTTATAATAAATTTCAATGTGGCAGCCATATAACATTTTCAAAGTCAAATTCCCTAATGCATTTGACCAAGTCCTTTAAATTTTATGTCTTGTAAAATTTTGTTTTAGTTGCTAGTTTTCCAGGAATTTGACTTTGAAATTTGTATATGGCCGCCATTTTGAAATTTATTATAAAAAATTACCATAACTTTTTTATTTATTAACCAATTTTTACAGTAAAAATGTCATTAGATTTGAATTACAAAGTGCTTTAAATTGTATATCTTGTAAAATTTTGTTTCAGTTGCTAGTTTTCATGGAATTTGACTTTACAAATTTAAAGTGGCCGCCATTTTGAAAATAAACGTCGAAAAAAATAGTTTTTTTGTGGATTTAGACATTTATCCTGTAAAGCTCCATACCAAATTTTTACTTGATACATTAATCCATTACGGAAATAGAAATGTTTAAGTGAAAAAAACAAAATGGCGGATAGCGGCTAAACGAAGTTTAAATCGAAAAAATTTTACTGAACATTTTTGATTTATTTTTGTATGTAGAATATGGTTATGTATAGCCAGTTCCGGATTTTTGTGACACCCTGTATGTATTACATTGAATAATTCAAAAAAGGTTAAAATAACTATGTTTTATGCAATCAGTTAGATGAGCCATAAAACCAATAACAATAAATGAATAAAATAAAACATAAATTGTATTGAAGGTTATAAAACTATAAATAGAATGATATAAGAATGAACAGTGTAAAAAATCATATTCATAACATTATACCAAATTTTTTATAAACATTTTTTCTAAAAAAAAATTGTACTATTCAAAGTTAGATACATTTTTTGTTACACCTAATAATCCAAAACTAGTCAACCTGTGCGGAATTCTGCACTGCGAACCAAATCTTGTCAGCTGATCAGATGTTCTTTTGTTTACGTTTTCACTCCTGTCAAAACAAACTAGACCTCGTGCGGATCTTCGTGAAGCCTGGGTGTTATTGGTTAAAGTAGTTTAAACCGGTTTTTTTAGGTTGGGGGTGAGTGATTGACATCTGTTCTTAGTCTGTTGACTAAAAATCGCTTGTGAGACTCAACTGTTACGTGCCAAACCAAAAACATTGCAACCACGAAGTGATTGTTGTGCAAAGATCTTAGGTTAACATTGTTCCACACATCTTGCGAACAGGCCTGAACATTCGGCCGAACATCCTCCCGAATGTTCATGGAACCTTCTGTCCCGTGTATTTGCTACCAGTACACTAACAAAGGCGAATTAGGGCGAGCGCGATAGTGTACTCAGCGTGCTCGTGTATGCTCGGGATAGTTCGCCCCACCATGATTCGTGTTCGCCGTGCTCCGTTTTTGTCGGGTTTTTGGCACGAATGAAAAGAGACGATCGGAAGCGAATAGGCGAGCATGGTATTGCGTGGGCGTGTACTTGGTTAGTTCGCTGTGCACATTCGGTTGATTTGGTATAAGACTCGTTGTCGCGACTCGTTCCGAACATTCGGCGGGACATTCGAGTGAATCATTTGGCGATAGTGTACTGTTACCAAAAAGTTCGTGCAGCTCCCACACTTCTCGCGACTACTCAGAACATTCGGGGTTCGGCCGAATGTTCGGGCGTATTCGCGAGAAGTGTGGGACAGCCTTTATTGATTAGTCCTAACACAAATTATTTTGATTTGCCTTCAACCTAATGAGTTCGCTGTACCCATATGTTTAAACATTACTTTTATAGGAAAAATATTCAAATTACAATTAAACAATCAGCAAAAGCAAATAAACATTTTTAAGAGTTAAAAAACAGCTGATCGTACGAGAACAAATATTCCAAATACTAGCCAAATGTTTTCCGCAGGAATAGTATTATGCCACGTGGTATTGTAAACTTCCCCTCTAACGCTGATCCCCCCACTCTTCTGCTAGCACCCCCTACTCAGGCTTCACGAAGATCCGCACGAGGTCTATTCCCTTTATTTATCTTACATATTATTCAAATTTCCGAGAAGCGCTACATTTTTGGACCGTGGGTCTATTTTTCGTCAATAGCCGAATAAGCTTTAAAATGAGGGGTAAATCATGGAATTTGATAAAAGAATAAGGAAGATCTCGCGGACTGACAGTAAAACAGGCTAGAGAAATAATATATAAGGTGAGCTAATTACTGTAATTCTTTGTTAATTTCCCTACAGTAAAATATATAGTTATGTATAAATATATCTAGAAATAAAATTATTATCATATACTTTATAAGAAAGGATTGTTTATAGTAACAATCCAAATTGAAATAGTAATGTATACACACTTAATAGTAATATTTACGCAAAAGTAATTCAATAAATATTACTATTGGAGTATACACTACACGACACTAAACATATTTTATAACACACCAGGGATTTGCTCCTAAAACTCGAATCAACTTTACAAAATAAATTCACTTACACTGACACATGCGTCACATCACCATGGAAACAACATCGACACAGTTTCCGGTCAGCTGTCAGAGCGGACTCAATTTTTGGTCCGGGGCTACCATCCAGACAAATAGTGATACTACTTCTTTCTCTCTTTCCAATGAATATAAAATCAATACATCAAACAGATGTTTCAAGTATATAAATCGAGTTTTGCCGATTGACGGCTGCCGTCGATGTTATCAATTCCAGTAAACATTAAAAACTACTCATTTCTCATTTTACCACAAGTCTATCTAGAGGTATTTTGTCATTATATCGTATACGATGAGAAAGGAAATTTCCTAGTAATTCCAGTCCTACCACTCGCTTACGGATAGAAACAAAAATGACCTCACTCTGATTTTTTGAAACGTCATGTGTTTGGCGATTTTGCAACACAAACAAGGCGTAGTAAACTCGTGCGCAAATTGTCATTAAATGTAACTCAATTACGTTGATATATTGCTGCTAGAAGGTTCATTCATATAATAAAATGTAAGTTTAGAATGTTATCTTTCGATTCGTATGAAAATTATCCGGTTTCAAGTGCTTTTTCTATGTTTTTTGTGCATCTGAAAAAATCCGTCGGTTATCGACGGCTGCCGTCGCTCATCAATCCAACGAAGCACCTGGATATCGGCGGCTGCCATCGCTCATCACTCGGAGGGTTAAGAATGCTGTTCAGGTACAATAAATAGTAGGCCTAGCAGATGAACTGCACCGGCCCAGAATTGGGTATTGGCACCTCAAGAGCGACGTGGGTCACCGAACAGACTACCCTCACCCCCTAGTGGCCAGCTCGTCAGCTAGCGCACCTGACCTTGACCTTGACGTTTAGACAGTTTTAATGATGTGCTATAGATAGTGGCGCAAAAAATCAGTGCTTTAGGTGACAACAATGCATGTATAACTGTTACCACCCCTTGTAGTATGGCCACAGCCCCAGCAACATCAACCAGCACGTGAGTGTGGGAGTTTATCACCATCAGCAGAACTTGAGTGTAAGGGGCACGTCAATGATGTCTCTAATTTTGCATACCGGTGTCCGTGCTAGTCACGAACACAGTTTATTGTTTTGTATTCCCTAATGAGAAATCCCCCCCCTTTACAAAGGTCTTTCTACGCCACTGTTTCTACATATTCAAGGTGACTCCAGTTGTAATCATAGATCAATGTCTCTTTGATTAATTTTGGATGTGACATGACCACACTGTATGCAATCTTCATTCGATGGTTGTAGTCACTGCTCTGAGGAAACTACATGTTAAACTTAAACTACATTGACAGTTCACTGGTTGATTATAAACAGCTGTTATGATTCTTTTGTTTTGATTTTACAAGCTGACTTTCTCTCTATTAGCGAATTTCCCTTATAGGGAAGAAGCTATTACAATTCGGGTCACAGTGCTTGCATCTGGTTAGTGTATGCTTGAATGACTTTTCGCCTCTATTTGGCTTAGTACAGTTAGTGACAAGGGCGGTTCCAGAGAAGGGGCCATGGGGGCCATGGCCCCCCCCCGAGATTTTGGAAAATATATTTTTTTCTAACTGAAATTAAGTGGACTAATACAACTTTTATGAACTATAGCGATCATTTCCTATGAAAACAAACCATGAAAACAGCATTTTGCAAGCAACAAAGTATTTAGCCAGCTCTCAATGCCAGAACTCAATCGTATCAGAACCATTAATGTATTGACAAAGATGATTGGAAACACTGGCAGTGTCTATTCCTCAATCTTGAAATTCTCCTCTATCTCTCGCCCGTCGCGACCCTTTCGTCACAGGAACACGGACTAGGCCTTTGCGCATGCGCCAAAAATGAACGACTCTTGTTCCTTTGATTCTGTTCTATAAGTCAGATTACTGATTCGTGAATGATTTGAGCTCGAACTGGACCCATAATAATGCAACACCAACCAACACTCAACTCAATAGTACCATTCTCACGCATTTTAAGAGAGGTGCACAACAGATGCATACAAAAATTTAGGAAGTTATTAAACGAAAGTATAATTATTTTGTTCGTTTAGCCTAATTTTTTATTTTATAGAGAACTTTTATTGATGACTTATTTTAAATTTCTTTGGCAGTAAATAGGCCTATGTCTTTCAAAACATGAATCTGTATGGCTATGGCATTTTAATAATAGTTATATATTGATATTTTATAATCTGTTGATAAGCAAGAAATATTTATTAGTTGTAAAGCATTGCAATATGCACTGGACATTGTAAAATTAACTGCAGGTGAACGCTCATTCTTCACGTAAGAGGATGAACAAAGATTTGATTTACAAATAATATCCTACAATACATATTTTACTTGCAATATAATCCATGTAAAAGTGATTACAAATGTTAGTACATTCATTGCAATTACAATTTGTTATAACATGGTCAGAGTGGCATAAAAGTACCGATAACTCCAATGTTTGACCACAGTTAAAATGTTGTCAACGGTAACAGAGTCATATTCTGTAAGCAATTTAAAAGGACTGCCAAAGAGAATATGTAAAATGAATAAGCGCAAAACCGAACAATATATTTAAATAATACAAAGAGATTTGTACCGAATCCCGCTGAAATGGAAACAAAATTTCCTACGTTAAACTACTTAGACAAACACTGGTAAAAATTAATTTTGTTATTTATGATGTAACTCATCGTTCGTGAAATAAACCTAATAAAGAACCTAATAATATATGCTCTCCTGATACTTGATAGACAACACCAAAATTTATATAAAGGACCAGGATTTATATTATTAATGATGATACAACGGAGGGTCGTAAAAAGGGGGTTAAAATATTTTCTTAGGTAAAGTTTTGCGAGGAATCCGATGGTTCAATCAGATTTTTAATCGGACATACAGTAAAGGAGTTATATTATTTTACCAATTTCAAAGGGCCACCATACGGAAACCGTGTAAGTGGATAGGCCAGTTAACGAATTTGACCTCAAAATAAAAACAAATAATTCGTGTGCCAAATTTATAACTGTAATATACTAAAGCGTTCTTGAGTTATGTGACCAAAACACAAACAAATTGGAATGAAATTTGTTGTTGAGTATATGGACTCACTTCGTTCATCCAATTAATTTTAAGGCATAAACCACACAGTAATTATCATACCAGGTTTCACATGACTATAAAACAAGGTTTCGGAACGCTCGTACATCGACATAATACAACCTAACCCTCCTCCTCCCAGGAAATTTGTCATGTGACTGTTTAAATTGCTTTTACAGCTTGTCCTCTTTTCACAGATAGGGCAAATAAACTTGTTATTTTCCATCTTTATGCATCTCCGAACTCCAAACAACAATTTTTATTTACCACTTGCTTTGTACTGTACCACTCTTTCTTTGCCTTCTACGGAAGCGATTAGTGAGTGAGTGAGTAGTTAGAAACTTGAACTGAACAAGTTGTTATTTTACTTGTAGAACACAAACAAAAGAACAAAAGCCGTTCATTTCTGGCGCATGCGCATAGGCCTAGTCCTTGTTCCTGCATCGAAAGGGTCGCCTCCCGCCACGCACCAGTCGGTACTCCACTCACAGTATAGGGTCGAAATGGTTGGTAAAATGGTTTTTAGGCTTAACCTTCTCAACATTAAAGAAGAGTTAAGACTTGGGTAAGGGCAAGAATGGGAGAAACACGGCTCACGGATCTTTGCTTGCTTCTCGTTCCCAGAGCCCTTGAAGTGAACACAGATCAAATCATTTAAAGATTTTCGAAAAAGGGTGCCAGACGACTTGACTTTTTTTCATAAGGACGTATAGACACAATTTGGCAGTTCTTACAGTTTAACAGTTATTTTATTGTAAGCTATATTAATAAAACTTGTTTCTTCAACAATATTTTTTCTCTCAATTATCCAGTTTACAATTAAGAACATTATAACATTACAACTTCTTAGTTTTATTTATTGCCTTACTGCTTAGGCCTCATGCAAAATTTATATTCGATTCATATAAATAATAATATGCTATATTTTTTAAATAGTATATTATGATGTTTTATATTTGCTTCATAAAATATAAAATAATTCCCGGGGTAGACCAATGGGTTTCTCCTTACTTTGGGTTCTGCTCTCAATAAAATTTGAATATCAATTACAGTAGTAATTATTGCATTTTTCAATGAGCTCATTAACACCATCCTTGCAGACTCTTAAGACCGAAAGTAACTTTAACCTTAAGCAATATGGCCCCTCCCGAAAATCAGTCCTGGAACCGCCCTTGGTTAGTGATACAGTCTACTTTTGTCAACAGAAGCAAAAATCGCTTATTTAATTTTAGAACATTTGTTTTGGTTGTTTTAGCGAATTTCCCCTATAGGGAAGAAGCTATTACCGTAGGTGGCATGGTAAGAGTTAAGCCCGAGACCATGATAACTTTTCGTTTTGAGGTCCCCAGATGACAAAAACACTATTCGTTCAAATTTATGTATATGTATATATATATATATATATATGTGTCCGTTACCGCGATAACTTTTGAAAGAAACACCCGATTTTGATGAAATTTGGCACAAATGTGGAGAGGAGCATTTTTGACTTTAAGTTCGAAAAACAGATCGATCACACTATGGGAAGGGGGTTTTATGGGGGTTTACAATTTTCCAAAAATCGGTTTTTTGCAAATTTGACCCCAAAATGTTAAAAACACTCAATTTTGGTTATAGCCATTTTATAGAGCTTAAAAAACAAATAATTTAGTATTTTGAATCATTAACCTAGGTTAAGTGGTTGCGGAGAAAATCCAAAAAAACGTGTCCTATGTTAATCTTACGGGAAAAAGGTTTTTAGATTTTTCTCAGATAGTTTTACTAAAAACTTCACATTTCTGTTTATTAATGTGTTTAGCTCAACAAAACAAACATTTTGATGTTTTAATCGTTGTTCTACGTCCAACCATTGCAGAGATATTCAAAACGCTAAACACAGTACGTTGTCCAATGTTATCCTTATGGAGAATAAATAAAATTCTATATCTCGATTATTTATGAATGTGTATTGATGAAACTTGGTATGTGGCTTCAGCTAGTTGTGGTATATTGATATTAGCACAAAAAACAAGTTTTTTGTTGATAGTCCCCGTAGCAGCAAACCTGCATACTTGGCCCCTTGTTATTCATATGGAGAATAAGTAAAGTTGTATATCTCCCTTAATTATGAACCTACATTAAGAGAACTTTGTAAGTAGCTTCACCTGGTTCAGTTGTATTGATAATTGCAAAAAAAACACATTACTTATCTTCCTCGTTGCAGCAAACTTGCATCCTCAACCCTAATGTTATTCTTATGGAGAATAAATAAAATGCTATATATCACTTATTTATGGATGTATTTTTGTGAAACTTGGTAAATAGCTCTATGTAGTAGTGAGTCACATATATATGCATTGGAAATTCGCTGAGTACGCAGGTTTGCTGCGACGGTATTTTTGTTAATGTCTATTTTTATTTACGAGACATCTCAGTAGTTTCTCGCCTTTCCCAGGTGCCAAGCACCGTGAACTGATCTGTACCGTAGGTCTCATGGTAAGACTTAAGCCCGAGACCATGATAACTTTTTGTTTTGAGGTCCCCAGATGCCAAAAACACTATTCGTTCAAATTTATGTATATATATGTATATATATATATATCTATATGTGTCCGTGAATGCGATAACTTGAGTAAAAAACATCCGATTTCGATGAAATTTGGCTCTAATGTGTAAAGTGACATTCATGACTTTACCCAAGTAGCAAAACAATATTGTCTTAATATTGTCAACAATATTTTCCCAATCTTGTCATAATATTGTCTCAATAATTTTAAATATTTTCAAAATATTTTAAAACATTTTTATGAAACAAAATACATTTTCTTGACAATATTGTGGCAATATTGTTCAACATTGGTAAAATATTAAATGACAATATTGAACAATATTGAGAAAAGAAAAATATAATATTGTTCAGCACTATCTCAACATTGAAACAATATTGTACAACCATGGTTTAAACCTCAAGCAATATTTGGAAAATATTTAAAAAATATTGTTAAAACAAACAATTTTCCTATTAACAAAAACATTTAAATTTAAATAAATAATTAGTGACATTACAACATTTCAAAAAATATTAAAAAAAGTGCTGTTAACCTTTGTCAAAGGCTTTTGGTTACTCTGTTGGAACTGTTAAAAGCATATCAAATCAAAATGATACCTTAGGAGGTTATTTTGTGAGTAGAACTCCTCCCATAGTTTTCAACCAATTTCAATGTTCAAGGAAAAAATAATGTATAAAATAAGTTAATTAACAAATTAAAGGCACTGTACTTTTAATCAGTTAATAATCATAAGTAAATTAGACTTGTCCACATATTGTCTCTCTGCAATTTAGGTAGGTAAAGAAAAGAGAAACCAAAATTAGAAATGATATTTTTTATTCTATAGTTTAATGTCTTTTTCCACTAATAAAATCAAATAAAATGCACTGGTCTAAGCAGTCCTTTTAATCCCCTGTAGCTCCTCCAGCAGTTTCTTCTCGAAGAGCTGTCTTTCCTTTCCTGAAAAAAATATATATATACCTATGTAATTTGACACATATTGAATCATATTTTAATTTACTTTTATGTTATAATTTTATTTTTTAAATTATAGGTAAGTACAAGAGTTAAGGATATGTCAGCAAATACTCAGGTATTTTTGATATATTTACAACTATATTTATACTTCTTGAGGTGTGTGGTTGGTACAATTTTAATTCACATCGGATAGCTCAAGTTTGGATCATTCACATATTATTATTAGAAATAAATGTTTTAATTGTTTAATTTAGCAAGGTCTCTGATAATTCAAATTAATAGGCTATCAAAGTATTAGCAGATAAATTTCGGCAATCATCCTTATGGCGAGGGGAAAGTCCGTCGCAAAGCCAGGTGCTACGCGAAGACAACCCGTTAGTTTTCTTGATGGTGTTATTTCATACATTAAGAACAGTATTTCATTTTCTATTGGAGTACTGAAAAATAATTAAGTTACCATTTGTTGGTCCCTATTCAAGTCCAGTCCACAAGGTGTTAAAAGAGTCTGCAGTACCTCCCGCCAATTTGTATTTTAGTCCTATAAGGCCAAAATGTTAAATTCCTTAAAAATGTCTATTTAAAAAACGAGTAGTACGTTTCTTTAATCGGATTAATTTGAAACCTGTGTATACTGTTATAGTAATACTCTTAGGGATCCGTGAGGTTCAATTGTCCAGAAATTATCATTCACGAAAATTGTTCTTGTTTATCAAGTATTATTTTTTATTCAAAATAAAACAAATATGAACAGCATCCAACCACACAAAAGCCTAGTTATTGTTGTTTTCTTTTAAAATACACATGAAGCTAGAAATTTTAGGACAAAAGGCACCGAGTGTTTGACTGTTAGCGATTTAAACATTGGTCTCATAGTACTAAAATCCAAAATGGTGGGAATTCTGCAGACTCTTTACGCCCCAAAAGGATTAGGTATTGGTTGAAATCGATTGCCTTGTATCATCTTTTGTGTATATTTTACCGTCTTGTATGTAAGTACAGTATAAGTGTAAATATACTTTAGAGTTGTAAGACTATTTTATTTATCCTGTTTAGTTGTAACAAAACGTATCATGCTAATACAAAAATTATTTAAAAGATTAGGCTAATGTAGCAGACATTGGGCACTGCTGAAACAACAACAGTTTAAAAGTGAGGAAATTAAGAACGTTTAAGAACTTTCACTTTTGTTTCATTGATAATTTTGTTTCACTGGTATTAAATATTTCCTTACTTATTCAAAAGTAGAAACTCAATTCCTTTAATCTTCTAAATGAAAGCCAACGACAAAATTAAATAAAATACGTTTTATTGCAGACATTTTACTACAGTTTTCATTTGATACCAATCTATATTATTATACTCTTTATTTGCTTTAACGCTTTAATATGTTGCTGATCAATAAATTTTAAATGATGGGTAGGCTACTCTGTTCAAAAGACTGTAACTATGAACTCAACGATGATAAAATTTAATTTAATTCTTACATTTTATCCAACTTCGCCTGCGACTGCGCCAACCAGGTTGCAGCCGAAACATATATTTTGCTAAGCTCCGCATCGACCCAACATTTTCTTGTGGCGGCTGAAACATTACAGACACCTTAAAAGTAAACTAAAAATATTTATTCATAAACTATATACCTTGAAGTGACTGAGTTTATTGTCTAAATCGACAACCATTTATCTGATTTTTGTAATAGAGGTACCAAAATTAAATTGTATTGCAGATTTGACCAATCACATCCGACTTTAAAAAGGGGCATTATTAGAGCACACAAATAGCTACATAGTTCTGTGTTAAAAATTACATTCTTCAAATTATGAACTTTACTTATCACATATAAATTGTCCAAACATCCAAACATCCCGTTTTTGGTCACAGTAGCAATGAAAAATTAATAAAGACAGGTTATGTTCGCGTGTTTATTTTCATTTAGAGTCAATTGGTCTAGATGTAGGCTACAGGAGTGCCAGTTGTTTTCAGAACACTGATAAGGTTAGGTTAAGTTTATTTACCATACCGGTAATTATTACCGGTAAGTAAATTTAAAATTTAACACTAGAATTAAAAGACAATTTACATATTACCAAGCAAGTTAATGGGCATAAGACAGTAATGCCTGGTTTATCAGAACTAACGTGGCGGACTAGTACTGGTTCGTATAGGCTAGGTTACTTAAGTCAAAGTCAAAAATATTTAATATTGTACTACCTGGTTTTTCAGAACTAATGTGGCGGAGTAGTACTGGTTCGTATAGGCTACTTAAGTCAAAGTAAAAAATATTTAGTGTCGTACTAGTTAAACAAAAAAAATTCAATCACAAAAGTCAGTTCAGTATACAAACTTTGATAGTAAGTTAGAATAAAATCTTTATTTATATATGTCTACCAAAAATGCTGTATGTTATCACATCAATCAACAACGACAATACACTCTGAACTGGCACCCGCGCCTACTTGAATTCTGCTTTAGTAGCCAACGCCTAACTTTTATACAACTTTATGTTTGACCCACAATATAGGATATCAAAACCTCAAAATACCGATAAAATTCTAAATACCGGTAGCCTATCAATATTAATGTAGGCTATGGTGGAAGGAAAAAATAGGGGTGCTATTGCGCAGGTTTGTGACGTAATTCGGGATGCACATCAGGTCAGCTTAATGTACAAAAATTGTATATCAGCGAAGTGGAGCTTGCATCCTGTGTGACGTAAATGCGCAGGATTGTCCTGTTTTTGGCACTGGAGTAGCACTATTTTTTCCTTCCACCATGAATGTAGGCCTAAGTTTGATGTTTCGGATAGACTTTCATAAGCAGAATGATATAAATAACCCAATGAAATTATTCGATACATACGGTATATCATTAGGTCAATTTTGTTATCGATTGCAAAATAATATAATAATCTGTATGTTAGTTGTTACACTTAAAAATAAGAGGGGTCATGTATTTCAACCAAATGAATGATTTACCTTTTTACTGGCCAAAAAAAACCACATCCACATCTTATACTAGACATCACAGCCTAAACAATCTACCTAGGCCTATATTGAGCATATTTATCAGACAATTTAAATATTTCTACTAGTCCTATGCTTTGTGAATCTGTAGAATGTAGCTTAAAACAAACCTTCAAAGCAACCCAATATTGGTTTAAGCAAACAGTCTCACTCTCGCTCATGATCTCCTACTTTCTAGGACATGATTACCTGGAGCCTACAACTAGGTTAATTATTAAGGATAAGTTAATCTTTAACTCCATAGGTTTATTGGGATTGATAGTCTTCAATTAGACACTAAACTAACGTATAAAACCAATTGACCAATAACTTAATTTACCACGTGTTACTTTTATCAATAAAATTGGGCCAATGGCATATATAGGTTAAATACTCTAACATTTCTCCATGATTCACTTACCTAGTTATCCAGTTGAGTAGGTACTCAAGTTGATACTCGTTCAAACAAATAACAGCCCTTCGACTACTAACGAAATAAATAATTAATTAATTAACAAACACGGCTCGATAACGAAATAAAAAGATAATGAAAATGTTTAATAGCACAATAGCAGAGACGTCCGTGCCGGGAAACGCAAACAAGGAACAACGCAATAATAACATAGCAAAAGCGCTGCGTGCGGCCGTAGGCAGAAGCTTAAAGCTTGCGCGCGCATTCTGCCGTGCTAATATATTGGAAGATCGGAATAATTGGTACAGTATTAATTGACTTGTTTCAGCGCGTGTAAACTGAAATACACGCGTGAAATTTTTGTATTTTCTCCTCAGTTTAACACTTCACAGTTCCAAAATTGTAATTACTTTAACGTTTACAATTTTATTGTAATACCGTATTTTTCAAGGTGAAAATGTCTGAAAACATTTTCTCAATATTTTTAAACCTTAGCATTTCTACATTTCAAATTAATATTATCGTAATATTGAAAATATTTTTCTAACATTGTTCTATGTTACCGAACAATATTGATCAAGAAATATTTATAAATATTGAGAAAATATTGTTTCAATATCGTAACAATATTACTTTGACAATATTGTCAGCAATATTGCTCAACATTGTTTCAATATTTTAACAATATTGTTCTGCTACTTGGGTAAGTTCAAAAATCAGAAAATTTGGACCATGGGAAGAATGGGGATTTATGGGGGGTTTTAAATTTTCCAAAAATCAGTTTTTTGCATTTTTCACCCTAAAATGTTTAAAACACTTAATTTTGGTTTTGACCATGTTATGGAGCTTAAAAAACAAATGGTATATTATTCTGAATTATTAACCTAGGTTAAGTGGTTGCAGAGAAAATCCAAAAAACCTGCTCATAAAATCTCCCATGTTAATCTTATGGGAAAAAGGTGTTTGGCTTTTCCTCAGTTCATATAATGTAAAATTCACATTTGCTTTTACCAATCAGTTTGGTGTTTAAATTGTGAGTCTACGACCAAACGTTTCAGATATTCAAAGTGCTAAACGCAATACGTTGTCCAATGTTATCATTATGGAGAATAAGTAAAATTTGATATCTCGATTTTGTATGAATGTATATTGATGCAATTTGGTATATGGCTTCACGTGGTATGTTGATATTTGCACAAAAAATTAATTTTTTGTTGATTGTCCTCGTTACAGCAATCCTGCATACTCAGCCCTAATGTTATTCTTATGGAGAATAAGTAAAGTTTTATATCTCCCTTAATTATGAACATAAATTAATAAAACTTGGTATTTAGCTTCACCTAATTAAGTTATGATAATTGCATAAAAACTCATTTCTTATCTTCCTTGTTGCAGCAAACCTGTGTACTCAGCCCTATTGTTATTCTTATGGGGAATAAATCAAATGTTATAAATCACTTAATTATAAACGTATTTTTGTGAAACTTGGTAAAAGGCTTTATGTAGGAGTGAGAAACATATAAATGCATTGGAAATTCTCTGAGTACTCAGGTTTGCTGCGACGGGGGTATTTCTTCTTACTTCAGAAACAAATATGCATTGCCATTAAATGTAATTCTAAAACGAAGATAAAAAATGTTTATACTTATTGAAAATTACTAAATAATACTAGTAGATAGCCAAAATTAAAAGTAAAGACAAGATAAGACCAAAGTCCAAAACTATTTTTCTACATAATTTGCGTCTTTTCAGAATCCACGTCAAATTGTCCCAGCAATACTAAATACCCCCGTCGCAGCAAACCTGCGTACTCAGCGAATTTCCAATGCATATTATATGTCTTAATACCATATAAAGCCGCATACCAAGTTTCATAAAAATATATTCACATATAAGCGATATATACAATTTTAATTATTCTCCATAAGAATAGCATTTGTGATGAGTACATAGGTTTGCTAAAACAAGGAAGACAAACAATTGATTTTTATGCAAATATAAATATAATTTAACTAGGTGAAGCCACATACCAAGTTTAATCAATATTCAATCATAAATAAGCACTATATAATATTTTAATTATTCTCCATAAGAATAACAAGGGAGCTGAGTAAGCAGGTTTGCTGCAACAAGGAACAAAAAAAGGTTTTTTTATGCAAATATCAATATAACTCAACAAGGTGAAACCACATACCAAGTTTTATTAATTTATGTTCATAGTTAAGGGAGTCCATTTTACTTATTCTCCATAAGAATAACATGGGGGCTGAGTATGCAGGTTGGCTGCTACGGGTATAATCAACAAAAAAACAATTTTTTGTGCAAATATCAATATACCAGTACTACGTGACGCCACATGCCAAGTTTCATCAATATACATTATTGAATTAATGAATAATGGAGATATCAAATTTTATTTATTCTCCATAAGGATAACATTGGACAATGTACTGTGTTTAGCACTTTGAATATCTCTGCAACGGTTGGACATAGAATCACAATTTAAACACCAAAATGATTGTTTTGTGGAGCTGAGTTGATTGGTAAAAGCAAATGTGAAGTTTACATTAACATTAACTTTGGAAAAGCCAAAAACCTTTTTCCTATAAGATTAACATGGGAGATTTTATGAGGAGGTTTTTTTATTTTCTCCGCAACCACTTGACCTAGGTTAATAATTCAAAAAAATATATTATTTGTTTTTTTAAGCTCTACAACATGGTTCAAACCAAAATTAAGTGTTTTAAAAATGTTAGGGTAAAAAATGCAAAAAACTGATTTTTGGAAAATTTAAAACCCCCATAAACCCCCATAAACCCCCCTTCCCATTGTCCGATTTTTCTGGTTTCCGAACTTAAAGTCATAAATGGCACTTTACACATTTGAGCAAAATTTCATTGAAATCGGACGTTTTTTACTCAAGTTATCACATTCATGGACACATATATATATACATATATAGATATAGATATATACATATATAGATATATACATATATGTAAATTTGAACGAATAGTGTTTTAGTCATCTGGGGACCTCAAAAAATAATTTGTCACGGTCTCGGGCTTAGGTCTTACCATGAGACCTACGGTAATAGCTCCTTCCCTATAGGGGAAATTTGCAAAAATTGTCCACTATTGTCAATTATTCAAGTAAATTACATTACAAATATTCCAGTACGACTAAAAGCAATGTTGCAGCCGAACACTGTTTTACCGCACTAGGCTTGATGCAGATTGTGTGGCGAGTAGTACATGATCAGTAGTGTGGCCCTTAAGGTTATTGTGTCTACGACCCACGCACAAGTTAAGGTTTAAAGTAGTTCATGTAAAATTGGTTCTTAGTGACTATAACCTGATTACATATTATTTCAATAATGTTGTTTTTAGGGCCATAGACTCTTTGATCAGTGGTGTAAATGAACCACATACATTATCTTAATATAAAGAGGATCATGGTGTCTATGAGCCTTAGTATAAATGAGCAATACCCAACAAAATCCTTGAACCAATAAAAACACAAGTTTGCTGGAAAACTCACCAGTGAGCTGTCAAAGTAACACTCACATAGTAAAGTATCAATAGTAATTTTACTTTAAGCAAAGCTCGTCCCCCATGTACTAAATTATAATTTGATTACTAACAATCATTCAAATTTTTGTTGTCTATAGCAAAAACAACAACAGCTTGAAAGTGTTTTACATCATAATGAGGATGATTTGATTGACAAAAAGAAACTGCTTTTGATAAATACTCAAAGTGAGGTGGAATCTACAAAGAAAATGAAATCGTTAAAAAAGGAGGTTTGTTGATGTTATGCATGTACTCAGTTTTCCAGTTATTTGTTCTTATGATGCTTGTACTCCTCAGTTTATTCTTGCGAGCAGGAGGGACGGTTGGGCATAGTTTGCAGGGGCTATCAAACAAGACCAACCAATAGTAGCAGATGTGCTGCATTGCTGAACTGCACAGCAGCTGGACAGCATAAATGGAGCCCAGTTGTCATATTTCCTGCTCCTGATAATAGCGTATACACTGTTGTATACATTGTTGTGTTGTGGTTAGTAACAGCCCGTTACCACTAAGGGGTGAGCCCTTGATGTTCAACAGTTTTAAATCCCCTTAATGTCCATGACTGAGATAAAACAGAGTTTTAATTTTGTAATGAGTTACAAAATTTAAGAACCATTATATAACACTAATATAAAACAAAAGAGAACAGAACATAACATGAAAACATAATTAACTTAGAGCATTGTAGTCTGTAGAATAGAAGCATACGCTCTTGATCTGACAACAGAATGTGGTGCCCACTAAATAAATATATTATGTCTATTTACTTCAGCCAGGCTTTAATTGTAATGTTTATTTCTTAAGGCTTACCGCAGCCGACCACATTCTGACTGGCCAAAAAATTGCTGCCGTTTATCGAACCAGTGACCGCTGATGAAGAAATAATTTTGTTCAAACTCTTAACTCTACTTTTAAAGAAATTGAGTAAAATAGAAATTGTTATTTACAAACTTTTGTCTTGGGCAAGGGTATAATTTGATATAATTGAAACAAGATTTTGAAATCACCACACTATTTTTTGAAGCTAGATAAAACCTGTAACAGTCAGCCACAACCCTGTATGATTAATGCGTGCCCAATCACCTCAGTCCTTGTAAGATGAACAAAAATGTTTACTCAATCATTAGCTATCATGTTAATCAAGAATTCTTCAGTGGTAACGTGTTGTTTGTTTAACACAAGTCTAATATTTTAATTGATATTTTAAACCAATTTAATAATTTGTTAATACTTAACCAAAATTGTCTACTGGTATATATTCTAAATATTTAAAAAAAATCCTTTTTTGTTCACTCACTTCCTGAAGTTAACACTTAACCGATTTTGATGATTCTTTTTTTATTTAAAAGATAATTTCAAGTTCTATGTTACTGTCGAGCCAGAATTTCGATTTAGGCCCCAGAGCTCTGCCCCACGGGACTTCCAAGTTCCCATGTTATTCATATGGAGGAGAGTTTTATTTGGTTTATGTCACATGTGTTTTTTCTTAATTCAATGAACAGCTGTTATAAGGATTATATCCGCAAATATTTGCGGGGGAGAAGCTCGTTTATACTTAAAACCAATAACTTTAAACATTCAACATTTTGACGTCTGCTATTTTACAAACAACTTGGCAAATTCTACTTTTTGTAAGAACTCAAGGTAAAGACTATCCGTTTAACCTAAATGTTTTATTAAGAGGAAACTGCAGTCACGCAACATTTGGCGTTTCTACCTGCTTCTTCTATTAGGCCAATGTAGGATTAATCCAAAATCATTGATGTATGATTAATTTTCAAGAGCAAAAAAATGCCTAGCTCACTGAAATCGCTAAGTATTTTTTACCTTTTTAAAATGATTAAAAAGTAAAATTATCCGTTAATGAGAGACAGGTGTTGACAGTTATCATTGTGGAACCAGGGATTAACATTACCTGGTTCCATAATGGTGTTATGGGGGAAGCAGGTAGAAACGTCAAATGTTTCGTGACTGGAGCCCCCTCTCAAATACAACTTGTTCAATAAATTTTAAGAAACTCGTCTTTTACAAAGGCTATTTGCAGAAATTTCAAGGATTTATAACTCCGCCAAATCAACATCTCTTCTAGGCCTATGAATGTCTTATCCTACTTTTAAACTGGTTCGAAACCATTGTTTTTTGTTTTTTTTCTAAAATATATAACAATAATTATTCCTTATTGTCTGTTAAAATTCAGTTCCATTCCAACTTAGGTCTAAACATTTAAATTATGATTGCTGCCAGTTAATCTTTTATTTTGTTATTACAGATACTTGAGATGAACAAGCATTTGAAAAGTAAAGAATGGCAGTTCAAACATGACTTTAAAAGACAACAAGATGAAATTGCCTTACTGCAATGTAAACTCAGGGAATTACTGAGAAAGGGAAAAGGTAATTCAATTTTTAAAGTATACCAAATTCAAAACTTATAGGAATGCTTAAGCCCCGTTTCCATTCTAATAGTTTCTGCTCAAAACATTGTTTTGAGCTAAACTCAAAACAAAGTTCAAGTAAAATGTTTAATTGTTTTGAAACTGTTGGCCAGCAAAATGCGTTTTGAGCCGATGCAGCTGACAACAAAGTTTTGAGGAGAGCTCAAAACATAATGGAAACGGTGTCCCAACACCCAACACTGTTGTGAGCAGAGTTTGTGCATGCACAGTGACCGGTAGCAGCCGACGCCACGCCACCCCGCACCGTCGCGCCCTTGGTCGCCGCGTCCTTTCCGTCGACTTCACGTGGTTTTGTTTGGGACTTGGGTCATTACTATGCCATACAATTAGTTTATTAGGTTGTAGGATTATTGTCCTTCAGCCTGTTGGACAGTAGTTGGACAATTATTTTTTAAATAATTTAATTGTTTTATATATGAATTTCAAAAAAGTTAAGCACAGTAAACTGTTATATATTCTAGTGATTTCCTGTAAGTTAGCTATATTTTTTAGCTTCTTGTTAGTTTGAAATGAACAAGTTTTTCTGTAAATATTAAATACAAATTTTGTAGAACTAATCAAGCGTGTGCATTAAACCAAAATTGCCTTGTTAGTTCATCTTCATCAGATTCATAAACTAAATAACTGTTTTAAAATTTCGACCTCTAATTGTTAATCGTTTTTTTATTTTTCCTTATTTAGGTGTAAGAAATTATGAGAAGGCCTATTCCAGCAAATAAAATCTTATATTAGTTTGGTTTCTTAAAACATACCGGCACACTAAATTCTAAAGAAAACTCTCCATGTAACGATGATTTATTACAGTGAAAGATAAATACTTAACTTTGCTATAGTCAAAACACATGTTGATGATTAATTTTAAACTAGGAGTACGCTCTTATATCGCGTATAAGGATTGAGTGATCGCGTAAAATACAAAAAAAAGATGTTTCAATTGACAATATACCTTATGGGCCCTCCATTATAACTGCAGCTTGACAATGACATACAAATCCAGAACATGACAAACAATGAGACCAGAAATCTGTCAATCAGTCAGACAAAGTGCATATGAAGTAGTTACTCACCCCTCAGTCTCACTGAGGGCTGTATCATCTAGGCCCTCATAATAATATTAGCTGAAGATTTTGATAAAATATAATATGTTGGCGACAATAAAGGTCCCCAATCAGTGAGAGCACGTGGTTTAAAAGTAGTTATTTACACTTTAGTTCCACTGGAGGACCCATCAGGATATTTATTTCATTGTAGCTTAATATTGCTGTAAAAATATATACGTATAAATACAGAACTTGATGAACAATACGTTTTAAAATCAGTCAATTGGTTTTGAATTCCTTAAATATTTTAAACTCTAATCCAGAGGTTTTAATGTAACACATTAACCTTACTGGGGGGGGGGGGGCTATGCCCCCCAGGCCTCCCATTGTTATTGTAGCTTGATACGGTTGTTCAAATACATAGCCTATAAATGCAGAACTTAAAAAACAATAAGGCTTAAATCAGTCAATTTGTTTTTAAGAAGAATAAATTACCTCAATCAAAAAGAAAGGAAAAGTAGTATCTTATGTTAAATATAATCAGTTTGAAACAAGGGGCCCATTATATTTTCCACGGACATGATCACTTATGGTCGATTTAAACAAAGAATAGGTACTTTTTCGCCGCTGCGCTTATAATTAATACCATATCAGAGCTAAAAACCACAATGTTGTTATTAGTTATGGCGGGAATACTGTGTTTACGGTAGGAACGAGTCGTAACGGTTGACAAGAGTCCCATCCATGGAGTATAATTAAAGTGTCCGGGGCAAAACTGGAATAGGCCTGTCGTTAATGTGAAACATTTTTTTTAATATATGTTGTTTATCTCTTTAAATAGCATGGCATTGTGCACGCTTAAATTCCAAATAAAATTATGCCTTATTCACGAAAACAATCGGACAAACGTAAAAGAAATGACATGTCTTAGTTAGAAATAATATTTTATTTTTGTGAAAAGAAGTGAGTTATAAACGATTAGAGCATGCCTCGTTTTACGATTAGAGCATGCTCTAAACAAATGTAGGCCTACCTATAACGAACGACTGCTCAAGTTTGCAGGTTAGTTTAGAAATATTTATGTTTACAAATATGTACGTGTCCGGGTCAAGACCCCCTGTCCGGGTCTAGCCTATTTTATGATACGGTATGTTATGTTTCAGTTTAGGTGTCTTGAAATTTGTCCAGATAACAAACGTTGGTTCCAATATAACTTTAAACATGCATTGTCAGGAATAACATTATCATGTTATGTTTATTTCATTTTTATTTTAAGTTTAATTGAATAACAAACTAAACAAAGATGACGTAGGTACTGTACGGTAATTAAAAACATACAAGCTATTAAATATTAATCAGTGTTAAAAATATCAACCTAATTAATATACCGTAGCCTATCGAACAATTTAATTTGGTTCGTTATTTTGTTCCACTTACGAAAGTATACCCGAGCCGAGTAAGATCGAAACCATATTGTATTCGCCTGGGTAAATTAAATGTAAGTTAAACAATACCCCCGTGGCAGCAAACCTGCATACTCAGCGAATTTCCAATGCATATATATATATATATATATATATATATGTGATTCACTACTATATAGAGCTACTTACCAAGTTTCATAAAAATACATTAATAAATAAGTGATATAGCATTTAATTTATTCTCTATAAGAATGACATTAGGGTTGAGGACGCAGGTTTGCTGCAACGAGGAATATATGTAATGTGTTTTTTTTGCAATTATCAATATAACTGAACCAGGTGAAGCTACATACCAAGTTCTCATAATTTAGGTCCATAATTAAAGGAGATATACAACTTTACTTATTCTCCATATGAATAACATAGGGGCCGAGTATGCAGGTTAGCTGCTACGGGGACTATCAACAAAAAACTTGTTTTTTGTGTAAATATCAATGTACCACAACTATTTGAATCCATATACCAAGTTCCATCAATATACATTCATAAATAATCGAGATATAGAATTTTATTTATTCTCCATAAGGATAACATTGGACAACGTACTGTGTTTAGCACTTTGAATATCTTTGCAACGGTTGGACGTAGAACAACGATTAAAACACCAAAATGTTTGTTTTGTTGAGCTAAACATATTAATAAACAGAAATGTGAAGTTTTTAGTAAAACTATCTGAGAAAAATCCAAAAACCTCTTTCCCATAAGATTAACATGGCACAAGTTTTTTGGATTTTCTCCGCAACCACTTAATGTAGGTTAATGTTTCAAAAGACCAAATTATTTGTTTTTTTAAGCTCTATAAAATGGCTATAACCAAAATCGAGTGTTTGTAACATTTTGGGGTCAAATTTGCAAAAACCGATTTTTGGTAAATAATTGTAAACCCCCTTCCCGTTGTGCGATCGATCTTGTTTTCCAAACTTACAGTCATAAATGCTACTCTCCACATTTTTGGCAAATTTCATCAAAATCGGGTGTTTCTTTCAAAAGTTATCGCGGTAACGGACACATATATATAAATTTGAACGATTAGTGTTTTTGGCATCTGGGGACCTCAAAACGAAAAGTTATCATGGTCTCGGGCTTAAGTCTTACCATGCCACCTACGGTAAGAGCTTCTTCCCTATAGGGGAAATTCGCTAAAAGTCATACCCTATTTTGGATTTAAAATTTGTATCACTTTTCCCTTGTTTCTGGCAAAAACAAATGTGATATCCAAACTGTAGAGGTAAATTTATATGAGGTTAGTTCAATGAAATTGCTCATTTCCAATCGAAAAGTAGGCCTAGGAAGAACTTGTGCCAAAAGCCAAAATTATCCAGAGACTAAGTTGTACCTTACGAAACAATTTTAGAAAATGTTTATTTTGGATAAAAATGAAGAAATGTAGACAAAAATGTGATTAAAACAGTGGTGTATGGACATCATAAATTATGCCTAGAAAATTAGAGTCGATAGGCATACCTTACAAATATTAACCTCCAAAAAGGACAAAACTTATTGAGTTTGCCTTATTGCCTTATTGAGTTTGAATAAACAGTTATGTAGACCTCGTGTGGATCTTCGTGAAGCCTGAGTAGTGCGAGCAGAAGAGTGGGGGGGGTCAGCATTGGAGGGAAGATCACAATACCATATGTCGTAATACTATTCCTGCGGAAAAAATTTGGCTGTGTAATATTAAATATATTTTAATGGGTGAACGTATAGTAATTAAGTTTTTATGACAGTCTTGAAAAAACGAGGATGGTATTTTTAAAACCATAAATTGACAATACACTCTTTATGTTTTTGAGTACGGTATTGTATTTAAAATTATGTCTTAACAAATTGTAAATGATTACATTAGGGTTCTTGAGTTTTTCTCACATGGAATTGTCAACACAAGCCGTTGAACTGTTTCCCTGGTGTAGGCAGTATAGTTCTTGTACGATCAGCTGGTTTTTATTCTTAAAAAATGTATTGCTGTTGCTGATTGTTTATTTGTAATTTTAATATTTTTCCTATTTAACTAATGTTTAAACATATGGACGCAGCAGTGAACTCGCTAGGTTGAAGACAAATGAAAATGATTTGTGTTAGGCCTAATCGATAAATGCTGTCCCGCACTTCTTGCGAATACGCCCGAACACATATACGGCCGAACTCCGAATGTTCGGAGCAATCCCGAGAAGTGTGGGAGCTGCACAAACTCTTTGGCATCAGTACACTATCGCCGAATGAATCGCTCGAATGGTCCACCAAATGAACGGAACGAGTCGCGACAACGAATTTTGCACCAAATCAAACGAATGTGCACAATATGTATATTTGTGTATATAACGAATAAAGAAAGTTTGAATTGAATTGAATTGAATGAAGTAACCAGTACACGCTCGCCCATTCGCTTCCGCTCGTCACCTTTGATTCAAGCAAAAAACCTGACAAAAACGGAGCACAGGCAAACACAAATCATGGCGAGGTGAACTATCCCGTACATAAACGAGCACACTGAGTAAACTATCGCGCTAGCTTTTGTTGGGACATTGTGTATTGGTAGCAAGAATATGGGACGGAATGTCCAGTGAACATTCGGGAGAATGTTCGGTCGAATGTTTAGGCCTGGTCGCGAGATGAGTGGGACAGACTTAACCTATATAAGATCTTTGCTTAACAATCACTTCGCGTTTGCAATGTTTTTGGTTTGACACCTAACAGATGATTCTCACAAGCAATTTTTTTTAGTCAATAGTCTAAGAATATATATAAATCGCTCCCCACCCCTAAAAACCCGGATTAAACCACTTTTACCAATAACACTTTTACCAATAACACTTGTACCAATAACACATCTTCGCGTGCTTCACGAAGATCGGCACGCGGTCTAAGGTAGTTCTGGTAATGCAATTATCATTTTAGTAGGAAAATAAAGTTAGGCCTATATTAAACTAAAGTTTTCAATCCGACAAAAAGGAAATAGGCTAGACCCAGAATATGGTGAAAACTAATGTGTTATATTAAGTTTTAATAACATATAATCATAGTTAAAAGCCCGATGTATAGGTATCTATAGTTTGTTATTTTTTCTGTTCTTACAAATGTTAATTATTGTCATATTGTAAAGTTGCATTGGTGATAGCCGCCAAATAAAAAACCAAAACATTAATTGTATTTGGTAACTTACCGTAAGTTTTATAAGCGAGATAATAATTGTTTTAACAAATTAAGACTTTCTACTGTTAATGAGTGGAAATTATAATGTATATAATTACATATATTAGCGTTTAATCACTTTAATCACATATTTCCTTTTTGGTTAAAATTTTGTCGTCTGGAGTCTGGACTCAGGACTGGCCAAAGTACCAGAGTGCACCGCTCGGCCTGCATTTTTTTACATAGAGTACGGTACCAATAAAGTTATTCATTATAATAGTATTTAAAATAATAATGCATCTTTTAATTAATAAAAAATAAAATACACGTACAACTTTTAAAAGCTAATAATATTTATACCTTAGTTTTTGTGTTTCAAGGTACGAAAAGAACAATTTTTTTCCTAGTCAACATGAACATGAATAACTATAGTTCTGTAGTGAATCTATGGCTATGGTATACTTACGTTACTCTATAGTTGAAACAAAGACGTTGGCTAAATACCAACGATTCAAGTACCACTAAAATGGCTCCCAATGTTAATCTTATGGGATAAAAAATAGATTTGTTTTAAAGATAATTTTATTATTACTTAACCAAATATTCCCAATAACGAACTCGACCCGAGATTTCGTACTATAGAATCTATCTCTAAAGTTTGAAGTGGATCTGTAGAGGCGTTTTTGAGTTATTTATGACAAAGACACGCCAGTTCGAGTTGATTCTCTTACCAGTGTAAGCAGAAAAGTTATGTATAAGGATTTCGTTTCACTCAATCCAATTATGGCCTATACAACTTCTATTGGTTTGTCTAGACTTCACTTCCACCCGGTACACGTCGCACCCCCCTTTTGTGTTTAGTGTTTTTTAAATGTCCGTGTCCATTGTCCGTTCGATGTCCGTTTGTGTTTTGGTTTGTGTGATGAACGTCATGACGACCTTCAAATGAAGAGATTGTTTTGTCCTTGTACCAACAGCCTGATGATGACTCCACGGAGTTGAAACTGGTTGCATGAAGCAACAAATTGGATTACTTAAATGCAGATATATAAACCACTTTTAAGTATTATGCAGTAATCTGGAGGCTAAAATCAATCAAATAAAATGAGATAATATGTCATTTGATTAAGTGTCATATATTGTCTTTTACATGGGAGCAAAAAACATTTTTAACTTAAAAAATGTGTAGCATGGAAGTAGTGTGGGTTTGCCGGTTCTGGGCCAAGTGATTTATGGCTTCCGGTCACGTGACCGGAAGCGCTGAGTCATTAAATACGTCATCTGAGGCTGAGCCAGTGACGTAGGCGGTTTTGTGACGTAATGAGGGAAAGTTTAAAGGTCAAGGTCACTGGGAGGGTGTTTTAAAAAAGTACTACCTCGCACGCGTAAAATCCGATTGTGATTCGATAGTTGTCATTCGATAAAATATCGAATGAAAACAATCGAATGAAGCAATCGAATGATACGAGTGCGAGGTAGTACTATTTCATTTAACTTTATTTTTATTTACAATAAGTTATGTTTATAATAATCTATGTTTACAATAGTTCCCCGTTGTTCGTTGTCATCGATGTTGTTGATCCGGACGAGTTGCGGCCATCACTTCGCTTTCTGATGAAAGACGGTAGATACTTCGATTCCTGCGCAGAGTCCATGTTGTGTTTTTTTTTTGACACCTATCTGTTCTGATAGGTGTTTGCATTTCATTGCTGTCAGGTGGAAAATAATACCTGACGGCAATGAAATAGAAACATCTATCAGATCTTGAGTGAAATGATATTGTTATTTTGTGAAGAGCGTCTTGGAGAGCTTGATGTTCACCGGTCGAGAGCCGGAGGTGTACTGACTATTCGCTAGCTAGCGTTCTGGTATCAAACAAAATGGTGGGGGTAAAAGTGTAGTAGAACGAAGCAGATGGTGGACGGCAGATGGTTGGCGGCAGGTGGCAGGCGGCAGGTGCCAAGTGTGCGGCAGATGGTAGTCCCCCCACTACACCAGTCCCCCCACTACACCAGTCTCCCCACCAAGTTTTACATCGCACAATAACTAGTTTACATGTGTTAGTTAGGGTTTAGCTCTTAGACTGTCAAGACCTTACCTCCGTAACTAAAAACTTCAATAATGTTTGCGCTTCAACGCTGTATAAGTATAACAGCTACTATGATCTAAACCGGTGCATGTATTCATATGGTTCTTTTTGCGTAGCAAACAACTGGCTAAAAGTGTTTCAACCTCGATTATTCTTCGACGAAACCGCTCATTGTCCACTAAAAGTGTAGACCTTCTGTCTTCATTGTCAGGAAAGTAGAATGTAGTGTCAAGGGGACTACTGAAGGTCACCTTCCTCATGTTCCTGTAAAACTGTGACATTTTTCAGACCCTCTAGGTAGATGTTCATCCGTCAAGAGCTGGAAGTATAATGATGTAGCGTTATCGTGTATGATAGGCACCTAACCCCCACCACAACGTTACCTTGTCCTTCAAACCATCGTTTTTACGCTATGGATGCTATGCTGTTGGTTAGATTTAAATTTAGATTGCACCTTCTTGTTTGTCTTGTCAAGCCGCGTAATTGAAGTACCCACATGTTATACTTTGAACCAAAAACAAAGAAGTTATTTAGGTTTGTCCTTGAAAATAGTTGTTTTTTCGCTGTTGCTGCTATACCCTTTGTCGGATCTGAATTCTGCTTGCACCAACTTGTTCGTCTGATCAATCCGCGTAATTTGAGTACCCACTTAATATATTTTAAACCGTAAATTAAGAAGTTATTTAGGTTAGACCCTCGAAATAGTTGTTTTTAGCTATTACCGCTATACCCTTGGTCGGATCTGAATTCTGTTTACACCAACTTGTTCGTCTGATCAATCCGCATAATTTGAGTACCCACATGACATACTTTGCACAAACTTTATACCCCCCCCTTTTTTGGGTCATGTTCAAGGTCAAGGTCAAGGTCAAGGACCTTGGGACTTAGAAATTTTTACAAAGTGGGCTGCACACAAACATAAGACTAACAGTCTCCTGCCTATGTACAGGCCAAGTCCCTAACTTGATATGCTTAGGCGGTCCTTTTGTTAAAAAGGACCTTTTGTGGGAGGGGGTAGGACAAGGGCTTTATTGAACAATCCACTTTACTTTGCCTTCTTCTTTGACCAAAGTCAAAGTCTGACGGTAGCCTACTTCTGGGGGTGTCGGAATCGATTGCACCAAATCGACCTCGAATAGGACGTCGCCGGATGAAAGATAATACTTTGATTTGCTCTTTTGAAACACCACTGTGTAGGAGAAGTTTTTCCTTAAAAATTTAAATTTTGTTTTAACAATGTCAATTGGGGTGATTAGTTCGTCTTCCTTCAAGGTCTTCATTTTTTCTATCTTCCTCAATACTGACTTGTGTGATATGTTTGGTGATGGTGATGGTGAAATTGGTCTTGAAGAACCTTGGACTAGAGGATGTCGTGCAGTTGATAAATTTGAAGATGGCGTTGAAGAACCTTGGACGGGCGGATGTCTTGCAGCTGATGGAACTTGTTTGAAATAAAGCGGGTGATTTTGAAAACTTTTCTGTATTCTTGACTTGAACGACGATGGTCTTTTAAATCCACTTGTCTTTGGAGGTGACTTCTTCATAGAATCCTTAATCCTTCTAAGTTTTTCAACAGTCAATGGAGAAGACATATTAAAACAGAGAGCGAGCTGACCGTTCCAGGTAAAGGTTGAAGCTGGAATGAGGTACCAGACGGAGCAAAGCGAGTCGCCAAGTGTAACCGTGACATTTCCATATACGGGTAGAAAGCTAAGGACCGGTCTACATCCGGTTCCCCTTCCCCCCATGACGACACAACCCCCCCCCCCCCGAGGTCACGGGGCGGAGTCACCTCCCACCACTGACCGCCGCCTTTATAAGCGGAGCAGTCCGCGGTCTCTTCGCAGTAGCTTGCCGCCCTTTACGGACCAACGTCCGACTGGGTTGCATTCTGCTGCAGCGTAGGTCTGTTAAGTGTGCGTTGGGCCCGACGCGCAATTAACAGATCCGCGCCCTTGCATGTGTTTGTTAGTTTGTTATGCATGGTAGATTGTTAGATTAACGCTTGTAGTTTGCTAGTAAATGTAGTTAGTGTTTGTAATTAATGTTTTGGTGTTGGTTTTTGAAGTGTTTTATTTACTAATATGTACCTTCCCTACAGCTCCCTTTTCTTATGGACATTGATCCAAACTGGGTAAAGTGTCCCTATTTTTATCCGTGGGGTTTAACTTGTAAATATAAAATCGGTCCTTGTAATTCTACCTTGGTCAAAACTTGGGTTCGCAGTAGATTGGCGCCCGTTACTGACCCACGTCCGACTGGGTTCCAGTATGCTGTTGACCTTTGTACAACCGACCTTGGTTGATCTTTGAAAAATAACTTGTAAATATAAAATCGGTCCTTGTAATTCTACCTTGGTCAAAACTTGGGTTCGCAGTAGATTGGCGCCCGTTACTGACCCACGTCCGACTGGGTTCCAGTTTGCTGTTGACCTTTGTACAACCGACCTTGGTTGATCTTTGAAAAATTAACTTTAACTTTAACTGTTCAATTTGTTTAAATATTTGTGGGTAAAGTCTTTATTTTTTCAAAGTAATGTAATATGTTTCTCATCCCTTTCCTAACCCCTCTAAGGTATGGCGCGCAAACCGACCTTGTGTCAATACGGCGCGTAAACCGGTTGACATTACCTTTCTTAGCCTGAGAAACTGTTGTGATTCTTTCTTTTTTTGGGTTTTTTCTTTATTTTTCGTTATTAAAATCATTGCTTGTAATTCCCTGTCCCCTAATACAGAGCGGGGAATAGAGCACCAATTTGTGCTCTATTCCCCTTTTTGGCAACAAGTTCAGATGGCCTTGACCTACTGACAGGACTTATAAAACTTTCGTCTGGTCACATATAGGAAGATGAATATTTTAAACCATAGCCTATCCCCAATTAAATGTTCGCTTAACACCTAACCCCCCCCTTCCCCCCTTACCTCCCTTTACCTCCCACCACGGATCGTCGGCTATAAAAGCGGGGGCTGACCGCAGAGGTCTCACAGTCTCAGGCTGACAGCCTAGCTAGCTGTTCGCCTTAGCTGTCTGTAATAGCATCTTTAGTATATAGGTGGTACCCCTGTATACTAAAGATTCTACCTTAGCATGTTAGTATGTTATGCATGTTAGTTTGTTTGTTAGATTATAGCTTGTAGTTTGCTGCTAGAAAATGTAGTTAGTGTTGGTGTTTGTAATTATTTGTGGTGTTGGTCTTTGAAGTGTTTTATTTACTAATGAAATATGTACTTTTCTTTCACGCTTTAAAACTGATCTTGGTCAAAACTTTGGTTCGCAGTTGCCTGGTGCCCGTTACTGACCAACGTCCGACTGGGTTTCAGGATGTTGTTGACCTTTGTAAAACCGACCTTGGTTGGTATGTCCTTTTCTTACACGCTATAACTAACCTTGGTCAAAACGTTGGTTCACAGTTGCCTGGCGCCCGTTACTGACCAACGTCCGACTGGGTTTCAGGATGCTGTTGACCTTTGTAAAACCGACCTTGGTTGGTCTTTGTAAAATTAACTTTAACTGATCAGTATGTTTCTCATCCTTTTCCTAACCCCTTACAAAAAGGTATGGCACGAAAACCGACCTTTGTCAATATGGCACGAAAACCGATTGACATTACCCATCTTACCCTCGAGAAACTTTTGCAAATACTCCCTGCAAACTATTTGTAACTTCCTTTTGTTTGGATAAATTAATAAAAGGTTCAGTTATCAGGTTTATTGCCTATAACTGTGACCTTTCTTCAAAATTCACTTCCCTAATACAGAGCGGGGAATAGAGCAGTTTGTGGTCCAAGTGGGAATCACTTACTGCTCTATTCCCCGTTTTGGCAACATGTTCAGATGACCTTGACCCACTTCGGGACTTAGAAAATTTTTGTTTGGTAAGATAGTAAAAGATGTATTTATTTCTTACAACCCCCCCCCCTTTTATTCAAGGTCAGAATCATTTGGGTGGGGCTCAACTGGCTTGGCTGACTCGGGTATAAAAGAAGTTCCCCATCACTGGTAAAATCATTCTGCTGCTTGTGCTTGCTCACACAGAATCATGGCGCATATCAGAAAACAGACCAAACCGATAAAATTGAACGTGAAGAAAACGCTGCTGGTTTTACCCACTACCTCTTCAGCACCAACTTCTTCTGCCCCGTCTATACTCCGCCAGGTTTTATCATCGCCTCCTTCTACATCATCCTTCGACCCTTCAGATATACTCCGCCAGTCATTATTATTGTCTTTAATTCTTCCAGAGAAGATGACTGACTCACCGCACGATTCTACATCGAAGTATTCGCAGTCTTCTCCATCAAAGTCTTCGCCATCTTCTCCATCAAAGTCTTCGCCATCTTCTCCATCAAAGTCTTCGCCATCTTCCCCATCACCAAGGTCAAGGTCTTCTTCTTCATCTTCATCGAGTTCGAGGTCATCTTGTTCATCACCAAGGTCAAGATCTTCTTTATCTTCATCTTCATCGAGTTCGAGGTCATCTTGTTCATCATCAAGCTCAGGGTCTTCTTCGACATCGAGCTCAAAAATATCTACAACACCCACCAAGCCTTTAACTACTGGACCAAAAATCATTTCTTCAATCGGCACTCCACCTTCTACAAGTCTTCGTCCTTCAGTAATTTGCACAAGTATTAACCGTCCTTCAGAAAGATTTAATGAGCTAAAATCGTTGAGAAGGAAGTGTATGCTTTTTGCACAACAATGTGGTTATGTATTTAAAAAAGGTGCAAAGAAAGGTCAACGTTGTGCTAAATCCTGTGTCTTAAATGAGAAAGTGTGCGGTTCTCATTTAAAACACAATGCTAACGTTTCTCTTTCTTCACCACACCTAACAGTGAAACCATCCAAGATTCGGATTAATAGGCTTATTAAAAATAAACAATACTACTTTGTTAAAACAATGGGCTTTGCAAAAGTACTTTTAAAGTGTGGAGATCAACGCTACATTTTAAAATTACCTAGAGGCATGTTTCATCCTCCACGCCCAACCAAAAAAAGACTATTTAATCCGAGTTGATTCGGGGACCACTGTGTGGAAAACATTACAGTAAAAAACGTTCAAACAGTCTTTCTAAATTAAAATTTAAATTTTTTCCAAATTAAAAAAAAGTGTGGACAACCTATTTACATTTTGTAGCATATGTTGCAGAGTGTAAATAGGTTGTCCACACTTTTTTTTACAATGATACAACGACCTTGACCTAGATAACAGACTTAAAAATATTACACTAAGTCAAAGATAAAACTTAAAAGGAAAAAGGAGAAATATTATACTAAAGACATTATTCAACAGTAAAGAGGAGAGGGGGTAAGTGGGTATTTAAGCGAGCGATTCGGAATATAATTATTAGTTGCATCATCATGAGCGTCAACAGCAACACATGGGAAAAGGAGATTAGCGAAGAGGAGTTGTACGCAATTGCTGTGACTGCTGAGGTGACTGAGGTTGCGGAGAATGATGCCCAGTCACAACCGCAACAAACTACATTATTGATGGAGCCTACAACGCAGCAGCCAAGACTCTATCATGTTATACTGGAGGAGTATAATGAAGCGATGCAGTACGCCTTCAGAAAGTGGTGTGGACAGCCGCGTTCTCCTGAACAATGGGAGGAGCACGATGCAGATTTTCGCTTGGTTGCAGACTTAGAAATTGAGCTTCAAAAAGCAAAGGCTGCTCAATAGTGACATGACTTAATGTTTACTTTTAAAATACAGAGCGGGGAATAGATCAGTTTGCGGTAAAAGTGAAACCGCTTACTGCTCTATTCCCCGTTTTGGCAATATTTTCAAAAGACCGTGACCCACTGACGAGACTTGGAAAAAATTTGCGGATAGTAATTGTTAAATAACATATCCTTTCCCTATCACTTACACCCCCCCCCCACCATCTAAATCCTTTGACTTTAATAGTGGGGGTAAACATATATAAGGCGTACAGCTTCAGAGTATAGTTATTCAGCTATGAATAGCCCAGCAGAGTTGATGCAGCCTACAACATCGACGCAGCCTACAACATCGATGCAGCCTACAACAAATCACAAGGAAAAAAATGATGAAGCGAGAAGGAATGCCAGAGAAAGCGGAAGGATTAAAAAAATAAATCAAACATATAAGTTATTAAAATCAAAATTACCGTTTATGGATACAAAAAGTTCAAGGCAAGCCATTTTGATACAGGCGATAAAATACATTAATGTGTTAGAAACGTTGTTAGAAGGTGCATCACTTCAACATGATCTTCCTGAAGACCTTCTAACATTCGAAATTGACTAAAGATGTTTTGGAAATACTGAACGGGGGGATACAGAACGGGGAATAGATCAGTAGAAACGTTGTTAGAAGGTGCATCACTTCAACAAGATTTTCCTGAAGACCTTCTAACATTCGAAATTGACTAAAGATGTTTTGGAAATACTGAACGGGGGAATACAGAACGGGGAATAGATCAGTTTGCGGTCAAAGTTAGAATCGCTTACTGCTCTATTCCCCGTTCTGGTAATAAGTTAAAACGACCTTGACCTACTTACAGGACTTAATCATTCTAGCTTTTACTTTTTTGAAAAAGTGGGGGTAATTTATACATTTAATGGTGGGGGAACGTCTATTTAATGTCGCAACAGTGTATATTTATCATATCGGCATTATGAACCCACCAGCAAACTCCGTTTGTTACAGCTTTCCCCTCATCGATATCGATGATGTGATAAAACTTACATCAATAACAAAACGGTTTGAAATGGAAAGGTGACTAATAAAAGTCGACGTAATTCCACAAGATCTTCGTTCGGCAATGTTGACCATCGAATATGTTAAAGATGAATCTACAACTGAAGATCCCTATTGTTTTATGAAATTTTTAGTTGATCGAGATGCAATGTGTACAATCCGATTTCACATCCGAGTTTAAAATATATTAAATTTTCCTGTTGGAGAAAATTGTCCTTGTTCAAAGCGGGGAATAGATCAGTTTATGGTTTAAAATGAAATCATTTACTGCTCTATTCCCCGTTTTGGCAAATATGTTCAATGACCTTGACCTAAATACAGAACTTTGTAGCCTCCAGCTACAATAGTAAATATAAAATGTAAAAAAAAATAGTAAACTTAACGTAATACGTACCCCCACCACTTTTTCTAGGGTATAAATAGAGGGGCATTTGCAGTGTTTTTCATTATTGCGTTGACCCTTGTGGAGATCACACCTACATTATGCATCGCTGCAATATTTGTAAGACTTCATTTAAGGATGAATTTCTTTTAATAATTCATAAGGAACTAAAACATACCAACAACCATGATGAAGAATATGAAGAAGAAGAATTGAAGGAAATAGATCAAATGTTAGCCCAACACCAACATTCCAGACCAAGTGTTATTCAATATGCACAATCAACACCATTAACAACAGCTGCATCGAATTCTACGTCTGCTCTGTCTACACTTCACCGTCCTTCAACATCAATAGCTGCATCGTCTTCTACGCCTGCTATGTCTACACTTCATCATCCTTCAACATCAACACCATCGACTTCTACGCCTGCTATGTCTACACTTCACCATCCTTCAACATCAACACCATCAACATCGACTTCAACGCCTGCTATGTCTACACTTCACCGTCCTTCAACATCAACAGCTGCTATGTCTACTCTTCACCGACCCTCAACATCAACAGCAGTAGATGTGGAACTACACGCTCAAGCACTACCTGGTAAGGTAGTAACACATTTTAAAATTGACAACGTAAAATTACAACTTGAAAACTTTTTACATAACGCCAAAGAATTAGTAACTAAAACACTAAAGAATGAACAAAAAAGATTAAATTTTATCAAATTTGGACTGTTGCTAGATGCAGTTCCCAAACCTTACAAACAGTTTTACAACCGCGTAAAAAATCATATCAATAAAAAAATAAATACTATACTAAAACACTATACCTTCAAAATTCATCTTGTCACCCAACCCTTCTTTACAACCTGTAACCCTTTGATAATAGATTTATCGTGGCGAACTATTCACTAACATTCAAAACGAAACATCACCAAGAGGTTTCATGACAAAAAACCGAACCATCATGGCTGCGTCAGATATTGAAAAGATCGTAACAGAATGTCTTGAGGAACTTTTGACGAAACTACAAGAGCATGAAGGAAGAGGATCTGGATGGACTTTATTAAGTATAACAAGTCTGGATGTTAGAGTTCATAAACACGGTTATGGAATGAGAGGAAGTAGCTATATCCCTCTACCTCAAAAAATTATGAATACCAAATCCTGTATTAACGTGCAAAATGAAAATAATGAATGTTTTAAATATGTTATGTTGGCTAAATATGTAAAAAACCATCCGGAAAGACCAAGTCAAGCATATGAAGAAGTTCAACACAAGTATAATTTCCAGGGAATGACTTACCCTGTTGCAATTACTGATATATCGAAATTTGAAAAACAAAACCCTTCAGCTTCTGTCAACATTTTTGGCTTAGATTCGTCTAAAAATGTGTACCCCTTGCGCATAACACCTATTGAGCGCAGAGATCATACGGATTTGCTATTAATCACTAAAGGGGATATATCCCACTATGTCTACATTAAAAATTTTGAAGCTCTTGTTTCTAAACAATTATCTAAGCATGAAAAAAAGATTACAATTTGTAAAAGATGTTTTTGTCATACAAACAAAGAATTGAGACGGGGAGGATCGGAATGGTTAGTAGAACATCAAAGGTTATGTAGTGGAAACTATGAGGTAAGAATTAAATTGCCACATCCCAGCAGAGCGCAGATAAGATTTGACAAAGTAAATCAACAATACCCTGTTCCATTTGTTGTGTACGCGGACTTCGAAGCATCTTTACTTCCTATTGAACAACAAGAAGAGGATATCACAAAAAGAAGCAAATATCAAAAACATGCACCAAACAGTTATTGTATACTAACAAAATCCACGCTGTCTGAAGAACATCTTCAAGAATTTGGACTATCATCTGCTCCGAAGATTTATCGTGGTGAACAAGCAGCGAAACACTTTGTAGATGAGTTGTATTACATTGCCTCTAAGGTGGAAGAAATCTACAAAATTAAAATACCGATGCAACCTATGGATGAACACCAACTTCAACATCACAATTTGGCAACAACATGTTATCTGTGTAATAACCTATTTACACCAGATAACGTTAAAGTGCGTGATCACGACCATCTTACAGGAGCCTACAGAGGTGCAGCCTGTAACGCTTGCAACTTAAATTAC
This sequence comes from Allygus modestus, assembly GCA_963675035.1. Classification (NCBI taxonomy): domain Eukaryota; kingdom Metazoa; phylum Arthropoda; class Insecta; order Hemiptera; family Cicadellidae; genus Allygus; species Allygus modestus. The sequence continues at coordinate 295,885,334 of OY776112.1, forward strand.
AAAGTACCATCTTTTATACCCGTTGTTCTACATAACCTTAGCGGATATGACTCTCATTTCATAATCCCGGAGTTAGGAAGAGATGATGGAGCAATAGATGTTTTGGCAACAACAATGGAAAAATTTATAAGTTTCTCTAAAAAGGTTGGTAAAATAAAACTTAGATTTATTGATTCGTTTCGATTTATGCCTTCTAGCCTAATGAAATTAACTGATAATTTAAAAAGAGAAGATCTGATAGAAACAAGCAAAATTGTAGCCAGTAGTAAAATGGATCTGGTTCTTCGAAAAGGAGTCTTCCCCTACGATTACATCGATGGACTTCATAGATTTAATGAAACATCACTTCCTCCACCAGAACAATTTAACAACAAACTTAATGATTCGGAGATTTCACTTGAAGACTATCAACACGCATGTCGAGTATGGAACGAGTTGGATATGAAGACTTTAGGAGAATACTCAGACTTTTATGTAAAACTTGACGTGACTCTTCTCTGCGATGTTATGGAAGAATTCCGAAGAACCTGTTTTGCAGCATACGGTTTAGACCCTCTACATTCATATACATCTCCAGGACTAGCTTGGCAAGCAATGCTGAAAGAAACAAAATGCAAACTCCAGCTGTTAACAGATATAGATATGGTTTTAATGGTTGAGTCGGGTGTTAGAGGTGGATTAACTCAAAGCGTGACGAGACATGATAAAGCCAACAACAAATATCTACTGACCATGATCAAGAGAAACCTTCAACGTACTTGGGATATCTGTACCTTCAACGTACCTTCGACGCGAATAATCTGTATGGATGGGCCATGTCAAACCCACTTCCATTTGACAACTTTAAATGGGTTGATCCCGACTGTATTGGCGATATTTCACAAATTCTAAAACAAGGAGATACCGGATACATTTTGGATTGCGACTTTGAATATCCAGAACATTTACACGATCTTCATTATGACCTTCCACTTCTTGCAAGAACAGAAATTTCACCAACTGGAAAACACCCCAAATTAATGATGACCCTTAACAATAAACAACGATACGTAGCTCACTATTGGGTTGTTCAACAAGCTATCGAATTAGGTTTACGTCTTACTAAAATTAATAGAGCTGTAGAATTTTCCCAATCGTGCTGGTTGAAACCATACATAGACTCGAATACTACCAGAAGAGCAGCCGCTACATCAGCCTTTCAAAAAGACTTTTTTAAATTGATGAACAATGCGATATTCGGTAAAACATTGGAAAACAAAAGAAGACATAAAAATGTTAAACTTGTTACAGATCCGAACAAACTACAAAAACTCGTACAACAGCCAAACTTTGGAACATCTATAATTATTAACGAAAATCTTGTAGCTGTATCTATGAAGAAAACAAGTGTGAAGATGGATCGTCCTTTGTATATAGGTATGACAATCCTGGATATCTCCAAGACTCATATGTACGATTTTCATTACAAAAAGATGGTCACCTTTTATGGACGAGAAAACATCGGCATCTCCTACATGGATACAGATGCTTTTATATATTGGATAATTACTAACGATATGTATGAAGACCTTCGGACATTTGATTACAAAAACGACTTTGACTTTTCCGACTATCCAAAAGATCATCCAAACTACGACAATGACAGAAACAAAAAAGTGCTTGGCAAATTTAAAGATGAAGCCAATGGTGTTATACTTCAAGAAATTGTTGCACTAATGTCAAAATTATATTCTTTACAACTAAATGAAAACCAAGTCATTAAGAAAGCTAAAGGAGTAAAAAGTTTATATTTAAAGAAGAATGTGCATTTTAATCACTATAAGAAATGTTTATTTGAAGATCAAGATATAACAGCAAAATTCAACACAATCAGAAGTTTCAACCATCAGCTGTACAGCGTGACGGAAGTAAAAAAAGCTCTCTCTTCAAATGATGATAAACGACACATCCTTGCAGACAACATCCACACTCTACCATTCGGCCACTATTCCCTCAACCCTATTGACGAGTAACCCTTTCATCGTCCTACATCCCTTTTCCTTTTCCTTTCCGTATAAAAGGGGGAACACAGCAGTATTTTGCTGTGTTCCCCCTTTTATACATTAGTTTAGAATGACCTTGACCTATATAAGCAGATTTATACAAAAGAATATTTAATATCATATCAGCTGTCTTCGTGAAACCATCATGTCAGACCTGAAGGAGAAGATTATTAATGAACTACACAAACCTGCAAGAATAAAGTTTCCAAGAAGAAATACTGTTATAAAAGGGATAAATGATCTATATCAAGCGGATTTAATTGAAATGCGACCGCATAGCAGAATAAACAAAGGATTTAAATATATACTCACAATTATTAATTGTTTTACAAAAGTTGCAGACGCTTTGCCTCTAAAGGACAAGACTGGTAAAAGCGTAACAGAAGCCATGGAAATAGCCATAAAAAGAGATAAAAACAAAATTAAACATTTACAAACTGATGATGGAACAGAATACTTTAATACAAACTTTGCACAGTTAATGAATAAATATAAAATAAATCATTATTCTACAAATTCAGAGAAAAAAGCAGCTATTGTAGAAAGATTCAATAGAACCTTAAAAGGAGCACTGTATAAACAATTTTCAAAAAGAGGTTCTTACGTATGGTATGATGTTTTACCACAATTAATAAATGATTATAACAACAGGTTTCATAGAACTATTGGTATGAAACCTAACAAAGTAAATAGAAGAAATGGAAAAGATGTATTAAAACGCATTCAGAAAAATACAAAGCCTAAAGTAGAAAAAATGCAGCCAAGAAAATTTAATGTAAGTGATAAAGTACGGATTAGTAAATATAAGGGAGTGTTTACCAAGAAATACCTTCCCAATTGGACGAATGAAGTTTTTACAGTGTATAAAGTGCAACCGACTGTACCTGAAACGTATATCTTAAAAGATAACAAAGGAGATTTGTTGCAAGGTGCATTTTATGGACATGAAATGTTAAAGTCAACAGTAGGTGATGTATATCTTGTTGAAAAAGTGTTACAAAGAAAAAAGGACGCAGTTAAAGTGCGGTGGTTAGGGTTTAACAAAACTGAGGATTCATGGATACCTATAAAGGACTTGGTTTAATGCAAGCAACTCATTTCATCGTTAACCTTTTAACAGGATGGAGATTATTAACCATAAAGATCGATTCAATATTAATAACATAGATGATTTAACTGTGGATAACGTTAAAATCAACAATGGTAAACACGGTAGTTTACTTCCAAACACTGTTCGATGTATAGTAAGTGGCCCCTCAAACTGCGGAAAGACCAATGTTGTTTTTAATTTGATCACTAATCCGCAGGGATTAAGGTTTAATAACCTATATATTTTTTCAAAGTCTCTACATCAACCAAAGTATCAATTGCTGGATAAAATCCTATCTGATGTGTCTGATGTTAATTTTTACAAATTTAACGCTAGTGATAGCATTATGCAACCAAACGAAGCGAAACCGTATTCTGTATTTATATTTGACGATGTATCTTGTGAAAATCAGGATACTATTAGAAACTACTTTGCCATGGGAAGACATAATAACATCGACAGCATATATATAGGACAAACCTATAGCAAAATCCCAAAACAACTTATCAGAGATAATGCAAATATTCTAATTGTATTCAAACAAGATGATACTAACCTAAAACATATATATAACGATCATGTGAATGCGGATATGCCATTTGAAAAGTTTAAAGAACTTTGCGGAAAAGCATGGGCGGAAAAGTATGGATTTTTGGTTATTATGAAAGATCATGCTATAAAAGATGGTCGTTATAGAATAGGTTTTGATAAATTCGTTTTAATACACTGATTAGCGGTATTACTGTACAAGTCGTCAAGGTGTGAAGATGGTTAACCAGGAAAAGCTATTAAAGGAAATAAAATCACTTAGTGATTCTATTAGACAAAAAAACCGAGCTTTAAAATCAGGTATAAATGAAAGAGAGCAATTTTTAGAAACAACATTCAAACCTGTTACTGAACCTTTAAAGCGATTAGCACAAAATATGGAAAAACCTTCAATTCGCTTCGAAGGAGACAAAATGCTACCAATTTCCAAACATGAAGAAGAATTTCAGAATGATGAAAGTTTTGGCCAGTACATACATCTGAAGAAAGCGACGAGTATGAAGAAAGCGGAGATATAGAGGATTTAAAGGAAGAGGATATTGCAGAAGATACAAGTACAGAAGATACAAGTGTAGAAGATACAAGAGCAGAAGAAGAGGATATTAACCCATCCAACTTAAGCAAATTAGGCACGGATATTATGTTTAAAGGAACACTTGGAAGAACATATACGTTAAAAATGTTACACGCCGCACATGCTAATCGAAGTTATCATACCTATGGAGCTAGAATAGAGGATAAAGGATTAATGATTGGAGATAGCAAGTTAGATATAAACGAAAATGATGATATAGTTATTGGAGATAAGAAATATAAAGGTACAAAAGGTTTGTTTGAACTTATCTTTAAAAATAATCCTGGTAAATATACTAAAAGGGATTTACAATTGTTTAAAAATATATTAGAGTATACAAATGCACATAGAAAAAAGTATTCCAAAGACCTACCTATTCATAGAAATCGGTCAATAAAATATACAAGTATTATATCTAGTCTTTTCCCCTCAAAATCAAAAAAAGCTCAAATTAAAAGAAGAGCTTTATCTTCTGCTGAATTAAATGTTTTGCATAAAAAGAGAAAAACAACTGATCCTACCACATCTGGAAGGGGATTATTGAAAAATTTGTATAAAACTAATATAATATATTACAACGATATAAATAAGTTAGTTGATCGAATGAGATTATTATATGAAGCCATGGAAGCCGGGCACACTGGTTTAGAAAACGAATGGGTAGCTTTGGTTGATGAACTGCGAAAACAAGGAATAATTGTTCAGTAGACGCATATATATATATATATATATATATATATAATAAGAACCTAAACGATAGCGATTCAGTTACATCATGAGTGTGGACAAGTTTGGACGGTATTCCGAGTTTGGAGTAAAATCTGGATATAGTGAAAAAAGAGCTGGGTTTCCGTTAACATCTGACGGCAACTATAATTTTGAAGGAAAAGTAATTCAAAATGTTGGTGATCCGCTTATGTCGTCTGATGCGGTTACGGTACAGTACATGAAAAAAAGAACCCCAACTGTACACGAAGATCATTGGGGGTTTTCCGGTAAAAGGTTAAGCGATATACAATATCCCATTTATGATGGTGAAGCAGTAAATTTAGCTACTCTAAAATTGTTAACGATTTACAAAAGGAATAAAACTGACACAAGCTATGATGTAAAAAAATTAAAATTATCAAATGTAGGTGATTGTGAGCAGGATGGAGACGCTGTAAATAAGAAAATGTTTGATATTGTACACAAGAAATGGACTACGGAATATGAAAAACATTTGGAAAGGTTTGGTGCAGCTCTATTCCATTATATCCATCGGCTTCAGGAAGAGATGCAGCTTCAGATGTTGACAGTCACAATTATTTAGACTGGAAAAATATACACAATCCAGAGAAACCTAATCAACGAGATAAACCGTCTAAGCCTTCTAAAGTCAAGACATTAGGAAAGGAGGATAAAGTGAATGTGATTAATGAACCAACAGAAAACAATGAAGATTACATAAGAGAAAAAATAATTTAAAATACCCCCCATGATAAGGGATAAAGCATCAGTCATATTCGAGAGACGATACAGAGAGGATGATGGAATCCAATATTACTGCGTGGAGTTTAATATCTCAAGAGCCGAGATTTCCCCAAGGAGTGTTGACAGATGGTTTTGTTCAACGGTTTGATAGATATATGGATTGGGAACAACTTTCCATACATTACCTCTTTACAATGACTATGTTAAGAATTTATTTTCACAGAGTTAACTGGATCCATATTTTACAAAGACAACAGTTTTCAGAAGACTTCCTCGTAGAGATGACATCGAATTTTAATAACTGTTGGGAAGTAATAAGTAAATATCAAAATCTCTCTGAGAATTACATTGACAATTTTAAAGATAAACTAGACTGGGATGTGTTATTCAATTATCAACGATTAAGTGGCAAGTTTCTAAGGGAACATGACGACTATTTAAAGTTTATTCATTTTACCGAAGACAACGATACCATCACCAGCGGAGAAACATCTGGAACATCTTCAATTACACCTTATTTCTATTTTTACTACTTTTATTTAATATGTCTACATTTAATTAATAAATCCATTTCGATATAATAAATGGACTTTAAACAGTATATAATACAAGAAACCAAAACTGATATTACATTCATTGTAAAACATTTATAGAGTGCACCTACTGATTGTAAGTTTTGCTATAAATAGCCATGTCGAGGGTTAAACGCATCAGTCATAATCGAGAGAGATTACAGAGAGGAAGGGGAATATTATCAACAGCATTTTCTCTATTGAGTAAACCGGTTGGAGCTATAGTTAACAAGGCGATTGATTTATTACCTGTGGAATTACATTTACCTGGAGGATATCAATATTGTGGTCCTGGAACCAAATTAGAGAAACGTCTTGCTAGAGGAGATCCTGGAATAAATAAGCTCGATCAGGCTTGTAAACAGCACGATATAGCGTATTCCAAATTTGGTGATACTAAAAATAGATCAATAGCGGATAAAGCACTTGCTGAGAAAGCTTGGCAAAGAGTAAAATCTAGTGACGCGAGTATTGGTGAAAAAGCAGCGTCTTTAGCAGTAACAGCAGCAATGAAAGCAAAAACTATGTTTGGAGGAGGAAAGAGAAGAAGGCGTGGGAAAAAACCCGCTAAAAAACAAGGAGGTAATATCAGAAGAAAACGTCGATCTACCAGTGGTAAAGCTAAAAAGAAACCAACAATATGGTCAATGATAAAAAAGGGAGGAGGATTATACCTAAGACCGTATCGTGTGTATTAAATAAGAAAGAGCAATTAATAATTAAAAACAAAGAATTGACCAATGAAGAACTGATTACATATGCTTCTTGTTTGAAAATCCCATTTTTTAGAGGAGTATTTATGAAAGATGAGTTACCGGTTAAAATGTGGAAAAATGAGACTGGTATTGTAAATTTGGATAATAGTGAAGGATTAGGCACTCATTGGGTGTGTTACAAGAAACTTGGTAAAACCATTTATTATTTCGACAGTTTTGGAGACCTTCCACCACCGAAAGAACTTCAACAATACTTTCGTGCGGCAGAAAATGTTTTTTACAATCGTACAAGAAAACAACCTGATGATACATCCATTTGTGGTCATTTATGTTTAGACTTTTTAGCTAAAAGTGTTAGTCAACTTTAAGATGTCCTCGTATACAGTGTCATTAACCGGTAACTCATGTACTTTGCGCAGTATTCTGTTTCCAGCGCTATGTTTGCAAAAAGGAAGACTATGGGAAGCCGCATTATTGGATTTAACAACATATAACTCTATTCCAAACGTTAGTGAAGGAATTAATAACAAAATACATTATTACAAGACAAAAGATGATAAAGGAAAGTATTCAGCTTTGGAAGAATTCAGTTTACCAACAGGAGCTTATGAAATTGATAATATAAATGAAGTTATACAAAAACATATGGGAAAAGAAAATATAACGATAAAAGGCAATAACAATACAATGAAAGCCGAAATTACTTCTAAGTATTATATTGATTTTAGTCAAGAACATTCAATTGGTAGTTTATTGGGGTTTTCTAAGGAAACAAAAGTATTAGAACCTAATAAAACTCATTCTGGGAATAAAACTGTGACGATCATCAAAGTTAATAGCATAGACATTACATGTAACATTATACAAGGATCCTACAGAGATGGAGAAAATCGTCATATATTACACACATTCTACCCATCAGTTGCACCGGGTTTCAAGATAGTAGAAAAACCTCAAAACCTTGTGTACCTACCGTTAAACACCAGTTTCATTTCAGACATCGTGCTGAACATAGTGGATCAAGACGGAAACCTTATTGACTTTAGAGGAGAAGCTATTACTGTAAGAATACATATAAAATCATCCGCTTAGACAATGGGGTTATCATTTAAAAAGAGAGAGCCAACCAGCAAAGAGGTCAGTAGCTTATCAGCTGTAGAAGGATTAACAAGTGACAACATTCGTTTTCTAGAAGAAATTGGATTAAAGGTCATTAACAATGGATATACTGGATATAGCGCAGGGTCCAACATTCGACGAGACCTTATGGGAAAAGGAATATCACACGCACAACCCTTACGCTTCGTCCAAATTAAACAATAACGATGAAATTAGGATTCCTATACAACAACAAGACATTTATACTCTTCCATGCGAAAGTTATTTATATATTGAAGGAAAAGTAACAAAAACTGATGGTACTGCTGGAACCACTGTTCCGTTCATAAATAATCCTATGGCATTTTTGTTTGACGAGATTAGATATGAAATTTCAGGAGTTACAGTCGATTCAACAAAAAAGGTTGGAATTTCCAGTACATTGAAAGGATTAGCATCTTTAACACCAAATGAGAAGAATCTGTTAGCTGTTGCAGGATGGGTTGCACCTGACAAAAGTACAATCGCTCCTGACTCTTCGGGAAACTTTGATTTCTACGTACCTTTAAGATTACTCCTAGGATTTGCTGAAGACTACAGAAGAATAATAATAAATGTAAAACAAGAACTAGTTTTATTAAGATCATCAAACGATAATGATATTATTAAAGCAGCTACTGGAACAACTGATGCCAATTTAGACTGGAAATTAACATTAGACAAGATTGTTTGGAGAGTACCACATGTGCGACTAAATGATGAACACAGGATTACATTATTAAGAAAGTTAAAATCCGATCGAGACATTGTAATGCCATTCAGAAGCTGGGAGTTTCATGAATACCCCGTTTTACCTACAACACAACGGCATACATGGACTGTAAAAACTTCTACTCATTTGGAAAAAGCGAGATATGTAATATTTGGATTACAAACGAAGAAGAAAAGTATAATAACTGAAAATGCTGGTGAATTTGACCATTGTAAATTAACAAACTGTAAAGTGTTCCTGAATTCACAATTCTTTCCCTACGACAACTTTAATATTTCTTTTGATAAAAAAAGGTACAGTGTTTTATACGATATGTACGCTAGGTTCCAAAATTCATATTACGGCAAAACAAATACACCTCTACTATCTCCCGTACAGTTTGAATCGAAAGCTCCGATTGTTGTAATTGATTGTTCCAAACAAAATGAATCTGTAAAATCGTCTAGTGTTGATATAAAAATAGAAATGGAATTTCAAGAAAACGTACCTGCAGATACATCTGCGTATTGTTTAATTTTGCACGATAAAATTGTTACATACACACCGTTGACCGGTATTGTAAAGACAGTATTGTAAAACGTTGTACCACCACCGGCACCGCCACTGTCGCTAACCTATAAATAGCGGAGCAACAATGCAGGTCTTCAGTTGATCGTCTATCGTCGCATGGGTAACATCTTCTACAAAATGAGTTCTCCATCTGTTGTACAAGGTGATGCAGAGGTAGCACCGTTATTGGAACGTGATAATACTAGTGAAGAAGAAATCATCAAGGAAATAACTGCATTTTTAAAGTTTGGTAAAAGAGATAGAGAGGAGGAAAGTAATGCAGACCCATCAAAGGTAGTACCAAAGAGGAAGAAGAAAGTTGAAGAAAATATTCCTCCTCACATTTTAACTGAAGTTTTTTTGCGAATCTTTTACCCCATCTCAGCATGCATCAGTAAAAGTGTATCAGTTGGATTGATGAAGTCATTGGATTATTCCCCTACAGTAATACTACACCATGGAACAAAAAAGGTTTTATTTTCGCAAAATGCTTGGGAGTCATTTTTGAAACATGTACATTTAATAGAATGTTATTTAACTAACAGTTTGTGTGGAAGGAAAACACATATTCGACTTTTGGATTGTGACAATGAAATCGATATTGTTAAACATCGTGGACAACTACAAGTGCGAATTAGAGACTTGACTCAACATGAAAATAAGATTCTACTGTCACGTGAAGAATTCTACGTTTTAAACTACGCAACAGAACCTATTACAAGGTACATGAGACAGTTGGTATTTGCAAGCGCTATTATTAAAGAATATTTGGTCGATACTTTGGAAAAACAACCTGATAGCACCATCGTGTACGGACCTGTGGATACATCTATTTTTAATAGAATACCTCATGAAGTTTGCATGTGGAGAAAGTTAAAGGATTTTGAACCACTTGTAGAAATCGCTACAGAAGCTACAGAAGAAACAACACAGGAAGAAGAAACGGAGAAACAAGAAGAAGAAGAAAACGAAACACAAGAAGAAGAAGAAGTTAAAAAAGACTAAAGTTTGACTTAGTAAAGAAGAACACACGTGGGGTAGGCCTATTGGGGACGGTGCCCACGTTAAATATACACCAACGCGCCTGCAACTGTACGGCCTGGTATTTAACCTACCGTGGTGTGGAAAACAGTTTAGTTGATCGCTAGGTGCCATGATGAGCGGAGGGGATGAAGAAGTGAGTGTAAAGCCTTGTGTAATAGAATTTCAAGCATTTCGAAATAATGATGATAGGTTTATTATCAAGGAATTAGTAATTTTAGACTTGCTTACATTTGTAGCCTACCCATTCACGTTTGATGCTCCTTTTTCTTTTAACAAACTTAACACCAAAGCAAAAAGTACAAACAAATGGATAACAAACTACTTTCATCACATACATTGGTATGAAGGATTTATAAGCTACAGTAATCTGCACAGTATTATGTTTAACTTTTGCAAACAATATTCACATATATACACAAGAGGATTAGAAAAAAAGAACTGGATACAAAAGTACACGCACGGTGATGTTTTCGATATAACTATTAGTAAGGACTTTAACATTAATCTCGGTAATATTTGTGTCGCTGCAAATGATCTTAAACACGGCCAAACAAACTGTGCATTGTACAACGCGTATCGTTTGGCTGCTTACTTGAAACAAACGCAGGAATGTGGTGGGGGTAGCGGAGAACAGAAATGTGGTGGGGGTAGCGGGGCCTATAAATACGAGGAGACAGCACCGCTCCAGCACGAGTATTATTCGAGACTCCGAAGAGGCAACATCACAGAAGACACCACAACCACCACTGACGAAGATGGCATCACAACAGTTTCTACAAACACTGGTTGATCAATTCAACACTCATTCAAAATCCGACCTTCTGCTAACTAAAAAGTGTTCAGAACTAAAAGAACAAAAACACTACATTATTCATAACATCAAGAAAGTGGAAACCACACATGGAGAAGCAATTCTAGTTTCATTGAGCGAAGGACCTTTCACTCCAGGAGATGAGTCGAAGTTTCAAGTATTTCTTCCAAAACGATTTGTTCAACTGCTACAAAATGAAGATTTGCGAGATATTCAACCGGGGACGTTGTATTTGGTATCACACGGTGTAAGCGGCAACAACTCGACGGAACTCACTCTGCACATCACGCATCCTTGTACATAATGTCTTTGTTTGTATTTTTCTGTTTGTATTTCTAGTCATCAATGTTAGACTTAAGCTTATTGTATTGTAAGATGTTTGTTTAATAAAGAAAATATAAAAAAAAAAATATAAAAAAAAAATAAAAAAAAATAAAAACAGCAACACAGCAGTATATTATTTTATATACTGCTGTGTTGCTTTTTTTAAATTCAAATGGATGACCTTGAACTTTCATTCAGGGTTAACTTATGAAGAGGTATAAAAGAGAGGGAGCAGTGAAGTTAGTCTCAGTCTTGTCTAACACACGCTGCAGCTAACATGTCGGTGCCACCTATGAACAATTTATTTTTCGATAACAATTTGAAGACATATTGTTGCGAGTTACAATGTTTTAAAATACCAGGCGATCAAGTTAACGGGAAAGCTTGTCGTAAGTGCAAGTGTTTCAGCTATTGCATATGTAGATGTAAAACGTATCAAATGAACCGACAAGATAAAATACAAGAATTACGCCGAAGGATTGCATTACTGTGGCGGCGAATGTAGTAGCAACCATCTGCCTCGCACCAGCTGCCACCTGCCGCCTGCCATCTGCCGTCCGCCATCTGCTCCGCCCCACCACACTTTTACCCCCACCATTTTGTTTGATACCAAAACGCTAGCTAGCGAATAGTCAGTACACCTCCGGCTCTTGACCAGTGTACATCGAGCTCTCTGTTGAAATGTCCATCAAAATTAGGTGTATTCATTATGACTCTATTCATCTGGCGACTTTCCAAGACCTCGAGGTTTTTAATGAAGAGTTAAGATTTCTCATTGCGTCCGGCTACGATTTATCTTTGGAACTTTACGCATCAAAAAACAACATGGACTCTGCGCAGGAATCGAAGTATCTACCGTCTTTCATCAGAAAGCGAAGTGATGGCCGCAACTCGTCCGGATCAACAACATCGATGACAACGAACAACGGGGAACTATTGTAAACATAGATTTTTATAAACATAACTTATTTTAAATAAAAATAAAGTTAAATGAAATAGTACTACCTCGCACTCGTATCATTCGATTGCTTCATTCGATTGTTTTCATTCGATATTTTATCGAATGACAACTATCGAATCACAATCGGATTTTACGCGTGCGAGGTAGTACTTTTTTGAAACACCCTCCCAGTGACCTTGACCTTTAAACTTTCCCTCATTACGTCACAAAACCGCCTACGTCACTGGCTCAGCCTCAGATGACGTATTTAATGACTCAGCGCTTCCGGTCACGTGACCGGAAGCCATAAATCACTTTGCCCAGAACCGGCAAACCCACACTACTCATGGACTGATGAAGAGCTTGAAATCTAGATTCCTGACTGCAAAATCAACAACAACAACAAGGATTAGCTGAACCAGGAATAGGTAGGGTTTGTAAACTGTCTTCATTGAAGGGCAATGTTTGTCTAAAATACTGTAATAAATATTTTGTTTATTAGTGAAGTAGGAGGCAGGAACGGTCATAAATACTGGAGGATGGGCATATGTTAATAGAGAGTAGAACGAGAATACAAACAGTGTTGACCCTATTCCTCCCATACTGAGTTCTACTATCCCTACCTTCAAACCCCCTCCCCATTAATCCCCAATTTCTGTAACCCCCTTAAATCCTCCTAACACCCAACATCCCTTACAACTTTCCCTCCTCTTTCATCTCATGTCAAAACTTACGTTACGCAGATCCCTATCCCACATATTGCCAACATTATGGTAGTGTAAGCAAACTATTATTTTTTGTTTGTTTGCTGGCCTAGCAGATATTAAATACTACTATTTACACAACATGTATTTTCCAGGAGATATGTGGAAGGGCCCTACAGACAGTTCTGTAGAAAGGAAATCATTTACCAGGTTTGTCTATGTTGTAAATTATGTTTTGGAAGTCAAGTTAATTAATTATGCTTATATAAATGAAGAATTATACTACCTTTGGATGTTTTTGTTCTTTTTTAGTTAATCTTAAAATCAGCCTATTGAATTAGCCCCAAAAATATTCAAACATCAGTATACATTTTTTTAAGACTGATTTGACTGGGGGTGGCGATCCCCACATAAAGTTCCAGACCAAAATTTAACCATTAGGATGCCAAATTGGTATGGGCAAAACAATTGTTATGACATTTTCACTGAAAATTAAAGGTAAACACCTCTAAGGTATTATTGTAGTTTAGAATAACATAATTATAGTACCAAGATCAAACATCCCGATTTAAATTGATGTATTTTGATATCGCCAACTGCTATAATTTACCAAAGTAAGATTTAAATACAGCAGAAGTTATGGATTATTAACAAACAATTATCATCCTTGTTTTTCAGCAATGAAGTCCTGCTTAAAAAGTGTATTTGTCGATTAGAAAATAATATACAACAATTAGTGAAGGAAAATCTTGATTTGAGGAAGCTGTTGGACAGTGTTAGCTCAGAAATGGCAGATTTGTTAAAAGCACGAAATAATCAGGTAATCATATTCTGTTCCTTAATGTAAAATTGTTAATCAATGTTAACATGCATGTGTGTTGGCGTTTAAAGTTATTTAATATAGAATCTTTAAAATATCTGGTTTTTAGCTTAATATGTTTGGAATTAAACATATATAGCCTGTATGTAGTCTGTATATAAATCAGTAAAATTTGATATATGAGTACTGAACCTAAAAATGTTCCCAAATAACTATCAAACACCCATGACTTCATGGGAGTTGAAACCAAACTTTAAATGAGAGTATTGTTTGAATTTTATTTAATCAGATTTTTCTATATAGTTGTGTGGTCAGTAGACTCACAATGGTATTGGAGAAACAGTCTTGTTATAAAGAGACATTTTTGTTGTGGTTTCTGCTATCAAGTTTATGTTGACTAAAACTAATAATATGAAGGTCAGTGAAAGGTCCTGTATACAATCTGTTCTCAGTGAACCTACTATACAGGCCCGTACTCAGCTTTCACGGGCCTGGTGGTGTGGGTCCTTGTTGCCGTCCGGATCCAAGTTGGTGACTTTTTTTAGACAGCAGGTTTTCTATGCCTATGTAGTCCATGTCCAGGCCTCCCCTAACGGGCCCGGGCCCCAGGGCAGTTGTCCCCCCTGCCCCCCCCCCGAGTAGTGGCTGCTCTGCCTACATAAGAGAGAGCCACTACTCCAGAGTCCTTATTTTGAAAATAAGTTAATTAGATCAAACTAGCAAATCCAGCTGCTCGAATTCGAGCAAATATTGTTTCATTTTGGGAATATCTAGCTCATATACCGTCTATTAACATTGAGATGCCATTCCAGAAGTTTTCTTAAAACAGTACCCTAGTTTTCTTGCTTCTGTACCGTTTGTTAATATCCACAGCTGCTATTAAATGTTCAATTCCATTTATTTCTGTTCTTCTATAAGATTAACATTGGATCTTTGAAAGCCCAGGGGTATGACCCCTAGGCACATCTATATCATATCAACCCCCACATATCTATATCAACCCCAAAAGGCACATCTAGACGCTTAGGGCTTTCAATTAACATTATAATTAGTCATAATTTTAAACCTAATAATTTTGCCGGTTATTTTTTAATACAATCCTATCTATGAATATTGTATAAATATGTTTAAACATTTACAAATTTTGTTTGATACGTAAATGACTAAAATGATAGCTAATTATGATTTTATTTGGGTTCAGTTCAATTAAATCAAAGTATTTTCAGAACCATGGTTAACTTTTTGTTTTATTGTTGGATTAATCATCATACTAATATTATAAATGTGAAAGTATGGATGTTTGTGCATAACTCTGAAGTTCCATCAAGTGAAAACAACTGGACCGATTGAGCAGAAATTTTGCAGAGAGGTACTTGATAGTCCTGAGTAACATAAAGTTGTGAAAATCCTATAGGGCTATGCCCCACAGGGGTTCAAAGTTCCCATGTATTCCTTATGGACATTCATTTTTGTTTGAGCTGATGAAAATACAAACCGTTGATCTTGATTCATAGTAGTTCCACAGGCTAACTACAGAATACAGCACACAAAACTACCATAGTTTTTATAAATAATTCCCGGGGTGAAGCCTCCAGGTAACAGCTAGTTATAATATAATTTACAATAACATGTATATTATATGTATTTGTCTTTGATGGTATACACCCTAAAGTGACGAACATTTTGGAAGGGGGGAGCCAAATTGTAATATCGCCCAGTGGAAATTCCTTAAAATATACTTTGATGTGATTCCTGTGAAGTTATTTAAATATAAATTAAAACATAAAATTAAAATTTTGCCAACACCTTTTTAAAAAGGAAAAATATTTGCCTTAACCCTTTAAGATCTTTGAATTTTAAGCCATAGTCATTTACCACCTGACCTAATGAATTCCACCTGTCTGTAAAAAATATGAGTGTTGAAAAATTACACCAACTACTAATATTTCTGTTTTTTTTTCAGGAGGGTAATATAACTTGAAGAATCTAGCTACACCATTTTGACTGGCTGACTCATGTCTATGCTTTCAAACAAGGAAATCAAGCACAATAGAGACACCAACTTTACTAAACATTCCTTTACAGTATCCGTAAGCACTTCACACATTGTAGGTATTAGTTGATTAAGGGGGTCAATCTTAGGGGCTACGTTCCAACACTACACAGAACACACTCATTTGTTTACATAGTTGACATATTTGCATTTATGAGAAGTCAGTAGTTTATTTTTATAGACATAGATTTTTAATAACATACATAAGATTGCGTCTGTGAAAGTACAAGGGCTCCAGTTGGCGAGAAACTACTAACAACTATTCTGAGGTTGTTTATACCTTTAATAACATACATAAGATTGCGTCTGTGAAAGTACAAGGGCTCCAGTTGCCGAGAAACTACTAACAACTATTCTGAGGTTGTTTATACCTTTAATAACTTCCAAATTTAATATGGAGTAAGCTTTTTAAAAACATTTATACACCATTTTACAACATGTTATTCTTAGATTTGGCCTTTCCCTCAAAATGTTAAATTATAATATAATTGAAGCTATTTATATGTTATATGTTAAGTTTTATATTATAAAACTTAACATATAACATATAAATAGCTTTATTTATATCAGTCATTATTCTTTTTATTTTACCATTCTCTATGAAATCAAAATTTAAGGGGATAAAGTTTTTCTAGAACTTTTTGTCAATATTAATAATAAAGTAAAATTAGGTTGTTGTAGTTATATTTTAAAAGTGTTTTTACAATCAACTCTGTTGAAGCAAAATTTTAAGTCAATTGGAATTTGGTATGGTTTCCTGTGTTATTGAGATAAGATTGTTTGTTAGACCTAGATGTGCAAAGAAACTTACAATCCAACCAGATTAAATTGGTCTGAACTAATTCATATTTTATTTTATATATCTCTGTAGTAAAAAATTGAAACATGTCCGTCCAGACAAATTAAAAGGTTCCCTAAAATGTATAAAGTAGATCTAGCTATTATGTTTTTTATATATTTTATAATAATATCGGTGCTAAGTATTATGGAAATTATGTTTGTAGTGCCTCCTGCTACTATTGACTTCAAGCTATGTGCTAGGGGATATAGTTGTGACAATAAATACATTGTATTCAAGCAAGAGCTTCATATTTGTATTTGTAAATAGCCCTATACAGTACTCTTATTCTTATTAAATAAATTGTATCTATGATCCATTTTCTTATTTAAGCTTATTGATGGATTTTTCAAATAGAAAAGTATGGAAATTTCTTAAAAATTTAATCCTAGTTAATTTGATAAATTACTCACCGATCAAGATTTTATCATTATAATAACAAATTAAAATTTGGATATATTAAATTATGCATATGTTTAAAGGCCTCTCATCACTTATTTTGATCAAAACCTCATTTCATTTCCTTTCCTTTTGTTGTATTTAAAAACTTGTTATTTGAAAACACAAAAACTATGTAATAATAAATAAATGTATACTCTGTAATCTTTTCTTTTGCTCATGCATATTGTTGTTATATTTAGCAATGATATAACCCATTTTTCAGCGGGTACTTTTTGTTTATTTTCTAGTAAAAATATCTGAGTTGTTATGTTAATTTATTAAGATGGAACCTCTATAACAGGCCTAGCCTTTTGAGGCCCTATTTTTTCTTAGATTGTATGATTATGGTATTTGTTTTTGGTTTATAAAGATTAATTTATAAGTTAGTATTGATGGTCATAATCTAGTATATTTTGGTCAGTTCTGGCATGAGAAGGTTTATAAACTGAATTATCAACTAAAATGGACTGTCCAAAGAAGAATTGTTCATTTATTTTATCAGCTTATACAGTGTATTGATCTGTAAGGATTTCTGAGAAAAATAAAATATTCAATAACTCATAATATTTTTCCAACAATTTTATTTTATGTTACTTGATGAATGGATGTATGGTAATGATTTCCTCCTGACAAAGAAAGAATCAATTATTCACAAACTAACTTTTCATAAAACAATTTTTGAAAGCAGTCTAAACCTAAACAACCTCAACATTTGAAGGCACTTTGCAAATCGAACCTCGGTTTCTCTAATTTTAAGACTGATTTGCTGAACTGATATGTTAACCGAGATGTTTAAAGTGTTAAATGGAACCTAAATACATATTTTAGTTTTAAATATACTTGTGCTTATTTGTTTTAAAATATAATCATAAAATGTGCATTACATTACAGGTATTCTTAAGACTATTACAGTCAAGGTGCAGCTAGTTAAAGTATATTTCATGGTCTAACGAGTGTTGTCAAGAGTGTTGTCTCCTGATTGTATTTCATCAAAACTATAAATTTATAATAAGTGTGCCTAGTTGATTTGACATAGAATTGCATCATGATTTAAGCTTGAGTTTGGCTCTATAATGGTCGGCATGTGCTGGTCTACTCAACAGTTTGGTCTGAAGGGTTGGCTATCACACTGGATCTCTTGGACAGAACTCCCATGAGAGTATAGAGGGAATAGGCAAACCGGCAGATCTGGAAAAAAAACATTGATAACAACTGTAAAGGGCGAGATTGTTGGTGACTTTGTAAAAGTTTATTTAGAACATTTTTATAGTAAATATCCCCTTCAAGATCCATAGGCGTAATTTCAGCATTTCGATTGGGGGGGCAGGGTTGTCCATGGCCCATCCTCCTATTATATGAAATGTTTTACTCCCCCCTTATACCCCTACCCCATTATCACCATGCCCTTAGAAAATTCGACAGCGGGTGGAAAAAAGGTACCTTTACACGCACACAAACACATATACGAGAGCAAAGGATTATACCGGCCGCTCTTCCACTCTTTCAATCCCTTACTAGTACTAGTGTACTTCAGTCGATCAAGCTGACAACTTTTCATTTCATCAGTAAAATGTGTAATTAATATACTTTGTTACAGTAAAAATAACTAGTTGTTCTGTTGCTCGAATCCGAGCAAGTTTGTGCCCAACGAAAGGTTTCTCCAGTTGTAAACAAACATAACACACAAAAAACATCTAAAATTAAAACGGATCATAACATCGTACTTTCAATCAACACAAAGTTTAGACTTCCGCCGTCGGAAAGCGCCACCGTTTGGAAAATTCAGCCCTTTACTGTGTGTAAGTGATGCCCTTTCTTAAAATTCTGAGAAGTATTGGCAAATTTATGTAAAACTACCTTTAATTTGGCACCTCAAACGTTAAAATCCGTCCAACCATTATTGAGTTATGACTGAAGAAAAAAACCCTAGCGTATTAATATACCGGGTGTTTCAAGGGAACCCTGGCAAACTTCAGCAAATGGATCCTTGGGTCAAAAGAAGAAACAAATGTCTAAACATAGGATCTAATCTCATTCGTTTTCTATTTATAAATAAAAATAGTTTTTTTCAGTTTTCAGTGTATCTTTTGAACATTTTGACCTCTAGATTGAAAAATTGATAAATATTTTGATAAAATGTCCATAGATAGATAGAATATTAAATTTAAAAGAGATTTCATTGTTATTTTGTGCAAAAATTTTTGCTGTGGCTGAGTAAAACGAGTTAAAAAATAAATGTTTTCTGAAAATATCAAGATAAAAAATATTAATTTCTTTTGACAGCCTTTTATAAAACAACCTTTTCAGCATTTAGGTTGCAGCTTTACCAAAAGTTGTAATGATTCTATGGAGAATAATAAAATATCAATTTATGTAAACTTTGTATTGGGATTATTTTTCTTAAAACATAAAATATTGTAAGGTAACAAATTTTAAAGGAAAACCAGGGGTGAACACGAATTAGATTAGGTCCTATGTTTATAGGAAATTTGTTTCTTCTTTTGACCCAAGGATCATTTCATTAAGTTTGTTAGGGTTCCCGTGAAATACCCTGTATGGATAACAGACTATTTTTAGTGTTTTTTATGTATCATAATAATGTGTGTTTCGTTTACAAACAAGTTACTGATTACTGTAACAATTATATTCTAATATTACTCAATAAAAATACATAGTGTATTTACAGTATACTTGTATGTTTAGTATACAACAATTTTGTTTGTTTGTTTCAAATGATCTTCTTCTAAAAAACAATATCTCGCGCAGGCCGGGCATCACTCCAAATTCTCGGTAAAAGTTAATGTTATAAAAAAGTTATCAATAAATGATTAAAGTACATATTTATGAGAGCTTTTATTAAAGAATATAAAAAATCAAGAACATTTAATCTCAGTTAGAAATAATCGGTTCAATTTTGTCTAGGTAGCAATATAATTGGATTTCTTAAATATGACTTAAAAAATAAGGTTACATACCTTGTCGTCATCAATCCACTAGTTTAATAGATTTATTAAACTAGTGGATTGATGACAACAAGGTATGTAACCTTATTTTTAAGTCAAACAATCAATCCAGGAGGCAAATAGCATGAATTTCTTTAATTTGGTGAGAACGCTGGCATTGTTATTTATATAGATAATTCTGGGACTTTTCCTAAATCGGTGTTGAAAAATCCACTGGTGTAGTGTTAACACTAAAAACTATAAGCAAAAATAAAAACTGTACTTTTAATATTGATCGAAAAGTACAGTTTGACTAAAAGCGAAAAACTATAAAATATTTATTTAAATTGCCTAACACATATTTCATGTAAATTTTTATAGCGCTTACTCCTCTTATGCAGAAGCGAAATTAAAGAATTGTTTTGAATGGCAAACTACCGTAATCTTGAAACCCATTCATTAAGAATTTTATTTTGCAAAATAATTCTTTTTTAGGCTTGATATTTGCACACGAAAAGCAATTCCAGAAATTTAACTATAATCATCGACACATTAAAAGAACTGCAAAAGGTTTTAAGTTTATCTAATTGCCTATTAAAATCTAAAGTAGTTAAATAATACGAAAGATTCATGTTTATTAGTGAATTTCCTTTGGAAAGTGTACTATTAGCATGACCCGCACGGTGAAACTTAAGCCCGGGACCACCATAGAAGTTCCTAACGTGACCCCCTGAACACGTTTTGGGGGGTCGTTCAAAATTTTATATATATATATATATATATATATATATATATATATATATACATATTGTTGTAAGCCAGAAGAGCGTTGGCATAAACGTATTTCTTGGCCCACGGGGCCAGTTCTCAAAAGGGAAATCGGATGAAGTATAAAAGAAGTGTTAATTCTAAATTATAGAGGTTTTAAGTCTAAATTATAGAGGCAGGAGCTGGCACCCACCTTAGGAAGGTTGTCAGCAGACCGTGGGAATTGTTATTTATGGTAAGACAACATTTATTATTGAGTTTAGGACGTAAGTTCCTGGGGCCGGTAACGCCCAAGAGTTTGGCAATGAACCCAGAGGTAGAGGGAGCTGGCTGATCAGCGTCATGATACCATATTTGGTAATAGGTACGGATTCAGCTCTCCTATTGGCTGGATTAGGCCAGGAAGCGGTGACGATATGCCGAGTATAAAACCTTGGTATCGGGGAAGCGCGGGAGATTCAGAGTTGTGATTCAGAGTCAGAGTCAGAGAGATAGGAAGGAGTCGATATCAGCGATAGTCCATCACCAGGTCGCGCGCCGGGTCGTCCCTCTGCCACTACGATGCCACTCATCTCGGTCTTGTACTGTAAGTTGGAAACTGTGTTAGCTTCCTTAGGGTACCCATATCTGGCTCTTTAGTATTTGGAATATAGCACAAATGACTAGAATTGTTTTGGGAACTCAATTCACCTGTTAATTAATAAGATTGTTTTATTGATTTAGTTGGTTCAGTTTGTAACCTAAAGGGCCTTCAGCCCCCTGCCAATAATGTAATTAATAAAGTTAGTGTTTCAATTAATAAAGTTCGACCTTTCATCGCCCACTTGTGGACTGTGAGTTTTTATTATCCTGACGCCTCCCCAATAGGCCCGAATCTAACAATATATATATATAAAATTTTAATATATACAAATATTTATATATATATAAATCTTTCGTATATATATATATATATATATATATATGTATATATATATTGACATATATATATATATATATGTGTGTGTGTGTATGCACTCTAGCGGTCGCATTTGTTGTCCGATTTACTTCAAATTTGGTAGGGACGTTCCTTTCTATAATCTGTTCGACAAGTTCGTTGGGCAAAACAATCGGAAAACTCTAAACCCTTTTTTTGGGGATTAATCTTTCAAATTTCGAGTTTTTGGGCCCAAAAAGGGTCAGAAAAGCTCGGATGCAAAATTAATGCATGTTAAAAGATGGGAATTAGAGAGGCGAAAGTTTTAAGCTCTCTCTCGTCATTCTAGCATAAATATTTACCGAGTTATTAAAGAAAATGTGTATCGGCTAAACACAGTACGTTGTCTTATGGGGGTTTTACACTAGAAAAGCCCGTTATTCCGTTGTTAGAGTACTTTTATTATCCTCAGAAACCTCACGCCTACTTTCAAGCCTGTCTGGACCTTCTCCTAACCTTATAATGCGCAAAATTGTATTCCTAGCTTTGCAAGTAAATGAAACCAGGAGTATCAGAACAGCCAAAAAATCAATGTTTTCAGATTTCAATAAAAATTGGACAAATGTATGTTTCTACACTGATTTTGAGTTTTAAAAGTTTTTATGTGGAAATTCACTTCCCTCACGTCAGCGTGCTGCGTGCGAACTCGTTCTTTAATACTAGAGAGTTAGTCAAACTCTCTCTGTAAAAGATTTGAAAAAAGTTGTCAACCGTTACTTTTTAAAACCATAAAATTTTATGACGGAAAAGGGACTCACTGATAATTTTTTATTTCTGTGTTGAATACTTTTAGGACTACGTGCAGTATAAATTTTAGTCCTGAGATGCACTCCTTTTTACTGTAGCCTTTCAAAAATGGACGAAAACAAAAAATGTTAAGTTACCGTACCTTTGGAATCTTTCTACATAAATTCACTATAAATTTCACAATTCAAATATGTAAACGATAACTAGAAAAGTGTTCTCTACATACGTAAAGAAACCACTGATTGAATCCGAGGAATGATTGAAATCAAAATGAAAGTAGAAGTATTTATTTTTCTGTTAAGTTGAGAAGTAACAATATCAGTTAAATTTGGATTAATATCTCCATCTTCATCTTATAACAATAGACAAGAGGAGACCGGAAGGTTATTGTTGTGTTGCCCGCACAACCTGCTACTCGGCGACCCGTTACTAAGAAATCTGTTGATAGCCACGGGAAAAAGTCAGACTTCAGTTAATGATTTCCGTTGATTTGTGTCAAACTATCACAGACTATTTAACTACTGTACTGCAATAACTGAGATACAATAAATAATTTTCCCGTTACAAAATTATAAAAACTAAAACTACTACTGTACTTCTAAAAATAGCTAAATATTATGTCTTATTTATTACAAAAACTTAATTGTAATCTTATTTTTCATACATTTTTAAGCACAACTTCCTCTAAATTATTAAGGAAACCTCCTGAATAACGCCTATGTCAAGATCTCAATTGAAGGTATGGTAATATAATTTAAGAAGGTGGCAGTTTAAGTGACAATAAATACAATAGACTCTCTCTCATCCGGCCACCTCGGGACCGAACCCTCGGAATACAAGAAGCCGAACGAACTGGAGGTATGCTGTAAATAGATACATGTACATAAAAATCAACTAACAACATGGTTTAAACGTCGAACAAAGAGTACTCACCCAACAAATTGTGTTATTAAAGCACCATTTACCGATGTTAAACTCTATACAAATGCTTTAGGTCATTTCGCTCTCATCTAGACACTAGACTATCTTGCATTGTTAAAATCGTATGTTTATCTTTTCACTCATTTTTTTAACATTTTTGGCTGAAAAGTATACCCCACATATACAATACTAACAGGACATAATAATTAATATTTTATGAACTCACAATGAAAACTAAAACTCACTGTGAAATGGAATAAAAACTAGCTGATACCCGTGCTTCGCACAGCTGATTAAAATTCCTGCTGCAACTACATCCGTTTAAGTAATTATCTGATCCATTAAAACTATTGCCTATAAGAATAACATTATAACTTTAAGGGCCACTGGGGCGGAGCCCCAAGGGATTGCCAAGATGGCACTAGGCCTCTACATAGCGCAGATAAAATATGTACCTACATGCAAATATTCAGCTTGATTAGTTCAGTAGTTTTTACGTTAAATGTTAAAACGGAACATACAAGTCAAAAGACAGACACTACCTTTATTTTATAAATATATAGGATAAAATAAGCTTTCAGTGAGTGTAATCACACTGACCCCTATGAAGGTGTCGAGGTTGGCGGCTGACGTGCTGCCCGGGACGTACTGCAGGCTGATTGGCCGCTGGGACATCCTCATCATCAGCACCACGCTCCTCCTGTCTCTGATATCCAGCTTGAGCCATTCACTCTCATATGCTGCCTCGTTCACCAGTTGACTCTGTAAAACCAAAATATGGTATTGTTACCATCGAGGTTGAAAGTATAATCATCACAGTTTTTAAATGTCCAAGGGTGTACATTTTAACCACTAGTGATCTGAGGAGACAAGAGCTGCCTCTAATTAAGTCTTGGAAGGAAGGTAGAACAGTATGACTACAGAATGCTATGATTATGCATAAAATGAGTAACATTAATGAAGAACACGTCTTATGGGCCAGAGTCTGTCAGTATTTGAAACTTGCCGTGCTAGTTTTGCGCTCGGCCACGAGGCAGCACACGCTGTCTACCCAGCCACTCCTCCCCCCGACCGCCACTACAGCCACCCCGCCCCACTACAAGAGCGAAGGGACCTAGGCCACAGCAACACCTCGTGTTTTCGGTACCAGTCTGCAGTGCCAGAGGCGCTTCACAGGGGCGGGGCGCAAAACTATGGATTTCCAGCGCACCAACTTCAAATAAGCGACAGCATTTTTAACACGGGACCTGTTCTTCTTATAAGACTCTGTATTCATTGTTAACACTCCCCATTTAATGATTGGCTGGCAGTGATGGCTTATTCCTGCTATGAGACCAGATTTAATTGGTAAAAGAAAGTTTCTTCCTATGGAACGTTGGCGTCTCATCGTGCTCACATTATGAAGATTCTGCCAGAGAAGTAAACAAAATGCCCCCGTCGCAGCAAACCTGCATACTCAGCGAATTTCCCATGCATAATATATGTCTTAATACCACAAAGCCGCATACCAATTTTCATAAAAATATATTCACATATAAGCGATTTTAATTATTCTACATAAGAATAACATTGGTAATGAGTATGTAGGTTTGCTGAAATAAGGAACACAATTGGTTTTTATGCAAATATAAATAGAATTTAACTAGGCGAAGCCACATACCAAGTTTCATCAATATTCAATCACAAATAAGCGCTATATAACATTTTGGTGATTCTCCATAAGAATAACATGTGGCAGAGTAAGCAGGTTTGCTGAAACAAGGAACAAAACAATGGGTTTTTATGCAATTATCAATATAACTCAACCAAGTGAAGCTACATACCAGGTTGTATTAATTTATGTTCATAATAATAATAATAAATCATTTATTTGCCATAAAACATTACAGTATTGACAAAGTCTCTCTCACAGCATACAGCTAAGTCAGATAATCACTATGCCTAACATAATAATATTATCAAAGTGAACATAGTAATGAAAATTAAGAAAAGGATACAAGTTAAACTTAACACAACTAAAAGTGCTATAAAATTAAAATTCATTTTTTTTCATTGCAAAAAGTTCATCAGCTGAATACATGGGGTTATTTAAAAGCCAACTGTAAAATTTTCGTTTAAAAGTCTTTTCGTCGTAAGTGTTTATGAGGTGTTTCAACTTGTTGTAGAGTTTGAGACATAGCACTTTGTAGCTTTTTTGACTTTTGGTCAATCTATAAAAATCAATTACTGCATTGTCTTTGTTTCTAGTGTTGTAAGAGTGTGTATTACAGCTGAGGGTCAGAAGATCTGGGTTTTTAAATAGATACACTATTAAATCAAAAAGGTACAAATTTATGACTGTCAGAATTTCGGAACTGATAAAAAGAGGTCTACAATGATCAAAAGTTCCTGATTGATTAATTATTCGAATCACCTTCTTTTGAAGAACCAAAATTTCATTAATTCTGCTACAATTGCCCCACAGTATAAGCCCATATCTAAATACCGATTGAAAATAAGCAAAATAGGCCACCTTTATGTAACCCAAGTTGACACAGAAGGTAAGGCGCCTCAGAAGATAAATAACTCTTTGAGAGTTTGGCAGAAATGTAATCAATGTGTGAACTCCAGGTCAAGTGATAATCAATGAAGATTCCCAAGAATTTAATGTCAGTCACCAAATGATCATCTTCATCAGATGGATTTAAGGGACGTTTTAAAGTAAAGATGATATTTTTTGTTTTGTCAGCATTCATTAAAAAGCCATTGGAAACGAACCAGTTAGAGGCCTCAGTTAAAGTGGTTTCTGCCAACTGTTTCAGCTGATTGAGATCTGAATTACAGTTAATAAAAGTAGTATCATCTGCATAGAGAAGACTATTGGCTTTAACAGAAATAGGGAGATCATTAATAATTATTATGAATAGTAAAGGTCCTAAAATAGATCCTTGAGGAACGCCCCAATTGACCTTAAGTTCCTCTGACCACTGACCATCAATATAAACTTTCTGGCTATGGTTACACAGATAGGACTCAAAAAACTTGAGGGGAGAACCCTTAAAGCCGTAGTGGGACAGCTTCATTAGAAGATTGCTGTGGTATACAGAGTCAAAGGCCTTGTTCAGGTCACACAAAGTGGCCTGAGCATAGGCCTTGTTTTCAAAAGCTGAGAGAACTTGCCCCACCAAACCCTCCATAGCATCCACGGTTGAAAGTCCCCGTCTAAAACCAAACTGAGAAATACTGAGTAAGTTATTGCTTTCAAAATATTGGCTAATCTGATCATATACCACAATCTCTATTATTTTTGAAAGAGTAGGGATAAGAGAAATTGGATGATAGCTCTCTGGGCTTGATTTGGGACCTCTTTTGTAGATGGGACAGACGCGAGAAATTTTCAGGGGATCAGGAAACATGCCCTCTTCTAGACATTTGTTAATGCAAATCGTGAGTGGTAGTACAATAATTGGTAGAAGAGCCTTTAACATATTGTTGGACATGAAATAAATATCCCAACTCTCAGAAGAATTTAATCTCTTCCCAGCGTTAATGATATCCTCAGATGAAACTGTTTTCCAGCAGAATTGTGTATGACTTCCAGATGTGTTTTGTGAGAACTCATGTGTCAGCAGTGAAATCCATGGACTTTTTAATTTGATTCACCGAGTTGATGAAAAAATAATTAAAAGCACTCGGTGAGATTTCCGAGTTATGCGTTTTTGAGGTCGCCTTGGGATTATTTGATTTTATAATGTTCCAGGCAGCTTTACATTTATTTTGACTTTTGTCAATTAGCTGAGCATTGTATGACAGTTTGGCTTCTTTAATACTTTGTTTGTAATGAATTTTAAGAGTAGTAAACTGATTCTTTAAGTTAGCGTTATCTGAGTTCTTAGAGATACTATGTAAAAAATCAAGCCTATTTTTAATACTAGCAAAATCTTGATTATACCACTTATATTTTTATTTTAGAGTTATTAGTTGTAGCACTCTTTACAATGATAAAATTATTTACATTATTTTCAATTAGACAGAAAAGTTTTTGAAAAACCGTCAGTGCACTAAAAGACTGGATTGACTGGCAGAAGGAAACCCAATCATAAACCAGCAAATTATTAAGCAAATCATTGATTTTATTCTTTGGGAAAATTAATTTGCAGTAGTTGTTAGAGGCACTGGGGCTAGTACTGTCCATAGGTGTTATGTAGCTTTTATTGAGAATTTGAAATACAATACCATCGTGATCTGAAAAGTGAAACTAAACAACACGGCATAAGAATGAAAATCTATCCCCATTATTGACAAAAACATTATCTAAGCAGTTTTCGCCCCTTGTTGGTGTTCTGTTTTGGCAAACAAAATTATGCTGTCTTAAAATATTGATAAATTCCTTAACTCTTCTTTTTTCTGAAGTAATATCAAAACTGCCATTTAAATCTCCCCCAACAATAATTTGATAATCCGACCATCGAGACAAGAAAACCAAAAGGGCTTCAAGTGTTTCAAGAAAAATGAGTGGATCACCGGCCGTGGAGTGATATACAGAAATAATAATATATTTGAGTTCATCAATAAACACAGCGGATGCCTCAAAATGAAACTATTTAATAAAATAACTTATGTCACATTCTCGGGTTACAAGATCGTTGTGAACAAATATAAGAGTTCCCCCTCTAATATGTTCCTGCCTGCTAAACACACTTGCACACTTGTACTCTTCAGGGGAAGCAGCAAAAGCATCATTGTTATTAAGCCAATGTTCGGAAATACATAGAATATATGTATTTGGTTCATTTGCTAAAAAGGCCTCCAGAATTAGCGTCTTATTTTTGAGACCCTGAATGTTCAAGAACAGGAAGGGAGTCATTACATTTGAGTTATTCTCCATAAGAATAACATGGGGGCTGAGTACGCAGGTTTGCTGCTAAGGGAATAATCAACAAAAACTCAATTTTTGTGCAAATATCAATATAACAGTACTACGTGAAGCCACATACCAAGTTTCATCAACATACATTCATAAATAATCGAGATATCAAATTTTATTTATTCTCCATAAGGATAACATTGGACAACGTACTGTGTTTAGCACTTTGAATATCTCTGCAACGGTTGGGGCGTAGAATCAAAATTTAAACACCAAAATGATTGTTTTGTGGAACTGAACAGATTGGTAAAAGCAAATGTGAAGTTTACACTAAAATAAACTGAGGAAAAGCCAAAAACTGTTTTCCCATAAGATTAACATGGGAGATTTTATGAGTAGGTTTTTTTGGATTTTCTCCGCAACCACTTAACCTAGGTTAATAATTCAAAATACCATATTATTTGTTTTTTAAGCTCTATAACATGGTCAAAACCAAAATTAAGTTTTTTAAAAATTTTAGGGTGAAAATGCAAAAAACTGATTTTTGGAAAATTTAAAAACCCCATAAACCCCCCTTCTTTTTTTCCGATTTTTCTGGTTTTTCTGGAACTTAGTCATGAATGTCATTTGAGCCAAATTTAAGCGAAATCGGACGTTTTTTACTCAAGTTATCGCATTCACGGACACACACACACACATATATATATAGATATATATATATATCGATATATAAACATATATATAAATTTGAACGAATAGTGTTTTTGGCATCTGGGGACCTCAAAACAAAAAGTTATCATGGTCTGGGGCTTAAGTCTTACCATGAGATCTACGGTAATAGCTTCTTCCCTATAGGGGAAATTCGCTAAAACCTAAGTTGGCGTACTTGGATATTAGAACTCCAACCTAAGTTTGAAGTGGTGGATTACAGTTCAGATTCCACGTTAAACATTACTTGTGTCCCTCGATTGTTATTAGTTATTTCGGTATTAAGAGGGGGCTCTAGCCATCAAATTATTAGCATTTAGTGTTATTGATTCTCCTGAAAGACTTCTATACCTCCTCAACGGATGATTCAAAGTCATTATTTAAAACAAGCAAAACTTAGTTATATTACCTGCCAGTTCCATTGAGCAAAATTTTAAGATGACAATAATCATTTATTAAAATTCTAACTAATCAATTTTTGTAATTTTTAATGAGATAAGAATCTGTAAAATCAAAAATTCATCCTGCTCCTCAAAAAAGTTGCAAAGTTTTTTGTTGTTTGAAGTTAATCAATGATTTCAAATTACCTGTTGAGGAAGTAAACATTTGGTCTTATGGTAGAAACAGGTAATAAATTTCTTAAAACTAGTGCCCCATCTTACTTGATATACCCTTGGCTAAAGGAACAGAGTTAGTAGTCGGTCTTAGATTCACCTTAAAATACACTCACGTTTATACAGGGTGAGTTTCTACTCGCAACATTAACTTCTCCAGTGAGTTCTCCTTACAAAAAGGAACAAAAATTGTCCTATGGAGCCATGTCCGATTCTCAACCGTTTGGCTGTATTGGGGAATTTTGTATTTTTTCAAACTCACATGACTTGGTCTCATTAATTGAGCTATAAAATTGTAACCAGTCACTATAACCAATTTTAATTATTACCAATAGGAAGAGCATTAAATTTGCAACAAATCTGAGGTTTAACGAAATAATAATTGATTGAAAACACCAGGTAGTAACGCAAATTATGCAAAAAATATGTTTAAATAATGTTTTCATTGCAATTTTAATGCCCCATTTCATCACCTAAAAGTTATGCTGCGTGATGTCAAGTTAAATGAAAAACTTTCTTTTTTAATAATCTTTAAAATTATGTGCTATAATAAGGTGTTGAAAGAAAAAATACAGTATAAATACCTAAATTATTTAATAACAACCTTGTTTATTATTTACAAAAAACAACAAATGAAATTAACAAATTTAAGTACGTTTCAACGTACAGCTGGTTAACAAAGTTATTTTAATAATTTTTCAAAATGTCCACCATTAGCATTGATGCACGCACGGACCCTCTTCCTCAGTTCTCTTACACAAGCCTTCAAGTTTATTTCATCCCGAAGATGATTAGCTGCTCTCACAATTCGCTGCCTCACTTCTTCTGCAGAGTGTACAGGGGTACGGTAGACTTCTGCTTTGAGAAAACCCCATACATAGTAATCGATTGGAGTTAGGTCTGGTGAACGTGGAGGCCAAGGAACAGTCCCTCCTCTTCCAATCCACATAACAAAGGTACTATTGATGTACATCAAGGCTAAAGTGCGGGGGTGCACCATCTGCTTGAAAAATAATTTGCTCGCGCAAATTCAGTGGCAAGTCCTCAAGGAGCTCTTGTAGATCATCTCGGAGGAACTGAAGGTACTGAACGCCGTTTAGTGACGTAGGTAGGTCAAGATATGGACCTACAAGATGGTTACCAATCAGACCAATCCACACATTTACTTTAAACCTAGTCTGACTGCTCGATTCTCGGGCAAGATGTGGGTTTTCAATGTCATAATAATGCTCATTGTGATAGTTGAAAACGCCATCTCGCGTGAATGAGGACTCATCCGTCCACAAAATTCTCTTTAAAAAATCACCACGATCATTCTGTTGGATCCATCTACAAAACCGCGTTTTTGCGTTTTTCGTATTGTGTGGATTTAGTATTTTACTATAGAACCTTTTTCTAATCAAGAATATGCTGACATACATTTAGTGTACGGATTCTGTTCCTGTAACGCGACTGAAAGCCGTCGCGAGTATAGTAGACGTTTTCCTAATAGAAGACTTCCTGATGTTAGAACCTTTATTAGGGTACATCGATGTTTGACCGAAAATGGAAAGTTTCCCACTAATGGGCGTTCAGTTGGCAACGTTGTGCAAGATGTTGGCGTGGAAGAAGCTGTGTTGGACTGCGTAGAAAGAGATCCAAGAACTAGTACTAGAGCTATTGCTAGAGAAGTGGGGGTGAGTCAGACGTTTGTTTCGAAACTTTTACGCAAAGAAGGGCTACATCCTTACCATTTTACCAGTGTTCAAACTCTAGAGCCACGGAATCCTCCTCAGAGGCTGCGGTTTTGTAGATGGATCCAACAGAATGATCGTGGTGATTTTTTAAAGAGAATTTTGTGGACGGATGAGTCCTCATTCACGCGTGATGGCGTTTTCAACTATCACAATGAGCATTATTATGACATTGAAAACCCACATCTTGCCCGAGAATCGAGCAGTCAGACTAGGTTTAAAGTAAATGTGTGGATTGGTCTGATTGGTAACCATCTTGTAGGTCCATATCTTGACCTACCTACGTCACTAAACGGCGTTCAGTACCTTCAGTTCCTCCGAGATGATCTACAAGAGCTCCTTGAGGACTTGCCACTGAATTTGCGCGAGCAAATTATTTTTCAAGCAGATGGTGCACCCCCGCACTTTAGCCTTGATGTACATCAATAGTACCTTTGTTATGTGGATTGGAAGAGGAGGGACTGTTCCTTGGCCTCCACGTTCACCAGACCTAACTCCAATCGATTACTATGTATGGGGTTTTCTCAAAGCAGAAGTCTACCGTACCCCTGTACACTCTGCAGAAGAAGTGAGGCAGCGAATTGTGAGAGCAGCTAATCATCTTCGGGATGAAATAAACTTGAAGGCTTGTGTAAGAGAACTGAGGAAGAGGGTCCGTGCGTGCATCAATGCTAATGGTGGACATTTTGAAAAATTATTAAAATAACTTTGTTAACCAGCTGTACGTTGAAACGTACTTAAATTTGTTAATTTCATTTGTTGTTTTTGTAAATAATAAACAAGGTTGTTATTAAATAATTTAGGTATTTATACTGTATTTTTTCTTTCAACACCTTATTATAGCACATAATTTTAAAGATTATTAAAAAAGAAAGTTTTTTATTTAACTTGACATCACGCAGAATAACTTTTAGGTGATGAAATGGGGCATTAAAATTGCAATGAAAACATTATTTAAACGTATTTTTTGCATAATTTGCGTTACTACCTGGTGTTTTCAATCAATTATTATTTCGTTAAACCTCAGATTTGTTGCAAATTTAATGCTCTTCCTATTGGTAATAATTAAAATTGGTTATAGTGACTGGTTACAATTTTATAGCTCAATTAATGAGACCAAGTCATGTGAGTTTGAAAAAATACAAAATTCCCCAATACAGCCAAACGGTTAAGAATCGGACATGGCTCCATAGGACAATTTTTGTTCCTTTTTGTAAGGAGAACTCACTGGCGAAGTTAATGTTGCGAGTAGAAACTCACCCTGTATATGCGTCGTAATAGTGATTTAGTGCAACGCCCAGTGTTAGTCAAATAGTAAAGTTACCAAGTAAACATCCAAGGTAAAACTTCAGCTTTTCATTTAACCTCCAAGAGCTCCACTAAACCTAAATCACATCCATGATAGTATGGTAGTGTCTTTTATATGCATCAAAAGCAGAACATTAGATATGTTATATAATAAATTGATAATTTAGCAGAACTGCACAGAATAATAATATTTATTTGCCGAAAAGCAATTATAAATTGTGTAAGCTTTTTCAGAATAATGTAAATTAAGGAAAAGAAACAAAATCTATATCACACATACTATTGCCTAGAGCCAGTGATGAACAAGTTGTAAACTAATTTTATTTTATTACAGTTTAATAAACATACGTGTGTGGTGAGTTGTTCTCCAAACCAGCAATAGACAAAGAGCTCCACAAACATCTGAATCATGAAATGCCCCATGGCCATCTTCCTATCTCCAATTTGCTGAAATTTGTAATAATTGAAGAATATTAAACTTGCATTAGATAACTTTAAGGTCAAAATGGTAATTACAGTACCAAAATCAGACTAACAGCTAATATCCAACTTAGAATAAAATTATCAAAATCATATAAATTCAAGACTATTAAGCAGTTTTTCATAATATTGGTCTTGAACTGATGACAGAACAAAGTAAAGGAATCTATCTATTAGCAGAGACAATGATTCGTAGCCCGTCAGTGTGTCGTCGTGTTCGTATGCAATAACGTGAAAATGGCTGCTTGGATTGTTTTCAGATTTTACACAAATTTTTTCCAGTACACTTCACGCTTCCAGTTTAAAAATGGAACACTTTCATTAAGTAGTTTTTTTTTTATCAACCAACATTTACAAGTTGTGACATTTCCATAAGATAAAGTATTGGATAAAAATTACTGGTTTTAAAGTACAAGAATAGATACTAATACAATATTGTTTCATTTATAAGAAACTACTAAAACATGGTCCTATTTATGTTTTATGAATAAATGAATACAGTACTCTCCATTTAACATGATGTAATTCAATTTATCAAAGGTTTTTAAAATTGTTATATTAAAAACGAATACAAGTTTTTTTAAATAAAGGTAACGTTCTCCTATAATGAGGGTAATGTGAGTGATTTAATAGTTCACCCTCTAGATTGCATCATCCACTTATTTTGTATTTACTTCTGCCAGCTGTGTTCTTTTGTCAGTTTATGATATAAAATAACCACGTCATAGCAAACCTGCATACTCAGCTAATTTCCAATGTACCTCACTGCATTAACTTACCGTGTTATTTTTTGTTGAAGAATTTGCACCTCTAATTTAATATAATTAAGAACGATGTAACTTATGACCTAAAATTAACTAAAAGAAAAGTAGATATTTTCCTACAGGGTCCCCAGGGCTATTTATTTAACCTTTTGAAGAGTACGGACGTTCCTGAACGTCCATTGTGTACTAATATATAAGGAGTAACCATTTCATATCTAAATGTAACACACAGGAGTAAAATTACATTAAATCTGTCTTTATTTACTAAAAATACAATAAAATGGTCATATCCGTAAAAAAGCTTGAGCTTAGAAGTTTTTATGAGTGAAAAACTTCAAAACAGGGATGAATACAAAGTATAAGCAAGTGACACTACTAGCGCTCGGCTCAAGTGACAGGTTGCGTGGCGCGGGAAAGAACTATTAGGCCACACCCAGAACAATGGCCACACTGTACTGTCTCTCCCATGCACTCTAGTACGAAATAAAAACCGCTCTTCAGCGTGACTCAGTTAAATGTTACAATTTCAATAAACATTTATTAGAGCTAATTATGGCATAAAAAAAGCCTAATAACAAATTCACCAGGCAAAGCCGTTCCAGAGCGTTTTTACTATTTTCAGACATTTAGCAAAGCCGTTCGAGAACAGTCATACTCCTTTTACATGAAAATAGCCAAAGGGTTACTTTGTGATGAAATTTTGATTAGTACTTACGGTTGTCGCGAGTATGGTAACTATGCTGGGGCTTTATGCGGCATTCGTTATTACCATTAGGTAAGTTCCTGCTGACACCATGACACCGTAACAAAACTTACTTGCATTGTATTTTGAGACATAAGAACCATGAACTATAAACATGTAATGCCGACGAGGGGTCTTCTTTGCTCTCGCCGACAGTACTTTAACAGCAGAAAATTTGATCTACCATTTCTGTGTTCGGTCATCCCATTACGCGAATATTTGAGCGTACTCCTAGTTTAGGGGGGGGTTTGGGTGAAAAGTTTACTAGTATACAACATCAAACCTTACATAAAACCAAATTTAGGTTTTAACATAAATTTCAAAGAAAACTTTTAAATTGGGCCAGCTGGTGAAAAAAGCTCAACTATGAAAGTGCCGGGGACATAAAAATTGCATTTTGAAAATATTACATGAAATGGAAATAAACTTTTTGTTAAAGCTGCACAAGGTACGATAGGCAAACATCAGCGACAAATAAATATTCATAATTTATAAATATAAATTCTACAAGCAACATTTTTACATGGAAATTGTGGGCATTTGGCTAATTTCAGGATGAAGGGAAAGCCTAGGTTCTCCAGAAAATAGTAATATTTCCAAAAAGTTACCAGCAAATATGAAATAATGTAAAACATGATTATTCGGATCAATATTCCGCCACATTAGTCCGGATAATCCGAGGTGTACTGTACACTGGAAATTCACTGTGTGCATAGGTTAGCCGTGACATGGGTATTATCAGTTATGTTTACCAAACAAATATTAGCTTTAAAACGCTAAATTATTTGTCTCTGTGATCATTCAAAGGAAAATTAACATTAGCTTTTATAATTTTCAATATCTGACTATTTTTACTAATTTTGGACTCATAAACCTATTATTACCTTTGAAAAAGAAAATACAGCTACAACCACGGGTATTACCAAAAATGCTAGTTTGAATGCCATGATTGTCTGGAAACATCTGCTGAGCTGCCTGGAGAAGCTGGAATTTGAAAAAAATACTTTGAAGATTTAAATCAGAAGCTGTTTTCAAGGCAGAAAGATTTCTGCAGCAACAGTGAGTAACATTGCTAATATTATGCTGTATCAGTTTGCACTTGCAGAACAGTTATGATTAGTACAAAAAATTCTCAAATAACTAATCTGTTTTACCGCAGTGTGATTTATTATTGTTCAAACATGCACTTTTACAGGTTCAGGTATTATGAAATCAAATATTCAATCTAAACACTGAAACTGAAAACAACTCACTTTCCTGATGTCAATGCAATGTAAACTTTGAAACAAATTTTAGTTGTAGTTGGTCCATGTGGGGGAGAAAAAGTAAAAATTGTTGTTTAAAAGGTACAGACCGAAAATTGTATGTAAACAATCTACCTGACTTCTATGTGGTGTGTTTGTGATTTTCCTTAGTATATCACATTTTAAATGACTCATACTAATCTCAAAACCATAAATTCTAGAATAATTTCACAAGGCACAAAATTTAAAATGTAATCATATGAATTTTTATGTGAGGATTGGACTAGGTACTTTAGCTGGATTATAGCAATATATTTAAAAATAAACAAGCTAATTAGGGTGAGTGCACCCTACAAACAAAACAAAAAAAATAATGGTAAGTGACCATCTTCAGTGAATGACCGGTTTGCCGAAAAAAAATCATAATAGGAGTTCAATTAAAAAGAAAATAGATTTAAAAGACAGCTGATACTTATTATTATTATTTTATCATCAGCTGTGCTGGATTTGTTAATTATTACTTTATGTTTTCATGCTTTAACTTTTTATTGTTTCCGATATTGTCATCAGAGCCTTGTTCACTATAGTGTGACTCTTGATAAGGCCATAGGCGTGCACAGAGTGCGGTCAGCGTGGGTGCCGGAACCCGCAAATGCGCCTCCCCCCCACACCAATCTTGCTGCTATAAGAACCTATTTATCTGGCAAATAATTGAATATGTCAATTATTGTATGTAATCTAAAAGTTTACTCCTCCTTGACACAAATATGTGATAATATTATTCGATGAAATAAATATTGTATCTGCATTGGTATATTTAGTTTACAAAATATCATAATGTTTCTGGTTTTGTATTATCTTAAAAAAATCTAGATTACGCTCAGGCCGGCTGGGCACTACAATTTCTCGGTAAAAGAGTGTCTTAAAGGTTTTTAAAACAATTAGCAATCAACTGAAATATGGAACCAACGTAGGATATATAATCAATGGTACCATCAAGAACTTAAACAAAATTAACATACAAGAAGATAGCATCACAGAATTGATATTTTCTCAGAACAATATACTTGGTTGTAGTAAATCTAACTGATGATAGCGATTAAATTATTATTTATATTGATATTTTTATATTGTTATATTTTCCCATTGCACTCAAAGTGAAAAGTAAAGTTCAAATAAACAGCGATATAAAAGTACTATTTCTGTACAGGGTGTCTCACGTAAGGCGTCTCAAACAGAATGCAGACTAACCAATTGACCTAGAAGGATGAAATAAAATTATTTTCCACTAAATCGACCCCAAGGAATAACATAAAAATATTTTTAGTTTGTTACAAATAAAGACTATTCCAAAAACGGAGGGTCACTAGTTTGAATCTGGGAATTTTCAAATATAAACATATGTCAAGTTATACGTAATTTTAAAGCTCTACACTCGACTAACATTTTGGCAACAACAGACCTCACTTATCTTAATCCATTTCAAAATGGCGGCCATGTTTTTGAAAAATATTGACATTTATGGAATACCCTGTATCTGCTAAACCACAAGTCATATCTTAGTTATGATTCAAAATTCTTGCTTTTTAAATCAGCATTACCCTGATATGCTACATGACAGTATTTAAAACCAAATACAAAAATACAAAAAAATACTTTTTTTGAAAAGTTTATGTACCCAAAACTCCTAAAA
This sequence comes from Allygus modestus, assembly GCA_963675035.1. NCBI lineage: Eukaryota > Metazoa > Arthropoda > Insecta > Hemiptera > Cicadellidae > Allygus > Allygus modestus. The sequence continues at coordinate 295,923,230 of OY776112.1, forward strand.
GTCAAATGGTAACATATGTCAATACCCCCGTCGCAGCAAACCTGCATACTCAGTGAATTTCCAATGAATATATAACATAACACATTATAACACTTAACAGGATTCATAAGAAATGTATTCACAAACAAGCGATATTTAAAATATTAATTATCCTCCATAAGAATAACATTGGGGAGGAGTACGCAGGTTTGCTGCAACAAGGCACACAAAATAATGGGTTTTTATGCAAATATCAATAGAACTCATCTTAGTGAAGTCACATACCAAGTTTCATCCATATACATTCATAAATAAGCGATATATAACATTTTAAGTATTTTCCATAAGAATAACATGGGGACCAAGTACCTAGGTTTGCTGCTACAGGAGCCATAGGCGAAAAATTGTTTTTTTGTGCAAACAACAATAAACCATAACCAGATCAAGCCATATACCAAATTTCGCCAGTTTATGTTCATAAATAAGCGAGATATACAATTTTTCTTTTTCTCCATAAGAATAACATTAGACAACGTACTGTGTTTAGCACTTTCAATATCTTGGTAACCAATTGACGTAGAGCAATGATCAAAATACCAAATTGTTTGTTTTTTTAAGCTGAATTCAATGGTATAAATTAAAATTTGATTTAAATTCAAATTAAATGTGAAAACCCCAAAAAACACATTTTTGGGGTACAAAATCCCCCCAAAACCCCCCTTCGGATAGTGCGATTCATCTGGTTTTCGAACTCGTTCAAATAAATGGTACTTTACACATTTGCACCAAATTTCATTAAGATCGGACCTTTTTTACGAGAGTTATCGTGCTTACGGACATATATATATATATATATATATATATATATATATATATATATATATATATATATATATATATATATAAATATATAAATATATATATATAAATACATATATAAAAATTTGAACGAATGGTGTTTTTGGCATCTGGGGACCTCAAAATGAAAAGTTATCATGGTCTCGCGCTTAAGTCTTACCATGAGACCTACGGTAATAGCTTCTTCCCTATAGGGGAAATTCGCTAAAAAGTATATAGTCCAGCCAACGAATGCTCAAAAGTGGGGTGTAAAGGACAAGGAGGGGGGGGGAGTTTTTTCTGTGCAGGAATGTGTTGGGGGTAGTTAGAAGGTAAAAATACTAAAAGTCCCCGCCCCTAGCCAAGCATCTTCAGTGGGGAGAGGGAGGGAAATACCCCCTTTTACTTTCTCCCCCTTATACGTAGTATATGGAGAAAGTAATGTTTTGCATCAAAATTTTCGAATTTGAGTTGTTAGTGGAAATATTCGTTTTGGTGCTCCCTGAACCCAAAAAAGTGATTTTTACGTTATGTCTGTTTGTCTGTCTGTCTGTATGGATGTGTACAGAGCTAGAGCCCTAACCAATAGTCCGATTTGTATGAAATTTGGTATGTAAGTATTAATCCACGATATCTCCTGGCTTTTTTTATTTTTTGGAATTTTTGATATTTTAAGTCCTGCGATTTCTGAATCAGAATTATTCCAGAAATGCAGATGGTGTCATTTTGTTGGAAACCTAAAGCTCTACAAACCACTAAAGTTTAATTAAAATCTTTAGAGCCGATTTTGAGAAATTTGGATTTTTCATGTTTTTAGCCGCTTTTGGGGGATAATTACCCTTAAAAATAAAAAATTCAAAAAAATGAAAAAAAAAAAACTGGAGATATTGTAGACTAGTACATAAATACCAAATTTCATAAAAATCGGACCATTGGTTAGAGCTCTAGCTCTGTACACAGACAGACAGACAGACACACAGAAATCACGTAAAAATCACTTTTTTGGGTTCAGGGAGCACCAAAACGAATATTTCCAATAACAACTCAAATTTTAAAATTTTTATGAAAACAATACTTTCTCCATATACTATGAATAAGGGGGAGAAAGTAATAAGTTTTTTACTTCTGCACTGAAAACCGTGCAGAAAAACTGCATTGTACAGGAAAAACTGTTCATATACAAAATAAAGAAAGTAAATTTCTCTACAAAAATGGTTATATTCATTTTTACTTTCTCCCCCTATATATAGTATATGGAGAAAGTATTGTTTTCGTAAAAATTTTTGAATTTGAGTTGTTAGTGGAAATATTTGTTTTGTTGCTCCCTAAACCCAAAAAAGTGGTTTTTACGTGATGTCTGTCTGTGTGTGTGTGTGTGTTTGTGTGTGTCCGTGTGTCCGTGTGTTTGTGTGTGTTTGTGTGTCTGTGTGGATGTGTACAGGGCTAGAGCCCTAACCTATGGACCGATTTTTATGAAATTTGGTATTTAGTTATTAATCCTCAATATCTCCAGGTTTTTTTCATTTTTTTGAATTTCGATTTTTAAGGGTAATTATCCCCCAAAAATCACCAAAAATCATGTAAAATCCAAATTTCTCAAAAATGGCTAACGATTTTGATTAAACTTTAGTGGTTTGTAGAACTTTAGGTTTCCAACAAAATGACACCACCCGCATTTCTGGAAAAGTTCGGGTTCTGAAATTACAGGACTTAAACATCCAAAATTCAGTTTTTTGGATTTTTCATAAAAAAATCATAAATTTTAAAAAAGATTACTATTCACAATTAAAAAGAGCTCAAAAAACTAAATAAATCATTATTTTAAATTACTATTCTATGATTGCTAGTTGCGGAGAGAATTGAAATTTTCATTTAGCGGTAAACGCAGTACATTGTTCAATGTTATTCTTATGGGGAATACAAAAATAACTATTTCTCTCTTATTTACTGATCAGTTTCATTAAAATTTGATATACAGGTCAAGTTAGCATTGACCAACAGAGGATGTTCGAAATATGTTGCTATTTAACCCTGGGGGGCAAGGGGGCATTTCCCCTCTCAAAACCACTGTGTGTAGCAACGGACTCTATAGTGCCTCCCAAAAAGGGATTTAGGTGGATATTTCTGAAAACAACTAATTTAGACAATTTTCTGTACATTTATCTATACTTCATATTCTATATTTAGTAAATAACAAATATTTTTATCATTAAAGTTTGGCTAAAAGGGAGAAAGTATGTGTCAGGTTCCTGATACCATCTTTAAATGTCTTAGTTTCCAAGATATTTTGAAATAAATATAAAATATCTTTTATAAATTTATTTTTTCTTGGATTTTTAGTCAAATACAGTGTCCCACGAGAGTATGACACAAATACAGGATTTGGTACAACTTATCAAAATGGGCAAAAGACTTCTTTTAAACTTTTTTGTAAATCGCTTCGTTTTCCGTCTCTCTGTATATATGTGATTTTAAGTCAATGCAACATATATTAGGAACCACTTTAGTTACGGACTTAAAACTTAGCTTGTTTATTATACCAGTTTAGGGCATATTAGGTATTAAATTTGAAGTACCTATCTTTAACCGTTTCAAAATGGCGGCTATTTTAATGATTCACAGCTTAATCTTGAAAACGGCAAACTATAGAGTATTTGATTTTTGCATTTAAAAAATGTGAAATTTTACTCCAAAAAGGATGGCATAAATACTATAAAGATCACTTGACCCATAGCTGAGAAATTACAATTTGTATGAGTAAAACCGTTATAACTATGGATATTTCCATAGAATGAAGGTCTTTATATTTATTTGAAAATATCTTGGAAACCAAGACATACACTGAAATAAACGGTATCAGGAAACTGACACATACTTTTTTCTCCCCTTTAGCCCAACTTTATTGAATAAATTACTTTTTATTTACTAAATATAGAATACAAAGCACAGTCGAATGTACAGAAAATCTTGTAAACAAGTTGTTTTCAAAAATATCCACCCAAATCCCTGTTTAAGAGGCACTACAGAATCCATCGCTACACACATGGTTTTAAGAGGGGAAATGTCACCTACTACTCCCCCTCAGGGTTATTAAGGGGCAACATATTTTGAATTTCCTCTGTTGGTCAATGCTAACTTGACAAGCATATCAAGTTTGAACGAAATTAATCAGTAAATAAGAGAGAAATAGTAATTTTTGTATTCCTCATAATAACATATTGGACAACGTACTGCGTTTACCGCAAAATGAAAATTTAAATTTTATCCGCAACCAGTAATCATAGAATAGTAATTCAAAATGCTCAGTTATTTAGTTTTTTGAGCTCTTTTTAATGGCGAATAGTAATATTTTTTATATTTATGTTTTTTTTTCATGAAAAATTACAAGTACTAAATTTTTGATATTTTAAGTCTTGTAATTTCTGAACCGGAATTTTTACATAAATGCGGGTGGTGTCATTTTGTTGGAAAACTAAAGCTCTACAACGACTATAGTTTAATCAAAATTGGTAGAGCCGTTTTTGAGAAATCTTGATTTTTCATGTTTTTTTTGCGGTTTTGGGAGGTAATTACCCCTAAAAATAAAAATTCAAAAAATGGAAAAATCACTTGGAGATATCGTGGATTAGTACCTACATACCAAATTTCATCAAAATCGGACCATTGGTTAGGGCTCTAGCTACTGCTAGAGTTATGCTAGAGCTCTAGCTATGTTTTTTATGTGTACTGACACATCTATACAGACAGACAGACACACAGACATAACATAAAAATAACTTTTTTGGGTTCAGGGAGCACCAAAACAAATATTTCCACTAACAACTCAAATTCGAAAATTTTGACGAATCCAATACTTACTTTCTCCATATACTATGAATGAGGGGGAGAAAGTAAAAATGAATATAACCATTTTTGTAGAGAATTTAATTTTCCTTATTTTGTGTAAGAACAGTTTTTCCTGTTCGATGCACGGTTTTCAGTGCAGAACTAAAATACCCCCGTAGCAGCAAACCTGTGTACTCATCGAATTTCCAATGCATATGTATGTATCTTAATACCACATAAAGCCACATACCAAGTTTCATTAATATACATTCATGTATATTCGATTTATGACATTTTAATTATTCTCCATAAGAATAACTTGGCGCCTGAGTATGCAGGTTTGCTGAAGCCAGGAACAAAAAAAATGGGGTGTTATACAATATCAATATAACTCAAGTAGGTAAAGCCACATACCAAATTTTATTAATTTATGTTCATAATTAAGGGAGATAACACGTTACTTATTCTCCATAAGAATAACATGGGGGCTGAATACGCCGGTTTGCTGCTACGGGAACTATCGGTCAAAAAATGTTTTTAGTGCAAATATTAATAGACCACAACGATATGACGCAAAATACCAAGTTTCATCAGGATAAGTTGATAAATAAGCGAGATATACAATTTTTCTTATTCTCCATAAGAATAACATTGAACAACTTATTGTGTTTAGCACTTTCAATATCTCAGTAACCATTGATCAATCAATCTCAATCAATATCTCAGTAGAGCAATGATAAAAACACCAAATTGTGCGTATTTTTAAGCTGATTCCAATGAATAAAATTGAGGGGCAACATATTTTGAATTTCGTCTGTTGGTCAATGCTAACTTGACAAGCATATCAAGTGTGAACGAAATTGATCAGTAAATAAGAGAGAAATAGTAATTTTTGTATTCCCCATAAGAATAACATTGGGCAACGTACTGTGTTTACCGAAAAATTAAAATTAAGATTTTCTCCGCAACCAGGAATCGTAGAATAGTAATTCAAGATACTAAATTAGTTCGTTTTTGAGCTCTTTTTAATGGAAAATAGTAATTTTTTATATTTATGTTTTTCTAATGAAAAATCCAAAAAACTAAATTTTTGATATTTTAAGTCCTGCAATTTCTGAATGCGAATTTTTCCAGAAATGCGGGGTGTGTCATTTTGTTGGAAACGTAAAGCTCTACAAACCACTAAGTTTAATTAAAATCGTTAGAGCCGATTTTGAGAAATTTGGATTTTTCATGTTTTTTAGCGGTTTTTGGGTTTTAAAAAATTCAAAAAAATGAAAAACCCTGGAGATATCGTAGACTAGTACATACATACCAAATTTAATAAAAATTGGACCATTGGTTAGAGCTCTAGCTCTGTACACATCCATACAGACAGACAGATAACCAGACAGACAGACAGATAGACACTCAGACATAAGGTAAAAATCACATTTTTGGGTTCAGGGAGCACCAAAACGAATATTTCCACTAACAACTCAAATTCGAAAATTTTGACGAAAACAATACTTTCTCCATATACTATGTATAAGGGGGAGAAAGTAATAGTTTTTTACTTCTGCACTGAAAACCGTGCAGAAAAACTGCATCGTACGGGGAAAACTGTTCATATACAAAATAAAGAAAGTAAAATTCTCTACAAAAATGGTTATTAGTGAATTTCCTTTGGAAAGTGAACTATTAGCATGACCCGCACGGTGAAACTTAAGCCCGGGACCACCATAGAAGTTCCTAACGTGACCCCCTGAACACGTTTTGGGGGGTCGTTCAAAATTATATATATATATATGTATATATATATATATATATATATATATATATATATATATATATATATATATATATATATATGTGTGTATGCACTCTAGTGGTCACATTTTTTGTCCGATTTACTTCAAATTTGGTAGGGACGTTCCTTTCTATAACCTGTTGGACAAGTTCGTTGGGCAAAACAATCGGAAAACTCTAAACCCATTTTTTGGGGATTAATCTTTCAAATTTTGAGTTTTTGGGCCCAAAAAGGGTCAGAAAAGCCCCAGATGTAAAATTAATGCATGTTAAAAGATGGGAATTAGGAAGGCAAAAGTTTAAAGGCCTCTCTTGTCATTCTAGCATAAATATTTACCGAGTTATTAAAGAAAATGTGTATCGGGTAAACACAGTACGTTGTCTTATGGGGGTTTTACACTAGAAAAGCCTGTTATTCCTTTGTTAGAGTACTTTTATTATCCCCAGCAACCTCACGCCTACTTTCAAGCCTGTCTGGACCTTCTCCTAACCTTATAAGGCGTAAAATTGTATTCCCAGCTTTGCAAGTAAATGAAACCAGGAGTATCAGAACAGCCAAAAAAACAATGTTTTCAGATTTCAATAAAAATTGGACAAATGGATGTTATTACACTGATTTTGAGTTTTACAAGTTTTTATGTGGAAATTCACTTCCCTCACGTCAGCGTGCTGCGTGCGAACTCGTTTTAATTTTTTTTTATGTCTTATTTTCCAAGATATTTTCTAATAAATATAAAATATTTGTTATAAATTTATTTTTTCTCGGATTTTTAGTCAAATAATTTAATAGAGTGTCCAACGAGAGTATGACACAAATACAGGATTTGGTCAAACTTATCAAAAGGAGCAAAAAACTTCTTTTAAACTTTTTTGTAAATCTCTTCGTTTTCGTCTGTATGTCTATATATGATTTTAAGTCAATGCAACATAAATTAGGAACCACTTGAGTTACGGACTTGAAACTTAGCATGTATATTATACTAGTTTAGGGCATATTATGTATTAAATTTGGAGTATCTATCTTTAACCTTTTCAAAATGGCGGCCATTTTAATGATTCAAAGCTTATTATCTTGAAAACGGCAAACTATAGAGTATTTGATTTTTGCATTTAAAAAATGTGAAATTTTACTCCAAAAAGGATGGCATAAATATTATAAAGATCACTTGACCCATAGCTAAGAAATTAAAATTTGTATGAGTAAAACCGTGATACATTACCTTGATACAAACTATGGATATTTCCATAGAATGAAGGTATTTTATATTTATTTGAAAATATCTTGGAAACCAAGACATACACTGAAAAAATTAATATAACCATTTTTGTAGAGAATTTAATTTTCTTTATTTTGTATAAGAACAGTTTTTCCCGTTCGATGCACGGTTTTCAGTGCAGAACTATAAAACTAAAAAAGGGGGTATTTCCCCCCTCTCCCCTCTGAAGCAGCTAGGCTAGGGGCGGGGACTTTTAGTATTTTTATCTTCTAACTACCTCAACACATTCCCGCACAATAAAAAACTCCCCCCATCCATGTCCTCTACAATTAACCCCTTTATTGACTGGACTAATATCATCTTTAAGGTTTTGGAAATCATAGCAATTCTAATATACACCAATATCATATCTCTTTTTGTTTTTAGCAATAAAACAAATCATCATTTCCTCAAATAAAGTGCATGGTATTTGTGTGCAACACTTACAAAGTACTCTAAGGCCTCTTTTACAAATGGGTTATGTATAACTTATATGCATTTTATATGGAGAAATGATGATTTTTGTTGATTGCTCAAAAACAAAAAAAGATTCGAGGTTGGTTTAAATAAGAAAGTTGCTAGGATTTCCAAGACCTTAAAGATGATTTACCTTTCGACATATGTTACTATTTGACTTTTTGGAGTTTTGGGCACATAAACATTTTCAAAAAAAGTATTTTTGTATTTGGTTTTAAATACTGTCATGTAGCATATCAGGGTAACGCTGATTTAAAAACGAGCAAGAATTTTGAATCAGAACTAAGATATTTATTGTGGTTTAGCAGATACAGGGTACTCCGTAAATGTCAATATAAAAAAATGGCCACCATTTTGAAACGGTTTAAGATAAGTGAGGTCTGTTTTTGCCAAAATGTTAGTCGAGTGTAGAGCTTTAAAGTTATGTATAACTTGACAAATGTTTATATTTGAAAATTCCCAGATTCAAACTAGTGATCCTCCGTTTCTGGAACACCCTGCATTTGTAACAAACTAAAAATATTTTTACGTTATTCCTTGGGGTCGATTTAGTGGGAAATTATTTTATTTCATCCTTATAGGTCAATTGGTTCGTCTGCAAAATGTTTGAGACACCTTACGTGAGACACCCTGTACATACTCCAAATTTAAACCATTATGGCAGTTACTTTTACTATAAATCTCCGCATATTAATGAATAAAAGTAATGGGCGTAATTTCAGCATTTCGATGGGGGGGCAGGGTTGTCCATGGCCCGTCCTACTATTACAGGAAATGTTATACCCCCCCCCCCCTTATATCACCATTCCCTTAGAAAACTCGGCACTGCGGCTGGAAAAAATAAGGTACCGATACACGGACACAAACATACATACGAGAACATAGGATTATACTGGCCGCTCTTCCGCTCTGTTAGTCCCTTCCTAGTACTATTGTACGTCAGTCGATCAATCTGACAACTTTTCATTTCATGAGTGAAATTCTTGATCAATACACTTTGCTACAGTAAACATAACTAGTTGTCCTGTTGCTCAAATCCGAGCAAGTTTGTACCCAGCGAAAGGTTTCTTCAGTTGTAAACAAACATAAAAGAACATCTGATATTAACAACGTACTTTCAAACAACACGTAGTTTAGACTTCCGCTTTCGAATAGCCGCACTGTTCCGAAAATTCAGCCCTTTACTGTGTTTAAGTGATGCCCTTTCTTAAAATTCTGAGACGTGTTGGCAAATCTAAGTAAAAATACCTTTAGTTTGGCACCCCAAACGTTAAAATCCGTCCAGCCGTTATCGAGTTATGACTTTGAATAAAAACCCCCTAGCGTATATAGGATAGCAGACTATTTTTAGTGTTCTTTGATGTAGAACGGGTAAAAATATTCCTTCCATGAGCACGTAAATTCCAAATTGTACTGTAGGCGATTGTATGTAATTTTTAAATAAGTTTATCTACGAAATAGTAAATTAAGCTTTAAGTATTATTTATTACATCATTGTTTTGAATGGCAAACTAATCTTGAAACCCCGTTCATTAAGAATTTGTTTTTGCAAAATAATTATTTTTAGGCTTGTTATTTGCACATGACAAGCAATTCCAGAAAAATAACTATAATCATCGAAATATTAAAAAAACTGTGAAAGGTTTTAAGTTAATCTAATTGCCTTTGAAATAAATATTAATATTAAAATCTAAAGTAGTTTAATTATACTAAAGATTAATGTTTATTAAGTTACCTTTGGAGTCTTAATTATTACATGAATTTACAATAAATTTCACAGTTCAAATATGTAAATGATAACTAGAAGTGTTCTCTACAAACGTAAAGAAACGACTCATTTGCATCCGAGGACGAGAGTGATGGGAATCAAAATGAAAAGAGAAGTATTAATTTGTATTTATATTTGAGAGGGAGCGCAGAATTGGATCAGTCCGGACCTCCCGCAGCGCCGACCTCGCACAGTAAAAATGCTTTGCGGGGAACTGGCGCTGTCCCCCCACCCCGCAGCCGCGAGTACTACGCCAGGAAGCCACGCCCTCGTTCCCACGTCATACACAACAATAGCAGTTCTGCCAACAGTCATAAACTTCAGAATTGTCAACTCCTAAAATACGACAATTTCAAACTACGAATCCTGTCATTTCCATAATCTTATATTTTATTACGCTAAGGTGATTTTTGTTAGGAGAACTCCTCCGTTATTTCTGAACCGATTTTAACGATTGAGGTATCTAAGATATTCCAATTGTCTTTTACAATATAATAAATACTAGACAATAAACTGTATTTATCAAAAATCACAATAATTACGTAATTTAATAAGTAACTCCTCCCTTATTTCTTGGCCAATTTTAATGTTTGAAGTGTCAAAAAATTCGTCTCAGTTCGTAGTTTTGCAATAAGGTTTTTAATTTTCGACATTTTAACTCTCGAGGGTACAGGCTGCCGTTAAAGTTAGTTTTTTGCACATAAAATTAACATGGGGAATAATTTTATTTGAATTGCAGCTGTTAACACATTATGGACTGGTTATTAGCAATACTAGATGTTCAAGGTAAGAAATGCCTTTATCTATATAAATCAAATCAGTTTTGTTTCTAAATCGCTTTGAGCAGTGAAATTTTGTGTGCAGCGGAGATGTTTAAATGTGTGTTAACTTTTATCTGTCCGTCCAGTGGCGGATCTATGGGGGGGGGCTACGGGGGCTATAGCCCTCCCCCATTGGTTCAGAACTTACACTATTAAAAAGGATATTTTTCGAGGTACTATTACACAAGAGAAACATACAGTATTTTTGTATATTTTAATTTTAGTTCGTACATTTTAAGTACCAAAGTTAAAGTGACAATGTCAACATTACACCCGTTCAAAGGTAACTTGCAAAATAAATACGGCAAACGGCAAATGCCCATGAATGAGCCCAACGCAGTGGCGTTGCAACAGCCTTGCAATCTATCCAGCGCTAGGCACTACCCTAAATATCAAATAACCTGGGTTTTTCCTTAAACTTCCCTCCCCTCAGGTGCAAAATGGACCGTTCCACCCGACCATATGACTCACCTCACTGTTTGGGGGGGTGACCGGCCCTACCGCCCCCCTTGGATCTGCCCCTGATAGGAAGTAACTTATTCAAAATAATAGGCCTAACTTAGTGTTATTTTCCTTTGTTTTTACCATTATTGTTTTGAATAACATTATTAAATGTTGTGTATCAAATATATTTTTTTAATTGGTCTTAGTCGAAATCAACCCGGTCATTCGCTGAAACATGACCGGTCATTTACTGACACAAGACTGGCCATTCGCTGAAACTATGACATCGTTTTCTAAAAATCTACTAAAACTTTTTTTCTCCATATTTACAGTTATACTTATTATGAATCTTTAGATATTAGGTAAGAGTTAGGCAATATGAAAAATACTGAACATTATTCAGTATGGGAGTAATGTTGATCCAAGATCTCACCGTTAACCGGTCATTCACTGGTAAACTCATCCTATGTTTATTTTAATTATTGTATCAGTGAAAAGTTACAAATTGATTTTTGTGTTATTTATATGGCTTATTTGAAAGACTACTGAGCAACATAATCTAAAATGTTAAATTTTGTTGTGCCTTTGGGTACCTACTTTTTTTGTAAAAATTATGCTCAGTTTATTCTCAAGTATTCATTTATATTTTGTAATGAACCATACACATATATGGTTTTAGAAAATCCTTTATAGAGGTTAGAGGAATTACACTTAAAAAGTTTGTCTTAACTGGGAGAAAATCAACAAATACTTTGACGAAAATGTCTCTTTCGATTTAGTTCTTTAGTCTTGACACAGGGAAGTTCCTTATACTTTTTATCAATTGAAAGATAATTTGAATCATCATTATGCTTTAAGTGCATTCATCTCTGGCATTATTTAAAGTCTAAAATTAGATATACCTATAACTCACTTCAATACTTGCTGATGGTATCTTATAACACTTCTCAGGCATACCTTCCCAGGTGCCAATCCTTCTCTACTGTATATCAGCTTATTCCTAAGCAAGAAAGCAACAATTTTAAAGTGGCAGCAAGCCTCGAGGACAATCAGGGGCACCAAAACACTGAACAAGTAGAGCTGGGCAGCAGTTATCACCACCAACACTTTAAGGAATAAATCTGTTACTTCCCAGTACGGTGATCTAGTTTCATCATAGGGTAACCAAATCTCTATTACCAATCTTTTGTTGAGATCGAATCTGTTTTTATCTTGGGCCGCACAGTATGTCGGGGGCTTCTGAAAAAAGAAGAGTTGACTGATTCCAAAAATCGTTGACAAGGCGAACATGGTAGCTATACGTCTCTCCCAAGTGTTGTAACGCTGAGCGATGCGACCTTTAATTTCAGATGTTGTGTGCATTTCTCGTAGCGTTTTGACAGTTTCAGAAAATCTCATATCACTCAGGCCTAGCCTTTGAAGAAAAATTACAATTAAAGTCAAAGCTTCAAAGATCTCCTCAAATATCTTGTCGCAGTTTAGGGCTTTGTAAGCTATTATCACTTTAGTCACAAGATAAAATAACATGAGGCTGTCAATGACACGACAATAAAGGAGGTAGAGGAATTTGGTTCTCTTTGACCACTCTGACTTGGGCCAAAGCCCTGTCAAAGTCATAACTGTTAATAGGTACGATAAGTTGTCTGTAGCCATCACTTCTTGGAGGTAACCTTTTGTCAACTGATTGACCTTTTGACAGTAGACTTCTAAAACAACGTCAATGGTGGCCAAGTCAAATAGACACACCTCTCTTGTTTGAGTTAATGGGGCGTGGCTGAAGAGCAGTTCTCTACCTGGCAATTAATAGTAAGGCAAGTTTAAGTAAATTCAGTGGTTTATACCTGCCTAGTATATATAGTTAATAGAGCTCTCCCTACTTTTGAATTGGTTATTAATAAGAGCAACGTCTGTTATTGACTCAGTCCGTATTTAACTCCAATTAATTATAATATCAAAGTTTACTTTTGATGAATTTTTTCTCTTAACCAGTCCTCCAATAACTGTAAAAATTCAAATCCAAACGCAATAATTGCAAAGCAAAACATAACAAGTTAAAACAATATAAATTAAAATTGTTTATAATAATACCTGTTTAGTATTAACCTCAGTTACAAAAGCGATGCTAGTGCTTAGCTTTTACCTCGTCTTCCACCTCTACTACCTCTAGGAGGTGTTCTACCTCTACTTCCTGTAAATTAATCAGAAAACATACGGCATGTTTAGGCACAGTGCACATAGCACTTAAGTCGGCCCGTAAATTAATTGATTTTGCTACTAATCTGATCATCTTACAGTATTTTTAAATATATTATTTAAAATACAATTTTAGCGAATTTCCCCTATAGGGAAGAAGCTATTACCGTAGGTGGCATGGTAAGACTTAAGCCCAAGACCATGATAACTTTTTGTTTTGAGGTCCCCAGATGCCAAAAACACGATTCGTTCAAATTTATATATATGTGCCCGATTTTGATGAAATTTGGCACAAATATGTAGAGTAACATTTATGACTTTAAGTTCGAAAAACCAGATCGATTGGACTATGGGAAGGGGGTTTTATGAGGGCTTTAAATTGTTCAAAAATAAGTTTTTTTTTTATTTTTCCCCCTAAGATTTTAAAACATTCAATTTTAGTTATAGCCATTTTCTAGAGCTTAAAAAACAAATAATTTGGTTTTAGCGAATTTCCCCTATAGGGAAGAAGCTATTACCGTAGGTCTCATGGTAAGACTTAAGCCCGAGACCATGATAACTTTTCATTTTGAGGTCCCCAGATGCCAAAAACACCATTCGTTCAAATTTTAGCGAATTTCCCCTATAGGGAAGAAGCTATTACCGTAGGACTCATGGTAAGACTTAAGCCCGAGACCATGGTAACTTTTCGTTTTGAGGTCCCCAGATGCCAAAAACACCATTCGTTCAAATTTTTATATATGTGTCCGTAAGCACGATAACTCTCGTAAAAGAGGTCCGATCTTAATGAAATTTGGTACAAACGTGTAAAGTACCATTTATTTGAACGAGTTCGAAAACCAGACAAATTGCACCATCCGAAGGGTGGTTTTGGGGGGGTTTTGTACCCCAAAAATGGGTTTTTTGGAGTTTTCACTTTTTTGGAGTAATAATCATTTAAATCAAATTTTAATTTATACCATTGGATTCAGCTTAAAAAAACAAACAATTTGGTATTTTGATCATTGCTCTACGTCAATTTGTTACTGAGATATTGAAAGTGCTAAACACAGTACGTTGTCCAATGTTATTCTTATGGAGAAAAAGAAAAATGTTATATCTCGGTTGTTTATGAACATAAACTGACGAAACTTGGTATATCGCTTCATCTGGTTGTGGTTTGTTGTTGTTTAAACAAAAAACTACTTTTTCGCCTATGGTTCCCGTAGCAGCAAACCTAGGTATTCGGTCCCCATGTTATTCTTATGGAGAATAATAAATATGTTATATATCGCTTATTTATGAATGTATATGGATGAAACTTGGTATGTGACTTCACTTAGATGAGTTCTATTGATATTTGCATAAAAACCCATTATTTTGTGTTCCTTGTTGCAGCAAACCTGCGTACTCATCCCTAATGTTATTCTAATGGAGAATAATGAATATTTTAAATATGGCTTATTTATGAATATATTTCTTATGAATTCTGGTAAGAGGCATAAAATGTTATTAAGACATATATATTCATTGGAAATTCGCTGAGTACGCAGGTTTAATGCGACGGGGGTATTATTTATATATGTATATATATATATATATATATATATATATATATATATATATATATATATATGTGTGTGTCCGTAAGCACGATAACTCTCGTAAAAAAGGTCCAATCTTAATCAAATTTGGTACACACGTGTAAAGTACCATTTATTTGAACGAGTTCGAAAACCAGACGAATCGCACCATCTAAAGGGGGGTTTTGGGGGGTTTTGTACTCAAAAACTGTTTTTTTTTTGGTTTTCCACATGTAATTTTTATTTAAATCAAATTTTAATTTTAACCATTGAATTCAGCATAAAAAAACAAACAATTTGGTATCTTGATCATTGCTCTACGTCAATTGGTTACTGAGATATTGAAAGTGCTAAACACAGTACGTTGTCTAATGTTATTCTTATGGAGAAAAAGAAAAATTGTATATCTCGCTTATTTATGAAAATAAACTGAAAAAATTTGGTATATGGCTTCATCTGGTTGTGGTTATTGTTGTTTGCACAAAAAAACAATTTTTCGCCTATAGTTCCCATAGCAGCAAACCTAGGTACTCGGTCCCCATGTTATTCTTATGGAAAATAATTAAAATGTTATATATCGCTTATTTATGAATGTATATAGATGAAACTTGGTATGTCACTTCACTTAGCTGAGTTCTATTGATATTTGCATAAAAACCCATTATTTTGTGTTCCTTGTTGCAGCAAACCTGCGTACTCATCCCCCGTGTTATTCTTATGGAGAATAATTCATATTTTAAATATCGCTTGTTTGTGAATATATTTCTTATGAATCTTGTTAAGTGGCTTAATGTGTTATGTTATAATTCATTGGAAATTCGCTGAGTATGCAGGTTTGCTGCGACGGGTGTATTTTTAGTCATTAACCTAGGTTAAGTGGTTGTAGAGACAAGTCAAAAAACGCGTCCATAAAATTTTCCATGTTAATCTTTTGGGAAAAAGGTTTTTGGATTTTCCTCATATAATTTTAGTAAAAACTTCACATTTATTTTTACCAATCAGTTTAGCTCTACAAAACAATCATTTTGGAGTTTTAATTGTTGTTCTACGTCCAACCGTTGCAGAGATATTCAAAGTGCTAAACACAGTACGCTGTCCAATGTTATCCTTATGGAGAATAATAAAATTTGATATCTCGATTATTTATGAATGTATATTGATGATACTTGGTATGTGGCTTCAACTAGTTGTGATATATTGATATTTGCACAAACAACTTATTTATTGTTGATTGTCCCCATAGCAGCAAACCTGCATACTCGGCCCTGAAGTTTTTATTTTATTTTTCCCCCTAAGTTTTTTAAAACATTCAATTTTAGTTATAGCCATTTTATAGAGCTTAAAAAACAAATAATTTGGTATTAGCGAATTTCCCCTATAGGGAAGAAGCTATTACCGTAGGTCTCATGGTAAGACTTAAGCCCGAGACCATGATAACTTGTCATTTTGAGGTCCCCCGATGCCAAAAACACCACTCAAATTCATATTTATATATATTCATGTGTATATATATATACATATTTAAAATAAATATATATATATATATATATATATATATATATATATATATATATATATATATATGATTCAAATTGAAGTTCACAAATTAGGGCTACTTTTATTATAAAAATTAAATAAAAACAATAACCAGAGTACCCTCTTTTTTGAAACATTTTGTATTACTGACACGTGTTTCGACACTTAGGTCATGTTCACAGTGTACAAGTAAAATAACCTAAAAATTATTAGCTAAAATAAATAATTAAATCTTAACATATGAAAATAAACAGATGTAGAAACTTTTCATTCAAGCTTATTGGGTTAAGTTGGTTCTAGTTTATATCCGTTGTCTATTGTTTCTAATTTCTCTTATTTTTTCATATATAGGATTTTGAAGGGTCAAACTATAAAATGAGTTACAAAACTAGAAATAACTCTTTTAAACTTATCCAGAAATTCTCTAATAATCGCCAAAACCAAAAAAAAAAAAAAAATAAATAAATATAATAAAACTGGAATTTACAAGATTAAATGCAAGGATTGTCCAAAATATTATATAGGGCAAACAGGAAGAAGCTTTTCATGCCGCTTTAAAGAGCACCTTCAAGCAATTAAATTAAATAACCATACAACTCAAAGATCGATGTTTGCCGAACACATTCTTGATTCTGACCATCAATACGGCAAATTAGAAGAATGCATGGATGTTCTCGAATATGAAACGAAAGGAGAAAAAATGAACACGAAAGAAGAGCTCCACATTTATATGAACTCTAAAGCCGATAAAGACATCCTTAATAAAATGAAAATACAACAACTAAATCCTATATATGAAAAAATAAGAGAAATTAGAAACAATAGACAACGGATATAAACTAGAACCAACTTAACCCAATAAGCTTGAATGAAAAGTTTCTACATCTGTTTATTTTCATATGTTAAGATTTAATTATTTATTTTAGCTAATAATTTTTAGGTTATTTTACTTGTACACTGTGAACATGACCTAAGTGTCGAAACACGTGTCAGTAATACAAAATGTTTCAAAAAAGAGGGTACTCTGGTTATTGTATTTATTTAATTTATATATATATATATATATATATATATATATATATATATATATATATATATATAGATCTGTTTCATAAGATCAAGTTGATCAAGAGTGTAGATATTAACATGGTGAGTTGATCCGTTAACTCATGTGGCTCTGACACACCCCAAGTTGATCAAGATCAACTTTCTAATTGATAATATCTGCGACGTGAACTATAAATTTAAATGTCCATATATAAACCTTCACTCTATATCTTTTGAAAATAGTCTTAAGTTGTACAGGCCACTTTTGAACAATAAGTTACACATGTCTTTGTAATTTTTCAGAGAAGCTATATATTAATTATACATTTGAGAAAGAGGAAATCTCCAAATCTACAGCAATTAATTTATTACAAATGAAATTGCAATGTGTTATTTTCTCCCCCTTAAGTAAACAGAGTAAGTGAAAGTATACGGAGGAAGTATTGTTTTCCTAAGCATTTTAAAATTTCAGTTATTGGTAGAAATATTTGTTATAATTTCAATTTCAATTTATTTATTTCAATGATAGAAAACAGATAATGCTCCCGAAGAAGTGGATTTTGTGGTTATGTCTGTCTATATAAATGTATATATTCACTGAAAACTTACACATGTATGTGGCTCTCTGACTGATATAAACGTATTACTTGTGGTACACTATAAGTTTGGAACAACTACGCATGCATGTGGCTCCTATTCTATATAAACGTATCTTATGTTGGTTTATATATTAACAGAATACTTTTTATTAATGATAATATCGCAAGTCCTGCTCTTACGCTACCGAAACAAATATTCTATCGATAATATCATTCCACTTGTGGGAAACCGTATTTTTTCGTCCTGAAAATTAAAGGTAGTACTGATATAATTTATTACCAGTATTTGTACACATATAATTCGGGATTAATGTCTTTAGTTAAATAACTTCTAAATCGAATAATTATGTAAGTAAATTAATTTGGCACTGCGCTATGCCGGTGACAGTCGATGTTTTGACCCAATACAGTACAGTATGAAGTGTGAAGCCAAGAGGGCTTGTCGAATAGTGATGTGTCGAGTCGAGTACTTTTATGACTAGAGTGACTCGACTCGTTTACTACTGCCAACTCGAGTTTTGAGTTGAGTCAGACTCGACTCGTCGACTCGTCCTGCATCTACCACGTGGAGTAGGTGGGAGAGTCGGAGAGTTGAGTGAGTGGTGATCCGCCGACTCCCTGCATACAGTAATAAATTACTTGTTCGACATTACTTGGCGTTTCAAGGATGTATATATGTCTTTACTCATATTGTTATATGTAAAAAAATCGTAAACTAACGAGTAAACTACTTTGCTTGATTAGGTGGGAAATATATAAATGGAGTAGAACAAAATTACAACAAATATTAGCTTTAGTAAATAAAAGTCTTTTAGTTTACATTAAATTACAAGTGCAAATAACTTTTACAAAGTAAGCCGTTTACTTCTTGCGCTGGGTACCGAACCATCCATTTAGGAATAAAATGTCATCTAGTTTATTCGGATTCAATCTATTTCTCCGATCATTCGTCATAAGTCCTGATTTTTGTAGATTATGCGTTCGGAAGGCTCGGATGTTGCGGGAATACAAAGGTATTTGTGAGCCATTTTGGTCAAACTTGGATATATAATCTTCCTTTCGTCCCAAATAGCTAGAGGGTTCTTTTTCCTCTCCAAGTATGGCATGTTTAGATACTGGTTGTCAGCTACCAGTGCTGAGAAAGTTGACACTTGAGCATTGGCTACCTATAAAAATACACATTAAAATTACAACCAAGTTAAAATTAAGATTTATTACTTCTAGGGCCGGTTTTAAGCATAGGATACATAGGTGCGTTCCTAGGGGCCCGCACCACACGGAACCAAATACAAAATCCTCATTCAAGCAAAAAGTCTGCAATCTATAGTAAGACTGTAATAAGGGCCTGCACCACTGATTTAGCCTGGAGGTCTAAAGACCCTAAATACGGCATGATTACTTCAATAAAGCTTGTAATTAATATAGGAAATCATACTAATATTATAAATTTGAAAGTTTGGATGTTTGTGCGTAACTCTGAAGTTCCATCACGTGAAGACTACTAGACCGATTGAGCTTAAATTTTGCATAGAGGTACTTGATAGTCCTGAGTAACATATAGGCATATTAAAGTTGTGAAGATCCTATAGGGCTATGCCCCACGGGGGTTCAAATTTCCCATTTATTCCTTATGGATATTCATTTTTGTTTGAGCTTATGAAAATACAAACAACTGATCTTGATTCGTAGTAGTTCCACAGGCTAACCACATAATGAAGCAACAAAACTATCATAGTTTTTATAAATAATTCGGGGCGAAGCCTGCGAGTAACAGCTAGTATATCAATAAAAGAAGGAATATGAAATATTAACTAGCTTATCTCTGCTCCTTTTGTATCCAAGCACACTCACAGGTCATATCCATCATTTGGTATTTATTCAGCCCTATTTATTATTGGTCTTTGGACTGCTGTTTCATAATGGCTGAAAACTCGTCAACCACCTACAATAAAAATAATCATACTTACTTATTTGATTTTACATAATTGTAAGTGTGATCCTCTTTTAAATGTATGCGATCAGAAGAGCGTTTATAAACCGTTAGAAGAAAATTTAGATTTTGATATAAAATTTGTATTTTAGAAGGAGATTGGACAAATCAGTTGATGTTCTTATATTGGCACATTTTAAACATATCTTATAATCATATTAAACTTTACTTTTAAAAAATCTAAAATTAATGTTACCAGGGCCGGATTTAAGCATAGGCTAGGCATGCCCGCACGCTTAGGCGCCCGTGGCACACAAAAACCACATATCAAACAGAGTAAAACAAACTCACTTCACTTATATTCGCCTTAAAATACGCCCTAGTTGCGTCGGCGTCTTGGACTATAATTTAATGATTTAATGACATAGGCCTAGTCAAAATGGTCAGCAGCCTGAGTGGAAAACTGTTAGGGGCACCACAGGTTGAACCTAGGCCTAAATCCGGCCCTGACTTTAATAGTTGTAAAATATCTCTATAGTTGTAAAAGCGTACTACTTACCCACTATTGGGCAATTTCTGCGTTTGAATCTAAACCAAACCCATCCTTTTTGAACCGGGGATCAAGAAATGTTTCCTTTGCAGCGGTTCTATTTTTGTCTTATAGGCTACACATTGACGTGCCTGAAAACGACGGAGGTGAGCAACTCTTTCAAGTGTAGCCCCGCTTCTGTTTTCAGAATTTTAATTCGTAAAACATTTTAAAGCCCTCTAACCAAAGGAATCAGGCTGAAAATTTTGGATAGAGCTCCTCACTTAAAACCACCATCATTTTTTCATACGGTCCTACAAGAGATGCACAGTCATCTAAGAGATCCTATTGAGAGGATTCTAGGTTCGAAACGTTCTTATGTATTTGATTCAATTAACTAGCAAAACTTCTTGGTTTATTACTTCAGCATTCTTTACATTTACTTCTGGTTGAGTTACCAACTTGAATAATTCTTTAGAGTCTCTGACGATTGAAGTTTTTTCATGTTTTCTCTTTGACCAAACTTTCCCCAGAATGAATTTAACATTTATTTGGTTACTGATCTAAGTCCCCCGTTTTTAGCAATTTTATCTTTATCCTCCTCTGTCTTAAACCAGCTAGGATAGATAGCCTGAAGCTTCCTGCTTTACTTTCAAAAATGTATTTATAAAATCTGTAAACAAATCTCCGTTTTCATATGTGGCGACTTCGTACTCCCACAACTCGTACATGTCCAAAATCACATAGCCCTTTTCTACAGCTTTTCTAATCTCATCCATTTTCCAGGTCCCAACTAACGCTCTTTCCTCACTCTCATGACAACATTCCCCTTGGTTTAAAGTCTCCCCACAAGTTCTACACAATACAAACATCTATTTCTTATTCATTGTAGCGGGAAGTACGGGATGATAAAAGTTGTAAGGAGGTAGAATCTTATATTTCAACAATCCCTCTACTTCAAGACCTCTCTCTCGACACTCGTTTCCAACGTAAATGATAGGGTGTCCAACGGGGTACTTACAATATTTATTTACAAACGGATAAAGGGAGCAAACATCAACATACTGTATCGTTTCTCTCTCTTCACATTTATGATATGTTTTAGTATTACCTGTCCTACCTCCAAAAAAGGAATCTCTAGGATTGAGTGGAAGTGTGTTTAGAATGGATAGTTGGTTCAAGTGATTTAGTTTATTATTTTTCTTCAATTTATTAAATTCACATTTCCACATCTCTACAACCTCATAACTATTCAGTTTGTAAATTTTGGACTTGGTTCTTTCGTTCCGGGGATGGAAACTGTCTGAAGGATCGTGCTGCAGAGGTTCTTCTCTGCTGTATGGATAACATTTTGGACACCCGTGTCAATAACACCCGTGAAACTCAAATTCTCTCACTGTCAAACCTATCAACTTTCATTTCAATAAATTTTACTTCTTTACCTTGGCCCGCGTGCTCAATCCTCAATCCACGTATCTCCTCTTCCCATGTCAACCATTGTAAAGCAAATAATCATTGATTGTTTGTCAGTCTGTACCCGTTTTAGGAATCAAACCTATTGTGTTTGGTTTTAGAAATTTACGGCGAAAAGCTAAGTTACATGCACTGGCGATTGTCATAGCTTCGAGGAACGGGTCTACGTTATATTGTTCAAGAAGCAAGGCTCTAAATTTTATACACGCTTGAGCTAAAATCTCCACGTCTGAAATACAATACTCCAAGATTTATTTTTTAAAATCAAACACATATTCTTCAACGTCTCGTTCATCGTAGCTTTGGTTCAATGTCTCAAAGTCTTTGGAGCATTTTTCAAACATTGACTCTGGGGAATAATACTTTTTGTCAGGCATCAGGCCTACATAATTTTGATTTGCCAGAGTGTTAAAAAGATGCAGGAAATAACCTTTCTTTTTCTCGGGAGGCAGGTCAAAGGCTTAAGGGAGTGCAGCGAGGGCCATTGAGAAGAAGCTAAGTGAGTCAACAAATCTTACGTTGGCTACTTCAATCAAAATAGCTTTAGTTCCCCGAGGAGTTATTTTTGGTGTGAATTTAGTTTCTTCCATGGTGTACTGTAGAATAAATTGGAAATCAAAACCTTGCCCGTAGTGGGCAATCACACATACATCTTTAAATTTCTTTCGAACTTCCATTACCGTACATAGTCCATGAATTGCTTTACTGGTTCTTTTTCAAAGACTCTTTGCCTCTCAGAACAATTTTGACACTCACCCGTTGATACATTTAAAACAGTACTGTTGTGAGACGCACAAGTTAACTTTATGAACTTTTTTATCAGGATCTGAGGGAAGAGACTCATCCTATCTTGTTTCAAAGTCAAAAATATGAAAAGAAAATCTTGGTATTTCGGAGTTATCCTATCTACCCTCATGAAACACTGATGTGCGGGGTCTTTGAACGAATCAGAGAGTTTACATTAAACGTCTCCACATACATGAGCTGTCTTACGTTTTAATGAAAAAATTATTTTCTTACAATCGCGGCAGAGTTTTATACATTTACATACTTGCCCATGATGGCTATTAAACACCGCTCATTTTTGAAGAAGCGGTTGCAAAGACGGCATGTGATGCCTTTTACCCTCGTAACGTCAATTCCAAACGTGTCGCTAGATGTAATATAATCAGAGTTACTTTGAATGATGCCCCCAAAAATATCCCAAAGAACATCACCACTAACTTCAGAGACAGTTCTCAAAGCTACGTTCCCCGGTTCAGCACTTTTTAAACTTATAGACTGTAATTTAAATCCCAAATAGTTGGTAGGTACAGCGTCGGCTTTAGCTTTTTCAACAATTTGATTAAAATATTTACGAATCCAATCAAACTCAGAGATACCTCTTGGCGGTTTAGTGAATTTGAAAACAGTTTCCAACCTGTACAACCTGAAGTGTTTAACATAGGTTTCAGAGATACCAATTACATTTACTGGGTTTTGAGAACTCTTTTTAATGTTAGAAACTTCCATCCTTTAACAGAGAATTAAATACTGAAAACTGAGAAAACAATCTAAACTGTAATATACAAATTTCTTACGCTTAAAAAGATCAAATACATCAACCAGAGCCAAGCTCACAGATATAATTAAATTAAAATTGAGAGCGCAGAATCAACAAGACAATAATAATTTGTACAAGATAACACTTAACGATTACGCAGAAGCAGCATAAAACACGCCTGATCAGTGTTACGACTGGAGCAGATTGAGGTAATAGAGCCTATGTTTAGAGGTAAATAGTATGTAGGAGAGCACTGTACGTATGTATAACTATACAAGTCAAAAAATACTAACACAAAAACTACACAAGTCAAAGCAGAGCTACAGGTTCAGTTATGATGAAAGTTAAGGTAATAGAGGTAGCAAACAATACTCTAGCTGAGAACTGCTCTAACCATGTGAGTCTACTGTATTAAAGAACAAGAATAGAAAGGGAGATTTTCGGTGTAAGGATATGTTAGTCAGGTATAGCCAGGTCACTAAGCACGCAAAATTACTACAATACAGGAGAATTAAAATTACTACAATACAAGAACTCTAAAAATAATTATAATCAAATGTAAGTTTACATTTGCACAAGTGCAAAATCAACAACCGGAGTAGCGCAGGGACTTCTGACTAGTGCGAACGCAAGGGGTAGAGTGAAGTTAACGCTTGCGAATAAAGAGCGCTAAAAGTAACTACCAATCAGAACACAGAACGCGAATTACAACCAATAGAATGCATTTTTATCCCGACCAATTACAGATTTGTATTTTAAATGGTCACGACTCGTCAAATACACTAGACTGCGAGACAAGAAGCTGGAGTTAGATTTGCAGAAGGGATTGAAGGATTTAGAAGGATGCGAGGTTTAGCTGATTAACAACAGAAGGACGTGAGGGTTAGATATGTAGAAGGAAACGTAGGTCAAATAATTACCACAGAAGGCTAGATGGTTAACAACAACAGGACACGAGGGTTAAATAGTTAACCACAGAGAGTAGATGATTGAACATAAAAGGATGTAAGAGATAGATATTTTCCACAGAGGGTAGCAGAACAACCGCAGAGGGTAGTAATTACACCCCAATTCTATTCTCCATAAGAGTCTATGTTATTCTATTCCCCCCATAAGAGCCTATGTTATTCTATTCTCCATAAGAGTCCATGCTATTTTATCCTCCATAAGAGCCCATGTTGGGGCCAAGGTGGCCGCCCTTACTACTATGAATCTTAGAAATTTATCCATAAAACCAGGTGAAGCCATTTAGTTAGAGATTATAGAGCTTATAAAAACTTATAAATCACAAAATTTTAATCAAAATCAGTATAGCCGTTTTTGAGAAATTGTTTTTGTATAATTTTTTAGTGGTTTCAAAACATTTTAAAACCCCTTTTAGTATAAAACAATGACAACGCCTGGAGATGTTGTGGATTAGTTTCTACATTGCAAATCGTATTTAATTCAGGGCTTTGGTGTGGTCCCTGGGTTTGTTTGGTCAGACTGACATAACTTCAAAAACCAATTTTTCGGGTTTAGAGAACACCAAAACAAATAATTCTACAACTAACTGAAATTTGAAAATATTAATGAGAGCAATACTTTTTTGCATATCTAGTGGCACGGTCGTGTCACGTCGCCAAGTCCACCACACGACCCGTGCTATACTAACACGAAGCAGAATGAGACGATTTTTCACTTCTCAAATTAGCGTATTACAGCCTTAAGTGAATCTGGCAGTGCATTTATATGATAAACCCTTTCACTAAACACGAAAAATCACAACAGTTGGGTTAAGAAAGGTCTGAGAAGCGAGAAATTAACGTATAAAAGTAGCCTAAATCTTGTAGTTTTGGCACTTTTCACAAACTGTCCACTTCATTTTGTTCATTAAGCCTAAGAACTTTATTTCTCATCAAACTTGAACGAAATTTCGCACAGACTTCTGTTTTTACTCACATATTTCACTTTTGACACTAATTTGCAATAATTTAAAAGTCCGTTCTAGAGGTTTGCTTTAAAACGGTGTTCTTGCTTCTTTACTGTGTTTTGTCAGTATTAACAGCTGTTATATGTTCATTTTAAATTTATTTTAATTTTGCCATAATTTTAACATTGTGAGAGCGTAGGAGGCTAAGACCTGAAGGAGGACGTTTTCAAAAACCACAAAAGTCACATCTAGTCGTTAAGAGTTTTCAAATAACACACAAACGATAATATAATACATAATAGTTTCGCCTAAATAGACTTGTCACCAAAATTGAATTATTTTTAATAAATAAGTCAGGGTCTTGTTATTAATGGTTCAGTGGGTGTTGTAAAAGACTTTACTAAAGATGCTCACGATGCAATCGAAAACATTATTATAAATTTTAAAGACAGATATATAGAAATTCAAAGATCGTCCACAAAATTTGAAGTAATTCCTGGAGTATTCGTTTTCCGAAAGCAGTTTCCTATTGCAGTAGCATAATATGCAATTACAATTCACAGAAGTCAGGGATTAACGCTTAACAGTTGTGTTGTTGATGCTGGTTATGCAGTATTTTCATGTGTCCAACCATATGTAGTCTTTATCTCGCGTGACTTCACTCTCTGGTCTATTAATTCTAAACTTTGAGTCTCAAAATGTTAAGGCACAAGCATCAGCTGTATCCAAAAATAATAGGCTAAGGAGTGAGTACCGACCAGAATTAAAACAATTGAAAATTGGAATAAAATCTCAAGAAAAATCCCTGGTAAAATCTGGCAAATTCATAATATTAAATTAGGAGCCATTCAAGACATTACTAACAATATAGACGAACTGGAAAATCTCGGTTTCAAAAAGGTTTATGGCGTGTCATGCTATGCAAATTTAGTTTTACAATGTATTTTCAACTGCCCACCAATCGTGACGTTAACAAACAATTATGACACCAATGCTCCACTAAAAAAATGGTAATATCCTACCGAAGAAATTACCAGATTTTAAATTCTATAGATATTATAAATCAACTGGGACCACCATTTAATACAATTGAACAACAAGACTGTGCGGAATTTTTAAATTGCCTTATTTCGAATCATCAACCCCTGTAATGTCAATTCAGGCACTCAATAAAATTAACCACAAATGTTCAAACTGCAACCACAGCACAACCAGCTACGACAGTAAATTTATATTCCAAACTTTCATCCTAATCATCTTAAACGAAAAGCCAATCTCGATTAACTACTCCACAGTCAAATTATCGCCTGGTTCCCTCTTGCTGACTCTATATGCACAACTTGTGAAAATGATCAT
This sequence comes from Allygus modestus, assembly GCA_963675035.1. Lineage (NCBI taxonomy): Eukaryota > Metazoa > Arthropoda > Insecta > Hemiptera > Cicadellidae > Allygus > Allygus modestus. Next base: position 295,950,105 of record OY776112.1, read on the forward strand.
AATCCTGCACTCTAATATGAGTAAGGTTTGCGTGCGTGTGTCCGTGTTGCTTGCGACACTTATCTCAATAATGGCACAACGATTTCCTTCAAATGTTGTAAATAACTAATTTCTGGGATAAAAATAAGTTCTAGACAGGTATCATCTCCAGGAAAAATATAATAATGTAAAAATACACCCGTTGCAGCAAACCTGCATACTCAGCGAATTTACAGTGGTACTTCCTAAGTCATGAAGCCACTTAGCAACTTTCATCAAAGCGTATTCATAAATAAGCGAGATATGTCATTGTATTTATTCTCCATAAGAAAAAAATTAGGGCTGAGTATGCAGGTTAGCTGCATCAAGGACCAAGAAAATCTGGTTTTTATGCAAATACCAATGGATCACCACTAGATGAAGCAACATACCAAGTTTTACCAATTTATATTCATAAACAAGCAAGATATCACATGTTTCTTATTCTCCATAAGAATAACATTATAGCTGCTGAGTACGCAAGTTTGCTGCCATGGAGACAAAAAAATGGGTTTTGTATGCAAATATCAGTAAATCCCAACCATATGAAGCCACATACCGAGTTTCATTAATATATGCTCATTAATAAGCGATATATAAAATTTCGCTTATCCTCCTTAAGATTAACATTGGACACAATATTTCGGTAAGCAATTAACGTAGAGAAATAATCAAAGTACCAAATTGTATGTTTTTTAAGCTGGATTCAATAGTAAAATTGAAAATTAGATTAAAATGAAAATTAAATGTGAAAACCCCAACCCCCCCTTCGGATGGTGCGATTCGTCTGGTTTTCGAACTTATTCAAATAAATGGTAGTTTACACATTTGTGCCAAATTTCATTAAGATCAGACCTTTTTTACGAGTTATCGTGCTTACGAACACACACACACACACACACACACACACACAAATTTTACCGAATGGTGTTTTTGGCATCTGGGGCCCTCCAAATGAAAAGTTATCATGGTCTTGGGCTTAAGTCTTACCATGCCACCTACGGTAATAGCTTTCTTCCTTATATATTAAATTCACTAAACAAAATGGAAATTTAAAAAAATTAACATTGGGCTTATGGAGTTTAAAATCAAAACAAAAGAATTGTAACAGCTGTTTATAATCAATCAACGAACTGTCAAAGTAATACTCACGTTGTTTATGATTATTAACATGTAGTTTCGTGAGAGCAGTGATTAAAACTGTAGTGTGAAGATTACATATATAGAGTATTAAAATAAAACAAAGGGACATTGAGCTATAAATAACAACAGAAGGGATCTAAAAAATGTAGAAAAGAGGTAAATGAGTTTAAAAAAATCCGATTATCAGTAGGGGATAGTGGTGAAATATTATTCCAAGTCATCTAAACAAATTTTCTTCCCCGAGCAAAGCTCGGCCCCCAGGTACTAATCAAAAACATCTCAGTTACAAGTAACTTCATAATTTTTTAACTACAACTTTGGCAAACACATGATAACAAAATTTCAAGTCTAATAATACCCAGTCTACAAATTGCAAAAATCAAAATTAATGGAGGTCTATACAAATTTTAAAATGCGTTGTTCCATTTAGGAAACAGTTCAGCATCATACAAAACATAGCTTACATTCAAAACAAAAATAAGTGAATAGAAGCAGGTGCTGAGAAAGTGAACGTCAAGAAATGCCAATATGGTGCAAAAAAATGTATATTATAATGTTTAAAAAACTGCCAGAAAATTCTAAAAACTATCTAGGTAAAATTAAGGTAAATTAATCTTAATTAATGCTCAATATACTATAGTATTTTATCCTTGATATATATTTTGTTTTATTTCAAATTGAAATATAATTTATAAAAATTTTTAATAAACAATTATATAAAAAACAAATGATATCATACCCAAAAACACAAAGTGTTGACGGGTTGCCAAGTCCTAAAATGATATGATATCAAAATGTATTCCAAGTCAAAGATAGCACCTTTGATATGACATTGTTTATCATCACAAATTACTTAAATATGTTAAAATAACAATGCTCGAAAGATTGTTGGTTATTTTATATCTGTTCTTGGCCAGCAGCTTCACTGATGCAAAATCTTTATTTTGTAATTTAAAAATCTAAATAAAGTATATTTAAAAACTATAATTGAATATTATAAAAATTTATTATCTGCTGGCCAAGAACAGATAGAAAATAACCAACAATCTTTCGAGCATTGTTATTTTAACATATTTAGGTAATTTGTGATGATAAACAATGTCAGATCAAAGGTGCTATCTTTGACTTGGAATACATTTTGATATCATATCATTTTAGGACTTGGCAACCCGTCAACACTTTGTGTTTTTGGGTATGATACTATGTACATGGTGAGGAAGCCAATATAGATAGAGAGTTCAGGAAAATTCCATTCAAAGACCTTCGAGCATGGCTCAGTTATTTATCGTAGGCCGCGGCTAATTCCCATTTCAATCTATTTCTCAGCTTTCCAAACATCATGTGTAGGAAATTTGGCGATAAGAATATATCAAACATCAAAGGAACAAGCGATGGCTTTTATTTAGCTACAGAGCAACAAGTCCATGCAATTTTTTAAAGAATGTATATACCAACTGATGATCGGTTTATCAGTCAGAGAGCCACATACAAGTGTAAGTTTTCAGTGAATATATAAACCAACAAAAGATAAGTTGATATAGATTAGAGAGCCACATGCATATGCGATTGTTCCAAAACTATAGTGTACCACAAGTAATAAGTTTATATCAGTCTGAGAGCCACATACATGTGTAAGTTTTCAGTGAATATATAAACCAATAAAAGGTAAGTTTTTTTTAGATTAGAGAGCCACATGCATGTGTAATTGTTCCAAACTTATAATGTACCACAAGTAATACGTTTATATACAACAGAGACCAACAAGTAGATTGTAATTTTCGGGGATCAACTCAATCTTAATTAATATATATATATATATATATATATATATATATATATATATATATATATATATATATATATATATATATATGTGTGTCCGTAAGCACGATAACTCTCGTAAAAAAGGTACACACGTGTAAAGTACCATTTATTTGAACGAGTTCGAAAACCAGACGAATCGCACCATCTAAAGGGGGGTTTTGGGGGGTTTTGTACTCAAAAAATGGTTTTTTTTGGGTTTCCACATGTAATTTTTATTTAAATCAAATTTTAATTTTAACCATTGAATTCAGCATAAAAAACAAATAATTTGGAATCTTGATCATTGCTCTACGTCAATTGGTTACTGAGATATTGAAAGTGCTAAACACAGTACGTTGTTAGCGAATTTCCCCTATAGGGAAGAAGCTATTACCGTAGGTCTCATGGTAAGACTTAAGCCCAAGACCATGATAACTTTTCATTTTGAGGTCCCTAGATGCCAAAAACACCATTCGTTCAAATTTTTATATATATATATATATATATATATATATATATGTGTGTCCGTAAGCACGATAACTCTCGTAAAAAAGGTCCGATCTTAATGAAATTTGGTACAAATGTGTAAAGCACCATTTATTTGAACAAGATCGAAAACCAGATGAATCGCACCATCCAAAGGGGGGTTTTTGGGGGGTTTTCTACCCCAAAAATGTGTTTTTTGGGGTTTTCAAATGTAATTTTAATTTAAATCAAATTTTAATTTATACCATTGAATTCAGCTTAAAAAAACAAACAATTTGGTATTTTGATCATTGCTCTACGTCAATTGGTTACCGAGATATTGAAAGTGCTAAACACAGTACGTTGTCTAATGTTATTCTTATGGAGAAAAAGAAAAATTGTATATCTCGCTTATTTATGAACATAAACTGGCAAAATTTGGTATATGGCTTGATCTGGTTATGGTTTATTGTTGTTTGCACAAAAAATAATTTTTCGCCTATGGTTCCTGTAGCAGCAAACCTAGGTACTTGGTCCCCATGTTATTCTTATGGAAAATACTTAAAATGTTATATATCGCTTATTTATGAATGTATATGGATGAAACTTGGTATGTGACTTCACTAAGATGAGTTCTATTGATATTTGCATAAAAACCCATTATTTTGCGTGCCTTGTTGCAGCAAACCTGCGTACTCATCCCCAATGTTATTCTTATGGAGAATAATTAATATTTTAAATATCGCTTGTTTGTGAATACATTTCTTATGAATCCTGTTAAGTGTTATGTTATATATTCATTGGAAATTCGCTGAGTATGCAGGTTTGCTGCGACGGGTGTATTTATTCTTATTGACTAATGTTATTCTTATGGAGAAAAAGAAAAATTGTATATCTCGCTTATTTATGAAAATAAACTGACAAAATTTGGTATATGGCTTCATCTAGTTGTGGTTATTGTTGTTTGCACAAAAAAACAATTTTTTGCCTATAGTTCCCGTAGCAGCAAACCTAGGTACTCGGTCCCCATGTTATTCTTATGGAAAATAATTAAAATTATATATACAGTATTGCTTATTTATGAATGTATATAGATGTTTGTGTATGTCACTTCACTTAGCTGAGTTCTATTGACATTTGCATAAAAACCCATTATTTTGTGTTCCTTGTTGCAGCAAACCTGCGTACTCATCCCCCGTGTTATTCTTATGGAGAATAATTCATATTTTAAATATCGTTTGTTTGTGAATATATTTCTTATGAATCTTGTTAAGTGGCTTAATGTGTTATGTTATAATTCATTGGAAATTCGCTGAGTATGCAGGTTTGCTGCGACGGGTGTATTTTTAGTCATTAACCTAGGTTAAGTGGTTGTAGAGACAAGTCAAAAAACGCGTCCATAAAATTTTCTATGTTAATCTTTTGGGAAAAAGGTTTTTGGATTTTCCTCAGATAATTTTAGTAAAAACTTCACATTTATTTTTACCAATCAGTTTAGCTCTACAAAACAATCATTTTGGAGTTTTAATTATTGTTCTACGTCCAACCGTTGCAGAGATATTCAAAGTGCTAAACACAGTACGTTGTCCAATGTTATCCTTATGGAGAATAATAAAATTTGATATCTCGATTATTTATGAATGTATATTGATGAAACTTGGTATGTGGCTTCAACTAGTTGTGGTATATTGATATTTGCACAAACAACTTATTTATTGTTGATTATCCCCTTAGCAGCAAACCTGCATACTCGGCCCTCAATTTTTTTTGTATTTTCCCCCTTAGATTTTTAAAACATTCAATTTTAGTTATAGCCATTTTATAGAGCTTAAAAAACAAATAATTTGGTATTTTTAGTCATTAAACTAGGTTAAGTGGTTGTAGAGACAAGTCAAAAAACGCGTCCATAAAATTTTCCATGTTAATCTTCTGGGAATAAGGTTTTTGCATTTTCCTCAGATAATTTTAGTAAAAACTTCACATTTATTTTTACCAATCAGTTTAGCTCTACAAAACAATCATTTTGGAGTTTTAATTGTTGTTCTACGTCCAACCGTTGCAGAGATATTCAAAGTGCTAAACACAGTACGTTGTCCAATGTTATCCTTATGGAGAATAATAAAATTTGATATCTCGATTATTTATGAATGTATATTGATGAAACTTGGTATGTGGCTTCAACTAGTTGTGGTATATTGATATTTGCACAAACAACTTATTTATTGTTGATTATCCCCATAGCAGCAAACCTGCATACTCGGCCCTCATGTTATTCCCTTAGTTTTTTCCCATGTTGTTCCCTTAGTTATGAACCTAAATTAATAAAACTTGTTATGTAGCTTCGCCTGGTTGAGTTATATCGATAATTGCCGAAATACATATTTTTTATCTTCCTCGTTGCAGCAAACCTGCGTACTCGGCCCTAATGTTATTCTTATGGAGAATAAATAAAATGATATATATCACTTATTTATGAATTTATTTTTGTGAAACTTGGTACTGTAAGTAGCTCTATGTAGTAGTGAGACACATATATATGCCTTGGAAATTCGCTGAGTATGCGGGTTTGCTGCGACGGGGGTATTATTTAGTTTGTATATCATTAGAAGAGGCTTAGTATAAAACAAACTAAAACTTTCTCTGATTTTTATTTTCGCACCACAACCATTCATTCAAGAATGTATTGATGACGAGTGTTAAGATATCGCTTTCTCATAATTGTTGGTACAGGTTTTGAGCAGGCCATATACTCTTTTGCACATGTTTAACGGTTTTATCTCACGTCAAACACAAACAGTTAGGTGTTGTTCTCACACTGTTGAACGTTTTATCAAATAGGTTTGGTGCATTTCATGTGTTTAACAGAATTTGAGCAAGCCGTGTAGCTGAATGCGTATGGCGTTATTTTCTTAAGGACAATTATATATTAGAAATGTTATGTTGGGTAAAGGATAACCTATTCTCACTTATGGACCAAAACAGTCATAATTATTGTACACAAGACATAGGAATAAAATAATACCCCCGTCGCAGCAAACCTGCATACTCAGCGAATTTCAAATGAATTATAACATAACACACTAAGCCACTTAACAGGATTCATAAGAAATATAATCACAAACAAGCGATATTTAAAATAGTAATTATTCTCCATAAGAATAACATTGGGGATGAGTACGCAGGTTTGCTGCAACAAGGAACACAAAATAATGGGGTTTCATGCAAAATATCAATAGAACTCAGCTAAGTGAAGTCACATACCAAGTTTCATCCATATACATTCATAAATAAGCGATATATAACACTTTAATTATTTTCCATAAGAGTAACATGGGGGCCGAGTACCTAGGTTTGCTGCTACGGGAACCATACGTGAAAAATTGTTTTTTTGTGCAAAAAACAATAAACCACAACCAGATAAAGCTATATACCAAAGTTCGTCAGTTTATGTTCATAAATAAGCGAGATATACAATTTTTCTTTTTCTCCATAAGAATAACATTAGACAACGTACTGTGTTTAGCACTTTCAATATCTCAGTAACCAATTGATGTAGAGCAATGATCAAGATATCAAATTGTTTCTTTTTTTATGCTGAATTCAATGGTGTAAATTAAAATTTGATTTTAATAAAAATTACATGTGGAAACCCCAAAAAACCCATTTTTGGGATACAAAACCCCCCAAAACCCCTCTTCGGATGGTGCGATTCGTCTGGTTTCGAACTCGTTCAAATAAATGGTACTTTACACGTTTGTACCAAATTTCATTAAGATCGGACCTTTTTTATGAGAGTTATCGTGCTTACGGACACATATATATAACATATATATATATATATATATATATAAATAAATATATATATACATATATAAAAATTTGAACGAATGTTGGTTTTTGCATCTGGGGACCTCAAAATGAAAAGTTATCATGGTCTCGGGCTTAAGTCTTACCATGAGACCTACGGTAATAGCTTCTTCCCTATAGGGGAATTTCGCTAAAACCGCTTAGCCACAGATTAGAAAAATATCAACTATCCCCACAGTATTCAGGTCGTAAAATCCATAACAAACTACCATAATATATTTAAAACATTGAAAATTCATTAAGTTTAGATCCACCCTAAGAGCCTGGCTGGAGACATGGAAATGTCTATTCTATTTTAGAATACTTAGAAAGAAATGTAAATTTTGATTAGTCACGGAAAAATGTTTTAGCAAATTTTCCCCTTTAGGGAAGAAGCTATTACCGTAGGTCTCATAGTAAGACCTAAGCCCGAGACCATGATAACGTTTTGTTTTGAGGTCCCTAGATGCCAAAAACACAATTCGTTCAAATTTTTATATATGTATATATATGTCCGTAAGCACGATAACTCTCGTAAAAAAGGTCCGATCTTGATAAAATTTGGTAAAAATGTGTAAAGTACCATTTATTTAAACGAGTTCGAAAACCAGAAGAATCGCACCATCCGAAGGGGGGTTTTGTACCCCAAAAGTGTTTTTTTGGGGATTTTTACATGTAACTTTTATTTAAATTAAATTTTAATTTATTTTAATGAATTCAGCTTTAAAATAATTGGTTTTGATCATTGCTCTGTGTTAATTGGTTACTGAGATATTGAAAGTGCTAAACACAGTACGTTGTCTAATGCTATTCTTATGGAGAAAAACAAAAATTGTATATCTCGCTTATTTATGAACGTAAAATGATGAAACTTGGTATATGGCTTCATCTGGTTGTGGTTTGTTGTTGTTTGTACAAAAAAATTTTTCGCCTATGGTTCCCGTAGCACCAAACCTAGGTACTCGCCCCCCAAGTTATTCTTATGGAGAATAATTCAAATGTTATATATCGCTTATTTATGAATGTATATGGATGAAACTTGGTATGTGACTTCACTTAGATGAGTTCTATTGACATTTGCATAAAAACCCATAATTTTGTGTTCCGTGTTGCAGCAAACCTGCGTACTCATCCTCAATGTTATTCTTATAGAGAATAATTAATATTTTAAATATTGCTTATTTATAAATATATTTCTTATGAATCCTGTTAAGTGACTTAATGTGTTATTAAGACATATATATTCAATGGAAATTCGCTGAGTACGCAGATTTGCTGTGACGGGAGTATTTTATTATCCTATATACATTAACTAGTATTGTCGGCCGCTATCGCGACCGCAGGAAATAATCAGCAGTTTCAGAAACAAAGCTTGTAGAAATAGAAATCCACAGCTGAATACACCCGGCTCCACTAATATATGCTAAAATGGGCTAAAAACATAAAACTTTAAGCTACCGTAACTCAAATAAGGTTGCTTTTCAAGAAAAACAAACAATACGTGCAGCTTTCCCGACCTCGATTACCCCGACAAAACATCTTTTCGTAGCTTGGGAGCCAATATAGCTTGAGAAACAGCCGCGGACGGACGGACGCACGGAGCCACAGACAAATATGAATTATAGTATTGATACGCTAGGTGTTTTTCTTCACAGTCATAACTCGATAACAGTTGAACAGATTTTAACGTTTGAGGTGTCAAATTAAAGGTATTTTTACGTATATTTGCTGAAATGTCTCAGAATTTTAAGAAAGGGCATTACTTAAATTTAGTAAAGGGCTGAATTTTCAGAGCAGTGGCTCTATCCGACAGCGGAAGTCTAAACTACATTTTGATCGAAAGTACGTTATCCGTACTATTTTCAGATATTATCATCCGTTGAAATATCAGATGCTTTGTTATGTTTATTTACAACTAAGTAACCTTTCGTTGGGTACAAACTTGCTCGGATTCGAGCAACAGGACAACTAGTTATTATTACTTTAGTTAGTTACTTCTTGTCACACTAACTGTATGTCTATCATAATATGTATGAGGTAATGATATGAAATAAATAAATAAAAAATGTACATTGTTTTATCAAAAATAATTTGTATGGGACATAAATCAATATCATCCATGGTTTTAGCCCCTGCGCTATAGATATTATGTAAGACTAAATTGCTTATGTACCGTCAGCCAGCTCAAATTTGAGAAAACGTACTACTAAACGTGTGTTCTCTAACTTTAGCTGACTGACGGTACGTAAGTAATTTAGTCTTACAAAATAAATCCAATTCTATTCCTCCCTTGATTATGAATATAATTTGGTGAACTTAATATGTGCCTTCATGTGGTTGTGGTATATTTATATTTGCATAAAATCCCAGTTTTAGTCGTCCTCCTTAGTCAAACCGGCGTAATCTATTCAATGTTATTCAATGTTAAGGATAAATAAAATGTTATATATCACTAATTTATTAATTTATTTTGACGAAACTAGCTAATCTGGATAATATATGTTGATAAGATTTTTTATATTTGCATTGGAAATTCCCTGGTTAAGCAGGTTTGCTTCAGCGGGAGGATTTTTTAATATATATAGTCTGTTATTACTTTCACCCTTTGTGCCAAAACTGCCATTTTGAACTGGGAAGGTTAGAAACTTGAAATTCAAAACCTAAATAGCATTTTAAATTGGTATGTCTGCCAAGTTAAAAATAAATATCTTCCGTAGACATTTTGAAGATTTATTTTACTTAGTAAAAACCACATACAGCCAGACTCTGAGGCTAAATGGGTGGAACTTAAACTAAAATGACCCATTTATATTTTATTCCATTAGATGTGCGGAATCAGAAATAAGTGTAGCCAGTGAACCTTTTATACAAATATCTGAATACAACAAAATAAATTGAATAAATTCTAGTTACATAATAATATATTTAACTCAGTTAGTTAATACTAATAATTATTATCTCAGTTAATACATTTAATTACAATATATAAGTAATATAATTGTCTATGTAAAACTAGGAAAACTGACGCCATTTCTATTGAGCTATGCGCCCAACCCAACAAATCCACCGAGCATATAGGGACGGAGCCCACACTGTCGAAGATATGGGAAGATGTGGGAATCGAGTGGCTTTACCATCATGTTTGATAGTTGGATTGAGAGAAACGAAATCCTTATAGGGGAGAAAGGGGGAATGGCGACCACCTAAGCGGGAATGATTCTTTCGTGGATTGTGTTGGTGGAATCTTTGTTTGATTTACTGCATTAGTTGTCAAATTTAGTTTACTACAACATACTAAATTCTCAAAACTATAGATTAAGTAATTTTTTTATAAAAAATGGTTTAACTTAGTCACTACATCGATCGGTATTCCCCAACTAGTGGGGTAATGCCGACCGGGTGCTCCCCCATGTATTTTAAATGGGGAAAAAACATTTTTTGTCCACTTTATTATAAAACATAGAATAGCATCCAAACTATCATATAATGGATTTAAATGTAAAAAATAATACTTCTACAAAGCAAAATCAAAATATATTCTTCATTAAGTATAAGATATAACTATATAAGTTTAAGGTTATATCAAATTGATCAAAGTGTAAACAACTTAAAAGCTAACGTTGACTTAACATGTAAGTAAAATATTACTTTAGCAAACAAATTAAAAACCTAAATGACAAAGAAGTTTAAACGACGTCCTAAAAGAAGTTACAAGAACTTAAGTCTAAAAACGCCTACAGTGGTCACAAATAAAATCTTCAGGAGTCAGCTCCACTGCAAAGACTATGCATCCACATACCGCATTCACATAAACTATTACTTCTACAACAACCACAAACATATTTATATTGTTGTGATTTTTACCGTTCAATTCTTTTTAGGGGAGCACCGATCACCTTAGCGTTAAATTACGTGTTGGGGAGCGCCGACCAACTTAGCATTTAATTTCGTGTAGGGGAGTACCGATCACCGGTCGGCATAACCCCAACGCTTTTGGTCGGCGCTACCCAAAACACATTACTTTACAATATCTAACATAGCTACTGTCAGGAACAAGCCATCCATTAAAAAATACGTGGTAATAATCTTTGATAAGAGGTGTTTGTTATTCTATGAGTTAGGTCTAACAAATATGTGTAGAAAGTGTAATTACGGAGGTCTAATATACGGTGAAAATTAGAACGAGATACACTAAAACCTTTTGAGGTTAGAAAATCCTAAACGGGTAGCATGAGACTAGCGGCTGGCAGGAAATAGACTCTGGGGGCTGCCGCTAGGAGCGCTGTTCTGTTTGTTTTGAGTTGAGTCTCGTCTGTCAAGGTCAGTACCCCTGGTCGGCGCTACCCAATGGTCGGTGCCACCCCACTCTCCCCTACTCAGTTTGGAATTCGAAGTAGTGTGACGCTATCTACATTTTAACGGTTTGATGGATTGTCATGAAATTTTTAGGATAACGTTTTTACGGTTTAATGCTTTAAATAAACTATAATTGGCGAATTATTATTACATTTTAATAATTATCAGTTTTTTTATTGAACATTCTTTCAGTACATATTTTGAGCTTTGTGGTACCGTGTTGAGAACTGTCAAAATACATCAGCTCAGCTGCTGTCATTTTGTTTTGTTCGCAATCGCCGTTTGATGTTTGCGTTTAGGTTAGAGGAGCCCAGATAAGAAACTGCACCCATAATAATTTCATTAATGTTATAGCAATAATCAAATGTAAACCTTCTGTAAGTTAAGGATGTTACCTTGTGACTTCCATTCACATAACTTATGTGAAGCACTGTGGTTCAAGTTGGATTTAATACGATAAAAAGTGTCATCAGGGAGAATGCCAACATTATTCAGCACTACTAAAAAACAACCATAAATCTTGGTGGTTTTGTACCTGTGTTCTTTTGCAGATAGTTTGTGTTCGAATAATACTCAGGTTTTGTATATTAGCCTATAGTTGTAGCCATAACATGGATGATTGTAACACAAGGTGGGACTAAAAACTAACTTTTTTTGTTATTAATAAACTTGAAATATTGTGTACAAAGTTTTAATCACCATAACAAACAGTATCCTTTGACTATTTACCTTTCATTAGGCTAATTTAGGTAGGCCATCGCTTTTGTTGTTTCTCAACCATCCCAAGTTGGTCAATCATCATATTTTAATTTTAGCCTTTCTGTAAATGCCTTACCTAACTCAAGGTATCTACTTAATGTGATAAGGGGTAGACTTTCATAAGCGGAACGATATGACAACCGAATGAAATTGTTCGATACGGTATTTCGATTAGGGGCCTATGTAGGTTATTCGGTTCTTTAGGTTTCGGTTATGTTATGTTTCAGTTTAGGTATCTTGGAATTTGTCTGGATAGCAAATGTTAGTTGAAAAACAAACCAAACATGATGTGTAATAACCAAGATACAAACGATAAAATATTTTGCAATCGATAAAAATATCAAACTAATCCATATACTGTATCAAACAATTTCATTTGGTTATTTATATTGTTCCGCTTATGAAAGTCTACCCGTGATAAGCACCCAGTGCCGTCTTTTGGGTGGTGCGACAGGTGCAGACGCACAAAGGCCTCGCGCTTACGAAGGCCTCGCACTTGAGGGTTTTTTTTGTGGAAGGTAGAGGCGTCGTGGCCATGAATGGGATCAGAAATGTGAACTTCTGATGATTAACAATTGAACAGCTGAATACAACGTACTTTAAGCAGTTAGTGGTACGTACATATTTTGCCAATATTGCCAACATGTTTTAATTTAATGGCAAGTTCTGAAGTACATTAATTAGCCGTTGTATTTAGCCAATAGCGAGTGTATTTCTCAACGTAGCAAGCAAGTCTGTGTCGGGACTATACTGTGGCTGTAATTTTATTTTAATATTACAATGGAATGAGTTTCAGGTATTTTTCGGTTTATCCTAGCTGTTTTGTCTATATTTTATAAGTTGTTGATTTTTTTGCCGGACACTTTTATTTATTTTTTGCGAATTTACCCTTTAGGGATTAGCGAATTTCTCCTATAGGGAAGAAGCTATTACTGTAGTCGGCATGGTAAGACCTAGGCCCAGGACCATGATTAACTTTTCATTTTGAGGTCCCCAGATGCCAAAAAACACCATTCGTTCAAAACTGTAAATACCTATATATATTTGTCCATGAGCACGATAACTCTCGTAAAAATAGTACGATTTTTGACAAAATTTGGTATAATTGTTTAAAGCAGCATTTATGACTTTAAGTTCAAAAACCAGACAGATCGACCTATCCGAAGGGGTATTTTTTTTTGGGGGGGGGGGGTTGGAACCTAAAAATAAGTTTTTTTAGTTTTTTACAAATAATCATTGAAAAAGTCAAAGTTTAGTTTTTCCCATTTGAATCAGCTTAAAAATACGCACAATTTGGTGTTTTTATCATTGCTCTACGTCTAATGGTTACAGAGATATTGAAAGTGCTAAAGACAGTACGTTATCCGATTTTATTCTTATGGAGAATAAGAAAAATTGTATTTCTCGCTTATTTATTAACTTTCCTGATGAAACTTGGTATATTGCTTCATATCGTTGTGGTATATTGATATTTGCACTAAGAAACATTTTTCGGCTGATAGTTCCCGTAGCAGCAAACCTACATACTCAGCTTCCATGTTATTCTTATGGAGAATAAGTAACATGTTATCTCCCTTAATTATGAACATAAATTAATAAAATTTGGTATGTGGCTTTACCTTCTTGAGTTATATTGATATTTGTATAAAACCCCATTTTTGTGTTACTTGCTTCAGCAACCCTGCATACTCAGCCGCCATGTTATTCTTATGGAGAATAATTAAAATGTCATAAATCGTTTATTTAAAAATGTATATTGCTGAAACTTGGTATTTGGCTTTATGTGGTATTAAGGTACATATATATATATATATATATATATATATATATATGCATTGGAAATGCTCTGAGTACGCAGGTTGGCTGCTACAGGGGTATTTATTTTTGTTATAATAACATCCAACATAATAATATATAAGTTAGGCTAAAGGTAAATGGATATTGTAAATAGTACACACACTTTAAAATGGTCTGGTTTTTATGGTGACATGTTAATGGGAAGGCACTATAACCTAAAAATAGTAAAAAAGTGTCCGGGTCAAGCCTGTTTTACGGTAGGCCTAACTGAAACTAAATAACCAAAACCTTAATAGGCCTAACTGTAACCATAACCGAATAACCTAAATAATCGCTATACCCTATGGAACAATTTCATTCGGTTTTTTATATCGTTCCACTTATGAAAGTCTACCCTGGTTTCGGTTTTTTAGATTTCAGTTATAATTCGATCTCAAAAGATATTGTCTTATAATTTGTCCAGCTAACAAATGTTGATTCCACTAATCATGTTTTTCATCTTAAACATGTTTTGCCGGGAACAACCATTGTAAGGGATTTATAGAAATCACACTAAGCACTGATAAGAATATCCAGTCTTTTAGTCCCTCCAACAATGTGTTACGGTTTGAGCAAGTTTGAGGAGCCGTTAGAACAAAACATTTTCTCAATAAGAATAACATGGCGGCTTTTTATGCCACTGGGGCAGAGTCCTAAGGTCTTGAGGAAAAACAAAAAAGTACCTATCTGCAATTTGTTGATCGTCTACAACATTATGGTCCGGAGAAGTTTTGAGTTGGCGTTTTCAAAATCCCCTGGGACATACACGCAGATGCACAACCATTACATTATAAGTATAGATTTTTCTCAATACAAAATACTTTTAGCTCCCGAAACAGCCCGATTAACATTTTTTTAAAAATTCTTTACGTAAATCTATTAGCAAAAACTACTGTGCTAATTTTAACTGTTTTAGTATTAAATTAAAGGTTTTGGCCTGCAGTTTGTCATAATTACATTTCTTTTTTTATGTGTTTTTAACGCACAATGTTTGCGTTTATTATTCCCATAACAAATATTGTTCAACTTTCAATAAATCTCTTACGGTACATTACTAGCAAAATCTATTAAATATAATACTTATATAGGTTATAATAGCTTAACCTATATAACTTATAATAGGTTTTGACATACACTAATGTCATCAATATCTTTGTTTAGTTTAGATGTGTTGTTTCTAATGATAAATTTATTTTTATTTTAGCTCTCATAAGAGCACATGTTCAAATATCAACAACATTCCTTTTGTAAATACACTAACAAAAACTAAAGGACCGATTTAAACAGTTTTGATCTGAAATTGAAGCTCCTGTCCTACAGAGATTTCCAGAAAACATGTTTTTCTCTGTGAAAAATTACTTTTAATGTTTAACAAGTAAAAGAGATGCTCCTGTTTATCATTTTGATCATATTTAGTTGAACTATTTACCAGAAATTGAAATTATATATATGTTAATGGACTGTGCAGGACTTGTCCTTCCAGGCTGATTCAGAAATTTGTTTACTAAGTTTTCCCTTACTTTTGGCGTATGTGTGAACTAATACAATACATTTTAAAAATGGAAGGAAACGTCGTTCCTATCTTGTATAATAAATTTTGTTTCCCCCCACCTACTGAGTAAAGTCAAATTTTACTCCTTGTATTGAAGGAGTATAGTGCTACTTTGTCTCCCGGAACAGAATCAGCTGACATTTCGCTGCAATCATTCATGCTTCAGCTATAAGGGAATCGGATCAGCTGATTGATATTTTGCTCCAGCTGCAATTAACGTTCCGAGTTTAGTTATTACGCATTACGCGACCAAAATGGAAAGCGATTGTGAATGTGAATACTTATCAATACTTGTGGCTTTTGAGGTTTGGGAAAAATGTTGTGTGTAAATTTATCGCCCTGGCCTACGGCGTCGGGCGCCAACAATTTCCCTTTGGGAACAAAGTTGTACTTTACTCCCTTAATACACAAATAATTATTGTTTCAAGCAGAAGTCCCCGTATTATTTTGTACTGCAAAGAAATTTTGCATAACTTAAACTTGAGATAGTCACAGGGATTCAGCTGGGATAAAAATTCTTTGAGCAAAAATGCTACAAGCTCTTAGAGACTTGTAGCAAAAATATTTTCCTTTTCGCATTTTTATCGCGTGTTATTATACTATTTTTTGGTCTTAAGTTGTTTTTGCTTGTGTTTGTTTTAAGGTTTAACATTTTAATAATATATAATTCAGCAGAGTCTACTTTTCTTGGAAACTTATCTTATCCATTTTAACCATTAAAGTCGGTAATGGAAATATACTAAACATTCTAATAGAATAGGCCTAATATGGCACCAGAACAACTAAAACTCACACACCCCGAACATTACCTGAAACATAACCTCAAAGCATATCGCGATCGCATTTGCGCATCAGCGATTTTGAGTTGTCTGTTTTCGCTAAGGTACCTCAACACTTTGGCCCGATCATTGCGATTTCGAGCGACTCGTGCTCGTGTAACCGCCCACATTCTGCAGCGAGTCGAGACCGCGAGCGGCACTAAGTATGGAGGACCTGCCGCTCGTCTCCTTTGACTCGGTCACAAAAACCGACAAGAATCGGTGTGATTGCGAGGCGAGCGCAATCATCCCTTCGGTGGCGAACTAGCCCTCGACATTCTCGCATTCGCCGATTCGCTCGGCTAGACTTGGCTACTACAGAGTGTGCGCCAAACTTGAGTCACAGCGCATGACGTCTGCTAGGGGGTTAGCTACTGTCACTACAACTGTCATATCAGTAACTCGCCCGTTCTGAGTAACTCGCCCGTTCTGTTTACAAGGTACGCAGTTGAAATCGACAGACACTGTTTATGTAATGTAGGCTCGTCTCCTCTACCACTCGCTCAGAGGCGATCGGTAAAGTGACTTAGTGCAACCAACGCAACGTTAAGCCTCTACAACATCCCAACTACTCTTCTAATCTTTTTGGTTGTGGATCGTGATCATGGACTTTTAATGCAATTTGTATTGTTAAAACCAGATTTTCTGCAATAAAATTTAAAACAATTTCTTATACTTTTCTTTGTAGCAAAAAAGCGACAGCCTGCCCAAATATTGTCGCATTTTCGTGGTGCATGTCGCATTTTGCGACAAATGCGACCGCAGCTTAAACCCTGGATAGTCAATAATATAAAACATAAGTGGGATTATAATACACCGTTACTTAAAAAGGATGTGATCATAATGTTTTTGGATACTTAAATGCTACACAGCGTCTGTAATCATTAATATATATATAACTAGCTGGCCCAACAGTCCTGTCCTAATGTCATTGGATTTGTTTTATTTCAAATACTCGTTCATTTTCAAGATAAGCATGTTCGCTCCGCTCACTCGCTTCCCGGATTAGCTCATGCGCTATGCTCACTTGAATATAAAAAAAAGAGTTTGAGTTGCCATTCAAGTACTCTTTTTATTTCCAAAATGAGAGTTTCCATTCAAGTAGCTTTTTATTTCTGTAATCAACATATGTGTATGCCTTTCAAGTATGTTTTCAGCTGCTTTGTGTAACTAACTAACTTAGATCAAATCAATAGGAACTTTGAAGGCCTGTGGGGCAGAGCTCTTAGGTCGGATTAAAAATTGTCTTTTATAAGAACCTTGTCCTGACATAAACAAACTCAACAAGAAATAATTATTCAATTTGGTCCACTAATTCTCAAGTAATGGCGTGACCAAGGGAAATAGGGATCCATTTGAGCGAATTTCCCATATAGGGAAGAAGCTATTACCGTAGTCGGCATGGCAAGACCTAGGCCCATGACCATGATAACTTTTCATTTTGAGGTCCCCAGATGCCAAAAACACCATTCGTTCAAAAACTTTATATATATAATATATATATATAATATATATATATAATATATATATATGTATATATGTGTGTGTGTGTGTGTGTGTGTGTCTCCGTGAGCACGATGACTGTCGTAAAATTTATCCGATTTTGACAAAATTTGGTATAAACGTGTAAAGCAGCATTTATGACTAAGTTCGAAAACCGGACGGATCGACCTATCCGAAGAGGTATTTTGGGGGGGATTTTTTATCCCAAAAGTGGGTTTTTTGAGCTTTTTACATATAATTGTTGAAAAAGTCAAATTTTAGTTTTTTCCATTGGTATCAGCTTAGAAAGACGCACAATTTAGTTTTTTTATCATTGCTCTACGTCAAATGGTTACAGAGATATCGAAAGTGCTAAACCCAATATGTTGTCCAATGTTATTCTTACGGAGAATAAGATAAATTGTATATCTCGCTTATTTATATACTTTTGCTGATGAAACTTGGTATATTACTTCATATCGTTGTGGTCTATTGATATTTGCACTAAAAACCATTTTTCGGCCGATAGTTCCCGTAGCAGCAAACCTGTGTACTCAGTCCCATGTTATTCTTATGGAGAATAAGTAAAATGTTATCTCCCTTAATTACATAAATTATTCACATTTGGTACCGGTATGTGGCTTTACCTACTTGAGTTATATTGATATTTGTATAAAACCCCATTTTTTGAGTTCCTTGCTTCAGCAAACCTGCACACTCAGCCGCCATGTTATTCTTATGGAGAATAATTAAAATGTCATAAATCGTTTATTTTTGAATGTATATTGATTAAACTTGATATGTGGCTTCATGTGGCATTAAGATACATATATATGCATTGGAAATTTGCTGAGTACGCAGGTTTGCTGCTACGGGGGTATTTATATATTAAGATGTATACAAAATCTTGGACCTTGACACAGTGACTCGTGGATTCTAAGAAGTGGGTCAAAGAGTTTTAATTTCTTCCTAGATTATATTTAACATAAGATAATACTTTTCCTTTCTTTTTGAAATGAGGCAATTTATTCTTCTTAAAAACAAATTGAATGATTTAAGCCTTATTGTTTTTTAAGTTCTGCATTTATAGGTTACCTATGTATTTGAACAACCGTATCAAGCTACAATAACAATGAGAGGCCTGGGGGCACAGCCCCCCTCCCCCCAGTAAGGTTAATGTGTTACATTAAAACCTCTGGGTTAGATTTTAAAATATTTAGGCATTCAAAACCAATCGACTGATTTTAAAACATATTGCTCATCAAGGTCTGTATTTATACTTATAGATTTTTACAGCAACATTAAGCTACAATAAAATAAATATCCTGATGGGTCCTCCAGTGGAACCAAAGTGTAAATAAACTTAACTACTTTTAAACCACGTGCTCTCACTGATTGGGGACCTTTATTTCCGCCAACATATTATATTTTATCAAAATCTTCAGCTAATATTTTGAGGGCCTACATGATACAGCCCTCAGTGAGACTGAGGGGTGAATAACTACTTCATATGCACTTTGTCTGACTGATTGACAGATTTCAGGCCTCATTGTTTGTCATGTTCTGGATTTGTATGTCAAGCTGCAGTTATGATGGAGGGCCCATGAGGTATATTGTCAATTGAAACTTTTTTTTTTTAACTGTGAGCTCAATCCTTATACGCGATATAAGAGCGTACTCCTAGTATATGGGGGCTTTATAGAGGTAAATTATATAGCTTTCTGTCACTGAAACCATAACAAAGAGTCTTTATAGTTTCCGTAAATTTTCCTGTTGACCATAACGTCCATAACTGATCCAGCAAACCTAAAATGTTGGTCAATAGTTAAAAATAGATTAGTTATAAAATAAAATAAATGAAGGTATTAAAGAAAACAAATTTAAATTTTTACAGAATCTTTAAATTACTAGTGACAATTTGGCTGAAAATCTTCAAGAGTATCTTGTATTTTTTCAGGAAATCAATAATACTCCTGTCGCAGCTAACCTGCGTACTCAGCGAATTTCCAATGCAAAATACATGTCTTAATACAACATAAAGCCGCATACCAAGTTTCATAAAAATATATTCACAAATAAACGATATATCAAATTTAAATTATTTTCTATAAGAATAACATTGTGGATGAGTACGCAGGTTTGCTGCAACAAGGAACACAACAAATATGGGGTTTCATGTAAATATCAATATTACTCAACTAGGAGAAGCCACATACCAAGTTTCATCAATATAAATTCATAAATAAGCGATATATACTCATTTTGATTATTCTCCATAAGAATAACATGGGGAATGAGTATGCAGGTTTGCTGCAACAAGGATCACAAAAAATGAGTTTTTATGTAAATATCAATAGAACTCAACTAGGTGAACCAAAATACCAAGTTTTAATACTTTATGTTTATAATTAAGGGATACATTACATTTTACTTATTCTCCATAAGAATAACATGGGAGCTGAGGACGCAGGTTTCCTGCTACGGGAGTTATCGGTAAAAATTGCGTTTTTTGTGCAAATAACAATAGACCGCAACCAGATGAAGCCGTATACCAAGTTTCGTTAGTAACGTTCATAAATAAGCGAGCTATATTTTTTTCTCATTCTTCATATAAGAATAGCATTGGACAACGTACTGTGTTTAGCACTTTCAATATCTCTGTAACCAATTGACATAGATAAATTATCAAAACACCAAATTGTGTGTTTTTTAAGCTGAATCCAATGGTAGAAAATAAAATTTGACTTTTTAAAATATTACATGTAAAAACTTCAAAAAACCCACTTTTAGGGTACAAAACCCCCCTAAAATACCACTTCGGATGGGTCGATCTGTCTGGTTTTCGCACTTAGTCATAAATAATGCTTTACACTTTTTTACCAAATTTCGTCAAAATCGGACCATTTTTACGAGAGTTATCCCACCCACGGACATATATATATATATATATACAGTTTCAAATGAATGGTGTTTTTGGGGTCTGGGGACCTCAAAACGAAAAATTATCATGGTCCCAGGCCTAGGTCTTACCATGCCGATTACGGTAATAGCTTCTTCCCTTTCCCTATAGGGGAAATTCGCTAAACGATTTGACATTGCTCCTCAAACCCCGATTAAGATAAACCTATTAACCACCTCCCAATAAACTGTCAAGTGCTAGGACTCTAATGCAGGATACATTTAATTCTATCGTTTCTTCTCCCTGTGACTGGCCGCATAAATACCATACTGCTTTGAAACATGTTATATTCTCATGCCCTATTTTATATTCTGCTCTGCTGACCATCGACTTGATACCTTGAATTCAGTTCCTTGACCAATAACTCATTTGAGCAGTAGTTTAATTTCCAGCAAGCACTCTGACTATAGCATAAACATAGAGATGTTGCCCATGTCAAATCAATTTAAAAAAAATACAAAAATAATTTGCTTTTGTTTAAGATATAAATTGCTTAGAATTGATAAGTTTAATATTTTAATTTGTTATGTAGTTGTGGGTGGGTGTATCACAATTTTCTAACTTAATTAAGGTCTAAATAAAGATACCCCCGTAGCTGCAAGCCTGCGTACTCAGCAAATTTCCAATTTATGTACATGTCTCTCACTACCACATAAAGCCACTCACCAAGTTTCATAAAAATACACGAATAAGTAAGTTATATATGGAATTTATTTATTCTTCATAAGAATAACATTAAAAGATGAGCACTCAGGTTTGATGCAACAAGGAACACAAAATATATTTTTTTATACAATTATCATTATAACTTAACCAATCGAAGCTGCATACCAAGTTTTATTAATTTATGTTCAAAATTAAGGGAGATGTTACATTTTACTTTTTCTCCATAAGAATAACATGGGGCTGAGTATGCAGGTTTGCTGCTGCGGGGAAAATCGGCAAAAAAATTATTTCTTTGTGCATATATCTATATACCAGTACTAGGTAAAGCCACATGCCAAGTTTCATCAACATTCATTCATAAATAATCGAGATATCAAATTTGGATTATTCTCCATAAGGATAACATTGGACAACGTACTGTGTTTAGCACTTTGAATATCTCTGCAATGGTTGGACGTAGAGTCACAATTTAAACATCAAAATGATGTTTTGTAGAGCTAAACTGATTGGTAAAAGCAAATGTGAGGTTTATATTAAAATGAACTGAGGAAAAGCTAAAAGCCTTTTTCCCATAAGATTACATGGGAGATTTTATGAGCACGTTTTTTGGATTTTCTCCGCAACCACTTAACCTAGATTAATGATTCAAAATACCTGATTGTTTGGGTTTTTAAGCTCTATAAAATGGTCAAAACCAAAATTAAGTGTTTTTAAAATTTTAGGGTGAAAAATGCAAAAAACTGATTTTTGGAAAATTGTTAACCCTCCTTCCCATGGTCCGATTTTTCTGGTTTTCAAACTTAAAGTCATGAATGTCACTTTATACATTTTAGCAAACTTTCATCAAAATCAGATGTTTTTACTTTCTCCTCCTTATACATATTATATGGAGAAAGTATTGTTTTCGTCAAAATTTTCAAATTTGAGTTGTTAGTGGAAATATTCGTTTTGGTGCTCCCTGAACCCAAAAAAGTGATTTTAACGTGATGTCTGTGTGTCTATTTATCTGTCTGTATGGTTGTGTTAGAGCTAGAGCTAGCTAGAGCCCACACCAATGGGCCAATTTTGATGAAATTTGGTATGTAGATACTAATCCACAATATCTCCAGGCGTTTTTTCATTTTTTGAATTTTTGATTTTTAAGGGTAATTATCCCCCAAAAACAACCAAAAAACATGAAAAACCAAAATTTATCAAAAACGGTTCTAACGATTTTGATTAAACTTTAATCGTTTGTAGGGCTTTGGTTTTCCAACAAAATAACACCACTCGCATTTCTGTAAAACTTCGGGTTCAGAAATTACAGGACTTAAAACATCAAAAATTAAGTTTTTTTTTAACTAATAAAAAAACGTAAATGTTAAAAAATATTACTTATCACCATTAAAATACGCTCAAAAAACTAAATAATTTAGTATGTTTAATTACTATTCTACGATTACTGGTTGCGGAGAAAATTTAAATTTTCATTTTGCGGTAAACACAGTACGTTGTCCAATGTTATTCTTATGGGGAATACAAAAATTACCGTTTCTCTCTTATTTATTGATCAATTTCGTTCAAACTTAATATGCTTGTCAAGTTAGCATTGAACAATAGAGGAAATTCCAATTATGTTGCCCCTTAATAACCCTGAGGGGGGAATAGGGGGATTTCCCCTCTTAAAACCGCGTGTGTAGCAATGTATTCTGTAGTGCCTCCTAAATAAGGATTTGGGTTGATGTTTTTGAAAAAATGTTGATGGAGGGGCAAACATGGTCATTATCTTGATTATTGTGACTTTTCATATATTACAATAATATTTCCTCCAAATTAGATTTTTAATTGAGCACTACGATGAGAAATTGAATTGGGAGGATTATGAAGCTCACTTCCTTTTGATGTGTTGTGTGAAAGGATTAGGGGAGGACAATGATGAAGCAGTAGAAGCTAGAAGAAACCTCTTATTGATGGCTTATGTTGGGCCTGTACCCCTGAAGAAGGTATCAAACTATATTTTACCTAAAAGAATTTATGACATTTCCTGTACCGAGTTAGTGCGTTTATAGTGCATGAGTTAGTGCATTTAGGTGCGTTTATAGACCAAGTAAAACCATTTTTGCAGCAAGACTAGATTTTGAAAAATGTGTAAGAGAAAAAAAATGAGAGTTTTTCTAGTTTTGTCTTACGTTTAAAAGAGTTAGCTTCTTGTTATAAATATGACAGCAATTTTGAGGAAAGGAGAGATAGATTCGCCGGGGTTGTAAATTTTCCACAGTTTGAAGTTGAAATTAGGCAAAGGTGGCCTGAGGGGGTAAATAAAGGTGGTTCATGTCTAACTTTAAATGAATTGGTGGATTTAGCTGAATCAATGGATAGAGCTCAGCGGGAAATAGACGTTATAGAGGACCCAATGCATGTAATATAAGATAAGTAATAAGGGGAACAGGTCTCAGATAAATGAGTCAAAAAATGCAAGTACTGAATGTTGCCAAAGGTGTGAAATCTTACATGGTGGAGAATCCTGTCCAGCTCAACATTTAAAGTGTTATTCATGTGGGAAACCAGGACATTTTTCTCGGCAATGTAGGACCAAAAGGATTTCACAATATGAAATCTGTGGAAAATTAGGACATTTTTCACGACAGTGCAGAGCCAATAAGGCAGGCCTGAACAAAATTGATAACTCTGATAGTCATGGCAAAGATATGGCAAAATTGTAGCAAATGTTGGTGGGGGGAAAGGAGGGTGTACACATCGAACGCTGGGGCATCATTCAAGACATTAATATTTATAAAATAAATTCCAAAGAACCATCACAAATCAAAGTTGGATGTTGGGAAGTGATAGAAGATGTCAGTGGGGCGGAGCCCTGAGGTCAGGAAAAGATTTTCCGAAGTCTTTATGTCCCCCTAATAACCTGTCATGGTCCGGGAGCAGATTTGATGAGCCTTTATCGCAATAACCTGGAGTACTCTTTATTCCTTAAGAATAACCATGACAATGTTTTAGCGACAGGGGCGGAGTCCTAAGGTCGGGGTCAAAAAAACTTACAATAACCTAATGTTATGGATAATTGGCTTAAATTACACAAAAAAACTGAAAGAATAACATGACAATTTTGCCATGTGGACGGAGGTCTAAGGTTTGTGGGGGGACGTGTCCAACGTTGAGACATCATTCAAAACATGCAGTTTTGTAAAACAAATCCAAAGAACCATAACACCTCCAATTTGGAGGTGTTATGATAGAGGTGTTATGATTTGGAGGTGTCAGGAAGTAATAGAAGAAGCCAGTTGGGTGGAGCCCTATGGTCGTGAAAAATTATTTTAAGACCTTTAGTCCCCTAACAACATATTATGGTCCGGGAGCAAATAGAAGAGGACTTTTTGCAATAACCTGGAGTACTCATATTTCCATAAAAATAGCCATGGCAATGTTTTAGCGACTGGGGCGGAGCCCTAAGGTCAGGGTCATAAAGACCTACCCAAATGATATGGATGATATAGAATTGCTTAAACCCACGAAAAAAAAAACGGGAAAAATAATAGATAATTTTGCCAGGGGGGCGGAGCCCTAAGGTCTGTAGGGGGAACGTATCCAACGTTGGGATATCATTCAAAAGACCTTTTCTCCATAAGAATGACATGGCAGCTTTTGGTGCCACTGGGGCACAGCCCTGAGGTTTAGGGAAAAATCAAAAAAATACATAGCTAAAATGTGTTGGTCCCCTTCAACACCGTTTTCGAAATCACTTGGGACACACACACTCACAACTACTTTATTAGTATAGATAGGTAATCCACGAAAATAAATCAAAAGCTTGATGAGCTTATCAGCTGTCTAATGAAAATCACAGAGTTAGGATTATAGTCAGCTGTTTGTTGTAAACAAAACATACTACAAATCCCACCAAAACGGTTTGTAGACATTTAAATTTTGTATAATTTAACAAACTTAAAAGTAGAAAATTATAATTCTGACAATTTTGGGGAGTATCGGAATATTTCAACTTCAAATTGGTATAAATCCCATGACCACACGTTACCTGGTTTTCTCAAACTAAGGCCGAGTTCCTGGTCAAAATTTCTCCCAAATGAATAACATGGGGAAATTTTAAGACTTTATACTTTGTATCATTTAATGATTTTAAAGGGAGAAAATTATAAATCTGACGATTTTGGGGAGTATCGAAATGGGCGCTCCAGTCACGAAACTTTTCATGTTTCTACCTCTGCTTCACCCATAAGGCCAATGTTGACTTTCAAAGCCCGTTCCTCCTCAACGGATCATTCGATATCGTTGATTTATGGCTCACTTTAAAGAGCAAAAATATACCTAGCGATTTCAGTAAGCAGAATTTTGATATCGTAAATACTAGGCAGTGGCTACGTACACGTCCGACGTGAGCCGCTACTGTTCACGTCCGTTCCAAATTATGCACCGTACGTTACTTTTCCTGTGATTTTTAAAACAAATTGAGAGCCAGAAAACCTCCTAACCTAACCTAACGTAACCTAACCTATCCTAACCTAACGTAACGTAACCTAACCCAACCTAACCTAAGCGGTAGCGAAGTGAATTTGCCCTTACATTGGACGTGTACGCAGTCACTTCGTAAATACTAATAGATCAATAACATTTCAAAATATTCAATATTTACGATTTTTTATGCGCGAACTATTTATGATAGCGAAATTCTGCTTACTGAAATCGCTAGATATATTTTTGATCTTTAAAATGAACCATAAATTATCCATTTTGGGCAACCCGTTGAGGAGGGATGATGGACTTTGAAAGTTAACATTGGTCTTATGGGAGAAGCAGGTATACGCAGAGGGTTGGAGCCCCCTCTTAAGCTACACATTGGTGCAAACTCCATGACTACATGTTGCCTGGTTTTCTCAAACTAAGGCCGAGTTCCTGGTAAAAATTTCTCCCATATTATTAACATGGGGAAATTTGAGGACTTAATACTTTGTACCATTTAACGAACTTAAAGGGAGAAAATGATAAAACTGACATTTTTGGGGAGTATGGGAATGTCTAAGCTTTAAATTAGAAAAAATTCCATGACTTCGCGTTGCCTGGTTTTCTCAAACTAAGGCCAAGTTCTTCAAAATCATAGGTAAAAATTCTCCCATATGATTTACATCGCGAAATTTAATGATTTTAGTTTTTAAAATATTGACAGTTAAAAAATTGCTCCATGTTATTTAAATGGGAGAATATTGAATTTGTGGTCAACGTGTGGTCATGGAATTTGTACCAATTTGAAGCTTAAGCATTCCGATGTTCCCCAAAATTGTCAGATTTATCAATTTCTTCCTTTAAATTCGTTAAATAATAAGATTTTATACTTCTTATTACTTAACGAATTTAAAGGAAGAAATTGATAAATCTGACAATTTTGGGGAACATTGGAATGCTTAAGCTTCAAATTGGTACAAATTCCATGACCACACGTTGACCACAAATTCAATATTCTCCCATTTAAATAACATGGAGCAATTTTTTAACTGTCAATATTTTAAAAACTAAAGCGTTATTTTTTAGTTTTACAATTTTCTGTTAATATACAGTGTAAAACCTTTAAAATGACACATCGATTGTCCAAATCGGTTGAAAAATAAAGACGTAATAGGGCGAAAAACGAAATTTCTTAGCTAATTAATATATAAGATTAGTAACAAAAGTAAACGATAAATATTTTGTTATATACATATATCATAGTTATATACTATTTTTTTCTCTTAGAGAATAATTCATTTAATACCCCCGTAGCAGCAAACCTGCGTACTCAGCGAATTTCCAATGCATATATATGTATCTTAATACTTCATAAAGCCACATACCAAGTTTCATCAATATACATTCATAAATAAACGATTTATGACATTTTAATTATTCTCCATAAGAATAACATGGCGGCTGAGTATGCAGATTTGCTGAAGGAAGGAAAACAAAAAATGGGGTTTTATACAAATATCAATATAACTCATTTAGGTAAAGCCACATACCAAATTTCATTAATTTATTTTCATAATTAAGGGAGATAACACGTTACTTATTCTCCATAAGAATAACATGGGGCTGAGTATGCAGGTTTGCTGCTACGGGAGCCTTTGGCAAAAAATTGTTTTTTTTAGCAAATATCAATGGTCTACAACCAGATGAAGCCGTATACCAAGTTTCGTCAGTATACGTTCATAAATAAGCAAGATATAACATTTTTCTTTTCCTCCATAAGAATAACATTAGACAACGTACTGTGTTTAGCACTTTCAATATATCGGTAACCAATTGACGGAGAGAAATGATCAAAATACCAAATTGTGTGTGTTTTTTTAAGCTGAATCCAATGGTAAAAACTAAAATTTGACTATTTCCAAAATTATATGTAACAAATTCAAAAAACCCATTTTTGGGGTACAAAACCCCCCCAAAATACCCCTTCGGATAAAGCGATCTGGCTGGTTTTCGAACTTAAAGTCATAAATGTTGCTTTACACGTTTATACCAAATTTCATCAAAATCGGATAATTTTTACGAGAGTTATCGTGCTCACGGACACATATCTATATATATATATATATACCCCCGTAGCAGCAAACCTGCGTACTTAGCGAATTTCCAATGCATATATATTTATCTTAATGCCACATAAAGCTACATACCAAGTTTCATCAATATACATTCATAAATAAACAATTTATGACATTTTAATTATTCTCCATATGAATAACATGGCGGCTGAGTATGCAGGTTTGCTGAAGCAAGGAACACAAAAAATGGGGTTTTATGCTAATATCAATATAACCTCCTCAGGCCCAAACAAATATTAACATTTTTGTAATTATATTTTTTTTGGATTTTGGTTTAAAATAAATCAAATATTAGCTGTGATTTTTTTCAAAATTTTATTTTCACTCTAAATACCAAAAAAATGATGTGTCAAATTTGACACATTGGGACCAAGGCGATTGACCTAGCAGCACGGCGTCCACGGGCAACTGTAGGCCTAGCAGCACGGTGTCCACGAGCAGCTATAGGCAAGAACAGTAGTCTTACGTACAGGACGCATACGAACAGCATAACTAGGCCCTAGGGCAGTAAGGTCTGGCTGTGGTAGTAGATCTTGTTCCGGCTGTGGCACTAGCTCTGGTTCCGGCTGTGGTAGTGGCTCTGGTTCTGGCTGTGGCAGTAGCTCTGGTTCCGGCTGTGGTAGTGGCTCTGGTTCCGGCTGTGGCAGTAGCTCTGGTTCCGGCTGTGGCAGTAGCTATGGTTCCGGCTGTGGTAGTGGCTCTGGTTCCGGCTGTGGCAGTAGATCTGGTTCCGGCTGTGGTAATGGCTCTGGTTCTGGCTGTGGCAGTAGCTCTGGTTCCGGCTGTGGTAGTGGCTCTGGTTCCGGCTGTGGCAGTAGCTCTGGTTCCGGCTGTGGTAGTGGCTCTGGTTCTGTTCTGATTCTTGCCCTGGCTCATCATCAATCCTGGGTGGTGGCAGCAGGAAACTGGAGTCAGACTCTTCATCATCTGACAAGTCGTCAACATCGGAAATGTCACCGAAATTTAAAAAAAGAAAACTAAAAATCCAATTTAAAACTATTGAAAATAAGTTATACATGATTATTTTTAGTGGTAATTTTGTTTACAAACCTAAAACATAGATTGGTAACATGTTAAAAAATACAATGTTGTGATATACCAAAACCTTGGTCCCACTGTGTCACATTTGACACATCAAATTTCAAACGCTAAAAGAAGTAAAAAGCAACTGACACCATGAAAAATCATTTACACCATGTCATTGTATAGTAATTTAAGGGTACCCCCATTTTTTTGCAACTCGTAATATCTACATTTTCATATTTTAATTCTTTGCTTACTTTGAGAGGTTAGTGGTAGTCTGCCAAAAGGGTTGTCAGTCATCTTGAATGTTGACAAACCGTAGCAGAAAACTATTCAGCTGAGCAACTGAGCTGCAGTGGAAAGTGCTGGCACCTAGCAGCAAGCTAGAGAACTACTACCAACTCAATCCTATACGCAGTACGGGAGGAAAAGGTCAATTTGTATTTGTGTCATATTTGACACATCGGGCCTTAGGAGGTTAACTCAACTAGGTGAAGTCACTTACCAAATTTCATTAATTTATTTTCATAATTCAGGGAGATAACACGTTACTTATTCTCCATAAGAATAACATGGGGCTGAGTACGCAGGTTTGCTGCTACGGGAGCCTTTGTCAAAAAATTGTTTTTTTGAGGAAATATCAATGGTCCACAACCAGATAAAGCCGTATACCAAGTTTCCTCAGTATATGTTCATAAATAAGCGAGATATAAAATTTTTATTTTCTTCCATAAGAATAACATTAGACAACGTACTGTGTTTAGCACTTTCAATATCTCGGTAACCAATTGACGTAGAGAAATGATAAAAATACCAAATTGTGTGTTTTTTTAAGCTGAATCGAATGGTAAAAACTAAAATTTGACTTTTTCAAAAATTATATGTAAAAAATTCAAAAAACCCATTTTTGGGGTACAAAACCCCCCCAAAATACCCCTTCGGATAGGTCGATCTGTCTGGTTTTCGAACTTAAAGTCATAAATGCTGCTTTACATGTTTTTACCAAATTTCGTCAAAATCGGATCATTTTTACGAGAGTTATCGTGCTCACGGACACACACATATATATATATATATATATATATATATATATATATATATATATATATATATATATATATATATATACAGTATCGAACGAATGGTGTTTTTGGGGTCTGGGGACCTCAAAACGAAAAGTTATCATGGTCCCGGGCCTAGGTCTTACCATGCCGACTACGGTAATAGCTTCTTCCCTATAGGGGAAATTCGCTAATATATATATATATATATATATATATATATATATATATATATACACAGTTTCGAACGAATGGTGTTTTTGGGGTCTGGGGACCTCAAAACGAAAAGTTATCATGGTCCCGGGCCTAGGTCTTACCATGCCGACTACGGTAATAGCTTCTTCCCTATAGGGGAAATTCGCTAATATATATATATATATATACCCCCGTTGCAGCAAACCTGCATACTCAGCGAATTTCCAATGCATATATTTGTATCTTAATACCACATAAAGCCACATACAGTTCGTGCCACGGTGCTTGATGCCTGGGAAAGGCGAGAACCAACTCAAACTTATCAAAATTAAAAGCAGACAATAACGAAACTAACAAAAACCAATATTTTAACATTAAATTATTTAATTTTGGTTTCCGTTGACAAAAGTTTTCTGTAACACTAAGGCTACTAAGCCAAATAGAGGCGAAAACTCATTCCAGAGCATACGCTAACCAGGCGCCAAGCCAAGCACTGTGCTCCGAACTGTACCAAGTTTCATCAATATACATTCATATAAATAAACGATTTATGACATTGTAATTATTCTCCATAAGAATAACATGGCGGCTGAGTATGCAGGTTTGCTGAAGCAAGGAGCACAAAAAATGGGGTTTTATACAAATATCAATATAACTCATGTAGGTAAAGCCACATACCAAATTTCATTACTTTATTTTCATAATGAAGGCAGATAACACGTTACTTATTCTTCATAAGAATAACATGGGGCTGAGTACGCAGGTTTGTTGCTACGGGAGCCTTGGGTAAAAAATTGATTTTTTGAGCAAATATCAATGGTCCACAACCAGATGAAGCCGTATACCAAGTTTCGTCAGTATACGTTCATAAATATAAGCGAGATATAAAATTTTTATTTTCCTCCATAAGAATAACATTAGACAACGTACTGTGTTTAGCACTTTCAATATCTCGGTAACCAATTGACTTAGAGAAATTATAAAAATACCAAATTGTGTGTTTTTTTAAGCTGAATGCAATGGGAAAACTAAAATTTGACTATTTCCAAAATTATATGTAAAAAATTCGAAAAACCCATTTTTGGGGTACAAAACCCCCCCAAAATACCCCTTCGGATAGAGCGATCTGGCTGGTTTTCGAACTTAAAGTCATAAATGTTGCTTACACATTTATACCAAATTTCAACAAAATCAGATAATTTTTACGTGAGTTATCGTGCTCACAGACACACACATATATATATATATATATATATATATATATATATATATATATATATATATATATATACAGTTTCGAACGAATGGTGTTTTTGGGGTCTGGGGACCTCAAAACGAAAAGTTATCATGGTCCCGGGCTTAGGTCTTACCATGCTGACTACGGTAATAGCATAGACTAACTACAGTACTGTAGTTAGTCAATGGTAATAGCTTCTTTCCTATAGGGGAAATTCGCTAAAAAGTATTCGAAGTGACTACGTACACGTTCAATGTAAGGGCAAATTCACATAGCTACCGCTTAGGTTAGGTTAGGTTACGTTACGTTAGGTTACGTTACGTTAGTTTAGGTTAAATTTCGTTAGGTTAGGAAGTTTTCTGGCTCTCAAACTGTTTTAAAAATCATAGGAAAAGTAACGTACGGTGCATAATTTGGAACGGACGTGAACAGAAGCAGCTCACGTCTGACGTGTACGTAGCCTTTTCCAAAAGTATTCCTCTTCAACAATTTTGCTCTTTTGACTCTCGGTCTCTGTCTTTCTTTTTCTGCTGTTGTTGGTTGTTGGCGGGGTTTGAATTTTAGAGGGAAGTGAAGTGAGTGAATTTCGAGGACAGTTAGGAGTTTATTTATTAAAGTAAGGTTTATTTCATTAATCAGTAAATTGTTCGATTAATTCCCTTTTATTTATTATAAGTAAATCTTAGTTTTTCTAGTGTCACTATTAATTCTGATGGAATAGGTTTAGGTAAGTACCAGAGTTATTGTTTATTTATATCAGGTCATAGGGCCTAGTCCTATTGTAGGTTATGTTAAAAACTTTATTCTCTGTGAGGCTAGATAACATATTAACACATATATATTATTTAGTAGGTTTGAGGCCATAATATAGGTTGCTGAAAGATTAAAATTATTTTTAGCTCATTGTTTGCAGCTGAGTGTACGGTTCTAATTTTGCCCTCTGAGGAATTCTAACTCTAAACAAAGGACCCTCTGATAGACATAGGGTTAGCTGTTAACTTGCTGTAATTGCTAACCTTTTAGACTGGGTCCCCACCTATGGTTTCTGATTTATTTTGGTGACCCACCATTTAACATGTTGGATGCAGAGGACGATGATTCCCGCCCTCTAATTAACATTGAAACTTATGTGATTTTCATGTTTAAACATGTTTGTCAGCATTGAACGTGTTAAGTACTATATAGGCATAAGACTTTCATAAGTGGGGCCAAAAACAACCGAATGAAAAAATCGAAAATTGTAATATCGATATTTTATACCGATATATATATATATATATATATATCGATACGATACGATATTAAATAACATTCAATTGTAAACAGAAACAAAACAAATAACTTTATTTAAAAAAATAAGAATATAAGAACATGGTTCAAAGAAAAAAACTATATCTACTGGAAGCGTCACATTTTTCATCACTACATTTGATCATAAGAATCTCATAATTGGTGACATTTCTTGAGAAATAGTACATAATTGATATGATATTTCTTAGACCGAATTTGGAATTAGCAAAGAATGTTTTTTCAAGCGCTTCAATTCTTCTGCAATGCTCGTCATTTTTTGTTCGGCGTCGACATTCAAATTGTACACTTGTGGGTCCTTTGACATAAATTTTCATTTGTCTTCCGCATATGTCACAATCGGGAGTTTTAGGCATCAATTCTACCTCTTGCAAATATGAAAAACATTGGAAATCATCCTTTAAAGCTAAATTAGAAAGCTTACGAAAATTGAACGTCATTTGTATAAATATTTACAATTTTTGTTAAAATATCATATATTTTAAAATTATTATTCAAAATCGATTATTAATATCAATATATCGATATTACAAATATCGATTTTTTCATTCGGTTGTTTTTGGCCCCACTTATGAAAGTCTACCCTAGCCTACTATTCTTCTATCGGGTACAGTTACATAAGAGGCCACCAACTAATCAGATGCGATATATCGATCTTAAACATTCGATATATTGAATCAAAACCGTGTATATTTTGAATCATATTTTAACAGTTAAGCCTATATCAAAAATTATTTACTCATTATTTATATTTATGTTATATCTAAAATCAACAATCTGTATATAGGCTGATCAATAATAATATGCAATGTCAGTTACGAATATATTTTAATGAAACATTTAACAAATAACAAACAAAAACCAAAATTAAAAATACAACAACGAATAATAAATAAGTGTATTTAACTAAGGTAAAACTTTGTTATCTTTGCCAAAGAAAACTCTATGGTCTGAGTTCATGAATTGAGTTTCAACGCACGCCATGATGACTCGGATGTTTGGGTGTGTGTTATTTAGGTTAAATTTTGATTTTAAATGTGATTCGTTAATCAAATGTTTAAGATCGATATATCGCATCCGATTAGTTGGTGGCCTCTTACGAAACTATACCCCTTCTATCCGACCTAGACCATGAGCATACAAAGAAAAACGTGATGCAAGTAAATATGCAGTTGCCTTTATAGCCTTGTCAATTTTTGATCTTCACCATAGAAATTCCAAAAATATGCGATTGCCTGCTTGTCAAAAAATAGGCTCTAGAGATTTTGATTTTTGGTAACACTGATGGTTGAGTTAACCTATTGCATTGTGGGCAGAAGTAAAAATACAGCTCCCTTATTCTACTGATATCTCCTGCCGCGTAAAATTCACTGTTATACAATCCTTGAAAATTCCTCACGAGTTGTCTCAATCCTTTTTTTTTATTAAATTGATTGTCAGCACATTGTGGCTATTAGGTTAGGACAGGTTATAATTTATATATTGCAATTTTATCAAAATAAATACTGCACAACCCTCATACAGTACTCTTAACCTTCCGAGTGACCTTCGCCCATTTTCAGGCGACTATTTTTGACCGCCGAGTGTCAGTCGCCTTTGTTCGGGCGACTTTGCACGTCTCCAGTTTTGTGTAATATTTTTGTGTACGATTGAGCGTTCGTGGGCAATGAGCATACCAATGTGATCAGCGGATTCTAGGCTCTATGATGACTATACATGATCACCGTTCGTCCAAGTCTAATATCTTTACTAATATTTTTACTAATATCTTTGACGGAATTATTAACGTCTGTGATTGTTTGTCGTTATGGTGAGGTAGGCTTTAGTGTTTTGTTTTAAGGTTAGTTGCATTTTTAGACTTATTATTTAGACAAATCTGTGCAAACTACATTTTTTATCCCTCATTAAGTTTTGAACAGAATGTATATCTTCATGTTCTTATTTAACTTATAGTAAGTTAGTGTGAATAAAGTGGTTTTACATATGTGAGTACTGAACAGTTTTTTTCCTATTTTCTGGATTTTAACCGATGCCAAGTTACTATAACATTAGGTATGAACATCAAAAGTTACATTTTTAGATAGCCTATTTAATAAGCTTTAAGAAAACGTACAACTTTATACTTATTTGTCATAATTTTATTAATATTTTAATAAAAGTCTGCAAAAAGGCCAAAAATTGCTGGACATTAAGGAGTTTTCTAATGGACACTCGGAGGGTTAATTGAAGTCTATCCTATCTCCTATATTTTGTAGGTTGTGGTAGGCCTATCTCTTCTTAATTTTGCAAAATTTTCGAATTTAAGTTGTTAATGGAAATATTCGTTTTGGTGCTCCCTGAATCCAAGAAAGTGATTTTTACGTGATGTCTGTATGTCTGTCTGCCTGTCTGTCTGTTTGTTTGTCTGTATGGATGTGTACAGAGCTAGAGCCCTAACCAAAAGTCTGATTTTTATGAAATTTGGTATGTAGATACTAATCCACAATATCCACAGGCGATTTTTTCATTTTTTGAATTTTTGATTTTTAAGGGTAGTTATCCCCCCAAAACCGCTAAAAAAACATGAAAAATCAAAATTTATCAAAAAGTGCTCTAACGATTTTAATTAAACTTTAGTGGTTTATAGAACTATAGTTTTCCAACAAAATGACACCACCGTCATTTCTGTAGGAATTCAAGTTCAGAAATAACAGGACTTAAAACATCAAAAATTCAGTTTTTTGGCGTTTTTTTTATAAAAACACACAAATATAAAAAATATTACTATTCACCATTAAAAAGAGCTCAAAAAACTAAATAATTTAGTATTTTGAATTACTATTCTACGATTGCTGGTTGCTTAGAAAATTTAAATTTTCATTTTGCATTAAACACAGTACGTTGTCCAGTGTTATTCTTATTGGAAATACAAATACCTCCGTCGCAGCAAACCTGCATACTCAGCGAATTTCCAATGAATATATAACACAACACAATAACACTTAACAGGATTCATAAGAAATTTATTCACAAACAAGCGATATTAAAAATATTAATTATTCTCCATAACAATAACATTGGGGATGAGTACGCAGGTTTGCTGCAACAAGGAACACAAAATAATGGTGTTTTATGCAAATCATTAGAACTCATCTAAGTAAAGTCACATAACAAGTTTCATTCATATAGCCTACATTTATAAGTAAGTGATACATAACATTGTAATTATTCACTATAAGAATAACATGGGGACCGATTACCTAGGTTTGCTGCTACGGGAACCATACGTGAAAATTTTGTATTTTGTGCAAACAACTATAAACCCCAACCAGATGAAGGCCATATACCAAATTTTGTCAGTTTATGTTCATAAATAAGCGAGATATACAATTTTTCTTTTTCTCCATGAGAATAACATTAGACAACGTACTGTGTTTAGCACTTTCAATATCTCAGGAACAAATTGACGTAGAGCAATGATAAAAATACCAAATGGTTTTTTATGCTGAATTAAATTGTAAAAATTAAAATCTGATTTAAATAAAAATTACATGTGGAAACCCCAAAAAACCCATTTTTTGGGTACAAAACCCCCCAAAAACCCCCCTTTGGATGGTGCGATTCGTCTGGTTTTCGAACTCGTTCAAATAAATGGTGCTTTACACATTTGTACCAAATTTCATTAAGATGGGACCTTTTTTACGAGAGTTATCGTGCTTCCGGACACATATATATATACATATATAAAAATTTGAACAAATGGTGTTTTGGCATCTGGGGACCTCAAAATGAAAAGTTACCATGGTCTTGGGAGACCTACGGTAATAGCTTCTTCCCTATAGGGGAAATTCGCTACAATTACTATTTCTCTCTTATTTACTGATAAAGTTTGCATTGACCAACAGAGGAAATTCAAAATATGTTACCCCTTAATAACCCTGGGGGGGGAATAGGGAGTATTTCCCCTCTTAAAACCACGTGTGTAGCAATGAATTCTGTAGCGCCTCCAAAACAGGGATTTGGGTGGATGTTTTTAAAACAACTTTTTTACAAGATTTTCTGTACAGTACATTCGAACCGTGCTTTGTATTCTATATTTAGTAAATAAAAAGTAATTTATTCATTAACGTTGGGCTGAAAGGGAGAAATTATATATCAGTTTCCTGATACCGTTTTATTTCCTAAGAAATCTTATAGGCTATATCTCTTTATAATTAATTTAAATCTGTGTATTTAACTTAGAGGTTATTTCTTTTCTCCCTTTTATCATCGTTATATAGTTAGTTGTTGGTTGTAAGAATGGATATATTATAGTACGCAACAGCCTTCATTGTTGTTACCACCTTCTACTGTCAACTTCACTTCACTTAAAGGAACCAAATAGGTTCTGTATGGTACACCATTCAACTAATGGGTCTTTTGGCTGGTCAGATGAGTAGACTTCTTGTTTATAGTTGTGTTCTCTTTATATTGTTGTATATCTCTTTATAATTAATTTAAATCTGTGTATTTAACTTAGAGGTTATTTCTTTTCTCCCTTTTATCATCGTTATATAGTTAGTTGTTGGTTGTAAGAATGGATATATTATAGTACGCAACAGCCTTCATTGTTGTTACCACCTTCTACTGTCAACTTCACTTCACTTAAAGGAACCAAATAGGTTCTGTATGGTACACCATTCAACTAATGGGTCTTTTGGCTGGTCAGATGAGTAGACTTCTTGTTTATAGTTGTGTTCTCTGCATTGGCTAGTAGTAATGTTAAATTCCAGATCGCAATTTATTAGCAAGATAACGTTTCCAAGAAAATTATATCCAGAATGATGTTGTTTGCCATTTTCTTTTAGCTTATTTACTTGTGAAAGAGAAGTTTCTGACTGCTTTGATGTCTCTTCAGTTTTCTACACAATACTACGCTTTAAGTAATAAGTTACAGGCCTATTTGTTAAGAGCGAAAACAGTATGGGAATCTCTTGAACAAATTTGTATTGGGCTTTGTTTCTTTTCACATCAAATATAAGTAGGCCCTACCTAAATATTTTACTTAGGAGGGAAGGGTAACTGAAAAGTGACTCATATTTTGGCTGCTACTATCATTTCAACCACGTCATTTCCTTGCATTCTTAAGGCTGGTTTTTGAGTCCAGGGGCCTGTTTCATAAAAATACTAGTTTACAAGTTACAAGTCTAGTATTTACTAGTGTTTATTTTACAAGTGCTCATATTTTCTGTTTCATAAACGTTTTTCTACTACTAGTAAATATCAGTGGTTTTTACAAGTCACGTGATCAAAATTACTAGTCAGCTGATTTTGTTTAAAATATTTTGTCATAACCCTATTTGCGGGTTTTTGATTAAATTAAATAGGATTGTTTTATTTATTCAAACGAATATCAAAATTGAATTATCCTTATAATTACTTTTGTCTTTACGAGTAATAATCATATATACAAGACCGCAATATATTATATAACAATTACGAATATAGCAAATTTAGGAGTTTACATTTCCCATGACACTATTTTGAACGGCCATATTTAATAATTATAGCTCATTAGCTGTAGCCTTCTCGAACCGTACGCATCCACTCAGCTTTTGGTTAGTATATTATCGTTTTAAGCTAAAACTGGTCTTTAGTTGTTGTGATTGATATATTTAATAATTTTGAAAATGAGCAAAGAAAAGAAAGTGCAAATATTAACCATGATAAGAGACTCAAAAGCCGTATTGTTTGGAGCATTTTCAAGTACATTATCGAAGCAGGATAAGTCCAATGAGTGGAAGAGGATTCTTCAGATGTGTAAAGCCTTCGGCTTGTTAAAAGACGAGACAAAAGATTTTTCCTACATCAGAGATACCTTTTGGCCGAATATAAAAAAGTCAACTTTGGTAAGTGTAAAATTATATATTTATTTACTATAAGCCTAGGCTTTAAATACGTTGTAGCGTTTAAAAAATGTGTTGTTGATTTCTGAGGTCTCCGACTTATTGATTAAAAACTACATGAATTAATAACCCTAAAAAACTTTTAAAACTATTTATTTATTAAATGTCTTCAATAAAAACGCTTAAATTACCGTTGTTATTTAATAAAGTACCGGTACCGGTAAGCAAGATTATACTTAATTGTATGAAAGTGCAGGTAAAACATTGGGCTAGATTTATCCTGAGGTAACTTGAAAACAGTTTTTAGCTATACAAATTATTCTGGCTAACTAATTATATTTTGAAGAAAATAAGATACCTAAAAATTATTTTACTAAACGGTCTATTAGGAGTAATAAATCAAAATATTACATTCCTGTTTTTTTAAGATATAATATTTATTTCCAGGCTAAAGTAGACAATGCAAAGAAGACCGGGAGTGGTGGTGGAAAATCATCCATCCTAAATGAAATAGATAATCTCGTCCTAGAAATAATTGGAAAGGAATCCCCCAGTGTGGTTGGACTGAACCAACGAGACTTAATGGCTGAAGCGCATGATGAGGCTCCTCGGCCCTATAATGTTGACGAAAGCAAAGAAAACAGCGAGGATGTGGATGATCCTGAACCCCTCAGGCATGAAGTACCATCCAGTTTCAGGCCCATCAGACCTATCACGAGGAAAGGTATAACAAACTTATTTTTTTAATTCTAAGCCACAAATGTATAACCCCCATGAAAATGTTTTAGTCAGGCACACTTTTGAATGAGAATATCATATTTAATCACATTCCACATTAACAATATTCAGTTTTCATCTTTGATTGTTTCAGTAAAGAGATGGATCACGAAAAACAGCCCTCAATTCGAGGATCACAAGGAAGAGTTGAAGCTGAAACGAAGAAAGTTAGAGCTCGAGGTAGAGCATTTGGAGCTTGTAAACTACAAGCTACGAATCGATATATTAAAGGAAGAAGAAGAGTTGGGTCTAGAAAGATCCAAATTCACCTCCAGTCTAGTTTTGACAGTTAATAATTAATACTTTTCAACTGTGAATGTTTTAGTTTAGTTAATATTTAGTACCTTCATTAATATCGCCTTCTACTACTAACCAATAAAAATGTCGTCTTCTATA
Source organism: Allygus modestus (assembly GCA_963675035.1). Lineage (NCBI taxonomy): Eukaryota > Metazoa > Arthropoda > Insecta > Hemiptera > Cicadellidae > Allygus > Allygus modestus. The sequence goes on from OY776112.1 coordinate 295,990,253, forward strand.
CTAACTTGTTTGTATTAGTTATTTCTATGTAAGTTATGTAAGTTGAAAGATTTATGAAAATAAAAAGAAACAAAAAGTACTGAACATTTATATTTTAATATCCTATGATATGAAAACTAATTATTATATACAATATTGTAAAAGCTGTGAGATTCGAAATAAGGATAAGATACATTACAAAAAAAGGTGAATTCTGACTTCACACTTTAACTAGACATTTATCTGAAATACTGGATTATTCTCTGAAGGCGATTTACTCCTCGAGCATCAGGAACACCTTCTGGATAAAAGTAGTCACCTTCCCCATCTTCTGCATCATTTACTTCGTTTGGGTTCACTACTACTTCTTTTGATAAGTTACAAAGAGTAACGCAACAATTGAATATTTGGCAGGCGTATTCAGGGTTCACTCTTAAATAGTTCAGACATGGGAACTTTTCCCTAAGCACGCCTATAGCATTTTCTATTGTCCTTCGAGTCACTTTGTGTGCTCGAAGGAATCGTCGGTTACCCCCTTCGTCAGGATCTTGGACTGTTGGTGGGATTAGCCAATCCTTAAGAGGGTAACCACTGTCACCTAAAAGTACGCTTTCTTCCATTGGCCTCCAACCACCTTCCATTCTGTGACACATGCCACTGTTTCGGAGTACCCTACTGTCATGAGTACTACCGGGCCAGTTTGCATAGGAGTAATAAAACTTCATATCGGGTCCACAAACAAGCATACAATTTAATGAGTGGTCCCCGTGTCTATCAACAAACATTGCTTCATTTTCAGCGGGAGCATCTATTTTGATAAGGGTGCCATCGACCACACCGCATACCATTGGAAAACCACCAATGTCAAAAAACCTTTGCACAACATCAGCAACATTGTCTGGCCAATTAACAGTTTCAGCAAACAGTTCTTGATTAACTGCTGTGACGAAACCTTTTATCACTCTACACACGCTTGCTTTGGACATGCCGCTCATGTCTGCCACAGCATGGTATTGGGCACCCGTCCCTAACCAATGAAGGGCGGTCTGAATTTGTGTCTTCACGGACAAAGCTTGGTTTCTAATTGTTTCCCTCTCGAGATGTGGACCCACAATGTTAGTCAGCATCTCTACTTTTTCTGCACTCAATCTGAATCTCTCGTTGAATTCATAACCATGCTCCATGTATTCATAATTTACTCTTGCCTTGAACACTCTAGGCCTGCGTAAAACCACCACTTCATCGTCACTTGAGTCACTTGATAGCATTTTAAAAGTCACTAGACAAAATTTAAAAATACTTGTAAGCTATTAAAAAGGCACTCTAAAGAAGAATCAACATTTTTTATAATTAATATTGCCGTAATTGTTTATCAGCTGAAGAAAACGACGTTAAAATATAATACAGGATGATTGATTGTCATGTGTCAGCTGTTTTCATGATAATTATAAGAGCTACTAAAGCAATATAAAAGGCAAAATTCCGGATGTTTCCCCTTTCTAAATATACTGGCAAACCATTTTAAAGGCGTACTACAATATTTTGGTGATTTTAACCGGTATAAAATATATATTTTAAGACATATTGATTAGGCCTACTGTTTTATTTTTTATTTGACTCTTGTCATTTTTATTATACTTGACTCTTGAAAAGTTCAAAGGAGAAAATGATGAATCTGACAATTTTGGGGAGTTTCGGAATGTTTAAGCTTCAAATGGTACAAATTTCATGACCAAACGTTGCCGGTATTCTCAAACTATAAGGCCAAGTTCCTTCATAAATATTCTTCCATTAAAATAAAATTACAAATTTAGAAATTTGCAATCTTTTAAACGTCAATATTTTAAAAACTAAAGCGAAATTTGTATGTTTCTTAATTCTCTGTTAATCTGCAGTGCAAAAACTTTAAAATCACACATCGATTGTCTATATCGGTTAAAAAATAACGACGTAGGGGGCCGAAAACAAAATTCTTTAGCGATGTAAAATTCCTTATATAAGATGCTTTTTATGAAAGAGCCCCACCCTCCATCTTATGCTGGTTTGGCCACGCGAATAACTTCTTATTTGTATTTGTTGTTGGTTTTCATGTGTATATATGAGTTCTACCACTTTTCGAGCTACGGCAAAATAATATGTAGCACAAAATCGCATGAATTTTAAGGCGAATATGAATTAATTATGAATGTTAAGTTAGTAAGATAACTTTTGTAGCGAAACTGATAATACCGTATGTTGGTATGATTCAATTTCAATTTCAATATACTTCATAAGTATTGTTTAATTAAATCCTTTTCTAGTTATGCATTATTGGTTTTAAAGTTGCGTATTTATTTTAAATAATGAAACAATTGAGTAATATCACTTCATATCAACTATATAAAATAAATAATTATTAGTATTTCAAAGTAATTGATAATTTAATTTAAACCCTCTTTATTAGGCAGAAATAATATGAATGTTTGTCTTTACAAACCTAAAAAATAATTAAAAAACTATTTTTTTCAGCAATTGTCTTACTAAAAATAGTAGTTGGCTAACTAATACTTATGTAGAGAGGTTGGTAGAAATTCACTGGTATTTACTAGTCTAAAATACAAGTGTAGAGGTTTGTGAAACAGAATATAATCTACACTGGTAAATACTACTAGTAATATTAGTCCCTACACTGGTAACTATTATTCTACTCTTGTAAGTTTATGAAACGTACACTTGTAAAATTCACTGATAATACTAGTCTGTGGACTAGTAATACTAGTCTAGTAACTTTTATGAAACAGGCCCCAGGTTTTAAAAGCTCTAGTCTTGGTGTAAAATTATTTTTTAGATTAAGACTAAGAAAGTGGAACTATGGACTTGAAGTTACCGTTACTACGGTACAAAGATTAGACTGTAAGTGGGGAAGGATAGCCTAAACTCAAAATTTAACTCTTGGCTTTCAAAGTTAAATGTTATAGTGACATTGTCTAATATTTTAACGCTCTGTTTTCGGAGGTCAACATTTATACCTCTTTCAAGCTAAATCGAGTTAGTCTGGGTAAAAAATTAGACACTTTCTATGCTTGCTATGGGGCAGGTCCGATTAATTGTTTATTTTAACTAGGTTTTTGCTAAATTTGTAAAACATGCAATGGTAATTCGAAGGCACTCAGGTATTTTGGTTTTTTCATAGGTACTCAAAAATAAACGGTATCAGGAAACTGACTCATACATACTTTCTCCCGTTTAGCCAAACTTTAATTAAAATAATATTTTTTATTACTAAATATAGAATATGAAGTACAGATTAATGTACAGAAAATTGACTAAAATAGTTGTTTTCAGAAATATTCACCCAAATCTCTTTTTGGGAGGCACTATAGAGTCCGTTGCTACACACAGTGGTTTCGAGAGGGGAAATGCCCCCTTGCCCCCCCAGGGTTAATGGCAACATATTTTGAATATCCTCTGTTGGTCAATGATAACTTGACTTGCATATCAAGTTTTAATGAAATTGATCTGTAAATAAGAGAGAAATAGTTATTTTTGTATTCCCCATAAGAATAACATTGGACAACGTACTGCGTTTACCGCTAAATGAAAATTTCAATTTTCTCCGCAACTAGCAATAGTAGAATAGTAATTCAAAATACTAATTTATTTAGGTTTTTGAGCTCTTTTTAATGGTGAATAGTAATATTTTTTAACATCTATGGTTTTTTATGAAAAATCTAAAAAAAACTGGATTTTGGATGTTTTAAGTTGTGGAATTTCTGAACCCGAATTTTTGCAGAAATGCGGGAGGTGTCGTTTTGTTGGAAACCTAAAGTTCTACAAACCACTAGAGTTTAATCAAAATCGTTAGAGCCATTTTTGAGAAATTTGAATTTTACATGTTTGTTGGCGATTTTTGGGGGATAATTACCCTTTAAAATAAAAATGAAAAAAAAGCCTGGAGATATTAAGAGTCTTCATCACCGGAAGTTACTAGACGCCATCTTGAAGTTTTGTTCCATAAGGCCAATGTTAACTTTGTGCCTCCATTACTCCCCACCTGATCGTCACATACAATTTATTTTGGTGTCAAATTAAAGGTTTCGTCGTCCTCTAGGGAAATACAATGTCGAATTCCTTAATTTGGGTTTCATAGTTTCATAATAAATAGCTTAATTTTGAACTGAAACACTGTACATGTTCTCATTAATTAGTAACAAAATCCGAATTCAGCTATTGTATTTCCCTAGAGGACGATGAAACCTTTAATTTGACACCAAAATTAATTGTTTGTGGCGATCAGGTGAGGAGTAACGGAGGCACAAAATTAACATTGGCCTTATGGAACAAAACACCAAGATGGCGTCAGGCAACTTCCAATGATGAAGACTCTTAAGGTTTAGTACATACATACCAAATTTCATAAAAATCGGTCCATAGGTTAGGGCTCTAGCTCTGTACACACACACACACACACACACACACACACACACACACGCACGCACGCACGCACGCACGCACGCACGCACACGCTAACGCCAATGCCAATGCCAACGCCAACGCCTTTACCAACGCCAATGCCAACGCGCGCACGCACGCACGACAGACATCACGTAAAAACCACTTTTCTGGGTTCAGGGAGCACCAGAACAAATATTTCCACTAATAACTTAAATTCGAAAATTTTGACGAAAACCATACTTTCTCCATATACTATGTATAAGGGGAGAAAGTAATTATTCATTTTGAAAGTCGGCCTAATGTTCTTGCAAAATGTCTTTGCGAAATGCATATTAAACTGATTTTTTGCTAAGTATTACAAACCCACAGATATTTTTAGAACAACTAACCCCACCAGCTATAAAATCAAATCAAATCATACACATGCAAATTCATGTTTATGTTTTAATATCACATAATAGGTATGTTATGATTAGTTGAACTTCTGTTGCAATTCAACACATTATTCTGTTGCATTAGTTGACTAATGTTACCTATATTGTTTTGTTAAATTATAGCAATCATCATGATTGAAATGTAAATTGGTGTATTGCCGTTGGAAAGATAAATAAATAAATAAACTTCTGCATTAATTATTTTCTTAACCTATATTTTTTTTTATTTCTCTATGAAATTTTATCATCAGTCGATTGTTAAAGCTATTTGATATCACACTCCACTCTTAAAATGCAGCTTAGTCCTAATTTTTATTTTTATTTTACAGGAAATGACGAGAAAATGCGAAAACATTGCTGATACAACACCCTCTACTTGAAAACTGATTACCGGTAGCGCATTAATTAACTAAAAATACATCCATCATGGATATTTATGATTTGTTTTCAAAATTTGAATTGGAACTGCTGCCAAAAGATTGGGTTAAAGATTTATGGAAAGATGATTTTTCAGAAGCAGTTGAATTTCCTACTGAGTATGAAATGTTTCTAGAAAATACAGACATTGGAGAACTAATGTCTAGTGCCAGCAAATTTATAAGAGAATGGCTTGACACTCCTGGTGTTGACAATACATTTACAGGTGGAAACAGAACATCTTCTCATAACAGATCCAGTTTGAATCTAAGTCAGGTGGACTCAAGATCATGGCAGAACCTAATCAGCAACAATGTACAACATAAAGCATTAGTAGCTGTGTTAAGTGTAATTATTTCTAGAGGGAGAACAGAAAAGCAGTTCGGAGTGAAAAGGCTCGGTTTGGTTGCAACAGATTTTTATTTAATGCTTCTTGCTATCCCTGGGAGTCAAGTTTTCCACATTTTCAACCCCATTTTATATTCACATGCTGTCGAGTCATTGAAGATCTGTAGTATGCTGAGCAGTCGTTTGAGTAATTCTAAGCCAACAGCAAAGAAGAAAAGAGGAAAGCGCCACGATGATGATGATGAGTTTGAAGATGAATATGAAGCAAATAACGAATCAGGAGATGAAGATATCTTGCCTTCAGACAAAAATATGGTTATTAAATTGCTGAACATTGTTTTGAGTGATCTACTTTTTGCCTTGAAAAGGTTTCAGATGAAAGGTCAAGATGACTCACTTTTTCTGACAATTCAGATTTTAATTCTTATCGCCAGACTGGAGGGTAGCTCAACCTCACTGTTTTCTCAATCACCTTCTCATAACTCTGTTTCATATCTCGCTTACAAAGCTTACAAAATCCTCATGGCCCTTTGTTCATCTGATCATGGGGAAGTGGAAGGAATCGTATCTTTCATAATGAGAGAAATGATGTCAAGTTTCCTCATTTTTGACCAAAAAGGAGTGAAATTGTCAGCCAAAGAAGCACTTGTAATCAAAGACCATTCCATTCACTTCATTTCTAACTTATTGAGATGTCTCAAAGACTCAGCTTACCTAGGAGTCTACACTTTAATTCAGCATATTTGTGTAAGAATTCCAGATAAAGCAGATTTAAGAGCCAAAGGAGTACAAGTGGTGCAAGAGTTGTTGGACATTCTGCCTCATTCCCTGTACTCTCATACTGTTGTTTGGGTGTTGAGTCTCTGTCACAATGATCAAGTAAAGAATAGAATAACTGGACTAGAAATAGTCACAAAACTTCTACATGGGAATGAAAGAGTTCCAGCTTCTCCTGTGCGGCCAGTTCTTCAGAAAAAGAAAGGAAAGTGGGGTGAAGTTAACAGTAATTCTAATAATGAGGGAGGGGAATATGAGGAAATAAACGGGCATGAAAGGGAAGGTGAAGATGAAGGGGACAGTATAATTTTGTCTCAATATCCTGATTTTTCAAGAAGCCCATTTCTTTTAGCAACAATATTTTCTCGATGTAAAGATGTCGCCTCTTCTGTTAGAGCAAAATCTCTTGCAATTCTTGCCAATTTAATATCATCAAACAATAGAAACATAAAACATGCAATGGAATCTATATTTGTTACACCGTATTTGCATGCCCAGACCATTGAAAGCAGTAACGTTTTTGAAAAAGAATTTCTAGACTTTCAAGATTTCTTGAGGAATATTGGGAAGGAATCAAATCCAAGTGTTGACCCACTGCCAGGTGCTAAGGCTGTTATAAAGCTTCTTGAACTGTTCATTGAAGATGAAAAAGTATTTGTGAGAAAATCTGCTCTTCAAGTTTTGGCAAACATATTTCTTATGAACGATAAGTGGATGACCAACAAACTTTTGCAGGTGAGTCATAAGTTGGCTGTTGAATTTCCTCTATAGGGAAGAAGCTATTACTGTATGTGGCATGTTAAGACTTAAGCCCGGGACCATGATATCTTTTCAGTGTGAGGCCCCAGATGCCAAAAACACCATTTGTTTAAATTGTATATATATATATATATATTTATATATATATATATTTATATATATATATATTTATATATATATATATTTATATATATATATATATTTATATATATATATATATTTATATATGTGTCCATCAGAATGATAACTCTTTTAAAACAGGTAAGATCTTTATGCAATTCGGGACGGAGGTGTAAAGTAGCATTTACAGTATTTGAACAAGTTTGAAAACCAGATGGATCACTCCATCAAAAAGTGGGTGGTTTCGACCCCAAATTTTTTTAGTTTTTGTAAATAACAATATATTTTTTAAATCAAATTTTTTTGCACTATTGGATTCAGCTTAAAAAACGAGTACGCACGCAGCACGCTGACGTAAGGGAAGTGAATTTCCACATAAAAACTTTTAAAACTCAAAATCAGTATAAAAACATACATTTATTCCAATTTTTATTGAAATCTGAAAACAGTGATTTTTTGGCTGTTCTGATGCTCCTGGTTTCATTTACCTGCAAAGCTGGGAATACAGTTTTGCGCATTATAATGTTAGGAGAAGGTCCAGACAGGCTTGAAAGTAGGCGTGAGGTTGCTGGGGATGATAAAAGAACTCTAACAAAGGAATGACAGGCTTTTCTAGTGTAAAACCCCCATAAGACAATGTACTGTGTTTAGTCGATACACATTTCCTTTAATAACTCGGTAAATTGTATGCTATAATGACGAGAGAGGGCTTAAAACGTTTGCCTCACTAATTCCCATCTTTTACATGCATTAATTTTACATACAGGGCTTTTCTGACCCTTTTTGGGCCCAAAAACTCGAAGTTTGAAAGAATAATCCCCAAAAAAGGGGTTTAGAGTTTCCCGATTGTTTTGTCCAACGAACTTGTCCAACTGATTACAGAAAGGAATGTCTCTACCAAATTTGAAGTAAATCGGACAAAAATGTGACCGCTAGAGTGCACACACACACACACACACACACACACACACACACACACACACACACACACACACACACACACACACACACATATATATTTAAAAAATTTTGAACGACCCCCCAAAACGTGTTCAGGGGGTCACGTTAGGAACCTCTATGGTGGTCCGGGGCTTAAGTTTTACCATGCAGGTCTTGCTAATAGTTCACTTTCCAAAGGAAATTCACTAATAAACAATGTAGTATTTTGATCATTGCTGTATGTCAGTTGGTTACTAAGTTATTGAAAGTGCTAAACACAGTAAACTTATCCAATATACTTATGTAAAAACAAAGTAACTTATGTGAACATAAGTAAAATTTTATATCTCTATTATTTATATTATCGTTTAGTAGATCGATAAAACTTAGTGTGTGGCTTCACCTGGTTAAGGTAACAGTTTTTTGTTGATGGTCCTTGTAGAACTATACCTGTGTACTCAGCCATAATTTAATTCCTATGGAGAGTAAATCAAATGTTAAATATCGCTTATTTATGAATGTATTTTTATTAAAACTTTGTAAGCTAACATTGGGTACAGCAAATGAAGTTGCCATTACTTATGGTAAGTCCCAGCTGTCCTAGGGGCACAGGAGTTGGCCCTCTGAAGGGTCGATTTGGTTGCCGTCCCATCCCACCCTTTTCTTTCCTGCTTGTGGAAGATGTGCCTAGCAGCTATGCTGGGGTTTCCTAATCAACAATGATGATGATGATGATGAAACTTTGTAAGTTGCTTTTTGTGGCATTGAGACTCATGTATGCACTGAAAGTTTGCTGAGTACGCAGGTTTGCTGGGACAAGCGAACGGTATTTCAAGTTCATGAAAATTCGAATCATTTTTCAAATTTTATTGCTTGAATTTATGTATCTTAAATTAGTTCTTAAAATAAAATAAATTCTTGACTATATTTTCTTCAAACAAATCCAGCGTTGATTTGAACATTTTTAACAACAACCAGATAGTCTTCTACAAATATAATTTACAATCAGCAGAGTTTATTCTTCCCCTCCTTTCTTTAACCTTTGTAATCCTTGGTTCGCCAGATTATCTTGGGAAAAATCTAAACCTTGTAAAGGTTCGGTACTGGACCAAGCTGTCATTTGTCATTGAGCTGTTAATTAACAATGCTTTCTAAAACAGGTTGACCTTAGCTAGAAATAAGACCAGGATTTGAACAGGACCCTTTAAAAACATTAAAAAATGCCACTGGCACACACATAACACACATACGTAAACTAAAAAATTGGCCAACTCTCCCTGGTCAAATTTCTTATCTTAACCCTAAAGCATCCTAAAGTAATAAGTAATTGAACTTTTACTATAACCTAAAATAGCTTAAAAAGTGCATTATTGTTAGTGATAGTCACATTTTTTATCTACAAGTGGGAATCTGTTAATAATTTGACTTTCTATGTTGTGTGGTTCAGTCTTTTTGGCAGCACTATATGCTCAAACCCCTCGGCATTGTTACTTCATCTGATGCGATAATGTGGCTACTGACCATTTTGTGTGTTGGGAGTTTGAGTTTGGCATACTTATGCCTAATTTGTTAAAACTTGTTTTATCCTGAACATCTCTTTGGATTTTAATTGATGTGTTTTCAACAACCGCAACGGCAGGTGATGGTGAACAACTGCCGGGACATGTCTGTGTCCGTGCGCAAGTTGATCGTGCAGTGCCTGACGGACCTCCTCAACCACTACCCCGGTCATCCGGAGCTGCCCAAGTTCTGGGTGAAGGTGGTGATGCCCCTGCTGGCCGACCAGGAGGTCAAATCTCAGGAGAAAGTGCTTGAGGTAATAACAACATTAAACTGTTCATGATAACCTATAACAGGCTCCGATTGACGCTGTACTCTAGTAACACAATTTGTAACTAATGACTGCAGGCAGCTACAGTTCTGTCCACTAGGGGCGCGGACCGACAATTAACCTGTATAACACCTATAGGCTACTGGTCGTGATAGCCGAGTGGGCTAAATCGTAGAAACACCATGGCCAGGTGTTCTTTCATGGTTCACTGGTTCAGTTCCCTCTCATGACATAAAGTGACCAGTCGTGTAACTCTTAATGAGTTAACCGATCTGTGGCAACGTTGGTGGGAGGGCCCGAGTAAAATAAACTGTAGCAGGAAGCGGGTGCTTGGAAGTTTATGAGATTGGTTAATTCTTTGTGAGTTGCACATGGTCAACCCTGATTTTGATATTTTTTACTTAGGCAATGTTTACTGTGTGTCCCATTATGACTCTTTAAACTGAAAGAAAACAATATTTTAATTAATATACACCATTAATCCATTTAAAAACACAATTTTTGTTTTCCAATTCATGGGTTTCAATAATGACAAGTTATCACAGAACCAGCTCTTGTCTCTATGCCAGTGGGTTAAACACAACTGTTGAGTTGAAAATCAACAATTTGAGATGTGTAAAAGTTCTAAACATTACACTTCAGTCAAACGTTAATAAGTCTATGGTAGTCAGCAATGGAAATTATTTTTAAATATTAACAGCCAGGAAAAAAAAAACGTGAATTGCATGAAAATTGAAAATGAAAGTAGTATGTCGTGTCATTCTACCTTTCTGCTAGGCCATATAAATGAGACAAAGCAAAGTTAATAGGGAATGGCAACTGAACGAAATTATCTCATTTTAATGAATATTTTAAGTTGCATTACCCTAATTAAATCCGTATGTTTTATTTAATTTCCATCAATATCAATATATTGTATTTCTTATACATCTATAAGAGTGGTTATTGATGACGCAACAGGTGGAAATGTGGTTTGCAATGCTCAGTTCATCTGTCCATTTTAATTTTTGGGAAACTTGATTTTTTTAGTGGTCGCTTGTGGTTTGAAATATCTAAGTGACTATTGGCTATTTCTTACCATCATAACATTTCTCAAATTATTTTATATTATTTTTTTCTAAGCAGGTCTTTTGTAATTGTAGGCCCCTATGTATATTTTTCTGACTTATGTAATAGATGTTCCAATTGTGTAGTATTTTTACTATTAAAGATGAACAGACCTAGTGTTATTATAAGATAGTAGAGTTTTCCATGTCCTGTGTTTAATCTAATTTTTCTCTGACAGGCATTGCAGTCAGTAGTACTGGAAAACTTGGTTTCGTATGACAAGATGAAGACAGCACACCATGCTCTCCCGTGGACTCTACTGGCACTTATAGCTGAAAACAACAAACGCCAGCTCTTCTTGTATGCCTGTCACAAGTGGACACTGACCAACTCATTGAGGTCAGATTTAAACATTAGCTGTGTACAAAAATAAAAGGATCGTAGTTTTTTATAAAAACAAATTTCCAAACTAATTTACGGTTGCCACCAATTGAGAAAACTGTAAAATTGCTGAAAATGACTGATTCTGTAAAATGAAGTTGCAAAGTGGAGTGTGGGATGTATTGTTAATAATCTGTTTCCTAATCATGCTTTGATTTAACTTCCACACTTACATGGCGTGTTTTTATTTAATATGTTGTAATTGGATTGAGTGAACGAAGTGAGGGAAAATCCTTATACATAACTTTACTGCTTAGACTGGGAAGAGAATCAACTCAAACTGGCGTGTCTGTGACCAAAATAACTCAAAAATGCCTCCACAGATCCACTTCACACTTTATAGATAGATTCTATAGTACAAAATCTCGGTCGAGTTTGTTATTGGGAATATTTGGTTGAGTAATAATAAAATTATCTTTAAAACAAATCCATTTTTTTACCCCATAAGATAAACATTGGGAGCCATTTTAGTGGTACTTGAATCGTTGATATTTAGCCAACGTCTTTGTTTCAACTATAGAGTAACGTAAGTATTGTCACAGATTCACTACAGAACTGTGGTTATTTATGTTCATGTTGACTAGGAAAAAAACTTTGCGTAACTTGAAACACAAAAACTAAGGTTTAAATATTATTAGCTTTTAAAAGTTTTAAGACTTTTATTTTATACTTATTAAAAGATGCAATATTATTTTAAATACAATTATAATAAATAACTTTATTGGTACCGTACTCTATATAAAAAAATGCAGGCCGAGCGCTGGACTATGGGACTTTGGCCACTCCAGCAGACTCCAGACGACAAAATAACTGAAAGGAAAGATGTCAATAAGAAAAGTATAAAGTGATAAACCTACTTCTTATGGGATTAAAGTGATTAAACGCTAATATATGTAATTATTTACATAATAATTTCCACTCGTTAACAGTAGAAAGTCTTAATTTGTTCAAAAAATTATTACCTCGCTATTAAAACGTAAGTTAACAAATAAAATTAGATGTTTTGGTTATTTATTTATTTATTGACGGCTATCACCAATGAAACTTTACAATATGACATTTGCAAGAACAGAAAAAAGAACAAACTATAGCTACCTATACATCGTGCTTTTAACTAGAATGATATGTTATTAAAACTTAATGTGGCACATTGGTTTTCGCCATATTCTGGGTCTAGCCTGTTTCCTTTTTGTCAGATTGAAAACTTAAGTTTAATATAAATTTCTTTTCCTACAAAAATGAAAATTGCATTACCAGACTACCCTACATAAGTGTTTATTCAAACTCAATAAGGCAAACTCAATAAGTTAGGTCCTTTTTGGAGGTTAATATTTGTAAGGTATTCCTATCGACTTTAATTTTCTAGGCATAATTTATGATGTCCATGCACCACTGTTTTAATCAAATTTTGGTCTAAATTTCTTCATTTTTGTCTAAAATAAACATTTTCCAAAATTGTTCCGTAAGGTAAAACTCAATGTCTCTGGATAATTGTGCCTTTTGGTAGAAGTTCATCTTAGGCCTACTTTTCGATTAAAAATGATCAATTTCATTGAACTAAACTCATATAAATTTACCTCTAGAGTTTGGAAATCACATTTGTGTTTGCCAGAAATAAGGGTAAAGTGAAAAAAAAATTAAAATACAAAATAGGCTATGACTTTTGTTTAACTTACACTTACACTAACAAAAACTAAAGGACCGATTTAAATAGTTTTGATCAGAAATTAAGCTCCTGTCCTACAGAGATTGGTACTTTTATTTTCAGAAAACATGTTTTTCTAAGTGAAAAATTACTTTTAATGTTTATCAAGTAAAAAAAGAGATGCTCCTGTTTAACATTTTGATCAAATTTAGTATTTACCAGAAATTGCAATTATATATGTGTTAATGGACTGTGCAGGACTCGTCCTTCCAGGCCGATTATGAAATTTTGTTACTAAGTTTTCTCTAACCTTTTGCGTATGTGTGAACTAATACAATATATTTTAAAAATGGAAGGAAACGTCATTCCTATCTTGTATGATAAATTTTGTTTCCCTTAACCTCCTTAGTAAAGTCAAATTTTACTCCTTGTAATGAAGGAGTAGCGTGGTACTTTGTCTCCCACGGAACAGAATCAGCTGACATTTCACTTCAATCATTAATGCTGCAGCTATAAGGGAATTGGATCAGCTGATTGATATTTCGCTCCAGCTGCAATTAACGTTCCGAGTTTAGTTATTATGCATTACGTAACCAAAATGGACAGCGATTGTGAATGTGAAAACTTATCAATACTTGTGGCTTTTGGGGTGTGGGAAAAATGATGTGTATAAAATTGTCGCCCTCGCCTTCGGCGTCGGGCACCAACAATTTCCCTCAGGGAACAAAGTTGCACTTTACTCCCTTAATACACAAATAACTATTGTTTCAAGCAGAAATTCCCGTATTATTTTTACAGCAAAAATTTTTTGCAGAAATTAAACTTGAGATAGTCAATAATATAAAACATAAGTGGGATCATAATACACCGTTACTTATAAAGAATGTGATCATAATGTTTTTGGAAACTTAAATGCTACACAGCGTCTATTAAAACTGAACCTTACACGTAATCATCAATATATATAACTAGCTGGCCCAACAGACGTTGTCCTGTCCTAATGTCAATGAATTTGTTTTTTGTTTTATTTTAAATACTCGTTCATTTTCAAGATGAGCTCGTTCGCTTCACTCACTCGCCTCCCGGATTAGCTCATTCGCTATGCTCACTTGAATATCGAAAAAGTGTTTGAGTTGCCCATTCAAGTACTTTTTTTATTCCAAAATGAGAGTTTCTATTCAAGTAGTTTTTTATTTCCATAATCAACATATGTTTATGCCTTTCGAGTATTACAGCTGCTTGGTGTAACTGACTGAACTTAGATCAAATCAATGGGAAGGAAAGGCCTGTGTGGCAGAGCCCTTAGGTCGGATTAAAAATTGTCTTTTATAAGAACCTGGTCCTGACATAATCAGACACAACAAAAAATAATTATTCAATTTGGTCCGCTAATTCTCAAGTGATGGTGTGACCAAGGGAAATAGGGATTAATTTTTATATATTTAGATGTATACAAAATGTTGGACCTTGAGACAATGACTGGTGGGTTCTAAGAAGTGAGTAATTACTATATTATATTTAACATTAGATACTACCTTTCCTTTCTTTTTAAAATAAGGCAATTTATTCTTCTTAAAAACAAATTGACTGATTTAAGCCTCATTGTTTTTTAAGTTCTGCATTTATAGGCTATGTATTTGAACAACAGTATCAAGCTACAATAACAATGGGAGGCCTGGGGGGCACAGCCCCCCCCCCCCAGTAAGGCTAATGTGTTACATTAAAACCTCTGGATTAGAGTTTAGAATATTTAGGCATTCAAAACCAATTGACTGATTTTAAAACGTATTGTTCAAGTCCTGTATTTATACGTATATATTTTTACAGCAATATTAAGCTACAATAAAATAACAATGCTGATGGGTCCTCCAGTGGGACCAAAGTGTAAAACTACTTTTAAACCATGTGCTCTCACTGATTGGGGACCTTTATTGTCGCCAAAATATTATATTTTATCAAAATCTTCAGCATAATATTATTATGAGGACCTAGATGATACAGCCCTCAGTGAGACTACTTCATAACCACTTCATATGCACTTTGTCTGACTGACTGATTGACAGATTTCAGGCCTCATTGTTTGTCATGTTCTAGATTTGTATGTCATTGTCAAGCTGCAGTTATAATGGGGGGCCCATAAGGTATATTGTCAATTGAAACATTCTTGTTTGTATTGTTAACTGTGAGCTCAATCCTCATACGCGATATAAGAGCGTACTCCTAGTTATTATTATAAACAGGTGTGTTTGGAGGATCATCTGGGAAGAAAAGAACATTTGTGCAGTGCACCAAGCACAGCTCCCCCATCACTGCGACTGTGTGTACAGTAGTCCACTCACCTCCCAGCCAAAGAGTGAGCCAAGTCTCGTTCCTGAGCGGTCATGTGTCTAGTTTCTACAGCAATGCAAAATGGAGTAGTCAATCAAAAATCCCACCAGATGTGAGATCCACATTGTTATTCAGTTTCTGAATGCAAAATGTTCAGCCTATTGACAAACACCGAAGAAAGATTATGGTGAAAGAGAGAGTCTTAAGGGAGAAAATGGTGCATCAGGTGTAATGTAGGAAGTTACAATTTCCACGACGACGATCGGAGTGGCAGGTCATCACTCACTACAAAAACAATTTGAAAGAAAGAATTGAGGGTAATATGACAGTTCATGAATCCTTTCCAGAAATTTCAATATCTTGTTAATTCCACTTTCACAATAAACTCTCCTTGGTGTGTTTGTCTAAATATTTCAATTGGTAGTCTGAACATTTTTTTGCATTTTTATACTGACAACACTGCGGATCTCACATTTGGCGGGATTTTTGAATGACGCCGCTATTTTGAATCACTGTAGAAACAAGTCGTGTGACCGCTCAGCAACTAGACTGGGCTCACACTTTGGCGGGGAAGTGCAGGACTGCTACACACACATTCACGGTGATGGGGGAGCTGTGTTCGGCGCAGTGCGCAAACGTTCTTTACATTCCAGGTGGCCTGTGTAACAACTGTTAATAATCAATCGTATGTATTTAATTAACCCTAGATTCAGAACAAAGCACCTAGGCAATGAATTGGTACATTTTATAAGTTTGGTTTTTAATGAAGGATTGATATGTTCTAGGCAAAGTTTGATAACAGTATTGAAAAGCCATATTGGAACAGAGAACAATGATACTGCTTGGTTCTTGTTGGCTTCATTCTCAGAATATCTTGACATCCGAGATCCTGACTTTGTACTGGATTACTTTTATGAGAATGTCCTCAATTCACAACAGGTAACGTAGCAACATTGTATTTACTCTATTTTGGACTAATTGCATGCCACTTAGCTAAGAGTTTCATGAGTGTATTTTGTCAACTACAACTTGGAAAGTCAGTGATAAGTAAAGGAATTGTTGAATGTTAAAAGAAACTTCATACATTGGTTTTATATTTTACGAAACATAAGAGTTCGGGTATACTGTAAACCTGAATTTAGTGTGAAAATTCTTAAATAAAAAAGCATAAAATCCTTTGAAGGTCGATTTGAATACTGCTGTCAGCTGTCAGCAGTAATGATGCACCTCAGCTGGAGACAGTTGCCAGAACTGGTGCAATTGAATCAGTTTGACTGTTGTGTTGATGTAGGTGTATGAGTACTGCTGCCAGCTGGTAACAGAGGTGGTGCACCTCAGCTGGAGACAGTTGCCAGAACTGGTGCAATTGAATCAGTTTGACTGTTGTGTTGATGTAGGTGTATGAGTACTGCTGCCAGCTGGTAACAGAGGTGATGCACCTCCGCTGGAGACAGTTGCCAGAACTGGTGCAATTGAATCAGTTTGACTGTTGTGTTGATGTAGGTGTATGAGTACTGCTGCCAGCTGGTAACAGAGGTGATGCACCTCAGCTGGAGACAGTTGCCAGAACTGGTGCAATTGAATCAGTTTGACTGTTGTGTTGATGTAGGTGTATGAGTACTGCTGCCAGCTGGGAACAGAGGTGGTGCACCTCAGCTGGAGACAGTTGCCAGAACTGGTGCAATTGAATCAGTTTGACTGTTGTGTTGATGTAGGTGTATGAGTACTGCTGCCAGCTGGTAACAGAGGTGATGCACCTCAGCTGGAGACAGTTGCCAGAACTGGTGCAATTGAATCAATTTGACTGTTGTGTTGATGTAGGTGTATGAGTACTGCTGCCAGCTGGTAACAGAGGTGATGCACCTCAGCTGGAGACAGTTGCCAGAACTGGTGCAATTGAATCAGTTTGACTGTTGTGTTGATGTAGGTGTATGAGTACTGCTGCCAGCTGGTAATAGAGGTGATGCACCTCAGCTGGAGACAGTTGCCAGAACTGGTGCAATTGAATCAGTTTGACTGTTGTGTTGATGTAGGTGTATGAGTACTGCTGCCAGCTGGTAACAGAGGTGATGCACCTCAGCTGGAGACAGTTGCCAGAACTGGTGCAACTGAAACTGTGTGATTGTTGTGTTGTTGCAGGTTGAAGAGTAGGGGGAGGGTGTTGTACCTAGGGACAAATTTTGGTTATTTAATTTTATACTAGTTGTTGCCCTTGATACTCGACAGATACAGATCCAATCGTGGTGAGTGGAGCGCTAGGCAGATGGTGCGAAACATGTATAAAATGTACTTTTTAAACTGCTATTTCCTTCCAATTATTTTTCTTGTGGCAAATTTTAAGAAGAAAAAATGGATTCAACAATCAGTGGAATTAACTAATATTTTATACGCATAATCTAATTTTTTGGGATATCAATACAGATAAGAGTAGTTAGGGTGGCCACCTTGGCCGTAACATGGGCTCTTATGGAGAATAGAATAACATGGACTCATATGGAGAATAGAATAACATAGGCTCTTATGGGGGAATAGAATAACATGGGCTCTTATAAGGGAATGGCAGACCCTATTGGGGTGTAATTACTACCCTCTGTGATAGTCTGTAGTATTACATTACATTCCATTCATCATTAATATTTATTTCCCATAATTTTGTATATTTCTCCCCATGTGATTACCACCATACCCTAGTCATGCTAAATAACTCATCCTTTACCTATTCATTATCATAGTGTTTGTCCTTGTTCAATAATAATATATGTCACTGTAATTTAATATGTTCTTTTTATTATGTGTTAATCAAGCTGTTATTTTATGTTATTTAATTCAAAGTGTTAAATATTAAACAATCGTTCCCATCACCCCGCAGAAAATCATCTCCCCTTGTTTCACATTAGAATATATAATTAATTATGCCCATGTTTATTTTATTTACCTTATATCAGTTGATAATCAACCATCCTTCATAGTATATTAATAATTATAATTCATTAGTTGACCCTAGAATAATTTCAACATAGCCTACTTTAGATATAAGATACGTGTAAGAAAATTGCAATATAGTAATATTTTACATAGTACTACTTTCAAAATTAGCCCTTAGAAAACCAAATTTAGTG
Organism: Allygus modestus; assembly: GCA_963675035.1. Taxonomy (NCBI): domain Eukaryota; kingdom Metazoa; phylum Arthropoda; class Insecta; order Hemiptera; family Cicadellidae; genus Allygus; species Allygus modestus. Next base: position 296,008,871 of record OY776112.1, read on the forward strand.
TAAATTTAGTGACAACATGTGATTTCTACCATCTGTACAACTCAGCAGTGGAACAATGAACTTCTAGACTACAAGCCCTGTCCTCATTCTCGTTGCCGCCTTCCCTTCAGTGTGTTAATATCATTTTTACATGGGACAAGTTCTCATTTAATAAATTCTCCCAGTATGGCCTAAGATTTGCCTACTTAGAGCCTATTCAGTAGGGATTTCTCCTGCCCAACAGAGTGAAGTTTAAATTCAAACCCTTTTATTTATTTCCCCACTTATAACACTCTGGGCGAAGAATATTGAATGCTGTGTGGTAACCTCCTCCATCTTGATTCTCTTATTAGGGACTTGGTAAAAGAGATATCAGAAACATTTGTGAACAAGCCTAATGTTCAAAAAGTATCAATCGAAGTAATCAAGAGGTATTTCATCCAAATTGACTAGTTTTCCAAATTTAATTTCAAATACCTTTTCTAACCAATTCATAAATTCAGTGAAACCCTTGGCCAATCTTTCTTTGGACTTCGACTACACATTGTTGCATTTAGTAAACAAGCCTATTCAGTAAATTCATTTATCTCAAGAATAATATATCATTCGAGCCGGCACGACACCCCTCCCTGAGAAAAAGAGTATTTATATTGTAATAACCCATTATTAGTAAGGAATTGTTAAAAAAAAAACTTTTATTGAAAAGCTTAGGCCTAACTGACCTAATTAACTTGACATCCCCATATTGTAAAAATATCATTGTTCTACCCCTTTAAATTCATTTACTATCATTCACTGTTGCAATTCTATTTAATAAATGCTATATTGTGAACCTCCAAATCATTTGTTATTACTTAAGCCTATGTATTAAAAGGTAAAAGGTATTATTTTATATATTACAGCTAAGACTTACCTTGAGTGTGGTAATACAACAACGGACATTTATTTAAGACAAATAACACTACAAATAAAGAAGGCTAAGGTAAAGTGTATTTATTTATGAAACTCATCAAGTGTGGGCTAAAATAATAGCCAAAGGAATTTTGTAATGTATGTTCACCATCAGCTCCAAGGTTGATGGAAGACATATTGCTTCATGCCTAAAGACGGTGTCACTCAAGAACACATTTTGTATTTCACAAAGACTCAAACCCTTAGCTAAATATTTCCCCACGACAAATAATTAAATTAGAAATAAGTAGATTAAAAAAAAACAGTGTTGGAGATAGATAAAGTAGTAAGTCATCTATATTTTGCTACCCTCTGTAGTTGATTATTTATCTTTTGCATCCCTCTGTGGTTAATTATCTGACCCTTTGTGTTTAATTATCTACCATTTTGTGGTAATTATTTAACCCTCATGACTTCTGTCTCCTTCACTTCCTTTTGTGTTTCTAACTACAGCTCCTGTTCTCTCAGCGCACTGTAGCTGACGGGTGTAACGTGAACATTTTAAGTAACCTGATTGGCTGGTATGTTAATAATTGTAATTCGCGTTCTGCTCACGGGTTGACACACCTACTACAATTTCGCACTACTATCATCTCCAGGCCTGCCCCCCAGTCTTCGTTCACTACCTGTCCACAGACGCTGCCACTGCCCTGTCGACAGACTACCACCTCCTGCAACAAATAAACATATTACATCAGCCCCCCCCACCTCCATTCTCTTTTCCCGCGTGCGCTTTCTCTCTCTCTTTGTTCCCAGCTTTCGTTGCGAACAGACCTGTCCCTGTGTTGCTCCGTTCGTTACTATTGCGCTTGTTCCCAGCTTTCGTTGTGAACAGACCTGTCCCTGCATTGCTCCGTTCGTTGCTATTGCGCTTGGCGAAGATAACCTTAAATTCGGTAAAGTAACCTTCCTTTTGCGTTATCACACGTATGTCTTGTTCGTATTTGACTTAGCTGTGTTTGTTTAGTGTTTGTATTTAATTGTTTGACTTGGATAGAGTAGTGTTGTGTGGTGTATTTAACTGTATGACTTGCTAGCGGACAGTAAAGTTTCTTGATTGACCTGGCTAGAGTAGTGTTGTGCGTTGTATTTAATTGTTTGATCTGGCTAGAGTAGTGCTGTGCGTTGTATGTGGTGACTAACATTACCTCACTCCCAGTAACCTCAGTTTACTATTTGACTTTAGTTTAGTAGTGTTGTGCGTTGTATGTGTTGACTAACATAACTTCACTCCCAGTACCTTAGTTTCTTGTTTGGCTTGGCAAGAGTAGTGTTGTGCGTTGTATGTGTTGACTAACCTAACCTCATACCCAGTAACCTTACATTTCAGTGTTAACATAAACTCACTTTCGTGTAACATAACCTCACATCCTTATGTCAAGAGTAGTGTAGTGTGTAGTGATGTATTCAGCTGTATGACTTGCTAGCGTACAGTAACATCAGTTTTGAGAGCTAACATAAACCTCACTTCCTTGCTTCAAAAGTATTGTCGTGTGATTTTTAGCGTTATCTGAATTGCTGGTGTAAAGTAGTAACCTCACTTTTTAACCGTCATAACCTCAGACATTACCCTCCAAAATTGATAACCTTATTTTACCTTGTGTTATATTGATTTTATTTTCCATGCATGGTGTACCATTTGATTTTTGTGTTGTGATCGTGTTTATTGTCTAGACTAGATTAGTGCTGTGTGGTGTATCTATCTAATCTGACTTGATAGTTTACAGTAAAGAAAGTAATCATAACCTCACTTCCTTGTGTCAAGAGTAGTGTTGTGTTTGTATTTCATTGTTTGACTTGGCTGGAGTAGTGACGTACTTGTATGTGTTGACTAACATAACAGTAATCTCACTTTCTATCCTTGTTCTTTAATGCAGTTTTTTCACAAGGCTAGAGTAGTGTTTGCTGCCTTCATTAGAGTTGTTTTCTGACTTTCGGACACCTCATAACTTAACTTGTAGTTCTGCTCTGACTTGCGTAGTTTGTGTGTTAGTGTTTTCTGACTTGCGCAGTTATACAGGAGTACTGTGCTGTCTTGTAGATCCTCTGTACCTGTTCTTTTTGAGAACTTGATCAGTGACTTTAAAGTATCAGTTCCAAGAGTAACAGTTACATCATCTATCTTGTTCATATAATATCAGTGAAGACTGCTTCAAAGTAACAGTTCCAAAGGTAACCATTCCAAAAAAGTAACAGGTCCAACCATACTCGTTCCAAGAAAGTATCGGTTCCAACAGTAACAGTTCCAAAATTATCAGTTTCAGTATATCAAACAGTGAAAAAGTAACAGTTCCGTTCTCTATACATCTCTTACAACAAGTTCTGGTACTTCAGTCTGATTTCAGTCGTGACGCTTATTAGACATGTTTTGTACTGCTCTTGCGTAATCGTTAAGTGTTCTCTTGCACAGATTTAATATTAGCTTGACTCTGGTCAGTGTATTTGCTCTTTTTAAACATTAGAGCAATTTGTATAACAGTTAAGCTTGTTTTCATTATTTAATTCTGTGTTAAAAGATGGATGTTTCTAAAAGTGACCATCAAAGCCCGGTAAATTTAATTAGTAAAGACGAAACCTATGTAAAACACTTCAGACTTTATGGGACAAACGCTGTTTTCAAATTCACTGAACCTCCCAAGGGCATCTCTGAGGTTGATTGAATTCGTAAAGGTTTTAATCAAATTTTAGAGAAAACCAAAGCCAACACTGCACCTACCGACTATCTCGGGTTTAAATTACAGTCTATAAATTTAAAAAGTGCTGAACCCCGGGGTATGCAGCTTTGAGACCAGTCTCTGAAGTTAGCGGTGATGTTCTCTGGGATATTTTTGGGGGCATCATTCAATCAAACCCAAATCAATTAAATCTACAAATACATTTAGAGTCGATGTAACGAGGATTAACGTCCCTGTTGGTAAAGGGAGAGTACATCCAAAGATGTACAACACGTTTGATGAGGAATGTAAAGCTAGGAAGGGTATTGTAGTAATTAATAATAAAGACAATTTATGTCTGGCTAGAGCGTTGGTGGTAGGCTACCACCCAAAGCCTAAAAAGCACTTGCTAGAAATGATCCCAGTATAAAGCTATTCGTTAGGACATGGGACAAAGACAAACTTTCAGAGCTAATAAGCTCATAGCAAAAGCCCGTGTAGAAATGCCGGAGGAGGGCGCGGGTATTCCCTAGCTTCAGAAATTTCAGTCCCATCTTAAAAAATACAGAATAACAGTCTACAGTTACGACAAAAAGGCCGGAATTCAAAATTAACCTCATTTTTCACAACGGTAATTACAGTGTAATTACAAACATAACTGCTGCTTTCGTATGTCATTATTTCTGTGAAGCCTGTCATATTCCTACAAAAACAAAGGTGAGCATCGGTACTCTAACAGATGCTCATCTTGCCATTCCATCTCCCTGCCCTGTAAACTTGAACACGGAGGCGTTACATGCCGTCTTTGCAACCGTTTCTTCAAACACGAGCGGTGTTTAATAGCCCATCGAGGGCAAGTTTGTAAATCTATAAAGTTCTGCTGTGTCTGTAAGAAAATGATTTTTTCAACAAAACGTAAGACAGCTCATGTATGTGGAGAGATTTATTGTAAGCCCTGTGATGCGATCAAAGACCCCGCGCTTCAGTGTTTCATGAGGGTAGATATGAGAACTCCAAAAGACCGTGATTCTTTGTTTATTTTCTTTGACTTGGAAACAATTCAGAACGAGTCTCTTCCCACCGACCCTCAACAGAAAGTTCATAAAGTCAACTTGTGCGTAGTACAACAGTACTGCTTTAAATGTATTAACGGTATTGAATGTGAAACTTGCTTGGAACGGCAAAGAGTATTTGAAAAAGAACCGGTAAAACAATTCATGGACTATGAAATAGAAATTCGTAAACAGTTTAAGAATGTCTGTGTAATTGCCCACAAAGGGCAGGGTTTTGATTTTCAATTCATTCTACAGTATATCATGGAAGAAACAAATTTACCCCAAACATCACTCCTCGGGGAACTAAAGCTATATTGATTGAAGTAGCCAATGTAAGGTTTGTGGACTCACTTAGCATGGCTCTCTCTGCACTCCCTAAAGCTTTTGATCTACCTCCTGAGAAAAATAAGGGCTATATCCTGCATCTATTCAACACTCTGGCGAACCAAAATTATGTAGGCCCGATGCCCGACAAAAAGTACTATTGCCCAGAGTCAATGTTCGAAAAATCCTATAAGGACTTAGAGAAATGTGAGGCGGAAAGCAAAAAGGGACCTCTTGTTGGCAATTTCCGATTTTGAGTTATTGATATTTTCAAATTAAGCTTTTATTTACAAACAGTTTGTTAACAAGATTATGTCCCTACGATTTTTGTTGTTGAAGTTATAGACGTTTAAGTTTGGTAAAATAAAACTGGGCTTTGTGAGAAAAACGCATTTTAAATCTTTGAAACGCTACAAAATCTTGATTTTTTTTACATTTAAGGAATGAATTTTATATCAAAACAAAGCCTAAAATCTATTCTTTGAAATGGTATAAGAAAGTTTTTTTAAGTCTTTTTTTATTTTTCCAAACTGATTGCTTGCGACGCTTTGTCAAAGGGACAGGAACAGCTGGCGGGTCGTCAGGCGGAGCCTCATCACCATCATCCATGGGTAGAGATTCAGGTTTAGGTTCAATTGCAGGTCCTGGTTGTGGGCAAAGAATATTCTAAAACTCTTCTTTCCAATACTCTCGGATGTTTTTGAAGAGATATTCTTTTCGTTTCGTATTGTGTAATAGAACAACTGTGGACAGAGTGGCTGTGATTCTCTGATTGCGACAACATAAAGTTGTTAGATGTGGGGTTCTGTAAGTAATTACAGGAACCTAGGTACGAACCGTAAACCAGCGTGATTATTGGACAGTATTAGCGGATGGTAAAATGTGAGTAGATTCTCAGGGAAGAATGGAGAAACAACTGCTGTGATTGGCTGACTGATAACGCATGGCTGCAAACCTTTCTACTTACAAAATTAGATTTACAAACTTACCATGAATGCTGTAATAGTAATTATTAGTGATTATTAATAGTTATTAACATCATATTATTAAGAACAATGAATAATATTACTGTAATTGTAATATCAATAACATTGATCGGCTTATAAACCTATACGAAGGAAAAGGCACCTGATGTCGGAGCAGACATTATTATAACCAGACAATGTTCTCTTTTGCCGTTCCGTGCAAGTTTCACATTCAATACTGTTAATACATTTAAAGCAGTACTGTTGTAATACGCACAAGTTGACTTTATGAACTTTTTGTTGAGGGTCCGTGGGAAGTGATTCGTCCTGCCTTGTTTCCAAGTCAAAGAAAATAAACGAAAAATCACGGTCTTCTGGAGTTCTCATATCTACCCTCATAAAACACTGATGCGCGGGGTCTTTGAACGCATCACAGGGCTTACAATAAATCTCTCCACATACATGAGCTGTCTTACGTTTTGTTGGAAAAATCATTTTTTTACAGACACAGCAGAACTTTATAGATTTACAAACTTGCCCTCGATGGGCTATTAAAATCCGCTCGTTTTTGAAGAAACGTTTGCAAATACGGCATGTAACGCCTCCGTGTTCAAGTTTACAGGGCGGGGAGATGGAATGGAAAGATGAGCATCTGTTAGAGCATCGATGCTCACCTTTGTTATTACAGGGAATATGACAGACTTGACAGAAATAATGAAATACAAAAGCAGCGGTTAAGTTTGTAATTACATTGTCTTGACTGTTGTGAAAAATAAGGTTAATTTTGAATTTAGCGTCTTCATTACTCCCCTCAAAGTAAACATCCCGGCCTGTTTTGTCGTAACTGAAGACTGTTATTCTGTATTTTTTAAGATTGGACTGAAATTTCTGAAGCTCGGGAATAACCGCGCCCTCCTCCGGCATTTCTACACGGGCTTTTGCTATGAGCTTATTAGCTGTGGAAATTTGCCTTTTTCCCATGTCCTGGTGAATAGCTTTATACTGGGGATCATTTTTAGCAAGTGCTTTACCTACCACAAACGCTCTAGCCAAACATAAATTGTCTTTATTATTAATTACTACAATACCCTTCCTAGCTTTACATTCCTCGTCAAACGTGTTGTACATCTCTGGATGTACTCTCCCTTTACCAACAGGGATGTTAATCCTCGTTACATCGACTCTAAATGTATTTGTAGATTTAATTGATTCGGAATTTGATTGAATAATGCCCCCAAAAATATCCCAGAGAACATCAGAGAAAATATCCGCTAACTTCAGAGACCGGTTTCAAAGCTACATACCTCGGTTCAGCACTTTTTAAATTTATAGACTGCAATTTAAACCCAAGATAGTCGGTAGGTGCAGTGTTGGCTTTGGATTTCTCTACAATTCGATTAAAACCTTTACGAATTCAATCATACTCAGAGATGCCCTTGGGAGGTTCAGTGAATTTAAAAACAGCGTTTGTCCCATAAGTCTGAAGTATTTTACATAGGTTTCGTCTTTACTAATTAAATTTACCAGGCTTTGATGGTCACTTTTAGAAACATCCATCTTTTAACACAGAATTAAATAATGAAAACAAGCTTAACTGTTATACAAAACGCTCTAATGTTTAAAAAGAGCAAATACACTGACCAGAATCAAGCTAATAATAATCTGTGCAAGAGAACACTTAATGATTACGCAAGAGCAGCACAAATCACGTCTGATCAGCGTCATGACTGAAATCAGACTGAAGTACCAGAACTTGTTGTAAGAGATGTATAGAGAACGGAACTGTTACTTTTTCACTGTTTGATATCCTGAAACTGATACTTTTGGAACGGTTACCATTGGAACCGATACTTTCTTGGAACGAGTACGGTTGGACCTGTTACTTTTTTGGAATGGTTACCTTTGGAACTGTTACTTTGTAGCAGTCTTCACTGATATTATATGAACAAGATAGATGATGTAACTGTTACTCTTGGAACTGATACTTTAAAGTCACTGATCAAGTTCTCTAAAAGATCAGGTACCGAGGATCTTCAAGAGAGCACAGTACTCCTGTATAACTGCGCAAGTCAGAAAACACTAACACACAAACTACGCAAGTCAAAGCAGAACTACAAGTTAAGTTATGAGGTGTCCGAAAGTCAGAAAACAACTCTAATGAAGGTAGCAAACACCATTCTAGCCTTGTGAAAAAAACTGCATTAAAGAACAAGGATAAAAAGTGAAATTACTGTTTTGTTAGTCAACACATACAAGTACGTCACTACTCCAGCCAAGTCAAACAATTAAGTACAAACACAACACTACTCTTGACACAAGGAAGAGAGGTTATGATTACTTTCTTTACTGTAAACTACCAAGTCAGATTAGATAGATACACTACACAGCACTAATCTAGTCAAGACAATAAACACAAACACAACACAAAAATCAAATGAAGTACACCAAGCAAGGAAAATAAAATCAATATAACACAAGGAAAAGTAAGGTTATCAATTTTGGAGTGCAATGTGAGAGTTTATGACGGGAAAGTTTGACGGTTAAAAAGTGAGGTTACTTTACACCAGCAATTCAGATAACGCTAATAATTACACGACAATACTTTTGAAGCAAGGAAGTGAGGTTTATGTTAGCTCTCAAAACTGATGTTACTGTACGCTAGCATGTCATACAGCTGAATACACCACTACACTACTCTTGACATAAGGATGTGAGGTTATGTTACACAAAAGTGAGTTTATGTTAACACTGAAACGTAAGGTTATTGGGTATGACGTTAGGTAAGTCAACACATACAACACACAACACTACTCTTGCCAAGCCAAACAAGAAACTGAGGTACTGGGAGTGAAGTTATGTTAGTCAACACATACAACGCACAACACTACTAAAATAAAGTCAAACAGTAAACTAAGGTTACTGGGAGTGAGGTAATGTTAGTCAACACATACAACGCACAGCACTACTCTAGCCAGATCAAACAATTAAATACAACGCAAAACACTACTCTAGCCAGGTCAAACAAGAAACTTTACTGTCCGCTAGCAAGTCATACAGTAAAATACACCACACAACACAACTCTAGCCAAGTCAAACAATTAAATACAAACACTAAACAAAGGTAAGTCAAATACGAACAAGACATATGTGTGATAACGCAAAAGGAAGGTTACTTTACACAAATTTAAGGTTATCTTCGCCAAGCGCAATAGCAACGAACGGAGCAATGCAGGGACACGTCTGTTCGCAATGAAAGCTGGGAACAAAGAGAGAGAAAGCGCATGCGGGAAAATAGAATGGAGGTGGGGGGTGGCTGATGTAATATGTTTATTTGTTGCAGGAGTTGATAGTCTGGTGACAGGGCAGTGGCAGCGTCTGGGGACAGGTAGTGAACGAAGGCTGGGGGGCAGGCCTGGAGGCAATAGTAGTGCAAAATTGTAGTGGGTTTTTCAACCCATGAGCAGAATGCTAATTACAATTAATAACATGCCAGCCAATCAGGTTACTTAAAATGTCCACGTTACACCCGTCAGCTACAGTACACTGAGAGAACAGGAGCTGTAGTTAGAAACACAGAAGGAAGTGAAGGAGACAGAAGGACATGAGGGTTAAATAATTACCACATGGTAGATAATTAAACACAGAGGGTCAGATAATTAACTACAGAGGGATGCAAAAGATAAATATTCAACTACAGAGGGTGGCAAAATATGGATGACTGTCACAGAGGGTAGTAATTACACCCCAATAGGGTCTGTCATTCCCTTACAAGAGCCCACGTTATTCTATTCCCCCATAAGAGCCTATGTTATTCTATTCCCCATAAGAGTCCATGTTATTCTATTCTCCATAAGAGCCCATGTTACGGCCAAGGTGGCCGCCCTAACTACTGATAGGAAAGTAAGGAGAAAAAACCATTACCTTGCATAAGTTATCCAGTTGCCAACTACCATGAAAACACTATTTTCCTTTATAAATAATAATAGCTTCTAATAATAATAATAATATATATATTATATATATATATATATATATATATATATATATATATATATATATATATATATATATAAACCTTAGTAGCCTAATGATAGCGTTCAATTAGGCTCAAAAATATCAGAAATAAGTAGGCCTAAAACGATCAATTTGTATTGGATAAATGGTTTTGAAATGTTCAAGACCTTTTATAGGCCTTTCGAGAATTTGCAAAGGCCTATAGATATTGTAATCCCTATAGTTGACCTAAAATAAGTATCAGTATTATTAGTAAAACAGAGCTTAGTGACACCGTTTATAACCACGTTACAAAAAGTTTGACGGCGCCGGTTGGATTCTAACCCGGCTCGTCTGTTTTGTAGACCATCGCGCTATCGACTGATCTACGAAAGCTGACGATTGAAGTGGCAAAGTAAAGCATTACGATGTGACATCGGAACAATTGACTGTATTTTCTGAGTGGAATAAATCTATTTATTTTGATTATTTCCTTACACGCACAGGTTTGGGATCACCCGCCAAATTAAAACCGGTGCATTAGTTCCTAAATATGCTCAAAGATGGTATTTAGTATGAATGTAAACCATTTATTTAAACGGACCCTTTACAATTTGCCATTGTAGTAATCATTTATACCATTAATGTTATTGCAATCAGCTGTTTTACATAATTAAGTAACTAGGTATAGTACTAAAAATTTAACAGTCAAAACTTATTTATTTGTTAATTCACCAACTATAAAACTGTATAGTTTAAATAATATAAAACTGTATTATTTTTTTCCATTTAAAGGACAATACATAATAATTGTATACGTTTTTAGGTACTGGTCATGATAAACCAAATGCTTCTTGAGCGTTTGCTTGTTATCTGTTGTTAGACAAAATTCCTTGTTACAATCAGCTGATCGAAGGACTGTAAAATAAAATCATTGCAAAGGTTTGGAAATGTAGATTTTTTTAATTTAAGAAAGTAAGATAACGTAAAAGTAAATAAAACCTGCTAATATAAAAAAGTTTAACTTTTATTTGGTACAAACTGCATGTAAATCAGTCCAGTGGAAGTCTCAGACGAACTTGTCCAGAGGATTGAAAAAGTTGACTTTTCCCCTTATATCTCCATAAGAAAAGTTTATTTTTCATTGTTGACCCGTTTAACGTAAATATTTTCAAAATACAAATAAAACCTGCTAATATAGGACTGAAAACCCTTGTTTTGGTACAACCCGCATGTAAATCGGCCCAGTAGAAGTCTCAGACAAAATGTCCAAGGTTTTTTTTTCCTTACGGCTTTAAATATATAGTTTTTTCCCAGAAGATTTATTTACTTACAATTAATGTCTATATAAAAATAGTCTTTTTTACAAAGTACTACAAATGTTCTTGGAGCTTTAAATTAACAAGAAAGAGTATACAAATGTATTTTGATATAATTTGAAATTTGAACCATGGTTGTACCTAGGGACAGTTATAAAAGGTCATAAAACTCAGTTGTTTAGTGATAAAATTAATGTTTATTAGTATAAAAATGAACAATGGTAAAAAAAAACTAAATATACATAGAGTAGTAGCTAATTTACATATATTGGCCGATAGGTCTAATGTATTTTTACTCTTCAAATAAAAATGCATGCATCTCCTTAACTTAACGCATATCGTAACCGGAAAAAGAAACAGAAAATTCAGCTGCTTCTGTAATCTTTCAGTACCACGTATGAGACAGGGTCATGTAGTTTAAGTGTGTTATCACTTACACTTACCAATGATGAGTGCTTCATGGGAATATATCAACGGTTTGTTCATATATCACCGAAGTCAAAAATGTCTTCTTCATTCTTTACTCTAAATCGTTAGTGTCCAGTCATTTTCTTAAATAGTTCTCTGAAAATGTGTTTTTGTCTTTATCTCGATTAGGCGTACTAATTATTTTTGCCACAAAATGTTGAATGATGAACTAAAATGAATGTTGAATGATGTTGCCTAGTGATTGAACTAAAACATAATCTCCAGCATTCAAATCATCAACATTCAGATTTTTTCCAAGACCCTTTGCATCAGGATAGTCTGTCTGTATTATCAACAAAATCATAGCTCATATCATTATTCCTTTCTCCGTGGCATATTATTCAGTGCTGGATATCTGAAAAATACATAAAAAGAAGAATATGATGTACCTAGGGCCGTCCCTAGGTACATAACATATTTTGCGCCTAGGTACAACATGATAGGGCCGTCCCTAGGTACATAACATATTTTGCGCCTAGGTACAACATAGTACACTTTTTTTGGTTTGTGTCATGAAAATATTTTAGGTTTGGATTTAGTAATATATAATGTTACCAAAACGTAGCTCTTAAGCTGTATGTTAAGGTGTGTACTGAATTGTATTTGACATTAGTTGTAAATATCCATAAAACAAACCATAATCTTTCAACAAAAATTTAAAATTTACTTTCGATGGCCTAAACATAAATTAATTTATAGAATCAAAACTGAGCCACTCAAACCAACTTATTCTTGGATAAAAGATTACCGCCTAAAATCCCAGTGTTACCACTATACAACCAAAATTTACCTCTAATAGTGCAAGAGAAATGGCTTTGTCCTTAGATACATCTGTCCCTAGGTACAACACCCACCCCTACTGCTGCCAGCTGGTAACAGAGGTGATGCACCTCAGCTGGAGACAGTTGCCAGAACTGGCACTACTGAACCTGTGTGACTGTTGTGTTGTTGTAGGTTGACGAGTACTGCTGCCAGCTGGTAACAGAGGTGGTGCACCTCGCCTGGAGACAGTTGGCAGAACTGGCACTACTGAACCTGTGTGACTGTTGTGTTGTTGTAGGTTGACGAGTACTGCTGCCAGCTGGTAACAGAGGTGGTGCACCTCAGCTGCAGACAGTTGCCAGAACTGGCACTACTGAACCTGTGTGACTGTTGTGTTGTTGTAGGTTGACGAGTACTGCTGCCAGCTGGTAACAGAGGTGATGCACCTCAGCTGGAGACAGTTGCCAGAACTGATGCAACTGAACCTCTGTGACTGTTGTGTTGTTGCAGGTTGACGAGTACTGCTGCTAGCTAGTAACAGAGGTGATGCACCTCAGCTGGAGACGGTTGCCAGAACTGGCACAACTGAACCTGTGTGACTGTTGTGTTGTTGTAGATTGACGAGTACTGCTGCCAGCTGGTAACAGAGGTGATGCACCTCAGCTGGAGACAGTTGCCAGAACTGATGCAACTGAACCTGTGTGACTGTTGTGTTGTCGCAGGTTGACGAGTACTGCTGCCAGCTAGTAACAGAGGTGATGCACCTCAGCTGGAGACAGTTGCCAGAACTGGCACAGCTGAACCTCTGTGTGACTGTTGTGTTGTTGTAGATTGACGAGTACTGCTGCCAGCTGGTATCAGAGGTGATACACCTCAGCTGGAGACATTTGCCAGAACTGATGCAACTGAACCTGTGTGACTGTTGTGTTGTTGCAGGTTGACGAGTACTGCTGCCAGCTAGTAACAGAGGTGATGCACCTCAGCTGGAGACAGTTGCCAGAACTGGTGCAACTGAATCTGTGTGACTGTTGTGTTGTTGCAGGTTGACGAGTACTGCTGCCAGCTGGTAACAGAGGTGATGCTTCCACCTCAGCTGGAGACAGGTGCTAGAACTGGCACAACTGAACCCTTGTGACTGTTGTGTTGTTGCAGGTTGACGAGTACTGCTGCCAGCTGGTAACAGAGGTGATGCACCTCAGCTGGAGATAGTTGCTAGAACTGGCACAACTGAACCTGTGTGACTGTTGTGTTGTTGCAGGTTTACGAGTACTGCTGCCAGCTAGTAACAGAGGTGGTGCACCTCAGCTGGAGACAGTTGCCAGAACTAGTGCAATTGAATCAGTTTGACTGTTGTGTTGTTGCAGGTTGACGAGTACTGCTGCCAGCTGGTAATAGAGGTGGTGCATCTCAGCTGGAGACAGTTGCCAGAACTGGCACTACTGAACCTGTGTGACTGTTGTGTTGTTGCAGGTTTACGAGTACTGCTGCCAGCTGGTAACAGAGGTGGTGCACCTCAGCTGGAGACAGTTGCCAGAACTGGCACTACTGAACCTCTGTGACTGTTGTGTTGTTGCAGGTTGACGAGTACTGCTGCCAGCTAGTAACAGAGGTGGTGCACCTCAGCTGGAGACAGTTGCCAGTACTGGCACAACTGAACCTATGTGACTGTTGTGTTGTTGCAGGTTGACGAGTACTGCTGCCAGATGGTAACAGAGGTGGTGCACCTCAGCTGGAGACAGTTGCCAGAACTGGCACAACTGAACCTGTGTGACTGTTGTGTTGTTGCAGGTTGACGAGTATTGCTGCCAGCTAGTAACAGAGGTGGTGCACCTCAGCTGGAGACAGTTACCAGTACCTGGCACAACTGAACCTGTGTGACTGTTGTGTTGTTGCAGGTTGACGAGTACTGCTGCCAGCTGGTAACACAGGTGATGGACCTCAGCTGGAGACAGTTGCCAGAACTGGCACAACTGAAACTGTGTGACTGTTGTGTTGTTGCAAGTTGATGAGTACTGCTGCCAGCTGGTAACAGAGGTGATGCACCTCAACTGGAGACAGTTGCCAGTACTGGCACAACTGAACCTATGTGACTGTTGTGTTGTTGCAGGTTCACGAGTACTGCTACTAGCTGATAACAGAGGTGATGCACCTCAGCTGGAGGAAGTTGCCAGAATTGGCACTACTGAATCTGTGTGACTGTTGTGTTGTTGCAGGTTGACGAGTACTGCTGCCAGCTGGTAACAGAGGTGGTGCACCTCAGCTGGAGACAGTTGCCAGAACTGGCACTACTGAACCTGTGTGACTGTTGTGTTGTTGCAGGTTTATGAGTACTGCTGCCAGCTGGTAACAGAGGTGGTGCACCTCAGCTGGAGACAGTTGCCAGAACTGGCACTACTGAACCTCTGTGACTGTTGTGTTGTTGCAGGTTGACGAGTACTGCTGCCAGCTAGTAACAGAGGTGGTGCACCTCAGCTGGAGACAGTTGCCAGAACTGGCACAACTGAACCTGTGTGACTGTTGTGTTGTTGCAGGTTGACGAGTACTGCTGCCAGCTAGTAACAGAGGTGGTGCACCTCAGCTGGAGACAGTTGCCAGTACTGGCACAACTGAACCTGTGTGACTGTTGTGTTGTTGCAGGTTGACGAGTACTGCTGCCAGCTGGTAACAGAGGTGATGGACCTCAGCTGGAGACAGTTGCCAGAACTGGCATAACTGAAACTGTGTGACTGTTGTGTTGTTGCAAGTTGATGAGTACTGCTGCCAGCTGGTAACAGAGGTGTTGCACCTCAACTGGAGACAGTTGCCAGTACTGGCACAACTGAACCTGTGTGACTGTTGTGTTGTTGCAGGTTGACGAGTACTGCTACTAGCTGGTAACAGAGGTGATGTACCTCAGCTGGAGACAGTTGCCAGAACTGGCACAACTGAACCTGTGTGACTGTTGTGTTGTTGCAGGTTGACGAGTACTGTTGCCAGCTGGTAACAGAGGTGATGCACCTCAGCTGGAGACAGTTGCCAGAACTGGCACAACTGAACCCTTGTGACTGTTGTGTTGTTGCAGGTTGATGAGTACTGCTGCCAGCTGGTAACAGAGGTGGTGCACCTGAGCTGGAGACAGTTGCCAGAAAGGTTGCAAGTGAACCTGTGTGACTGTTGTGTTGTTGCAGGTTGACGAGTACTGCTGCCAGCTGGTAACAGAGGTGATGCACCTCAGCTGGAGACAGTTGCCAGAAAGGTTGCAAGTGAACCTGTGTGACTGTTGTGTTGTTGCAGGTTGACGAGTACTGCTGACAGCTGGTAACAGAGGTGATGGACCTCAGCTGGAGACAGTTGCCAGAAAGGTTGCAAGTGAACCTGTGTGACTGTTGTGTTGTTGCAGGTTGACGAGTACTGCTGCCAGCTAGTAACAGAGGTGGTGCACCTCAGCTGGAGACAGTTGCCAGTACTGGCACAACTGAACCTGTGTGACTGTTGTGTTGTTGCAGGTTGACGAGTACTGCTGCCAGCTGGTAACAGAGGTGATGGACCTCAGCTGGAGACAGTTGCCAGAACTGGCATAACTGAAACTGTGTGACTGTTGTGTTGTTGCAAGTTGATGAGTACTGCTGCCAGCTGGTAACAGAGGTGTTGCACCTCAACTGGAGACAGTTGCCAGTACTGGCACAACTGAACCTGTGTGACTGTTGTGTTGCTGCAGGTTGACGAGTACTGCTGCCAGCTGGTAACAGAGGTGATGCACCTCAGCTGGAGACAGTTGCCAGAACTGATGCAACTGAACCTCTGTGACTGTTGTGTTGTTGCAGGTTGACGAGTACTGCTGCTAGCTAGTAACAGAGGTGATGCACCTCAGCTGGAGACGGTTGCCAGAACTGGCACAACTGAACCTGTGTGACTGTTGTGTTGTTGTAGATTGACGAGTACTGCTGCCAGCTGGTAACAGAGGTGATGCACCTCAGCTGGAGACAGTTGCCAGAACTGATGCAACTGAACCTGTGTGACTGTTGTGTTGTCGCAGGTTGACGAGTACTGCTGCCAGCTAGTAACAGAGGTGATGCACCTCAGCTGGAGACAGTTGCCAGAACTGGCACAGCTGAACCTCTGTGTGACTGTTGTGTTGTTGTAGATTGACGAGTACTGCTGCCAGCTGGTATCAGAGGTGATACACCTCAGCTGGAGACATTTGCCAGAACTGATGCAACTGAACCTGTGTGACTGTTGTGTTGTTGCAGGTTGACGAGTACTGCTGCCAGCTAGTAACAGAGGTGATGCACCTCAGCTGGAGACAGTTGCCAGAACTGGTGCAACTGAATCTGTGTGACTGTTGTGTTGTTGCAGGTTGACGAGTACTGCTGCCAGCTGGTAACAGAGGTGATGCTTCCACCTCAGCTGGAGACAGGTGCTAGAACTGGCACAACTGAACCCTTGTGACTGTTGTGTTGTTGCAGGTTGACGAGTACTGCTGCCAGCTGGTAACAGAGGTGATGCACCTCAGCTGGAGATAGTTGCTAGAACTGGCACAACTGAACCTGTGTGACTGTTGTGTTGTTGCAGGTTTACGAGTACTGCTGCCAGCTAGTAACAGAGGTGGTGCACCTCAGCTGGAGACAGTTGCCAGAACTAGTGCAATTGAATCAGTTTGACTGTTGTGTTGTTGCAGGTTGACGAGTACTGCTGCCAGCTGGTAATAGAGGTGGTGCATCTCAGCTGGAGACAGTTGCCAGAACTGGCACTACTGAACCTGTGTGACTGTTGTGTTGTTGCAGGTTTACGAGTACTGCTGCCAGCTGGTAACAGAGGTGGTGCACCTCAGCTGGAGACAGATGCCAGAACTGGCACTACTGAACCTCTGTGACTGTTGTGTTGTTGCAGGTTGACGAGTACTGCTGCCAGCTAGTAACAGAGGTGGTGCACCTCAGCTGGAGACAGTTGCCAGTACTGGCACAACTGAACCTATGTGACTGTTGTGTTGTTGCAGGTTGACGAGTACTGCTGCCAGATGGTAACAGAGGTGGTGCACCTCAGCTGGAGACAGTTGCCAGAACTGGCACAACTGAACCTGTGTGACTGTTGTGTTGTTGCAGGTTGACGAGTACTGCTGCCAGCTAGTAACAGAGGTGGTGCACCTCAGCTGGAGACAGTTACCAGTACCTGGCACAACTGAACCTGTGTGACTGTTGTGTTGTTGCAGGTTGACGAGTACTGCTGCCAGCTGGTAACACAGGTGATGGACCTCAGCTGGAGACAGTTGCCAGAACTGGCACAACTGAAACTGTGTGACTGTTGTGTTGTTGCAAGTTGATGAGTACTGCTGCCAGCTGGTAACAGAGGTGATGCACCTCAACTGGAGACAGTTGCCAGTACTGGCACAACTGAACCTATGTGACTGTTGTGTTGTTGCAGGTTCACGAGTACTGCTACTAGCTGATAACAGAGGTGATGCACCTCAGCTGGAGGAAGTTGCCAGAATTGGCACTACTGAATCTGTGTGACTGTTGTGTTGTTGCAGGTTGACGAGTACTGCTGCCAGCTGGTAACAGAGGTGGTGCACCTCAGCTGGAGACAGTTGCCAGAACTGGCACTACTGAACCTGTGTGACTGTTGTGTTGTTGCAGGTTTATGAGTACTGCTGCCAGCTGGTAACAGAGGTGGTGCACCTCAGCTGGAGACAGTTGCCAGAACTGGCACTACTGAACCTCTGTGACTGTTGTGTTGTTGCAGGTTGACGAGTACTGCTGCCAGCTAGTAACAGAGGTGGTGCACCTCAGCTGGAGACAGTTGCCAGAACTGGCACAACTGAACCTGTGTGACTGTTGTGTTGTTGCAGGTTGACGAGTACTGCTGCCAGCTAGTAACAGAGGTGGTGCACCTCAGCTGGAGACAGTTGCCAGTACTGGCACAACTGAACCTGTGTGACTGTTGTGTTGTTGCAGGTTGACGAGTACTGCTGCCAGCTGGTAACAGAGGTGATGGACCTCAGCTGGAGACAGTTGCCAGATCTGGCATAACTGAAACTGTGTGACTGTTGTGTTGTTGCAAGTTGATGAGTACTGCTGCCAGCTGGTAACAGAGGTGTTGCACCTCAACTGGAGACAGTTGCCAGTACTGGCACAACTGAACCTGTGTGACTGTTGTGTTGTTGCAGGTTGACGAGTACTGCTACTAGCTGGTAACAGAGGTGATGTACCTCAGCTGGAGACAGTTGCCAGAACTGGCACAACTGAACCTGTGTGACTGTTGTGTTGTTGCAGGTTGACGAGTACTGTTGCCAGCTGGTAACAGAGGTGATGCACCTCAGCTGGAGACAGTTGCCAGAACTGGCACAACTGAACCCTTGTGACTGTTGTGTTGTTGCAGGTTGATGAGTACTGCTGCCAGCTGGTAACAGAGGTGCTGCACCTGAGCTGGAGACAGTTGCCAGAAAGGTTGCAAGTGAACCTGTGTGACTGTTGTGTTGTTGCAGGTTGACGAGTACTGCTGCCAGCTGGTAACAGAGGTGATGCACCTCAGCTGGAGACAGTTGCCAGAAAGGTTGCAAGTGAACCTGTGTGACTGTTGTGTTGTTGCAGGTTGACGAGTACTGCTGACAGCTGGTAACAGAGGTGATGGACCTCAGCTGGAGACAGTTGCCAGAAAGGTTGCAAGTGAACCTGTGTGACTGTTGTGTTGTTGCAGGTTGACGAGTACTGCTGCCAGCTAGTAACAGAGGTGGTGCACCTCAGCTGGAGACAGTTGCCAGTACTGGCACAACTGAACCTGTGTGACTGTTGTGTTGTTGCAGGTTGACGAGTACTGCTGCCAGCTGGTAACAGAGGTGATGGACCTCAGCTGGAGACAGTTGCCAGAACTGGCATAACTGAAACTGTGTGACTGTTGTGTTGTTGCAAGTTGATGAGTACTGCTGCCAGCTGGTAACAGAGGTGTTGCACCTCAACTGGAGACAGTTGCCAGTACTGGCACAACTGAACCTGTGTGACTGTTGTGTTGTTGCAGGTTGACGAGTACTGCTGCCAGCTGGTAACAGAGGTGATGGACCTCAGCTGGAGACAGTTGCCAGAACTGGCATAACTGAAACTGTGTGACTGTTGTGTTGTTGCAAGTTGATGAGTACTGCTGCCAGCTGGTAACAGAGGTGTTGCACCTCAACTGGAGACAGTTGCCAGTACTGGCACAACTGAACCTGTGTGACTGTTGTGTTGTTGCAGGTTGACGAGTACTGCTACTAGCTGGTAACAGAGGTGATGTACCTCAGCTGGAAACAGTTGCCAGAACTGGCACAACTGAACCTGTGTGACTGTTGTGTTGTTGCAGGTTGACGAGTACTGCTGCCAGCTGGTAACAGAGGTGATGTACCTCAGCTGGAGACAGTTGCCAGATCTGGCACAACTGAAGCCTTGTGACTGTTGTGTTGTTGCAGGTTGACGAGTACTGCTGCCAGCTGGTAACAGAGGTGATGCACCTCAGCTGGAGACAGTTGCCAGAAAGGTTGCAAGTGAACCTGTGTGACTGCTTGCTCCGTCACTTGGCTCAGTTCACTGTCCCACTCCCTATGATAGCTCGTTGTCTCGACATTTGCCAGTTGATCACCGAAAGTCATGCTGAGTCTCCGGAGCAAGCCAGAGAAAGAGTGAAGGAATGGGCCAGTAATCTCATAACTGTAAGTCACCCACATTTACTGTATCTGTAGCATAGCTGAAAACTAGAGGTGTGCGAATAGTGAATTTTTAGTTCGGATCGGTTTCGGTTCAGATAGCTTAAGTTCGGATTGGATACGAATCGGATAGTAAAGGTTTCGGAACGGATAATTTTCGGATTCGATATTTACTTTGCCAGTACCGCACGTTACATAGATCTCTAAGGATTACCACATTTTTAAGTCGGAACTTTACATTTTCATTTAGGTATCTTGCAAGATATGAAATAGCCTATAAAATATTTCAGCTAGGTAATTTTATTCAGTAGGTACACAAAAAGTGGTTATTGTTTTTACAGCTGTATCTTTCTGAGTAATTGAAGACTACACATGACCTAACCAGAAAACAGCATGTCTAAATGGAGGAGCAATAACTTATACCAACCTGTGTACATACTCAAGAATACTATCTTCTTTGCAGTGAAAAATACAAGAAATATGTTTACTGGATGAGCATGTAAACCTTTGTAATTTGGCAACATTAGGCCTACATTTGTTATTAAATCAGTGAATAAACCCCACTGTCTATGATGTTTTATTTGAATAACCATTGTTCTTCCTCTAATTTATAGTCTTATAACAAATAAACTGGTAGGCTAATATAAATAATTGAACTGGTTGTAAACAAATAGGCTAACAATGTATTATTTATTTTGGACTCCAAAATTTGGAGACTGGATGAAAGAATCAAATGTTTATGAATAAATCAAATTTAATAATGTGTTTGGCAATATCACAACTTCCAAACTGTGATTGTAAAACTTGGTAATAAAGGTCAAATAACAAACTACTTGACTTTAGTGGAAAAAAATTACAAGTTAAAAAGTAATAATTTTGGTAAAGTTAGGCTATATAATTTAATTTTAGGTCTAGATTAGGCTACTCAATTTCAATCATTTATTGTCACCATGACTATCATCCTTGTCATTATGATATAACTCCTTAGCCTATCTGGATTTAGTAAAAAATACAAACCTACACATATGGTTCTTTCAAGTCAAAGAACAAGGCAACATTTTAATATGGTGACAGCTGACAGCCTAATTAAAATACCGGAATCACCGATCTTAAAAAGTAGCAAACATCACAACATACTTTTAGGCCTAGCACGACCTAGGCAATGAAACAATGACTCAGTAGGCCTCTAAAAAATCAATGACCAAAATATTTCCTTTGTTTTATAAATTTACTAACTAGTTTGAATTTTCGTTCACTAAAAAATAGAAACTTTGTTTAGTTTGTCACCGGAGTGTAAACATACAACATAACCTTAAATCTTAAAGCTTGCATTTCAGACATTCAGCGACTTCACTATCGACTTCGTTCTTTTTAGAATTTCCATATAATGCTATTCTTTTTCGGTTCCATTTTAAAGAAATGAATATAACAAAATCAAATAATAACCAAACTATGAAACCTGTGTAAATAAATAATAGACAACTAAGCGATGCTCCCGTGAATCCGAATCCGTCGTCACTGCTTCGCGTCGTCGTAATACACAACCAGCTTAATATATCTAGAGGTCTTGTCTGGTGGTAAAAAAAGTGAAGTCTTTTCTTGTCGTATGATAGCTGTATATGGATTAAGCTCTTTGATCATACCGGGAAACTCATAAGCGTCATTTCAGTATTTTAATTGGAGGGGCAAACATAGTCATGATCGTAATTATTGTGACGTTTCATAAATTATAATAATATGTTCTCCAAATTATTGGGGGGGGGCAACTGCTCCCCCATGCCACCCCCGAATTTTGCCTATGACTTGCCCGTAGATCAAGCTATGCAACTCGTTTTGAGCAAGTCACCAATATGTTACTCAGTATTCTGTTGAATGGAAACAGAATATCAGTAGCAGCAATAATTTTAAATGCCATACACTAACATTTCTGTTTGCATAATGCAACTTTGGAATTACGACTTACTCTATGGGAGCTTGCTCATTGAATCGTGAGATGTTGATACAATCGGATATTGACTATCGATTGTAAATTATTGACTTATTCGCTAGTAATCCACTACTGTTGTCTCGTTCTAGTTGTCTGCATCTATCCCGTGAATCTTGAATCGACATAGAGCTGCAATTTATATACATTTGCGATTGTTTACATAAAAAAATGTTCGCTATCGTGTATTTCTCTTTATAGACCGTATTTTCAATTCAATTCAAAATATCTTTGTTCGTTTGTAGTAATACATACATACATGAATAGTGTCTTATTTCAGTATTGAATAATTTTAAATAAGTGTGAAGGTCTTAGAATTTAATATAGTAATGAAAATTACATCTGTTCGAAAGAATACAATTTTGTTGATGAGATACTGCTTTAATTTAATTTTGAATCTTTTATTTGAGACCTCATCTGTGATAACTTTTGGGATTTTATTGTAAAATTTTGAACCAGCATATTTAGGTTTTTTTTTTTTAAAGTTGCAGAGTGTGAGAGCTTATTGCAAGGCGTCCCCGATTTCTGGTGTTATATTCATGATTATTACCAACCAGCTCCATTTCCTGAAATCTATTTCTTATGGATAAAACTGTTTCAAAAACATACATTCCATAAACTATCATGATGTTTTCTGATTTGAAATTTTCGTTAACTGAAGTTCTGGGTTTTAAGTTACAAATTATTCTTATAGCTTTTTTTTGCATGATCAAAATGGCATTTAAATTATTTTTAGTTGTTGCACCATACAGTGATATCCCAAAAGATATCACTGAATGGATGTAAGAAAAATAAATTACTTTCAGGGTTTCTTTTTCACAATAATTGTTTAACCTAATCAATGCGTAGAGGCCAGAAGAAATTTTCGTTAGTAATATTTCAACACGAGGGTTCCAGTTGAGTGTGATTACTATTTCTGATCCTAAAAATTTAATGCTGTCCATGACTTCAATTTTGTTGTTAAGGACAGTAATATTAGGTTGAATTATATTTTGAGCTGATCGAGTTTGGAAATTAATAATGTTGGTTTTTTCAAGATTTAAAAGCAAATTATTAGAATTAAAAAACCTATTTAAAATTGTTAGTTCAGAATTAATTTTAATTTCTAATTCATCAATAGTTGAAGCTGTGATTTTCAAATTGGTATCATCAGCATATAGGCACAGTTTACTCGAATCACTAAGCTGGGGGAAGTCTCTTAAATAGCAAACAAATAAAAGGGGGCCTAAGATGGATCCCTGTGGCACCCCATATTTAACTGCTGTAATGGACGAACGGTAAGGAATTTTATAGTTTTAGCGAATTTCCCCTATAGGGAAGAAGCTATTACCGTAGGTCTCATGGTAAGACTTAAGCCCGAGACCATGATAACTTTTCATTTTAAGGTCCCCAGATGCCAAAAACACCATTCGTTCAAATTTTTATATATGTATATATATATATATATATATATATATATATATATATATGTGTGTGTGTGTGTGTGTGTGTCTGTAAGCACGATAACTCTCGTAAAAAAGGTCCGATCTTAATGAAATTTGGTACAAATGTGTAAAGTGCCATTTATTTGAACGAGTTCGAAAACCAGATAAATCGCACCATTGGAAGGGGGGTTTTTGGGGAGTTTTGTACCCCAAAAATGTGTTTTTAGCGAATTTCCCCTATAGGGAAGAAGCTATAAGACCCGATAACCCGGGCATGGTCGGCCCGGGACCATGATAACTTTTCGTTTTGAGGTCCCCAGACCCCAAAAACACCATTCGTTCGAAACTGTATATATATATATATATATATATATATATATATATATATATATATATATATATATATATATATATATATGTGTGTGTGTGTGTGTGTGTGTCCGTGGGTGCGATAACTCTCGTAAAAAAGGTCCGATTTTGATGAAATTTGGTACAAACGTGTAAAGCAGCATTTATGACTTTAAGTTCGAAAACCAGACGAATCGAGCTATCCGAAGGGGTATTTTGGGGGGATTTTGTACCTCAAAAATGGGTTTTTTGAGTTTTTTACATACAATTTTTGAAAAAGTAAAATTTTATTTTTTTCCCATTTTAATCAGCTTAAAAACAGGCACAATTTGATGTTTTAATCATTACTCTACGTCAATTGGTTACTGAGATATTGAAAGTGCTAAACACAGTACGCTGTCCAATGTTATTCTTAGGGAGGATAAGAAAAATTGTATATCTCGCTTATTTATCAACTTATCCTGACGAAACTTGGTATATTGCTTCATTTCATTGTGGTCTATTGATATTTGCACAAAAACTCATTTTTTGGCCGATAGTTCCCGTAGCAGCAAACCTGCATACTCAGCCCCATGTTATTCTTATGGAGAATAATTAACGTGTTATCTCCTTTAATTATGGACATAAATTAATAGAACTTGGTATGTGGCTTTACCTAGTTGAGATATATTGATATTTGTATAAAAACCCATTTTTAGTGTTCCTTATTTCAGCAAACCTGCATACTCAGCCGCCATGTTATTCTTATGGAGAATAATTAAAATGTCATAAATCGTTTATTTATGAATGTATATTGATGAAACTTGGTATGTGGCTTTATGTAGTATTAAGAAAAATTAATATGCATTAGAAATTCGCTGAGTATGCAGGTTTGCTGCTACGGGTGTATTTGGGGTTTTCACATGTAATTTTAATTTAAATCAAATTTTAATTTATACCACTGAATTCAGCTTAA
This sequence comes from Allygus modestus, assembly GCA_963675035.1. NCBI lineage: Eukaryota > Metazoa > Arthropoda > Insecta > Hemiptera > Cicadellidae > Allygus > Allygus modestus. Next base: position 296,033,700 of record OY776112.1, read on the forward strand.
AAAAACAAACAATTTGGTATTTTGATCATTGCTCTACGTCAATTGGTTACCGAGATATTGAAAGTGCTAAACACAGTACGTTGTCTAATGTTATTCTTATGGAGAAAAAGAAAAACTGTATATCTCGCTTATTTATGAACATAAACTGGCAAAATTTGGTATATGGCTTGATCTGGTTGTGGTTTATTGTTGTTAGCACAAAAAAATAATTTTTCGCCTATGGTTCCTGTAGCAGCAAATCTAGGTACTTGCTCCCCATGTTATTCTTATGGAAAATACCTAAAATGTTATATATCGCTTATTTATGAATGTATATGGATGAAACTTGGTATGTGACTTCACTAAGATGAGTTCTATTGATATTTGCATAAAAACCCATTATTTTGTGTGCCTTTTTGCAGCAAACCTGCATACTCATCCCCAATGTTATTCTTATGGAGAATAATTATTATTTTAAATATCGCTTTTTTGTGAATACATTTCTTATGAATCCTGTTAAGTGTTTTAATGTGTTATGTTATATATTCTTTGGAAATTCGCTGAGTACGCAGGTTTGCTGCGACGGGGGTATTTTTTATTGTGATGAACAATTTCGACAAACTGCTTTCTATCATAAAGATAAGATTTGAGCCAGTTTAATACATTATTTCTAATCCCTAATTGATTCAGTTTGGAAAGTAATAAATCATGTGATATTGAATCAAAGGCCTTACTTAGGTCCATGAATAGACCCGCAACATTACCTTTGTTGTCTAGATTATCTATAACAGATTCAATAAAGTCTGTGGCAGCTGTAATGACCGATCGTCCATATCGGAAGCCATGTTGACAATCTTCAAATAGATTGTTTTTTTTCAAAGAAATGTACCAGTTGATTATTAACTACCTTTTCATAAATTTTTGAAATAGATGGTAACAAAGCAATAGGTCGGTAGTTTGATACCATTTGCTTGTCTCCTTTTTTGAAGAGTGGTTTTAATTTTGTAATCTTTAGTTTGCTTGGGAAAATACCGGATATTAATGAAGAATTTATTAGGTGAGTAATTGGTTTTAATAAAACTGATTTAGCTTTTTTCAGGAGTACCACAGGGACATCATCACACCCTACGCTGAAAGAATTTTTTAGACTACGAATAATATTATCAATGTCCTTCTCATCAACAAAGCTAAAACTAAATTTCCTGTCACATGAAAGTATTTCCCTTCCCGTACTACTAGGATCATCTTTGACTGGTCCTAGATTCGATAATGCATTATCATCTACAATGTTTGTAAAATAATCAATGAACTGATTACAGATTAATGAAGGATCAGAACATACAATATCATTTATCTTTAAGTTTATGTTTTGAATTTTTCCTGAGCCAGTTCACACTTCAGAATTTATGATCATCCAAGAAGTTTTACTGACATTATTTGAATTACTAATTTTCTTTTTGTAATATTCTTTTTTTGAGGACTTCAACTTTACTTTATATTGTTTGTTCATTTCTTTAGCTTTGTTTAGCACAACTTTATAATTTAAATCTCTAGCTGTTTGACTAAGATCAATAATTTTTTGTCTTTCTGATTTAAGTAAATTTGGAAACCATTTATTTTTAGTATTTTGTCTTGAAAGAGTTTTAGGGAAGCACATATTGAAATGATCCATGAACATTTTATAGAAGGTGTCATACTTTTTTTCAACCGGTGATAAGAAAAGGTTTAACCAAGTTTCATTTTGCAAAATATTAATAAATTGCTCAATATTTGAGTCGTTAAATCTCCTTTTGTATTCAAAATAAAATTTAGAAAAATGATTTAAGATTTCGTGTTTTTTATGATTTTTAATTTCTAGCATTTGACCATCGTGGTCTGAAAGTTGTGAGTTGATGCCCTCAACTTTATAAAATTGACTGTCTAGATTTGTGAAGATGTTATCTATGGCTGTTTCAGTTGATTCTGTAATTCTTGTTCGAAAATCAACCAATGACTAAAATCCGTTTGCTGCTAAAATATTTAATAATTTTTTGATATTGCTGTAATTAAAATCCATCATGTCAATATTTATATCCCCCATGAAAACCACTTATTGTATTGTATTGTATTGTATTGTACTGTATTGTATTGTATTTAAAGTTAACTACATCAAGCATTATATTTAGTCTACGAATAAATTCTGCTTCACTTTATCTAATAAGATTCTTGTAACAGCCAATTAAGAGCAATTTACTGCCTTTTATTACCTTATCAATCTCTACCATACAAAATTCAAAAATCTTTTCTGGCAAAACAATTTCTTTGCAATTAATAAATGGCTCTGATAGTATAACAACCCCGCTCCCTCTAGATTTTTTCTGGCCAAAACTGGCAATGAGGTTATAGCCATCAATATTTAGTCTTGCAAATGTTGAACTTAACATTTTATGCTCAGTTAAGACAGCTATACAAGGATTTAGCTCAGTTAAAGTTACATCTAGTGGCTGGTAGAGAGTTTAGGCCTGGTACAGAGTTTTATAAACTCTGTTCAATAAAGCAATTAATTTTTATTTTTATTTGACTGCCAGTAGCATTTATATTCCTCTTTATTAGATACCTGTTGTAAACACAATTTTAATATTAAGAAGTAAGAAGACATTTTATGTGTCTCAGATTTCATTTGGTAACAGAGATAAACAAAAACAGAAACAAAGAAATATATTTAAAATGGAGGTTTCTAAAAGGCTATATTTATTATTATTAATAGTTCTGCCGGAGCAAAAATATTTCTTTATTGTTTTGTATTTATGATATGGATTTTGATACCAAGGTTTCAAGTGAGAGTTTTAAAATGTGACAAGCTTAGTCAGCAATAAAACATTTGATGTATTAAGATGCATAACTAAAATTGTCTCGCACGTGTGTATGCAAAATATGGCATAATTATTCCTGCAATGTGTTCTTTCATGAATGAGGAGTTTTAATTTGATTTAATAAAATAAAGTAATCCCTAAATAAGGCTCTAGAACTGTGATGTGTAAACAAAAGTAGCTACAAACCTGTTACTGTCACAGTTCTTTCAATGCTGTGTAGATTATCCAAGTTTCAGCCCTTTTCACTGGGCACAGTCATATCTTGTCTAGACACCTAATTCTCCAGTTAAAACACCCATCTTGCAGATTTTGTCATAACACAACAACACAGTCCGATATAAAATACACTATGACTCATGACATAAAAGTGGAAACTGAGTTTATAAACTATTTTATTATTATATTTTTAAGAAATTTATTTTTGGAAACAGGTAGTAAATGACCCAACAACTGTAATACAAACCTTGTCCAACTGCTGCATAAGTTACCAATCAAGACAGGAGTGTTAGACAATTATTTATATGTGCATGTTTTAAATCTCTCTCTTTTCACAGCATTTTTCCAATTACAAAATAACTTTTTACTCTATTTCCATCTACATAGTCGGTCATTATCTGAGGTTTTTATAATGTTTCCTTGCAGAACTGTGAGTCGAAGATAGAGAAGGTGATAGGCCCCGCGGCCCCACCGCAGGTGGCTGACGAGGACCGACTGTGCCAGTACATCTTCAGTGTGGGGGAGCTGGTGCTCATCTGCCCCACCCAGCTCAAGCACTCCAGCCTGCTGCTGGTACAGAAGCTGCTGGAGGCTGAGGATAGTGAGGAGGATAATGACGAGACCAACGGGGAAGGTTAGTACCACACCTGCAACACCTGGTATAGGTTCAACACCTAAATAACGTACTGCTGGAAATGTTAATGAACTTGGAAGAAAATGGATCAGATCGTTTTCAATAAAATATCTTAGTATATTTGAAACCAATTTTTAATCACCGAAGATGAGATTCTTAGCTACTTTTCTTGCAACGGTTGTTTTAGAATATAACACCAAATTATGTGTATATTTTGTTTCAAAAATAAAGAGAGAAAATAAAATATATATTTCAGCAGAGAGAGTCAAAGCTTCTTGCTGAAGAAGCTCTCAACGGGGACTAAATATCAACTGTTTTTATTTGTATATATTTTATGGCTGGTCTCAACTGGAATAATTTTCTTCAGGTAAGTTAGCTGTATCTACTATGTAAATATCAGGGTGTCCACAGACCAGGAATCTCGGGAAAATTGGGAACTATATGGGAATTTTTCCATCCCGGGAAATATACGGGAATTTCAGCGAAAGTCCGGGAATTTAGTTTAAAACTCCTTTTTCAGCCGTTCTTGTTTATTCAGCTGGGTTTTACAAGTTTTGGTTGACTATTTCAGCCAGTAAGACAAGTTGTGATCGTCGTTTTCGGGAAATAAAATGCAAGTATATTGCTGTTTTCAACCGATATGACGCAGAAAAGTCACCATTAATTGGCGATAAAATAGGGTCAAATTGCCGTTTTTTTTGTTAAAATACGTTTCAGTTGTCGTTTGGGCCTATAAAACGCAATCCGGCTTTATTTGTTTGGGAAATATGGTTCAGTTACCAATATTTTCTGATTAATCACGGTTAGATTGTGATTTTTGGCATGTTGCAGTCGTCGTTTTTGGACATTAAAATGTGGGAATGTTTTTGACGACTAAAATGCCTATTTTGTTTATAAAACACGTAGTCAATACGTTTGTCTTGTAAAACACAGTTTGGCAGTCTTTTCAGCCAGTAAAATGCGGTCAGAAATGTTAGTGTGGTCGATGTTTCTGCCTTGCAAATCGCAGTATGGGTTTTTCGGTTCTTCGGGTTCTTTGGGGGCTAAAAGTAAAGGTTATATTGCTATTTCCGTGGATAATATGTGGCTATTTTGTCGTTTAAGGCTAGTAAAACGCGTTCCAGTCTTGTATACCTAAAAATTCAGTCATATCAGCATTTTCGACCGCCAAGTCGCGGCAAAATGTATGCCAAGAAAATCCAGCCAGATCCTACCCGATAACTCACGTTTCGGTCGACTATAAAACACGACCCGGCGTTATTTTTTGCCGAGAATATGCAGTTTGATTTCCACTGCCAGTATAATATATGGTTCGTACGAAATTTTCGGTCCGTAACAAACTTTGTGGTCGTCGTTTTTTGCTACTAATTTGCTGTAGAATTGCCAGTATATATCTATTTATATAGTATTGGGAAAGATTACGATCAGACCACATAATATCAGCCGTAAATAGCGATTTATTAATCACACAATATTAATAATAAGCAATGACCGGACCAAGTTTTTGACCGAAAACGACGGGCAAACCACGTTTGTTTTATTTGTGCTGGACCCTTAACTCAGAGGTTGGTGGATTAAAACCACGCTCTGCTACCAATTGGGCAGTTCGGACCCTTAAGTTAAGATTGTTTAAACTTGTATTCTATTGTCTTTCGGCAATTTCTGGTAGGGGTGTGCGATTAGTGATTTTTTGTATCGAGTTGAGTAGTCCCAAGTAATTCTGGAGTTTCCGTATTTTTGAGCTAGGATTGCCTTCAGCTGTATTTTATTGTTGCTATGAGTCAAATAGTTTAATGGAATTTGGATCAGGGGCTGATCCGGGGGGGGCGGTAGGGGAGGTCGCCCCCCCAACCTAAGAATTTTTGTGTTTTATTTTATTATTCAGGCATACGATGAACGTTTGAATAAATCCGAATGAAAATGTAAGCATCAAAAGTCTCCCAAAACCCCGTTTTTTCGGTTCCGAGAGTCAAATGTTGCCGCTCCCGTCTACAAGGTTACATTAAAATTCAAACAAACTAACGAACCTAAACGTTTCTTTAAATGAAATAAAATACACACCATTAGACAGGTGAACTTTTAAACTTCCATTTTAGTATATAACACATTTAGTATATAGATCCATGTATTTAACCTAAAAGCGTCTTACAAAAACATGGATATTCCCGAGTATCGCGATGTTGTTGCAGTTTTGCCAGTTGACAGACCGAAAATGCAGTGTGTTCAACATGGTCTTGGAGGTAAATTTTAGCAGCAAAGGTTGCTACAGTTGTATTCGGTGATTATTTTTTACTGGATTTCGCCCGCCTTCCGTCGTTTGCTATCAGCGGTGTTTTGTTTACAGGTTAGGTTTGATTTTTGTTTAAAACTGCGTAATCCGTTGCTAGGCAATAAATATCCAGTGGCTAGGCTAGAAGGAAAAAGTGCCTCGAATTATATGCAATGAAATAGAGGAAATAAAGATTAAATTGCGTGCAAACAGAAGCTCATAACCAAGTATTTTATTTTCTAAAAATCTGGTACGACATATTCATTTTTCGAGTGGTTGGCCTTGGCTGTCAGCCTCATTCCTAATTGTATCTTCGCGTAATATAGTTCAGTATTGCAGATTTCAAATACATTTTGTAAATAGTCTTTCGCGTGGGTAAATACTAAAATAAATTGTTTATCTAAGCATCTTACTTGTTCTTAGGCACCTACAGATGACGTAGAAAAAAAGTGTAATGCCTAAATATTTGATTTTTATTTACGGTCGGGCACAGTAGAACTAAGGTTAATTTTTGTTTAGCTTGTTAGTGAATTTCCTTTGGAAAGTGAACTATTAGCATGACCCGCACGGTGAAACTTAAGCCCGGGACCACCATAGAAGTTCCTAACGTGACCCCCTGAACACGTTTTGGGGGTTCGTTCAAAATTGTATATATATATATGTGTGTTTGCACTCCTGTGGTTGCATTTTTTGTCCGATTTACTTCAATTTTGGTAGGGACGTTCCTTTTTGTAATCAGTTGGACAAGTTCGTTTGGCAAAACAATCGGAAAACTCTAAACCCCTTTCTTGGGGATTAATCTTTAAAATTTTGAGTTTTTGGGCCCAATAAGGGTCAGAAAAGCCCCGTATGTAAAATTAATGCATGTAAAAAGATGGGAATTAGTGAGGCGAAAGTTTTAAGCCCTCTCTCATCATTCTAGCATACATATTTACTGAGTTATTAAAGAAAACGTGTTTTGACTAAACACAGTATGTTGTCTTACGGGGGTTTTACACTAGAAAAGCCTGTATTCCTTTGTTAGAGTACTTTTATCATCCCCAGTAACCTCACGCCTACTTTCAAGCCTGTCTGGACCTTCTCCTAACATTATAATGAGCAAATTTGTATTCCCAGCTTTGCAGGTAAATGAAGCCAGGAGCATCAGAATGGCCAAAAAATCACTTTTTTCAGATTTTAATAAAAATTGGAATAAATGTATGTTTTTACCTGATTTTAAGTTTTAAAAGTTTTTATGTGGAAATTCACTTCCCTCACGTCAGCGTGCTGCGTGCAAACTCGTTTATAAAGTTAAGATTGCTTTTTTCTTGAGTACAAGATTATTGATATATTATGTTAACTTACTTTCATTCGTTGTGTAATTTCATATAGTTAAAAACAATAATGGAGGTGCCAGGGACCATCCACAGAGAAGGGGGAGGGGTAACTTTCGGTGACCGCCCCCCCCCCAAACATGACCTCTGGATCCATCCCTGATTTGGATACCACTCCAGGTATAATTTGATAGTCACATCATGGTTTCTAACAAATATATGAGTAGCAACATACATTTTAAGCCAGTACAATCAAAGTGGATTCTGTTTTTACAAACATAACATGGTTTGGTCATCGTTTTCGGCCGATAAAACACGGTCCGGATGCCATTTGGACAATGCTACTTGGTCCGGTCATCGTTTATAATCAATATTACGTGATTAAATCATCATTTACAGCCAATATTACATGGTCCAGTCGTAATTTTTAGCCAATTTTATGTTTTCCGTCACCATTTTTAGCCGATAAAACGTGGTATTTTCATCTCTATCCAATATTGTGCGTTAAAACGTCAATTACGACCGATTTCAAGTGGTCCGGACGCAATTTACGGCCGATATTACCTAGTCCATTCGTAATTTTTGCGACGTGATTTTCGTCTTCATTTACAGCCGATATATATTACATGGTATGGCCGTAATTTCCATCGGATATCATGTGTCGTTAAGTTAAGTTCGAAAACCAGAAAAATCGGACCATTGGAAGGGGGTTAACAATTTTCCAAAAATCAGTTTTTTGCATTTTTCACCCTAAAATTTTTAAAACACTAATTTTGCTTTTGACCATTTTATAGAGATTAAAAAAACAAACAATTAGGTATTTTGAATCATTAACCTAGGTTAAGTGGTTGCGGAGAAAATCCAAAAAACGTGCTCATAAAATCTCCCATGTAATCTTATGGGAAAAAGGCTTTTAGCTTTTCCTCTGTTCATTTTAATGTAAACCTCACATTTGCTTTTACCAATCAGTATAGCTCTACAAAACAATCATTTTTACTTTCTCCCCTTATACATAGTATATGGAGAAAGTATTGTTTTCGTCAAAATTTTCGAATTTGAGTTGTTATTGGAAATTTTTGTTTTGGTGCTCCCTAAACCCAAAAATGTGGTTTTTACGTGATGTCTGTCTGTGTGGATGTGTACAGAGCTAGAGCCCTAACGAATGGACCGATTTTTATGAAATTTGGTATATAGGTACTAATCCACGATATCTCCAGGCGTTTTATTCATTTTTTGAATTTTTTATTTTTAAGGGTAATTATCCCCCAAAAACCGCCAAAAAACATGAAAAATCAAAATTTCTCAAAAACGGCTCTAACGATTTTGATTAAACTTTAGTCGTTTGTAGAACTTTAGTTTTTGAACAAAATGACACCACCCGCATTCCAGTAAAAATTCGGGTTCAGAAATTACAGGACTTAAAACATCAAAAATTCAGTTTTTTTTGGATTTTTCATAAAAAGAAATAAATATAAAAAAATATTTATATCTACCAATAAAAAGAGCTCAAAAAGCTAAATAATTTAGTATTTTGAATTACTATTTTACGATTGCTGGTTTCGGAGAAAATTGAAATTTCTATTTTGCGGTAAACGTAGTACGTTGTCCAATGTCATTCTTATGGGGAATACAAATACCCCCGTAGCAGCAAACCTGCGTACTCAGCGAATTTCCAATGCATATATATGTATCTTAATACGACATAAAATCACATACCAAGTTTTATCAGTATACATTCATAAATAAACGATTTATGACATTTTAATTATTCTCCATAAGAATAACATGGCGGCTAAGAGTATGCAGGTTTGCTGAAGCAAGGAAAAGAAAAATGGGTGTTTATACAAATATCAATATAAATCAACTAGATAAAGCCACATACCAAATTTTATTAATTCATGTTCATAATTAAGGGAGATAACACGTTACTTATTCTCAATAAGAATAACATGGGGGCTGAGTACGCAGGTTTGCTGCTACGGGAACTATCGGCCAAAAAATGTGTTAGTGCAAATATCAATAGACCACAATGATATGAAACAATATACCAGGTTTCATCAGGATAAGTTGATAAATAAGCAAGATATACAATTTTTCTTATTCTCCATAAGATTAACATTGGACAACGTACTGTGTTTAGCACTTTCAATATCTCTGTAACCATTTGACGTAGAGCAATGATCAAAACACCAAATTGTGCGTCTTTTTAAGCTGATTCCAATAGAAAAAAATAAAGTTAGACTTTTTCAAAAATGATATGTAAAAAACTCAAAAACCCATTTTTGGGATACAAAACCCCCCAAAATACCCCTTTGGATAGGTCGATCTCGCTGGTTTTCGAATTTGAAGTCATAAATGCTGCTTTACACGTTTACACCAAATTTCGTTAAAATCGGATTATTTTTACGAGAGTTATCGTGCTCACGGACACACACACACACATATATATATATATACATACAGCTTTGAACGAATGGTGTTTTTGGCATCTGGGGACCTCAAAACGAAAAGTTATCATGGTCCCGGGCCTAGGTCTTACCATGCCGACTACGGTAATAGCTTCTTCCCTATAGGGGAAATTCGCTAAAATTATTATTTCTCTCTTATTTACTGATAAATTTCATTCAAACTTGATATGCTTGTCAATTTAGCATTGACCAACAGAGGAAATTCGAAATATGATGCCCCTTAATAACCCTTGTGGGGGAATAGGGGGCATTTCCCCTCTTAAAACCACGAGTGTAGCAATGGATTCTGTAGTGCCTCCAAAGCAGGGATTTGGGTGTATGTTTTTTAGAACAACTTGTTTACAAGATTTTCTGTACATTCGACCGTGCTTTGTATTATATATTTAGTAAATAAAAAGTAATTTATTTGTTGAAGTTGGGCTAAAAGGGAGAAAGTATGTGTTAGTTTCCTGATACCGTTTATTAACAAATTGGGTTCCTTGATAAAAATTAACCCTCGAGAGCTTGCAAAAGCCGAATTTTAACTTTTTTGTGACGCAGACAGTCTACATGACCTGGATATTTATAGCTCGAGGAAACGCACACAGTTAAATCGGCCAGACCTTCACGAGAACCGCGACTGAATGGTTGGGATGGGGATGTGGAAAGTGGATCACGGCGTTCCTGGAAAGACATGCGTAAGGTATTGTGACCACCGTCACTGCCGCCATCCATAAAGTATATTTATTTTACCAAAAAGTACCGTCCTGGTCATTTCAACTGTTATCGAGCTCTCGAGTTTAAATATTTGAACCCAATCAATAAAACAGAAACAACCTTAATCACTTTGAAAATGTTTTCACATTCTTCACTAACCTTGTTTTCATTTTATGTATTTATTTATACAGTTTAACGATGCCTTAATGCAGCCAAAGCCAATTAAACTGTAGCATTCATATAATCATTATAAATACAAATACCCCCGTCGCAGCAAACCTGCATATACAGCGAATTCCCAATGGAGATATAAATATCTTAATACTACATAAAGCCACTTACCAAGTTTCATAAAAATATATTCACAAATAAGCGATATATACAATTTTAATTATTCTCCATAAGAATAACATTGGGGCTGAGTACGCAGGTTTGCTGCAGCAAGGAACACAAAAAATGTGTTTTTATGCTAATATCAATATAACTCAACTAGGTGAAGTCGTATACCAGTTTTTATTAATTTATGTTCATAATTAAGGAAGACAGAGCATTTAATTATTATCCATAATAATAACATGGGGGCTGAGTACGCAGGTTTGCTGCTACGGGAGAGTTATGCAACAAAAATTTTTTGGAACAAATATCAATAGACCTAAACGAGATGAAGCTGTATACCAAGTTTTGTCAGTAAACGTTCATAAATAAGCAAGATAAAAAAAAATTTCTTTTCCTCCATAGTAATAACATTAGACAACGTACTGTGTTTAGCACTTCAATATCTCGGTAACCAATTGACGTAGAGGAATGATCGAAATACCAAATTGTGTGTTTTTTTTAAGCTGAATCGAATGGTCAAAACTAAAATTTGACTTTTTCAAAAATTATATGTAACAAATTTAAAAAAAACATTTTTGGGGTACAAAACCCCCAAAATACCCCTTCGGATAGGTCGATCTGTCTGGTTTTCGAACTTAAAGTCATAAATGCTGCCTTACATGTTTAGTTTATACCAAATTTAGTCAAAATCAGATCATTTTTACGAGAGTTATCGTGCTCACGGACACACACACACACACACACACATATATATATATATATATATATATATACAGTATCAAACGAATGGTGTTTTTGGGGTCTGGGGACCTCAAAATGAAAAGTTATCATGGTCCCGGGCCTAGGTCTTACCATGCCGACTACGGTAATAGCTTCTTCCCTATAGGGGAAATTTGCTAAAAAGAAAGACAAACATGCAAGTACATATATGAAACAATATAATAACTGATAGTGATAATGATGTCTAATTGGAAAATAGCATAGTTTTTAAAAGTAGTAACAACTTAACTTGATGCAACGTTTATGTTCAGTAGAGGAGCGATGGAAAGGTCATGTGAGTGCTGCAGTACAAGCTGTTGCGGTGGTAACACTGGGCAAGCTGTGTCTGCAGAAGGAGCACACGGCCAAGGTGTTGGTACCCCTCTTTGCCAGCCTGCTCAGCGAAACGCCTCACAACGAGATCAAGATCAACGCCATGATAGTGCTTACCGACATGTGTATCAAGTGAGTTCTGAGTTGATAATGTGTAAATAGCAAATACTGAACAAATCCTGTGAGGTGTAATGGTAGTATTTATAATTGAGATTGAAAAGTCACTGGGGCCAGGGTATATTTTTATAGAGATCCGGAAGTTGTTTAGGGACGTTTGAAGTCAAACTTGGGTTAGACATATTATGAAATACCCCGTCGCAGTAAACCTGCGTACTCAGCGAATTTCCAATGAATATATGTGACTTAATAACACATTAAGCCTCTTACCAGAATTCATAAGAAATATATATTCATAAATAAGTGATATTTAAAATATTCATTATTCTCCATTAGAATAACATTAGGGATGAGTATGCAGGTTTGCTGCAACAAGGAACACAAAATAATGGGTTTTTATAAAAATATCAATAGAACTCATCTAAGTGAAGTCACATACCAAGTTTCATTCATAAATAAACGATATATAACATTTTTGTTACTCTCCATAAGAATAACATGGGGACCGAGTACCTAGGTTTGCTGCTACGGGAACCTGAGGCGAAAAATTAGTTTTTTGTTCAAACAACAACAAACCACAACCAGATGAAGCGATATACCAAGTTTTGTCAGTTTATGTTCATAAATAACCGAGGTATAAAATTTTTCTTTTTCTCCATAAGAATAACATTGGACAACGTACTGTGTTTAGCACTTTCAATATCTCAGTAACCAATTGACGTAGAGCAATGATCAAAATACCAAATTGTTTGTTTTTTTAAGCTGAATTCAATGGTATAAATTAAAATTTGATTTAAATGATAATTACATGTGAAAACTCCAAAAAAAACATTTTTGGGGTACAAAACCCCCCCAAAAATCCCCCTTCGGATGGTGCAATTTGTCTGGTTTTCAAACTCGTTCAAATAAATGGTACTTTACATATTTGTACCAAATTTTATTAAGATCGGACCTTTTTACGAAAGTTATCGTGCTTACGGACACATATAATATATGTGTCCGTATATATTATATATATATATATATTTATATATAAATATATATATATATATACATATGTAAAAATTTGAACGAATGGTGTTTTTGGCATCTAGGGACCTCAAAACGAAAAGTTATCATGGTCTCGGGCCTAAGTCTTACCATGAGACCTACGGTAATAGCTTCTTCCCTATAGGGGAAATTCGCTAAAACACTCTCTCACCTACACCACCTCTACTTCTAGTTTTTAGCGAATTTCCCCTTTAGGGAAGAAGCTATCACCGTAGTCGGCATGGTAAGACCTAGGCCCGGGACCATGATAACTTTTCGTTTTGAGGTCCCCAGATGCCAAAAACACCATTCGTTGTTCAAAACTGTATATAAATGTGTGTGTGTGTGTGTGTGTGTGTGTGTGTGTGTGTGTGTGTGCGCGTGCGTGCGTGCGTGCGTGCGTGAGTGTGTGTGTGTGTGTGTGTGTGTGTGTGTGTGTGTGTGTGTGTGTGTGTGTGTGTGTCCGTGGGTGCGATAACTCTCGTAAAAATGATCCGATTTTGATGAAATTTGGCAAAAACATGTAAAGCAACATTTATGACTAAGTTCGAAAACCAGCTAGATCGCTCAATCCAAAGGGGTATTTTGGGGGGGATTTGTACCCCAAAAATGGGTTTTTTAATTTTTTACATATAATATTTTAGTAAATCCAATTTTAGCTATCACCATTAAATTCAGCTTAAAAAAACTAACAATTTGGTGTTTTGATCATTGCTCTACGTCAATTGGTTACCGAGATATTGAAAGTGCTAAATGCAGTACTTTGTCGAATGTTATCCTTATGGAGGATAAGAAAAATTGTATATCTTGCTTATTTATCAACTTATGCTGACGAAACTTGGTATATTGCTTCATACTGTTGTGGTCTATTGATATTTGCACAACAAATTATTTTTTTGCTGATAGTTCCCGTAACAGCGAACCTGCGTACCCAGCCCCCATGTTATTCTTATGGAGAATAAGTCAATTGTTATCTCCCTTAATTATGAACATAAATTAATCAATTTTGGTATGTGGCTTTACCCAGTTCATTTATAACAAATTTGCATAAAAACCCATTTTTTGTGTTCTGTTTTGTGTAAGCAAACCTGCATACTCAGCCGTCATGTTATTCTTATGGAGAATTATTAAAATGTCATAAATAGTTTATTTATGAATGTAAATTGATGAAACTTGGTATGTGGCTTTATGTGGTATGTGTTACCTGAGTACGCAGGTTTGCTGCTACGGGGATATTATTTATTTTCACTTATAATATATTAGCAGTTTCCCATCGTGCGTTGCTGCGCCCAAATTAAGTTGTTTACTAATTACAGCTGTTAATTTTGTAAACAGTAAATTTCTAAAACCTGACACTGCACCCTTGTATGCCCTCTGGGTTGGAGCCCTTTGGACAGATTTGCACCAAACTTCACACAAACCATCCTTGAATAATGCTTAATAATGCCTGAAAGTTTCATTACAATCTGTAGAGCGGTTTCGGAGTCCATAGGCTACATACATATATATAGGGCTTTGTATATATACATACATATTTCTTCTTTTATATATTTAGATTGTTCTTTGTTATTAAATCTATATATTAGGGGTGGACGAGAAGTTGTTTTTTGACTTTTTTTAGGGATGTAATAAAACCACAAACATTGTAAAATTTTTTTATTTATTTAATCACATTTGTCAAATATTAAAGTAAATCAGCACTGTTGAACATTATGTAACTACTCGACTCGATAGTTTCGAGTATTTTTACTACTCGACTTGGCCTTCGATTAAGATAATGATTTGACTTTATGAGATATTAATATTTACGGTGGTATAAAAGGTCTTTGGCTCAGCTTTAGCATTGAGAATAATGTCTCTTTGGTCTCAGGGCGTTAATGAAGGGTTTTTGGTGGCGGCTCTCTCTCTTTATAGGTTTTTACTAATTTTAAAACTGATTCTTTCTCGTTAAAATTTGGATCTGATCGGTATGACTGTAATATAATTTAGTATGATGTTCAAAAACTGAAGGTAGCTAAGCGTCCCCAAACATGAAGGTGGCCATGATTTTAAATAATTTGAATATCAGTTCTGTTCTGAATTCACTGATGCTAAATTTACTAAATAAGTTATTTTCTTTGAATTTGGAATCAAATATTGTCTATTTAACGAATGTTTTTGGACTGGATCAGTAGTTAGAGCTGCTCAATCCACCCTAACTCTGATGTAATTTAGCCTAAAAACTCAATATAAGTTTGGGTTTAGTTTACCAAGATGCATGCATTTCTTCGCTAAAACCATTTCTTCTTGGCCTAATAACAACAAAAGGGATGATCTTTATGGTTTTTAGCTCTTCTCCTATTGAAAATATTAGACTTTTATTGTCTAATGCACTTATTTAAATTGGAATTTATTTAATTTGAGAGAAATGCTCACTTTTAGCATCTAATACCTAGGCCAGTAATTTTAAAAGAGAGAGAGTTGTGGTCATCATCCACACAACAATACACTTAGAGATGATCTTTCTTCAGGCCTCCAGCTTACTTGACACTTCCACTTTTAATTTTAACTGAGATTACTATATGAAATTTTAGCTTGGTAATATTATATTTGAGATCAGATTTCATTTATATATGTGTTTGAAGTAGTTTACACCATTATTGGTCAAGGTTATGAAATATTTTGTATGAGATGATTAGTGCTTATATATTATACTAGCTGTTCCCACAGGCTTAGCCCCCAAATAATTTATAAAAACTATGACAGTTGTGTGCTGCTTTCTGTGGTTAGCCCGTGGAACTTCTACGAATCAAGATCAGCTGTTTGTATTTTCATTAGCTGAAACAAAAATGAATGTCCATAAGAAATACATGGGAACTTTGTCGGGATCTCTGGCAGAGCCCTGAGGTCAGATCAGGATGAAAACCATTTAGTTTTCCTATTTTATGCCTAAAGAATCAGTGTACATTTCAGCTCTTTACCTACATGGGAAGGTGGAGAATTAGTGATGAGTGGGTCAGTCAGCCAGGGCTTTGCCTTTTATAGATATATATGAATAGGCTTATAAAAAGACAGTTTTATATACACAGCACTGAAAATTATGTACGGGCCTAGTTAAGTTCGTATGAAAGCACATAAATTTTGTATATAGGCCTATCTAGGGTTTATTTATACCTTGTTACATATTATTACTATTGGCCTACTTAACTGTTGTTATTAAATGTTTGTCAACATAATGTGTGAACTGTTGCAATTAATATGTTATG
Source organism: Allygus modestus (assembly GCA_963675035.1). Classification (NCBI taxonomy): domain Eukaryota; kingdom Metazoa; phylum Arthropoda; class Insecta; order Hemiptera; family Cicadellidae; genus Allygus; species Allygus modestus. Next base: position 296,049,946 of record OY776112.1, read on the forward strand.
AGATGTGCATCTGCCTGAGAGACAAAAACCTCCAAGACAGGGATAAACCCTGACGCTGATGATGCAGCTAATAGATAGATAGATAGATTGATCTTTAAACATGGTTACATGCAATGGATCTTGTCAATACACTTAACTCTAAATACAGTGGCCTATATAGGCTATACGTTAGGTAGGTGCATTTGCATGCTGTCATGCAGTATTCTATTGCTAGGACAATAAATGCAGATGATATACAATTATATAATAAATAATTTCAAATAAATAAAGAAAGAAATATTAAACATGCACATAATTTCAGGTAAAAAGAAGCCTACACAGAGAATACTACAGTAGAGTCCCGCTAATTCGAACCCCGCTATTCCGAACTCAAGTTCTGAAATTACTCAAAATGACTTAAAAACAGGAATAATTAGGAAGACATTAGTTTTTTTTTTGTTAAAAGACGTACATTTATTATTATACAAAGAAGTTAAAGATAAACGTTATTAGATAATTTGCAATTTTCGAACTCCCCATTTATTTATAAACATGCAAACAAGATTTCATGCACTTATCTTGAAAAACAAGGAAGTATAATGATAAAAACCTTTGCCAGAAGAAATGCCACTGTCACTCATTTCAGAAAATATTTAAACTGAATGTACGCATATAAATGTAACCTACAACCTAGAATAAAAACAAAATGTGCCAGTGTAAACAAACAAAATACATTTAACTCAGTGTAAACAACAAAATATATTTATCTCAGTGTAAACAACAATATTAGCTGATGATGTGATTCTTAAAAACACCAAAACATATGATGCTTATTACCTCAAAAAAACGGCAAAGAGTATATCAATACTGGCTATACAATGACACTCCACAACTTCCATATATCCATATATCTTCCATATATCGCAAAGGCGTTGCACTTCCGCAGACGCCCGTGGAACAATCGAATGAAAATAATCGCTATAGATAATAGATTATTTTCATTTGATTATTAACGTTTTACAATAAATGCAATTAAATTTATCATACATTTATTAACTTGAAAGGAAACAAAAATTCAACTAACATAAATACGTGAAACATTTACAATTTTAATTTCCCAGGTATACGCTTTTATATAAAACATGAGTCCGGTTAATCCGAACTAATTGGGACCCAACGCGGTTCGGATTAGCTGAAATAATTTAAATATTAGAGAACGAAGCAACTGAACGGGTCTGTAGTGTTGTAATATAAACGAATGATACACAAACAAGTATCAATATACCGTTTACTCTTTCAAACGCAGAATCAACAATATTCACAGTGCATTGCAAACAGCACACTGGCCCACTATGTGTAGTTTTGTGATGTGATGTGAGCGGGCAAGCGGACTGTACGCATGACGATACTGCACGTGGACTGTACGCACTGCCACCCGAGACTGTACGTCTGCCTCCCCACTACTACTAGCTCAAGCGCCAAAATCATAACAAAACCTTGATGTAGTCTGCTATTGTTTTTACTGTTTGTAAATTTAGTCTTTTAACATTAAACAAAACATTAGGTACTCTTCAAAATATTACTTTGTTTTAATTTCGTTACAACATTATTTACCTTTCCCATTATTTGTTGTCTTTTAATTACGTAAAATATATTTTTTTTATTAGTGCACAGTATTTACAAAAAAAATCCAGAACTTTTCAGATTAAGCAGACGTTCGGACTAGCGGGACTCAAGTGTAGCTGCTTCTAAAAGATGTAGAAATGGAGCTTTCCCTGACATTCTCACTTTTCTTTTATAGAGGTATTCTGATAAATGATCTGCGGTGTTAGATGATTTTAAGCCAGTTTTTGATGATTTTTAACTGCTCTCCAAGACAATTTTACGTCACTAATAAAACGCGTTCGCTCGCAGCACGCTGACGTGAGGAAGTGAATTTCCACATACAACATTTTTAAAACTCCAAACCAGTGTAAAAAAATACATTTATTCCAATTTTGTTGAAATCTGAAACCATTGATTTTTTGGCTGTTCTGATGCTCCTGGTTTCATTTACCTGCAATGCTAGGAATACAATTTTTTGCATTAAAAGGTTAGGAGAATGTCCAGTCAGGCTTGAAAGTAGGTGCGAGGTTGCTGGGGATGATACAAATAACCAGCACTTGAATAACATGCTTTTCTAATGTCAAAACCCCATAAGACAACGTACTGTGTTTAGTCGATATATATTTTCTTTAATAACCCGGTAAATTTATATGCTAGAATGACGAAAGGGGGCTTAAAACTTTCGCTTCTCTAATTCCCATATTAATACATGCATTAATTTGACGTCCGGGGCTTTTCTGACCCTTTTTCGCAAATCCTCAAAATTCTCAAAAACCTTAAAATTTGAAAGAATAATCCCCAAAAAAGGGGTTTAGAGTTTTCTGACTGTTTTGCCCAACGAACTTGTCCAACTGATTATAGACAGGAACCAAATGTGACCGCTAAAGTGCATACACATATATACAGGGTGTTTCACGATAACCCTGACAAACTTAGGGAAATTAATCCTTGGGTTAAAACAAGAAACAAATGTTATATAAACAAACATAGGTCCTAAACTCAGTTGTTTCATTGTTACAGCCAAAAATAAACTTTTTTTGTTTTTACATGTAATTAACTTATATTTGGACTTTTAGACAAACTATTAGTGATAATATAAAACTATATATTTATAAAACTTACACAGCCAGTAAGAGGAGGAAATTCTTAATAAGAATCATTTGTTTTTCAAGCAAAAGTGTTGACTGGCATTCGGTAATAGTCCTTCAAAGATCAATTTTTTATTAAAAAAAACTGTGCCTAAAATATTTTGTCCACATTTAACAGGCATCCACAGAAAAACTAACTAATTGGGCTGCAAATTTATCAAAAGATCTTTGAAGAACTATTACCGAATGCCAGTCAACACTTTTGCTTGAAAAACGTATGATTCTTATTCATAATTTCCTCCTCTTATTGGCTGTGTAAGTTTTATAAATATATGATCACTAATAGTTAGTCTATAAGTCCAAATATAAGTTAATTACACGTAAAAACTAAAAAACTTTATTTTTGGCTGTAGCAATGAAACGAATGAGTTTAGGACCTATGTTTATATAATATTTTTTTTCTTGTTTTAACCCAAGGATTAATTTCCCGAAGTTTTTCAGGGTTATTGTGAAACATTCTGTATATATACCTATATATAATTTTTAACGACCCCCCAAAACGTGTTCAGGGGGTCACGTTAGGAACTTCTATGGTGGTCCCGGGCTTAACTTTCACCGTGTGGGTCATGCTACTTGTTCACTTTCCATAGGAAATCCACTAATACACTTGTTACCTTTCAATATCCTGTTGTGTTGCACTATGCTACATGTTTCTTGGCAACAACCACATCTTCAGGCAGCATCTTCAAGATTTGTCATATAAATTTAAAATTGAAACAGGAACACATAGAGTACAATAACACACAAGACACAATTAAAAACAAGACTGGTCATTTTTGGTAACTATAATGTGCTCTATGTACTATAATATGAATTCAGATATAATTTTATGGTTTCTTTCGATTGTTCCACTGGGCGTCTGCGGAATTGCAACCCACAAAGGTAGCAATTTATTTGGATAATTTATAAAGCCAATAAGATTATTTCCCTGATATCCGAAATATTGGATGTCGGGAGTTTTTCGCACATTTTGCAACGTCCGACATATTAAATCACAAAGTTTTTGGCAAAAGCAGTGACGTAAAAATCGGACGTCGGAGTGTAAAGGGTTATAAATTCAATACGTTGATTTTATTCATGAAATCCGCCTATTCCGAATTCCCGCTAAACCGAACTGGTTTCAGTCCCAATTAGTTTGGAATAGCGGGAGTCTACTGTACGGTACTTAAAAAACTAACATGCTCATATCACAGTCAAAAAATTCATCAATTTTATAAAAGGGGCTATCTAAAAGCCATTTATACGGTACATTCTTAAAACGGTCTAAGCTTACATGCTGAGTTTAGGAGGAATATTATTAAACAATTTAATTCCTATAGATTCAAATTAATTTAACACTTTACTCAACCTAGAATAAGGCCTAGCTATAGCGTTACAGTTTCTAGTATTGTGGTCATGGACACGCATATTTAAAGTAAAACTGGCAAAATGCTTTTTAACGTGTTACTTGCAGTGAAGAACATACAAATTTATTACAATTAAAATCTTTTCTTGGCCAAAGAGTGGCTTGCAGTGATCTCTAAAACCTGAGTTGGTGATAATCCTTATTGCCTTTTTTTGAACAAGGAGGACATTTATTTATTTTTTTTTTTTTATACAGAAGGACTACCTTGAGGTTCGGTGTCCGATGCTGTTGTTGCTAATGACAACAGTACTGTCCCCAGGTTTACATCCATTGTGGAGAACCAACTGCCAGGGATGTGCATCTGCCTGAGAGACAAAGACCTCCAAGTCAGGGATAACACTCTTGACACTGATGATACAACTGATACAGGACGACTACCTCAAGGTTCAGTGTCCGATGCTGTTGTTGCTAATGACAGCTGTAATGTCCCCAGGTTTGCATCCGTTGTGGAGAATCACCTGCCAGAGATGTGCATCTGCCAGAGAGACAAAGACCTCCAAGTGAGGGAGAACACTCTGACACTGATGATACAGCTGATACAGGAGGATTACCTCAAGGTTCGGTGTCCGATGCTGTTGCTAATGACAGCTGTAATGTCCCCAGGTTTACATCCGTTGTAGAGAATCACCTGCCAGAGATGTGCATCTGCCTGAGAGACAAAGACCTCCAAGTCAGGGAGAACACTCTGACACTGATGATACAGCTGATACAGGAGGATTACCTCAAGGTTCGGTGTCCGATGCTGTTCCACCTGCTGTCCATGCTGAACGATGATCATCAGCTTATCCGGGACATGATATCATCTTTCATCATCAACTCGATGCTCGTCAAACAGAAGAATATTCTGGTGCAACACTTTGTGGAGGCTCTGTTCCACTATAATGCTTATTTGGTAAGCTCACTTGAACATTTTTTCTATCATTATCGATCTAAATTGGTTATGGGTCAGACCACTTTGGATGTACAGGAATAATAATGCTGCTAAGAGCTACTTGATAAATAAGCTTGAACAATACAAATTAACTGATGTTGGGATAAAAATATCGATGAGACAAACAAAATATTTGAAAAATTATGTTAGAAATCACTTGCGCTGACTTAAATAGTATATAAATGAGTTTAGAGTTTGAAAGGTATGGAATAGGTTTCACCGATTTGCCTATATTTTTACTCATGGACTAGCAATCCCTACTAGTTTTTGTCCTATGAACAGGCTTAATAATTCCTGAGACATTTAATTCTATTATTTACCTTTATTCTCACTTATGAAAATTTTGAAGCGTAACACTACAAGTCACTTAACCTTTATTGTTACTTATTAAAAGTGTCTGGATGTAATAACATCACGTACTGTGCTAATCAAGAAGTTGTTTTTTAAATTTGGAAGGATAACATAACATTGAGGTATTGGATTCCATGTGCAGGGCCATTCTACGTACTCCAAGGGCCGCATAATGGGTATGCGGGAGCGCTCCGTGTTCTCGCTGGAAGGCGCAGATCGGCAGGCGCAACGACGGTATATTTACAGGTTCATGTTGGAGAATATGATGGATGACCATCGCTTCAGTGTAACCTACCGCCTCTGCACTGATATTCTGGGTGAGTAATGCTGTCTGTTGTGTTCAAAACTGTGATGATATACTAACTGTGATATTTTATATCAATAAAAACAAAATATTGATAGAAATGGGCTGATTCTGATTCTTGGTTCCTTTGATACCAGTGATATCAAAGAATCCTTGATACTCGATACTTCATGTCTTTGGGTTCGATACTGATTTATTACATAAAAGAAGTTAAAAACAGCCATTTATGCGATTACCCTAACCTATCTACTGTTTTATATCGTAAAGAAAACCATTTAATTATGATTGGAAAAGTTGCATGAGTTCCCAGCAACATGGCTCAAGTGAATCTGGTTTAGGAGTGCGCTCGCTGACTTGCTAATATAGCGGAATGAGATGTTCACAATAGTAAATTAATGTGTTATATAAATACATCTTTACAGTTTTTGAAATTTGTTTAGTTTAAAACATTATCATTGTTGCTTTAATAACTGTGCTAAGTTAGGCAGAGGTGCCTGAAGCGATTTCTTAATTCGCATAAGGTCTGATATCAGTGAGCTCCGCTCAATAATAAACTTTCACCGACGAGGCAGTGAACAATATATCGGAAATCGAATGGTCAATGTGTTTAATTTTACTATTGAGTGGACAATAGTAATGTGGACATGATGTAGGTGCCAGCATGTGGCCTAAATTCAATCTTAGAGTCTGAGCTGTGTACAAACAAATAAATAAACTTGCATCCTTCTTTGACGTCAAATAAAGTTCCAACTAAACCAAATTTGTCCAATGAACTCTATTCAAATGACTGTGTATGTCATGAAGATAACAAGTAAATGTGTCTTTTGACTTGTTAATGTCAGTATTGACTGCATTGCAAACTTAGAATCATTGTTCTTATTCTTTCTAGTTCCAATATACAGTGAACATGTATTTAATTTGAGTAGAAATATTAAGATATCCACATCAGTATCAAGAATTCCAGCAACTAGGAAAAACTGCTAAAGTAAAGAAGTTAGTGTTATTTATTTAAAAGTCAGGGAAATTACAAAGAATAAATGTTAACTGACATTTTAGCCTGGTACAGTATTACATTTAAACCACATCACAATTGGAGGATTGGGAAGACCTATAATGGCATGCCAATGAAACCAATGATTAACACTTCCACTATGGAGCGCAGGTCAGAACATGGTTCCGATCCCTGCCACCAAGTGGGCCACACGTCCAAGCTTATTCCACTCAACTACATGAAACCACTTTTTTAAAGTGTAGCATCACTTTTAGTGGGAAGGCTGATTTTCTGTCAGTGTGGTGCTAGTGCCTTGTGCATTATTTTTATGGTGTTAGTTTTTCCAGATTTCATTTTTGGTTTTCGCGTACTGTAAGGTAGAGTTTTTAGTGTATTTGTACAGTTAATGAATATAAAACTATTTTTTAAAGATATTTGAAAATACTTTAATAATTTTATATTGACATTTTTGGATAAAGAAACATGATGTAAGCAAAAATATTGTTAACGACAGTCAAAAGCCAGGACCTTTGGCATGGCCAGCTTGGAGTGGACTGTAGGGAACAGTTAAATCATTATCTCACTCACAACATATGAGAAATAAGTAATTTTTAATCAATTCAATTTTGCTGGTTTGAACAGAATGACTTGTCTTGGAAACCAAAAAGATAAAAAATTTCTTCTTGTTGCCTTACTTTACACTCAGAGAACACTGATTTTTTTTTATTTAGAAGGTACTAAACACTTTCCTAATTTCTCCCAGGCCCACTAGTAGACCTAGATTATGTATTTTTTCCTCTAACATTGTGGTGCAGCTGGCGTGGCAGACGGAGACATAGAGCTGAGCCCCAGCGGCACCACTCTGCTGCAGGACGCGCTCCACGTGCTGTCCAGCGACGAGATCCGCCTGTCACAGCTGCGCGGGGCCGCCAAGGAGTGTGACGACGACGAGGAGCCGCCGCCCGAGGCACAGGTGGCCGAGGCCATCAGCAACCTCGCGCGCAAGACGCTCGTCTCCCAGGTGAGAGTTGTGGTTACCTAATCAATTACCGAGTCATACAATTAGTAAATACCACAGAATATTAAACAATTCCAAAACTACATTTTTACTACCAACCGTTGGAAATACTGTCCATATTTATAGACAGCAGGGTTCGGGAAAATCTTACCTAAGATGTGGTCCCTTGCTGATAAACCTTGTAAGTCAGCCTAGAAGGGCTGACCACCTGTTTGAGCGCTAATGAGCAACTGTCATAGGAGTCATGGGTGTGCCCCTATAAAGGGTTGAACGGCAATTTCATCCCGTCCCACCTTTTTTATCCTTGCTAGTTCCTTTCCTTCCGATGACCTGCGCAATATTCCCATGCGGATGACGTGCCTGGCAGCTCTGTCGAGGTTTCATAATCCAGCAGTCTAATCTAACTAACCGTTGATCACTATCTAAATTGGGACAATCGTATTTGAAATAGTATGCTGAAAGCATCTTCCTTTAGGTTCTTTGATGATTTCAATCAATAACCAGTCTATTTATTATATATAACTTTGTGACACTATTCAGTCTTACTTATTTCTACTGTGAAAAAATAAATTTGAACTGAATTGATAAGATGCAAAAACAAGCATGGACAAACTTTTATAAATATGCAAAAGAGTTTTAATTGATCAAAAAATCTTGGTTTATTGTTTTGTTTTCAACACTCAATAATGCTAACTTTATTCTTCCCAAGGTTGTGAAGAAAAACATGATAGAAAATGTGGTGCCAATCTTCATCAAACTGAAACTCAAGTTGAAACAGCTCAAGTCACCGTTGGTGCGAGATCTGATGGCTTGTTTACGAGAGCTTATGAAGGACTACAAGACTGAGGTTTGTATTAATAACAACCTTTTGTTTGTGTGAATAATTTTAATCGGTAACCTAATCTAATATAACCCGCCCTATTTTAACCTCAACTATCTGAACGTAACATTTTTCAATATGTTATTTACTTAGGTTGATCCCTGACATTTTTGTGAGTTTGGCAAGTAATATATATATTTGAAAAAATTATATTTTTGATTTCTTGCAAAGAGAAAATTTAAGAGTGACACAATTTCGGTTGCTGAATGGATAATAATATTTCATTGTGATGAATGACCAAAGCTGTTAGCATTAGAGGTGTTGTGCAATGTGGTGCTTCAAAATAGGTACCGGTACCTCAATCGGTCTAGCAGTTGTGTGGTGAATTATCAAAAAACATGGATATATGCTCTATATCTATCAAAATTAAAAACAAATTAAACACTAGGTCAAACCTCTACAACTAAAAACACAAAATTTGTTACGTTTACTAAGGAAACGCACTTGGCCTAATAGTTTCATCGAAAAGAAGGTGGGATACACAGCTCACTTGAAGCAACTGGTTCAAATTACCACAGCAACAATAACAAGATCACACACACATAAAATAAATTTTGTCTCCAGTGGAGACTTCTAAAATACTTCTAAATCCATTACTAAACCCAGAAAAGCTGCTCCACTTAAGGTTTCCTGGAATGTTTTAAATAACATTAAATTTATAACTATACTCTTTTCCACTTTCACTTTGCTGTGATGGGGGTATTTTAGAGCTTATAATATTTGTTAATTGCTCATTTTCCATATCATTATTTTGTAATTTATATAATCTGTTTTTTTCATTCCTGAAACTCAATATTTTTACAGATCGTGTCTAAAATAAATGATTTATCCTCTGCTTGAATATTTGTTTTGTAATTTTAAGGCCTATAAATTGTTGACACAGACTATTGTGTTTCCAGATAAACGAGATCCTGGCAGCAGACAAGGAATTAGCGGCAGAAATTTCTCACGACCTGCAGACCTCTCGAGTGGAAGAGGAGGACAGTGGTGACGAGTCCGCAGCTAAGCTGAGCAATGAAGAGGTCCTGAAGAAAGCCGTCATGGAGGTGGTAGCGCTGACGGAAGTGAGGAAGAGTCTCAACACTTCGAACACGCCACAAGTGAGATTGACACGGTTGGACAGTTCACACGCTAGTGCCAAGTCAAACAGATCTGTTAATGGAACTCCTTCAGCGAAGAGAACATCTGTGGATTCTCAACGGGAGGGTGGGTCCGGGTCCAGTACTCCGGTGGGAAACAGTAAATCTTCTCCTCACTCCTCCAAATCATCCCCGGGAGACAGCGATGGCCCGAAGTTGTCGCCAGCGAGCAACGACGTGAGCAGCAAGCAGTCTTCCCCCTCGAGCAACTCTGCTGCCTCAGACTGTTCTCAAGGTGAACCTGTGGGAGTGAGCAAACCTGTGATGAAATCGAGGTCAAGTCGCGCCTCAACGGCATCCTCTTGCAGTGAGGCCAGCACCAACTCGAGAACTAGTAGAAGTTCTAGGAGAAATAAGAACAAATAATTGACTTGCTCCTTGTGTTTCCATGTACATATATTTCAACTTTGCTATGTGTCAACATTTTATATTTCCCATAATGTATGTAATTTTGGAGAAGAGATTTTAAAAGATGTCATATTGTAATAAACTCAATTTTATTTATGTCCTTAACTCTTCCCTGGTCTTTTGATATTTTTAAAATCAGATTGTGTAAGAGTTGATTTCCGGGATGTAGGACAGTTAATTAATAATAGATTTACCTTTTGACATTCCTTGTGTGACAAGTTATGATATCACACTGGCATGATCTAATATCCACACACTTTTGTTTAAAAGTAAAATAAAGAAAGAGAACATTATACACTTTTACAAATACCTTCAGGACACATAAAAAAACAAAAGAAACTGGCCCTAAACTTGTTGGGAACATGAATTGCTCAAATGTGGCCACCTCTTTTACAGAATTTTTAAATTTTACTTAAAATTGTATGTAACAGGACACTCAATTACAATGCATCATTAATATAAACATAATTTCATTCATAATCTAAAATTGGAGATTCAGAGTCTGATGACATTAGTAGTAGACTAAAAAGCATATGCACAAAACAAAAACATGTTACTGTTTGCAGCAAAAATCATGTTTATAGAATAAATAACAAAGCCCTAGCATAATTATAAGCAACTCACAAGACAAAATTAAAGCTTAAAACTGCTCAGTGCTTAGTTTTGTGTTTTGACTATATCTATATATTAATAGGCTAAGGAAATTTTTGTGTAACCGATTTCTAGGATATGCGGCATCGGACAGTTATGAAACTTGGCATACTTGTTTATACTATTAGGAGACATGTCAAATCTAAATAATGTTGTGTTTTAGCGAATATCCCCTATAGGGAAGAAGCTATTACGGTAGTCGGCATGGTAAGATCTATGCCCGGGACCATGATAACTTTTCGTTTTGAGGTCTCCAGACCCCAAAAACACCATTCGTTCGAAACTGTATATATATATATATATATGTGTGTGTGTGTGTGTGTGTCCGTGGGTGGGATAACTCTCGTAAAAAAGGTTCGATTTTGATGAAATTTGGTACAAACGTGTAAAGCAGCATTTATGACTTTAAGTTCGAAAACCAGACGGATCGAGCTATCCGAAGGGGTATTTTGGGGGCGTTTTGTACCCCAAAAAGGGGGTTTTTTGAGTTTTTTACATACCATTTTTGAAAAAGTAAAATTTTATTTTTCCCATTGGAATCAGCTTAAAAAGACGCAAAATTTGATGTTTTAATCATTGCTCTATGTCAATTGGTTACTGAGATATTGAAAGTGCTAAACACAGTACATTGTCCAATGTTATTCTTATGGAGGATAAGAAAAATTGTATATCTCGATTATTTATCAACTTATCCTGACGAAACTTGGTATATTGCTTCATTTCATTGTGGTCTATTGATATTTGCACAAAACCCATTTTTTGGCCGATAGTTCCCGTAGCAGCAAACCTGCATACTCAGCCCCATGTTATTCTTATAGAGAATAATTAACGTATTATCTCCTTTAATTATGAACATAAATTAATAGAACTTGGTATGTGGCTTTACCTAGTTGAGTTACATTGATATTTGTATAAAAACCCATTTTTAGTGTTCCTTATTTCAGCAAACATGCATACTCAGCCGCCATGTTATTCTTATGGAGAATAATTAAAATGTCATAAATCGTTTATTTATGAATGTATATTGATGAAACTTGGTATGTGGCTTTATGTGGTATAAATTAATATGCATTGGAAATTCGCTGAGTATGCAGGTTTGCTGCTACGGGGGGGGGGGGTATTTTCAATTCAATTCAAATATCTTTATTAAAAAAATGCTGCACAAACATACAGACAGAATAGTGTCAAATTCCCCCGTCGCAGCAAACCTGCGTACTCAGCGAATTTCCAATGCATAATATATGTCTTAATACCATATAAAGCCGCATACCAAGTTTTATAAAAATATATTCATATATAAGCGATATATACAATTTTAATTATTCTCTATAAGAATAGCATTGGTGATGAGTACATAGGTTTGCTGAAACAAGGAACACAAACAATTGGTTTTTATGCAAATATAAATATAATTTAACTAGGTGAAGCCACATACTAAGTTTAATCAATATTCAATCATAAGTAAGCACTATATAACATTTTAATCTCTATAAGAATAACATGGGAGCTGAGTAAGCAGGTTTGATGCAACAAGGAACTAAAAAAATGGGTTTTTATGCAAATATCAATATAACTCAACAAGGTGAAGCCACATACCAAGTTTTATTAATTTATGTTCATAATTAAGGGAGTCATTACATTTTACTTATTCTCCATAAGAATAACATGGGGGCTGGGTACGCAGGTTCGCTGCTACGGGGATAATCAACAAAAAATCAATTTTTTGTGCAAATATCAATATACCAGTACTACGTGACCCCACGTGCCAAGTTTCATCAATATACATTAATAATGGATATATCAGATTTTATTTATTCTCCATAAGGATAACATTGGACAACGTACTGTGTTTAGCACTTTGAATATCTCTGCAACGGTTGGACGTAGAATCACAATTTAAACACCAAAATGATTGTTTTGTGGAGCTGAGTTGATTGGTAAAAGCAAATGTGAAGTTTTCATTAAAATTAACTTAGGAAAAGCCAAAAACCTTTTTCCCATAAGATTAACATAGGAGATTTTATGAGCAGGATTTTTGGATTTTCTCCGCAACCACTTAACCTAGCTTAATAATTCAAAATACCATATTATTTGTTTTTTTAAGCTCTATAACATGGTCTAAACCAAAATTAAGTGTTTTAAAAATTTTAGGGTAAAGAATGCAAAAAACTGATTTTTGGAAAATTTAAAACCCCCATAAACCCCCCTTCCCATTGCCCGATTTTTCTGGTTTTCGAACTTAAAGTCATAAATGTCACTTTACACATTTGAGCCAAATTTCATCAAAATCGGATGTTTTTTACTTAAGTTATCACATTCACAGACACACACATATATATATATATATATATATATATATATATATATATATGCATATATATAAATTTGAACGAATAGTGTTTTAGTCATCTGGGGACCTAAAAAAAATTTGTCATGGTCTCAGGCTTAAGTCTTACCATGAGACCTACGGTAATAGCTTCTTCCCTATAGGGGAAATTCGCTAAAAGGTATATTTTATACTAGTATAATACAAAATTATTTATCGCCAGGTTATACTAGATACAATTATTCTTATCGACCGATCATATTATTTTAAGGCATAGTTATATCTAGACAAAAAACTCATCCATGGAATATACTGGCCTACTTATAAGGTAAGCCTTTAGAACATTCATAAATTTTCTTTCATTATTAATCTTTTATTTTTGCAGGAATATTTGTCATAAGTTTAGAGCCCATGTATGAAGTTTTTTCCTAAAAAATTTTAAATTATGTTTTTCTTGTAAAACGATGTCTAGTATCATAATTATGACCTACAACAGTTTGCAATCCTAAACGCATATAAAAATAATTGTTTCCAGAATATAAATATTGTGAACCGTTAAAATGTTAAGTTCATTAAACAGATGCTTCACTGAATCTTTCGACTTTAAATTTAACATTATTCTTATAGCTTTTTATGAAGCTTTAAAATGTTGTCCAAATTATTATTTTTTGTTGATCTATATACACATATCCCAAAATAAAAGTGTGACTGAATCAATGAAAAATAAATGTTTTTTAATGTTTCCAGGCTGCATTTTTTTGGTTTGGTTTTTTGTTTTTTTTGGATCTGCCATTTTTATCTGAACAATACCACAATCTGTTTTTGTAAATCTTTATTCATTCTCAAGATATTAGTGCCTTTTAAAATTAATTTTGATGTAAGTTTTACATTCCATAGGAAATTTGCTAAAAAACATTACCCACCAGCTTTTAACCTTGTTAAAAAATTGTCCTACATCATGCTTTTGTAGGGAGTGTTTTATTAAAAAAATTAATGTCAATGTTTAAGTTTTATATAATTCATACTACTTAACTCAGAGAACTTATTTCCTCACTAACACTTAACTATACAAAATTCAAGTACATAATTACCCTTATACAATTTATACACCTAAATTTTATAGGCACATAATTGATTACTAGTTTAGCACGAGTTCCATGTAACGGGACATTATAATGTTAGGAAGGGATGTCCCCCCTACTAAGCTGGCTGGATTTAAGCTAGCGACCCTGAAAAAAGAGGAGATTTTGTAACAATATTTTTTGCACTCAAGAATAGAAATATGAATGTAACAAAGTGGGAATTAGTCTTGGATGAAGCTTTGCATGCAGCGAGATCTCTGTTATGTACTTCTTCGAGCTGTACTCCCCATGAGAGATTGTTAGGACATCCGAGACGATCCAGTAATGGAATCTCGACACCCACTTGGCTCATGAAACCTGGCCCAGTTCTGATAAAATGTCACAATCGTCAGCCTAAATATGACCCACTGGTAGAAGACGTACCTAACATTATTAGATGGAAATGCTGACTATGCATATGTTTGGCTCCCTGATGGCTGAGAAACTACTATATCAACAAGACATAGGCGTGCGTAGAGTTCGGTCAGCGTGGGTGCCAAAACACACAAATGCAAATCTGTCAAATACTTGAATGTCTCAATTATTGTATGCAATCTAATAGTTTTCTCCTCCTTGGCACAAATATATGCTAATCTTATTCGATGCAATAAATATTGTATCTACATAGGTACATTAAGTTTAAAAAATAAACTAATTAGGGAATCCAATCCCGGATGATATTTTCAATCCCGGGATTTCAGGATTACGTTGAAGGATCCGGGGATTAAGATTAATCTGCATACAAATAACAGTGACAAATTTGTTTGGTTTTTCATGTTTAACATTAATAAGTTACAGCATTGTAATCTATCTAGGTAATGTTGTACACATTTGGAATCGATTTAATCAGACAGCTGCTATGAAGAAAATTGTTTTTCATTATTTAAAATGATAAAAATTTCATTTTTGTGTTAGTATTGCTCACGATCACTTTCTGAATACTTAAACGGTTTAAATAACCTTCTGTATGTAAAAACTATTCGTCCCCAATATAGGCACACAACCGCTTTCGCCTTCATTTAGTTTGGCCAAACATCAATGTCAATGTGCAGTTTCATTAATTCTTTGTCATTTTGTGTGTCCGTGTCATTTTTGTTTAATGCATTGTGTTTTTAATATTCAACGATCTCTTGTGAGTGAATGACACACATGAATTGTAGCCTGAAGATGAGGTTATAAACAACCTAGCTCTCGAAACCGGTCGCCTATATTGAGAACGAGTAGGATTACTTTTCGGAAAAAAGTAATTTAAACCATTTGTCACAATGACCTATGCATGCAGTGCAGTGTAGTTTTGAGTGTCTGACATTAGCCATGGTAAATTATTGTACCACAAACTCACCTTAGCCCTAAACGCAAAATTATTGCTCAATAAATATTTATAAAACGATTGGACCAACACTCTTGGTTCTATCTAGTCTAATTATGCAACTGGATGTCGAAATGAAGCTTTACTCAGTTTTTATTTTGAAAATACTAACAAATGCATTTAGATTTAATGACACGTTAAATCTAAACATAAAATATTTAATAACATTGTGTAGGCCTTGAATGAAAAATAAATTATATTTTCACAAAGGAATCTCTAATATTAATTCGACTTGAATAATATAACTAAGTAAACATAACCTGCATTATAAAATGATTGGTATTATTAATCAAACAAAAACAAATTGCCCTTGCAACTTGCAATATTTCAACTGAGATTATTAAATGATAACCATAAAATAATATTTAGTTCCTTAAACTGATCAATAAAATTAAATACATTTTAGCTTTTAATATCTTTAACTGTTTTGTAATGAAATTCAATTATTAATTGTGGTTATAGTATTCAAAAACCTTCTTTATACAGTCTCACTAATTTGAATTATTTTCATAATCCCGGGATTGGAAACCGAAATCCTGGAATTGCTAAGAGACGAAATTCGGTCGGGATCCCGTAATTGGATTCCCTAATCATATAATGTTACTGGTATTGTATTATTTTCTAAATAGATCTAGATTACGCTCAGGCCAGGCTTTTGCACGTCATACCGATTTCTAGGTAAAATAGTGTATCTTAAAACAATATAACAATTAGCAATCAACTTAAATATGGTACCAACGGATTCCGTATAAAATAGTGTATCTTAAAACAATATAACAATTAGCAATCAACTTAAATATGGTACCAACGGATTCCGTAGGATATACAATCAATGGTACCAAGTACTTAAAAAAACTAAAATAGGTACAAGAAGATATCATCACAGAATTGATCTTTTCTCAGAAAAATATATTTGGTCGTACTAAATCTAATTGATGATAGCGATGAAATTATTATTTATATTTATATTTTCAGGGCCGTACTCAGGGGGGGGGGTAGGTGGGGACAACTGCCCTGGGGCCCGGGTCTGTCGGGGGGACCCGGGCCCGTCAAGAGGGGCCCGGTTGGTCGGGCCGGTGTCTTATTTAGGACACTGTTGTCTAAAGAAAGGTAACCAACTTGGATCCGGACGGCAACAAGGGTCCACACCACTAGGCCTGCCCAGGGGCCCGTGAAAGCTGAATACGGCCCTGGATATTTTTATATTGTTTTAATTTTCCCGTTGCAATCAAAGTGAAAAGTAAAGTTCAAATAAGCAGCGATGTAAAAGTACTATTTCTATATTTACTCCAAATTTAAACCATTATGGCATTTACTTTTCCTATAAATCTCCGCCTAATAATGAATAAAAGGACGGCGAAGGGGTATTGGTATTGTACTTATATCCGGCACTCGGTTTCCAAGAAATCTGACGGTCGTCACGGTAAAAGTAAGATGACAGTTCATGTTTTGGACGTTGATTTTAATTGAATTTGCATTTGTAAATACTACCTAACTAGTGTTACAATAATACTCTCTGTCCCAGTATTACTTACTATTTAAGCAAAAACGTACATATTATTTTGTACTTATTTCTTACATTAAATTAATTTTTTGAAAATACCTTAATCTACATTTATTTCTTCGTCTATTTTGGCACCCCCTCAAGCCCTCTTTGTGGCTACCGTGGGTGCCGCGGCACCCACGGCACCCACCGTGCGCACACCTATGCAACAAGACACCTAGCACCAGCCCATGAAAGTAGTTATGATTCATCGAAGGACTTCCTAGAATATTCTTTTGCTCCAGGATATATTGATGAAAATGTAATTGCTAAAGAAACCGCTGCCACACCAGATCAATTGAAGCGAACACCATAAATCGTAGACTCGCCTTCTCAAAAGTTTGACCATGACTCCGAGAACTCCTACAGTAGCCATTCAACTCCTCACTGTGTGCGACAAAGTTCCAGATCACGACGCCCTCCAGCTGAACTCTCAGATTAAAACCTAAATTGAAAATATAATAGCGGGGGAGAATGTTACAAATCATGTGTTTTGATTGTCATATGTTTTATTCCTTCAGTTCATTATTTTAAAATAGTTATTACAACTCAAATGTAATGTATTTTCTTGGTCTCACTCAATTGTGTTGAATTAGACCTTTTATTAGGTAAACTCTTCTGTTACATTTTGCTACACCCCTCCCACCCCTGAAAAATGTTGAAAATCATGTTTTAAAAAAGGGTTTTAATACTTTTTGGCAAATAAAATCAATTATAGAATAACATTTTTTGCTTAATTTTATAGACCTACTACAGTTCCCAGATTTAGTAGGAGTGATAAAAAAGCCACTAAAGAAGATTGAAGTAAATTTAGTAGAAAAATGTATTAAATTATTTTTTAATTGGTTTAAATCGTAAATCACACAAAAACTATACAAAAGTATAAAAACTCAAATGTATAGCCTAAAACAATATAGGCTACCTAATTTTCAAATTTATAATTTAATAAACTGCAGAGAGCCATAGATCTTCATAATATGATGTTCAGCATTCGGTAACGGCTATATCTGAAAGTTAACGATATTTCCCGCCAAAATAAAGCTAAATAGTTTGGAAAAAAAACAAATAATTGAGGTTAGAGTTACAGGGAGACAGAATTTAGCTTTGGAAATCGTTGCATGACGATAAAGTTACAAACGTAAATACATTGTTCACAGAAAGGATTTCAACACATTTTTGGGAAAAATTCCTAAATAGGAGATTTTTAATTGGTCACGGAAATTCCCCGGAGCTATATTTTTACCCTCGAAATCCGATAATCTCCGGGGAAATCCGGTGATATGGTAAAAGCCTACCATTACGAGAGTATATAAGCTTCAGCAATATGCTCGTAAATTTTGTTTACTTGATGGGAGTCCTGCCTGTCCTGTGTAATTTGTTTACTCCGAAAATCAAACATGTCATATTTACCAAACTTGTTAAAATATTTGTATAAAAGTATCATATTGCTTGACGATCGCTATACGTCGATGACGTCGCCGACGACGCGACGTCGAGTCCGCTCCACATCGAGTCCTGCCCGATTGCGCTGACATCGCGGAAGATTGCCGTAAATCCAGACTACTTCGTAAATATCGGTATAACTTCGAGGATCAAGACCGTATCGCGTCGTCGCCAAATGATTATGCTCATTGCTACCTAAAATTCCCGGGACGGTCGAAAATCCCGTATAATCCACGCATTATTATCCGGTGCCCAAAATTCACGCATAATTCTGAGTGTTCGTGGTAAGAGATGGCAGCTCTGGCATTTAGAAATATACTGATATATAAACATAAACAATATCTACAATTTATTGGTGAAAAACGGGACATTTTAAGAACCCTAAATACTCCGTTTTTCGATATCAACGCCTTAAATAATGCTTATTTAACTCAATGTGTATCCTATTTGAAACAAATTTTACAAAGTACCGTTGTACTATTTCTGTAACTTTTTTCTACATATTTCCAAGCCACTAAAGGTTAAGTGGTACCGGTAGGGCCTATTACAGACCACTCACCACCTGAACAATTAAATAGTTTAACTAATGTCACTATATAATTTTGGTGACGGTTCTAATAAAGGCGCCGAGACCGAGTGATCGGCATTCCTCGGCGGCTCAGCGCTCTTTATTGGAATATCTTACATTACAGCGAAACCTCCTTCACTCTCCTGATGACCCCTCTATCTCTCATCCGTGCATGTGTAAAGATAAAACATGTTGACAATGCAAGACAAATACCCCCGTCACAGCAAACCTGCGTACTCAGCGAATTTAATGCATATCCATGCGGTCTTCATACCGCATGAAGCCGCTTACCAAGTTTTATAAATAGTATATTTCGTCACTAACTGTAAGCTTTTCGATACGAGCTCGAGTTTAACGGCCGAGGCCGGAAAATGTGCGAGGATCGAAAATCCACTTTAGGTCCTAGTGATATCTATATTTTTCGTCATACTGCAAAAAATATTAAAATCACAATTTCGCAAAATTTAAATTTTGTTTACTTAAATTGGTTACCTTTAAACGGTTGCTTCCATCTTGAAAACTTGTTTAATTACATTAGAATAACATTGGGGTTGAGTACGCAGGTTTGCTGAAACAAGGAACACAAAAAATGGGTTTTTATGCAAATTTGTATTTTGTAATTTGTTCAATAGAATTCAACTAGGTGAAGCAGCATACCTGTCAAATTTCATCAATATACATTTCTAAATCTTCTACTTATACAGTATATAAAGCTAGACGGGTTCACTCATTCACTGACATAAACTATGAGGCACTTCCCGTAATCAAACCCCCCTCAACATAATACTTGAATTAAAGGTCTTGACGAGAAACTGCCAGAAAATTTCCAAAGTTTAACATTTTTGAGTTTTTTAGGCATTATTGGGGCGGGGAAAATTCCACTTTTTCAATTGTTCCATTTTGAGCGCGTTTTGTACGGAAACGGTAAGATATGGCAAAAAATGTTAAATACAAAAGTTGTAGAAAATTTAATTTCCAACAAACGATTTTCCGTCAGATTTAAGACCGATCATCCGTTTAGCCGCTATTCATCGGAGAAGGAGTCATTTTGAGTATTTTGGCCCATTTAAACGTGTACAGTTTTGGAAAGCCGTTTAAATGAAAGCACACTATCTTTGGCTAATACCACATGTTTGTATCAGCTGATTTAAATAAACAATAGCTGATTTATTTAATAGTGTAGGTGATACTAATTTGCTCACATGAGGTGTATATAAATCAGCTGTTACAAAACAAGGTGAGCACATTATCGCCTGCACGGGAGGTTCAGTATCGTGAATAACGTTTGTTACGAGATTGGAAAATGTAATCAAACCGATTGTTTGTTATATCGAATGAATTTAGCCCAATAGCCCAGAGGATACGTTGTGAAATGATTCAAGATCATATAGTCACGGGTTTGAATCCTACTTTTGATGCTTACTTTTTGAGGTCTGAAATTTATGTTTAATTTGACTTTATTTAGTTTGTACAAATTCATTTATTTGTAATTATTTTGCTCAACGAACATCCACCATACAGCGCTCTGCAGAGTTAGGTTAGGTTAGGTTACTATAATTTTGTCGTGAACTGAAGTCTAATTTGTTGTTATTTTTTACACGTAAATCCATTTATAGAACTCCAATTTAACATTGTAACCACAACTTTTTATTTATATCTGATTGACTTTGATTGAGTGAGCACTTTATTTCAGCGAATTTCCCCTATAGGGAAGAAGCTATTACCGTAGTCGGCATGGTAAGACCTAGGCCCGGGACCATTATAACTTTTCGTTTTGAGGTCCCCAGACCCCAAAAACACCATTCGTTTGATACTGTATATATATATATATATATATATATATATATATATGTGTGTGTGTGTGTGTCCGTGAGCACGATAACTCTCGTAAAAATTATCCGATTTTGACGAAATTTGGTATAAGCATGTAAAGCAGCATTTATGACTTTAAGTTAGAAAACCAGACAGATCGACCTATCCAAAAGGGTATTTTGGGGGGGTTTTGTACCCAAAAAATGGGGTTTTTGAATTTTTTACATATAATTTTTGAAAAAGTCAAATTTTAGTTTTGACCATTCGATTCAGCTTAAAAAAACACACAATTTGGTATTTCGATCAGTCCTCTACGTCAATTTGTTACCGAGATATTGAAAGTGCTAAACACAGTACGTTGTCTAATGTTATTCTTATGGAGGAAAAGAAAATTTTTTTATTTCGCTTATTTATGAACGTATACTGACGAAACTTGGTATACAGCTTCATCTGGTTGTGGTCTATTGATATTTGCTCCAAAAATCTTTTTTGCATATTCCTCCCGTAGCAGCAAACCTGCGTACTCAGCCCCCATGTTATTCTTATGGATAATAATTAAATGCTCTGTCTCCCTTAATTATGAACATAAATGAATAAAAACTGGTATACGACTTCACCTAGTTGAGTTATATTGATATTGGCATAAAAAACCATTTTTTGTGTTCCTTGTTGCAGCAAACCTGCGTACTCAGCCCCAATGTTATTCTTATGGAGAATAATTAAAATTGTATATATCGCTTAATTGTGAATATAGTTTTATGAAACTTGGTAAGTGGCTTTATGTAGTATTAAGACATTTATATCTCCATTGGAAATTCGCTGAGTATGCAGGTTTGCTGCGACGGGGGTATTTTGCTTTTATACACCTCGAAACAACCATCGTAGTCGGGAGTTCATTCGATAAAACGAACAAGCAGCCGGTTGGTAAAATGTTTCGATATCGAACCGATATGGGACCGCCTGAGTAGGTGTTAATGTTATGTGCTCACCAAAGGTCATTTTGTATAGTTTTTCTTTGGTTAGTGAAATATGAGTTTTATTTAAACATGAGTTGACTGAGGAATGCAAGTGAGCGAAGCGCCCCAAACCCCAAACCCCAAAGGGGGTTTGGGAATGAAGCCTCCAACGGCGATAAGCCTAGTAATCGATATTTACCATTTTAATTATTCTCCCTGAGATTAACATAGTATCTATTATTTAGTTTCGTATATCAATTATGCATATTATACAAATAATTTTCTATGCCGCTATTCATGTTAACCAACATAAATGAATAGAGCAAGTTTTGAATATGAATTGTTTTATACTACGGGTTAAAGGATATTTTTGATTAGCAATACAAATTAATTAAATAATAGGCTCTCTTCAAACTTAACGAGCAATGGCTAAATCAATTGTTTTAAAATAAACCATACTACTGGTCGGCATCTTAACAATAAATACACTAATTGTTAATGTTTTGTTTAGTCACACAAAATGTCTTTGTTGGGATAAATATCTTATCACAAAACCTTCTTATATTATTCATGCAATTGATGACTTATCAATTGATAATTCCTTTTATAATATAAACTTACTTGTTCAAACGATACAATAATCAGATGAATTAATTCAAGATCGATTACTGTAAATGTGCCATGACAACCTATATATTTTATTTTCGTCAAGACTTGCACAGTTAATTGTTTGATCCTCGAACATTTTCTTTGTGTTGGTTGTTATAAAAATGAAGATTAGTCTTACATTATCATTTTTAGCGAATTTCCCCTATAGGGAAGAAGCTATTACCGTAGGTCTCATGGTAAGACTTAAGCCAAGATCCCCAGATGCCAAAAACACCATTCGTTCAAATTGTTTCATATATATATATGTATGTATATATATATATATATATATATATATATTATGTGTCCGTAAACACGATAACTCTCGTAAAAAAGGTCCGATCTTAATGAAATTTGGTACAAATACCAAATTTGTGTAAAGTACCATTTATTTGAACGAGTTCGAAAACCAGATGAATCTCACCATCCGAAGGGGGGTTTTGGGGGGGTTTTGTACCCCAAAAATGTGTTTTTTGGGGTTTTCACATGTAATTTTTATTTAAATCAAATTTTAATTTATACCATTGAATTCAGCTTAAAAAAACAAACAATTTGGTATTTTGATCATTGCTCCTAAAAACCTAATATAAACCACCAAATATAAAATCCAAAGATTTCGAAAGCGGCTCCTCAAAACTGCTTCAGACCTATATACTACGTTGTTGGGTACCAAAATATTATGGATACCTCTTTGTTCTTACCTCAGGGCTCTGCCTTTACTATCACTCCCAACGTTTAATTTTAACGTTTGTTTCGTTGGATTTATTTTGTTAAAGCAGCATCTCCTGAAAGATATCCCCACGTTTGATACGCCGCCCTACTCAACCATAGACCTCCACCGCACAGGAAAATTTTCTATGTTATTATTTACGCCTTTTTTAGTAATTTTAGAAAATTTTCAATCATACAAAATTTGTTATATTTTTTAACCCCGACCATAGAGCTCCACCTCACTGGCTTTAAAAGTTGCCTTGTTAAATTTATGGAGGAAAGATGATCCTTGGGTAAGCGTTCGGGAGTTCGGGTCAGCGTTCGGGTTGAGTACTACTAGCTGGTCAGACAGACATTATTCTGTCGTAATGTCACTGAATTTGTTTTATGTCAAAGATTCTCGTTCTTTTTCAAGATGATCTCGTTCGCTTCACTCACTCGCCTCCAGGATGAGCTCGTTAGCTACGCTCACTTGCCTATTTTTATATAGAGCTTGCTTCGGTATTGAAAATGAGTTGCTATTCGAGTAGATTTATTATTTCTATAATAAACATATGTTTGTATGCTTTTCAAGTATGTTTAGATATCATCCTTATAACAGCTGTTTGATGAAACTAAATAACTAACATACAATCCCGACTTTGTTTTATGTATTTAGATAATGAAAATCACTTAATAATATCTTGCCATGACAACGTTAATATACACTAGGCAGCAATACGGAATTTGGCAATTTGAAATTTAAGTAATTGCACAACGCCATCTGTAGAGCCTGATATAAGCGTAGGTTATATTATATAAATCAAACAGGAAAGTTGGCCGGGTTGGTAAGGGCCCGAACTTGCATTTAGGGTGTAGACCAGAGCCTGTACAGACCCTAAATTCATTTCACCACTACTTCGGTGTTCGTTCTGTGACGTTTATAAAATCATAATAGGTGCGGACAGCGAGGTTAAAAAATGGGAAACCCGCAACTGCCAGTACGGCGAGAAAATCCACTAGAAGTGCTACCGCTAAGGTGCTCTGGTCGTAAGTTGTAAACAAACTAGCAGACGTAATGACGATTTCAAAAACATCCCACTTTATCCCACAATCCCATTTCATCCCACAAGCAGTCAAAATATCCCATATAGGGGATAAAAATCCCTCAAGTGAAACACAGATAAATCCCAGCTGACATTTTAAAGTCAATAGAAGTAGGGGGCATTAGATGGTCCCAATCCGGCAGCAACGGCAGTTATCCACTGTGGATCAATCCACCCAGTGGCGGATTTAGGGGGGGGCTATAGGGGCTGTAGCCCAGGGCGGCAAGTTTTTAGGGGCGGCAAATTTACAGAAAATTAATAAGTTGTTTAGAAAATAAATGTTGAAACGGGGAACATTTTGACAAAAACTGATTAAAATGACGGTGTGCCGCCCTTTTAAATGTAAAGGTACTTAGACTAAAACTACTGAGACTAATGTATGTAATGGAATGTAACCCTCACACTGCAGTTCCTCAAAGCAGTCATAATTCATTTGTCATTCATCCGTACTAGCGAAAACACGATTACGCTACAGAGAAAGGGCGGCAAGCCACGAACTACATCAGGCACTGCGCCACTATGACTACGTCCTACGTCCAACCATAGATTAAACATACTCCTTGTGGTATTCTTAATCTATGGTCCAACTCACGGACTTCAATGTTTACCTATACATTCGCATAGCATTACAATTATTTGTTACACAATATCAATAATGACCAAGGCACACGGATGAGAAATATTGCAACAATCGAATTTGAGATGACAATAACAAAATTTAGACTACAATGATATTGTCGTTTCATTTTCAAACTCAAGGTGACAAAGAAAGTTATTTCAGCCATCTTCAGTGTTGCCACCAGGTAGATGAAATTTTACCCTAAACGTGTGGTGAAATTACCCTAAATTACCCTAAACATTTTGTAAATTACCCTAAAATTACACTAAGAGTTGATTTTCTTCTATAAACGCTTAAAATACACTCGAGATTGGTTTTAAAACATGATTAAGGCATACAAAGTAAGGTAGCATAGCATTTATTACTCGTCTTTGGTATTATATTACACATAAAACGAAATATGTATTAAAAAATTCAAATAAATAATCTGTTGTAATATTTTTATTCAGTGCTATCTATACTTAATGTGCTGGTATCACTGATAATAGAAACTTGCTGATAAATGTCATTAAAAGTTGTCGGGACTGGGAGTACTTAGTACTTTGTTGTTTTATAAACTTATTTCAGTTGTACAAATGTGTTAATGTTATTTTTTATAATAAGGTTTGTCATCTTATTACTATTTGATTAGATCAATAGGTTTCATTGCAATACAACACTACATCACACAAATTTACACATGTTATGCCTTGTTGTAATGTGCGCTCACGTGGCTCACCGATGGGCTCACTATGGGGATTTCACAGGTATAAAATACAATTTAGCTCCTTCATACAAATATGTGTAAAAATGGACACAATCTTCAGTCAAAATAATTTCTACAACAGTGCTGTAAATCTAACAACCTATATTTAACCAAATTAACCCGATATATTTTTACTGTTTAGGGTATTCTATATTATTATATTATGCCCAATTTTGGACACATAACATAATGTGCCTCAATTTTATCTGTTCGAAAATTAAACTTTGTGTCCTTTGTGATTACAAGCATCTCTAGTCTAATACTCAATAGGATAAACGATGTACATGCAAGTTATATGTATTTTATAGTACTTTTAATTTACCCAGCACTTTATGTAAATGTTTTAATTCCTGAAAAAAACATTTTACATTGCCAAAACATCTAAATTTAAATTATAAGGGTCTTTAGATTTTACCCTAAAATTACCCTAAAAACTCCATTACCATAAAATTACCCTAAGACCAGTAAAATTACCCTAAAAAGAGTAATTACTCTAAAAGTGGCAACACTGGCCGTCTTATACTTACCACCAAAGGCTACCACACATAATCGTTCATTCTGGAGGATATTTTTTTAAACAAAACATCTGACCAAAGACAAATAAAGAATACATAACTTGTACAGTTGTACTTGAAAACATAATTTGTAAGGAAAGGATTTGATTGGTTGTTGCCATGGGAGCATAGTTGACAGAGGGTCAAAATGGTGGTCAGCATGTAGGCTGCAGTGTTTTACTCCAGGCGAGACCTCTATATATATTTTTTGGGTGTGACGGAGTCAAAATCTCCCATTTCATTAATTGAAAAACCGTGATAATTGAAGTCTTTAATATCGTGCCGCATTTTAGGCAAATCATGATGGTAAACTTAACTTTATAATCTTAAGACATATTTTATACGTAATTTTATTGTTTATCTCAAAGCAAAGTTATGATTTGAGTTAAATTAAAACACCCTTTTATTATAGCTTTGGAAATAGTGTTGAAAACAAGCCGCCTTGTACGTCGAATGACACCGTCCCACCAACAAGTTGACACCTCAACAGGACAAAATACCAAATATGACGGCACGCTTTATGAAGGTTATTTGTCAGAGAGTAGTGACTCCTGTAGTATTATATTTTAATTCATTGGATCTACAACATCATGGAGGTGAAACTAGAAGAAGTGTTTGAAAATGTGTAGAGTTTTATGAAGATTAGGCCAACATCAATTAATTTTATATTTTGATCGTCTAAAACATATAAACAATTCTTTGTAAAAGTATAAATTGAAAAATGACTGAAAAACTGTATCTAAAAGCGCTAATTCAGGATTAAAATAGTCCGAATTTTGAGGCTAATGGTCCGAACGCTACATTGTCATCATATCTTATTTATAGGTTATTTATTATAATTTTCAGTAGTCAATGCGTTGGTGTAAAAATTAATGTTTTTATTAAGTATAAGAAGGGATTTTTAGGACTTTGTTGAAGGATTTTCTTGTTATTAAAAGTAGCACTAGCACTACTTTACTGCTTTTAACACCAACATTTGTCTCTAGGGCTGATTGTCATTGGAGTAGGTTATATTGAATATTAAACTGTGTTAATGTGAATCATGTCAATTATACATTATTTTACTGGATTTTTCAACTAGGAAATAAAAGAAATTTCTTAAACTTATTCATTCAGTTAATTCGTAACTTCTTTAGATACTATCACAAAATAACCAAACAAGATATATATATAACATGTGGGTAAACCTGGGCGGCGAAAAGGACAAAGATTATATAGCGGGGGGGGGGAGGGCGGCAAATTTCCTAATAGCCCTTAGGCGGCAATTGCTTAAATCCGCCACTGAATCCACCCCCCCCCCCCGATAAACCTAACTTAAACCTGCGTTGCCCCCCCACCGGAGCCCCCCCCCGAGCCCCCCCCGAGCCCCCCTGGTCATCTGCGGCACTTTTCGTGATGACCTTGAACTTGAGGAAAAAACTTTTGAAAATTAATAACTAGCTTATTTACCCACCGATTCCCACGGGACTTTTTCCACAGTGTAGGCATATCCCAGAGGAAGCGAATGACGAAAGAACCCCATAGATCCGCCATCAAACAAGGCCGCTATTAATTTATAACCGCGTTTTCCTTATGGGATCTCATCTGTTTACCGACCGATTTTGATGAAACTTCACCACATGTCGGGCGGCGGCCTAAGTAAACCATCCCTTAAAGAAAATTGAAAATCCACCGTTAAACGGGTCCGCTATTAATTTATAACCGCGTTTTCCTTATGGGATCTCGGCTGTTTACCGACCGATTTTGATGAAACTTCACCACATGTCGGGCAGTGGCCTAAGTAAACCATCCCTTAAAGAAAATTGAAAATCCACCGTTAAACGGGCTCGCTATTAATTTTTAAACGCGTTTTCCTCATGGGATCTCGGCTGTTTGCCGACCGAATTTGATGTGACTTCGTTACACGTTGTATGCCGGCTTGACTAAACCAAACTGCGAGCGGCTCCGCGGCGTCACGTGTCGAGGCGCGTGCTAGGGCCTACGTGACTGTCCCAGCCTGTTTACTCATCAGCGGTTCCGGGAATTGGTTGCCGCTTACATTACACTGCGAAGCATCTAGAAGCTTCTAAAACGTCGTGGACCGCGGTGACACCATCTCCATGCCTACGTGACCGTCCGGGCCTGTTTACTCATTAGTGGTTCCGAGAACTGTTTACCGCTTTCACCGCCTACTGTACGGTACGTAGCTATGTTACTTCAGTGATTGTCATCGCTTCCTTCATTCAGTTTGTGTTTGGAGCCCAGTGTGTGTAGACGTTCTACTTCAGTGCTGTGCTAGTCCTTACCGCATCATATTCCGAGATCTGTTAAACGTAAGTATATGTAGTCTTATAAGTTATAGTGTGGACTGCCTCAGGCCGTTTACTCATTAGCGATAATTGCCACGATTTCAAGAATTGTTCACCGCCTTCTACTGTACGGTACGTAGCTATGTTACTTAAGTGATTGTCATCGCTTCCTTCATTCAGTTTGTGTTTGGAGCTCAGTGTGTGTAGACGTTCTACTTCAGTGCTGTGCTAGTCTTTACTACACCATATTCCGAGATCTGTTAAACGTAAGTATATGTAGTCTTATAAGTTGTAGTGTGGACCGCCTCAGGCTGTTTACTCATTAGCGATAATTGCCGCGATTTCGAGAATTGTTCACCGCCTTCTACTTTACGGTACGTAGCTATGTTACTTAAGTGATTGTGATTGTAGCTCTTATAAGTTGTAGTGTGGAAGACTATTACATTCCCCTTTATAGTAAGATTCTCATTTAAGGTATGATCGTTCAGCAACTTTCAATTCATAATGTGCAAAGAGAGGTCTGGCTTGTTAATAGAAGTTGAATAATTTTCATTATGTTTTAGGGAAAACGATTCGTTATTGCTATAGAACAACTTACACGTCATTCTCAATTTCTTGGAGGAAACCGGTGTACTAACATAAAACGAGGAAACCTGTGTACTAATGTTAGACGTGTCATGGTTTCTAAATCTTGTCTATCACGCAACAATGTAAAGCTTCCATTCTCTAACTTACTATCTTTTCTTTCTTTTTATATAAACTAATTTAATAAAGGAGGAAACCTGTATACTAACATAAAACGAGGACACCCGTGCACTAACATTAAATTTGCCATGGCCTTGACTCTTGTCTACCACGCATAAAGTATGTGTTATGTTACCAATGAAGTGTTCTCGTTGCGACTAATTTGTAAATGCAAGAGACTTATCATATTCGTTGTTGCAGATGAACAACCAACACCTGTGCGAGGTCTGTGGCCGAGCCTTCAGCCTGCTTGGAAACCTGAGGCGACACGTGGAGTCCGCCCACAACGCCAGACGTCACGACTGCCACGTCTGCGGTAGGCGCTTCACAAGAGGCGACAGCCTCCGCCGCCACGTCGCCACGGTTCACGGACCACACGCCGCGGCGGAGCCCCAACCGCAACGAGCGGACCATCCCTGCCGACTGTGCCCGACCATCTTCGCCAGCCTGGAGGACGTGCACCGCCACATGCAAGCGGCTCACTCCGCGATGCCAGCAGCAGCTCCTTCCTCCTCCTCGAGCCCCGATCGCCACGTGGAGTGCGAGCGATGCGGTAGACGCTTCGACCGAGACCTGGAACTGAGACGACACGTCCGGACCGTCCATCCTCCCACGTTCCGTTGCGCCTACTGCGACCGCGGGTTTACCCGTCGCTTCAACCGTGACCAACACGAGGCTCACAACTGCCCTGTTGTGAGGAACCTGGCTCAAGAACCATCCGAGTTCCGCTGCGTGTACTGCGACAAGGGGTTTACTCGCCGCTTCAACCGCAACCATCACCAGTCTCACAACTGCTCTGTTGTGAGGGACCTGACCCAAAACCGACTGCCTAGGTTGTCCTCTCCTCCCCCTCTTCCTCACAACAACCAGTCGTCGCGCCAAGGAGCCAGTGCCGAGCCCCGATCGCGCCAGATGCCTAGTGCCGAGCCACGACCAGGACCGAGCACCGAGCCACAGCCAGGGCCCAGCACCGAGCCCCAGCCCCGCCCAGGACCTAGCGCCGAGCCTCGGACCATCGACGACGAGATGGAGGGTGGCGGCCGCCCCGTGTTCCAGCTCGTACATCGGGCCTTTCGGAGTCACCTCCTCACCTACCGCCTGGCCCGGCCGTTAGACGCCTTGCTGACCGTCGAGGATGCGCTGACCCTGTTGTTTGACGAGGTTCTGGACCTGATGGAGAACGTCATGACCCAACATCCGAGCATCAAGGCGAACATGGTCCTGGAATGTGAGTTCTCCAACATTCACGGGGCCACCTGCCTACGCTCCTTCAACACGAAGAACGTCCCACTGACCGAGGCCTCCGACTTGGAGGCTTTCCTCTCCGTGACGTTCGAGACGATTGTGAAGAAGAAGGAGCAGTGCGAACTGGTAGGTAGCGGCTGGGCATACCTGCGTATACGGGACCTGGAGATCCGCGTGATCGAGTACACGCCGCTCGGGGGCAGAGCGTATCTTCAGTTGCCAAGGGCTATTGTAGGCAGGCACGCTGTTGTCAATGTGCTAAACGCCGACGACATGTGCTTCATGTACGCTATCCTGGCCAAGTTCGTTGCGCAACACGCGGAGAGATCTGCAGCGTATACACCGGATATCATCACCCGCTACGACTGGACCGGCCTGCGTTTCCCCGTGACGCTCAAGGACATCAAGACCTTTGAGGGCAAGAATAACATCAGCGTAAACGTTTACGGGATCGAGAGGGCGATGGTGGGGAGACGCCCCGATGGGACGCCAGAGTTCAAGAACAGGGTCTACCCGCTGAAGATATGCAAGCGGGAGTGCGAAGACCACAGGGACCTGCTGTACGTGACCAACGACGGGGACAGCCACTACGCGTACATCACGGACCTGGGTCGACTGGTCCGGCCCCAGCTTACCAAACGTGAAAATAGGATCTACATATGTAAGCGGTGCTTCGCTTACTTCGACAATCAACCCAACAAGCTAGGGTTGACGGGCGCCCAGCGCCTCGAGGAGCACAGGCGTTACTGCTACGCCAAGGCTCCCCTTCGCCTGGACTTGCCGAAGAAGCAGCAGATCCGCTTCACCCATCCAGAGTATACTAGGCGGGAGAGGTTCTGCATCTACGCGGACTTCGAGTGTGCTCTGCAGCCTGTCGCTGTTGACCCAGTGGAAGCGCCGCCCGGCACGACGCCCCTGCGTATGCACGTCCCGTACGCCTTCGCCTACCAGATCGTGGATTCGCTCGGCCTGGAGGAGTTTGAGCCGCGGGTATACTTCGGAGCTGACACGTTCAAGGTCTTCATAGAACGGCTCAAGATGGACGTGTTGAGCCTGTGGGAGTTCCTGTTCAGCACGAGAGCTCTGCACCCTTCTCTGACCCGGCAGGAAATGTACGAGTACCTCGCAGCGACCCGCTGCTACCTCTGCGGCAAGGAGTTCACCGAGCTGGACATCAAGGTGCGGGACCACAACCACGCCCCGCCTTACGAGTACCGCGGAGCGGCGCACCGATCGTGCAATCTGCGGTACAGGGAGCAGCGGGTCATCAACTGCTACTTCCATAACCTGTCCAACTACGACGCCCACTTCGTAGTGCGGGAGCTGGCCATCGACCCCGGCGATGTGGACGTGCTGGCGCACACCGAAGAGCGCTACATCGCCTTTACCAAGCGGTTTCACTTTGGCCAGCCCGGAGACAACCAACGACGGAGCAGTTTCGCGGTGCGGTTCCTCGACACCTACAGGTTCTTGTCCATGAGCCTGGCCAGCCTGGCAGCGGGACTGCCCACTGACAAGATGCGCGAGACCAGGAAGCGGTTCCCCGACGACCGGCTGTTCGACCTGGTGCGCAGGAAGGGTGTGTTCCCCTACGACTTCGTGACGTCCTACGACACGTTGTACAGGACTAGGGAGCTGCCGCCCAAGGAGGCGTTTAGGAACACCATGGCCCTGGAGGACGTCAAGGACGAGGACTACCAACACGCCCTCAACGTGTGGCGAGCCTTCGAGTGTCGCCACCTCAAGGACTACGCCGACACGTACCTGCGCTGCGACATCGCCCTCCTCACCGACGTCTTCGAGCAGTTCCGTGACACCTCTTTGGCCGAGTACGGACTGGACCCCGCCCACTACTACACCCTGCAATCCTACGCCTGGGACGTCATGTTGAAGACCTGCGACGTGGAGCTGGACACGCTGCAGGATTTCGACATGTACCTCTTCGTGGAGCAAGGCATCCGAGGAGGCATCTCTCAGGCCGTCACCCGCTACGCCAAGGCGAACCACGATCGGTGCCCGGACTACCGCCCCGACGAGCCGACACGCCACCTCCTGTACCTGGACGCCAACAACCTCTACGGCTGGGCCATGTCCCAGTACCTGCCCACCGGAGACTTCCAGTGGCTCAGCCTTGACGAGATCGACTCCTTGGACATTGGCGCGCTGGATGCCAAAGCGGAACGGGGTTACATCCTCGAAGTGGACCTCCGCTACCCCACCCACCTCCACGACCTGCACAAGGACCTCCCTTACTGCTGCGAGACCAAGCGTCCGCCAACAGGGGAAATACCCCAAACTGATGACCACCCTGGACGACAAGATGCATTACGTCTGCCATTACAGGGTCTTGCAGCAGGCGCTGAACAACGGACTGGAGCTTGCGGCTGTGCACAGAGCGATCTCGTTTCGCCAGTCTCGGTGGCTAGAGCCCTACATCCTCATGAACACCGAGCTGCGGAAGAAGGCCAAGACCAAGTTCGAGCAAGACTTTTTCAAGTTAATGAATAACGCGGTCTTTGGCAAAACCATCGAGAACGTCCGCAAGCGCCTGAACGTCAAGCTGGTTTGCACTCCGGAGAAGTTCTCCAAGTACGTGGCCAAGTCCAATTTCCTGGACCGCACGTATTACACGGAGGACGTAGCTCTCGTGCACCTCGCCAGGGTCAACATCGTCCTGGAAAAGCCCATCTACATCGGCATGTCTGTCCTGGAGCTGAACAAGTGGCTCATGTACGAGTTTCTGCGGAAGATGAAGGACCGCTACGGTGACCGCTTAAACGTAAACTACATGGACACTGACAGCTTCGTGTTCGACATCCTATCCCGGGACGTCTACAGGGAGATGACGGAGCACTTGGACGACTTCGATACCAGCGCCTACCCGAGGTCCCACCCCTGCTACAGCCCCGCCAACGCCAAGGTGATTGGCAAGTTCAAGGACGAGTGTAACGGCCGATCCTTGTTCGAGTACCTCGGCCTGCGCTCGAAGCTCTACTTCATGGATGTTGAGGACGAAGAAAACGGATGAAACGCGCGCGTGACGTTTATGCATCCTAAACCTAACTTAAACCTGCGTCTGTAAACCTAACTTAAACCTGCGTGCACTTGTCTGCAGACTCCAGGCTTGCACCTGACACACGCACATGCACGCACACGCACACGCACACGCTCACACACGCCCACGCACGCGCAAGCATTGTTAAACCTAACTGTACGTACCGTAACGAAAACACACCATGATGGACATGTAGGCGCGGGGGATGACGTCACCGCGGTCCCCGACGTTCTAGAAGATTCCAGAAGCTTCACAGTGTAATGGAAGCGGTAAACAGTTCCCGGAACCGCTGATGAGTAAACAGCTCCGGGTGGTCACGTAGGCATGGGGATGACGTCACCGCAGTCCACGACGTTCTAGAACATTCTAGAAGCTTCTAGAAGGTCGCATGCTCATTACATTATGTTTCAAGGTGCGGGATCAAACCTAACTTAAACCTGCGTCTGTAAACCTAAACCTGCATGCACGCACGCATTGGCCTACCTTAAATAGTGTAGTCGTGGACCGTGGTGATGTCATCTCCCCGTGCCTACGTGACCACCTCAGGCTGTTTACTCATTAGCGATAATTGCCGCGATTTCGATAATTGTCCACCGCCTTCTACTGTACGGTACGTAGCTTTGTTACTTCAGTGATTGTCATCGCTTCACGCGACGTTCATGCATCCTCAAACCTAACTTAAACCTGCGTGCACTTGTCTGCTGACTCTTGACCTACCCTAGATAGTGTAAGCAAATGCGGGTACTGTGATTGGTGGAAATATCCTGCCCTCTGAGTGGTTAAAATTAGACGTTCTGCCCTATGATTGGTCGAATTAAAGAAACACTTCTTGAGATGGATTTTGTGAATATAAATGCAGACGCGCACCTTCAGTTTGTCTAGTGATGTTGCAGAGTAAACACAAACATGGCTAGTGCAATCGAAGTGGATGAATCAGTCCAGACGTTGTTGAAGGAGTTGGAAGCGATGGAAGGCTACAGCACCATGTACTTTTCTCCACGAAGTCCTGAACAACCACCGCCAGCACCATCACTGAAACGGTCAGTCACCACACCATCGAAGCTAGTGACCTGGAAATGTCCATACTGCGGGGAGTCATTCACGTCGCGAGATAGACTTCGTCGCCATCATCGTCAGCACCACCTCTGTGTTAGAAAGAAGCGAAGAAACAATCGTTCCTCACAACCGAGATAGTTCATACAAACCTCAGCAAGAAGAGGTCTGCAGAAAGTCAACACATGTATTGATAACTGTTGTTTTCACTTGTCCTTCTCTTTAGTGTTTAAGAAAGAATATCGAATTTTTAACAATTTTGAAAGTTTTGTTTTGAAAACATGATAGTTTTACAATTTCATAAAAGGTTAATTTTGAAAGTAGTTTCGACAAATTTGGTTTGCATTAGAAGAGTCTTTTGAAAGTAAATGTCAGGGAAATGCAAGGGGTAGTAACAACACAGATGTATGCTGTAAACTAAACTGTTTGACTATATTTTCTTACGAATACTATTTACAAAATATTTACAAAGTTAACCTAGTTCTATTTACACTTAAATCTACACCGGGAACTCTTCGTCCATGTCCTCCTCCTCGTCCACCTCCATAGGCCCGCCTTGCTGCTCCTCCTCAGGATTGTCTCGCCTTCTTGCTGCGGACAGTGGTGGGATGTCCTTATGCCCCCAAGGTAAGGTGTTGATACCATCGGCCAAGATGTAGCGTCGGGCACAGTCGGCAGGGATGGTCCGCTCGTTGCGGTTGGGGCTCCGCCGCGGCGTGTGGTCCGTGAACCGTGGCGACGTGGCGGCGGAGGCTGTCGCCTCTTGTGAAGCGCCTACCGCAGACGTGGCAGTCGTGACGTCTGGCGTTGTGGGCGGACTCCACGTGTCGCCTCAGGTTTCCAAGCAGGCTGAAGGCTCGGCCACAGACCTCGCACAGGTGTTGGTTGTTCATCTGCAACAACGAATATGATAAGTCTCTTGCATTTACAAATTAGTCGCAACGAGAACACTTCATTGGTAACATAACACATACTTTATGCGTGGTAGACAAGAGTCAAGGCCATGGCAAATTTAATGTTAGTGCACGGGTGTCCTCGTTTTATGTTAGTATACAGGTTTCCTCCTTTATTAAATTAGTTTATATAAAAAGAAAGAAAAGATAGTAAGTTAGAGAATGGAAGCTTTACATTGTTGCGTGATAGACAAGATTTAGAAACCATGACACGTCTAACATTAGTACACAGGTTTCCTCGTTTTATGTTAGTACACCGGTTTCCTCCAAGAAATTGAGAATGACGTGTAAGTTGTTCTATAGCAATAACGAATCGTTTTCCCTAAAACATAATGAAAATTATTCAACTTCTATTAACAAGCCAGACCTCTCTTTGCACATTATGAATTGAAAGTTGCTGAACGATCATACCTTAAATGAGAATCTTACTATAAAGGGGAATGTAATAGTCTTCCACACTACAACTTATAAGAGCTACAATCACAATCACTTAAGTAACATAGCTACGTACCGTAAAGTAGAAGGCGGTGAACAATTCTCGAAATCGCGGCAATTATCGCTAATGAGTAAACAGCCTGAGGCGGTCCACACTACAACTTATAAGACTACATATACTTACGTTTAACAGATCTCGGAATATGGTGTAGTAAAGACTAGCACAGCACTGAAGTAGAACGTCTACACACACTGAGCTCCAAACACAAACTGAATGAAGGAAGCGATGACAATCACTTAAGTAACATAGCTACGTACCGTACAGTAGAAGGCGGTGAACAATTCTTGAAATCGTGGCAATTATCGCTAATGAGTAAACGGCCTGAGGCAGTCCACACTATAACTTATAAGACTACATATACTTACGTTTAACAGATCTCGGAATATGATGCGGTAAGGACTAGCACAGCACTGAAGTAGAACGTCTACACACACTGGGCTCCAAACACAAACTGAATGAAGGAAGCGATGACAATCACTGAAGTAACATAGCTACGTACCGTACAGTAGGCGGTGAAAGCGGTAAACAGTTCTCGGAACCACTAATGAGTAAACAGGCCCGGACGGTCACGTAGGCATGGAGATGGTGTCACCGCGGTCCACGACGTTTTAGAAGCTTCTAGATGCTTCGCAGTGTAATGTAAGCGGCAACCAATTCCCGGAACCGCTGATGAGTAAACAGGCTGGGACAGTCACGTAGGCCCTAGCACGCGCCTCGACACGTGACGCCGCGGAGCCGCTCGCAGTTTGGTTTAGTCAAGCCGGCATACAACGTGTAACGAAGTCACATCAAATTCGGTCGGCAAACAGCCGAGATCCCATGAGGAAAACGCGTTTAAAAATTAATAGCGAGCCCGTTTAACGGTGGATTTTCAATTTTCTTTAAGGGATGGTTTACTTAGGCCACTGCCCGACATGTGGTGAAGTTTCATCAAAATCGGTCGGTAAACAGCCGAGATCCCATAAGGAAAACGCGGTTATAAATTAATAGCGGACCCGTTTAACGGTGGATTTTCAATTTTCTTTAAGGGATGGTTTACTTAGGCCGCCGCCCGACATGTGGTGAAGTTTCATCAAAATCGGTCGGTAAACAGATGAGATCCCATAAGGAAAACGCGGTTATAAATTAATAGCGGCCTTGTTTGATGGCGGATCTATGGGGTTCTTTCGTCATTCGCTTCCTCTGGGATATGCCTACACTGTGGAAAAAGTCCCGTGGGAATCGGTGGGTAAATAAGCTAGTTATTAATTTTCAAAAGTTTTTTCCTCAAGTTCAAGGTCATCACGAAAAGTGCCGCAGATGACCAGGGGGGCTCGGGGGGGGCTCGGGGGGGGGGCTCCGGTGGGGGGGCAACGCAGGTTTAAGTTAGGTTTATCGGGGGGGGGGGGTGGATTCAGTGGCGGATTTAAGCAATTGCCGCCTAAGGGCTATTAGGAAATTTGCCGCCCTCCCCCCCCCCCGCTATATAATCTTTGTCCTTTTCGCCGCCCAGGTTTACCCACATGTTATATATATATCTTGTTTGGTTATTTTGTGATAGTATCTAAAGAAGTTACGAATTAACTGAATGAATAAGTTTAAGAAATTTCTTTTATTTCCTAGTTGAAAAATCCAGTAAAATAATGTATAATTGACATGATTCACATTAACACAGTTTAATATTCAATATAACCTACTCCAATGACAATCAGCCCTAGAGACAAATGTTGGTGTTAAAAGCAGTAAAGTAGTGCTAGTGCTACTTTTAATAACAAGAAAATCCTTCAACAAAGTCCTAAAAATCCCTTCTTATACTTAATAAAAACATTAATTTTTACACCAACGCATTGACTACTGAAAATTATAATAAATAACCTATAAATAAGATATGATGACAATGTAGCGTTCGGACCATTAGCCTCAAAATTCGGACTATTTTAATCCTGAATTAGCGCTTTTAGATACAGTTTTTCAGTCATTTTTCAATTTATACTTTTACAAAGAATTGTTTATATGTTTTAGACGATCAAAATATAAAATTAATTGATGTTGGCCTAATCTTCATAAAACTCTACACATTTTCAAACACTTCTTCTAGTTTCACCTCCATGATGTTGTAGATCCAATGAATTAAAATATAATACTACAGGAGTCACTACTCTCTGACAAATAACCTTCATAAAGCGTGCCGTCATATTTGGTATTTTGTCCTGTTGAGGTGTCAACTTGTTGGTGGGACGGTGTCATTCGACGTACAAGGCGGCTTGTTTTCAACACTATTTCCAAAGCTATAATAAAAGGGTGTTTTAATTTAACTCAAATCATAACTTTGCTTTGAGATAAACAATAAAATTACGTATAAAATATGTCTTAAGATTATAAAGTTAAGTTTACCATCATGATTTGCCTAAAATGCGGCACGATATTAAAGACTTCAATTATCACGGTTTTTCAATTAATGAAATGGGAGATTTTGACTCCGTCACACCCAAAAAATATATATAGAGGTCTCGCCTGGAGTAAAACACTGCAGCCTACATGCTGACCACCATTTTGACCCTCTGTCAACTATGCTCCCATGGCAACAACCAATCAAATCCTTTCCTTACAAATTATGTTTTCAAGTACAACTGTACAAGTTATGTATTCTTTATTTGTCTTTGGTCAGATGTTTTGTTTAAAAAAATATCCTCCAGAATGAACGATTATGTGTGGTAGCCTTTGGTGGTAAGTATAAGACGGCCAGTGTTGCCACTTTTAGAGTAATTACTCTTTTTAGGGTAATTTTACTGGTCTTAGGGTAATTTTATGGTAATGGAGTTTTTAGGGTAATTTTAGGGTAAAATCTAAAGACCCTTATAATTTAAATTTAGATGTTTTGGCAATGTAAAATGTTTTTTTCAGGAATTAAAACATTTACATAAAGTGCTGGGTAAATTAAAAGTACTATAAAATACATATAACTTGCATGTACATCGTTTATCCTATTGAGTATTAGACTAGAGATGCTTGTAATCACAAAGGACACAAAGTTTAATTTTCGAACAGATAAAATTGAGGCACATTATGTTATGTGTCCAAAATTGGGCATAATATAATAATATAGAATACCCTAAACAGTAAAAATATATCGGGTTAATTTGGTTAAATATAGGTTGTTAGATTTACAGCACTGTTGTAGAAATTATTTTGACTGAAGATTGTGTCCATTTTTACACATATTTGTATGAAGGAGCTAAATTGTATTTTATACCTGTGAAATCCCCATAGTGAGCCCATCGGTGAGCCACGTGAGCGCACATTACAACAAGGCATAACATGTGTAAATTTGTGTGATGTAGTGTTGTATTGCAATGAAACCTATTGATCTAATCAAATAGTAATAAGATGACAAACCTTATTATAAAAAATAACATTAACACATTTGTACAACTGAAATAAGTTTATAAAACAACAAAGTACTAAGTACTCCCAGTCCCGACAACTTTTAATGACATTTATCAGCAAGTTTCTATTATCAGTGATACCAGCACATTAAGTATAGATAGCACTGAATAAAAATATTACAACAGATTATTTATTTGAATTTTTTAATACATATTTCGTTTTATGTGTAATATAATACCAAAGACGAGTAATAAATGCTATGCTACCTTACTTTGTATGCCTTAATCATGTTTTAAAACCAATCTCGAGTGTATTTTAAGCGTTTATAGAAGAAAATCAACTCTTAGTGTAATTTTAGGGTAATTTACAAAATGTTTAGGGTAATTTAGGGTAATTTCACCACACGTTTAGGGTAAAATTTCATCTACCTGGTGGCAACACTGAAGATGGCTGAAATAACTTTCTTTGTCACCTTGAGTTTGAAAATGAAACGACAATATCATTGTAGTCTAAATTTTGTTATTGTCATCTCAAATTCGATTGTTGCAATATTTCTCATCCGTGTGCCTTGGTCATTATTGATATTGTGTAACAAATAATTGTAATGCTATGCGAATGTATAGGTAAACATTGAAGTCCGTGAGTTGGACCATAGATTAAGAATACCACAAGGAGTATGTTTAATCTATGGTTGGACGTAGGACGTAGTCATAGTGGCGCAGTGCCTGATGTAGTTCGTGGCTTGCCGCCCTTTCTCTGTAGCGTAATCGTGTTTTCGCTAGTACGGATGAATGACAAATGAATTATGACTGCTTTGAGGAACTGCAGTGTGAGGGTTACATTCCATTACATACATTAGTCTCAGTAGTTTTAGTCTAAGTACCTTTACATTTAAAAGGGCGGCACACCGTCATTTTAATCAGTTTTTGTCAAAATGTTCCCCGTTTCAACATTTATTTTCTAAACAACTTATTAATTTTCTGTAAATTTGCCGCCCCTAAAAACTTGCCGCCCTGGGCTACAGCCCCTATAGCCCCCCCCTAAATCCGCCACTGGGTGGATTGATCCACAGTGGATAACTGCCGTTGCTGCCGGATTGGGACCATCTAATGCCCCCTACTTCTATTGACTTTAAAATGTCAGCTGGGATTTATCTGTGTTTCACTTGAGGGATTTTTATCCCCTATATGGGATATTTTGACTGCTTGTGGGATGAAATGGGATTGTGGGATAAAGTGGGATGTTTTTGAAATCGTCATTACGTCTGCTAGTTTGTTTACAACTTACGACCAGAGCACCTTAGCGGTAGCACTTCTAGTGGATTTTCTCGCCGTACTGGCAGTTGCGGGTTTCCCATTTTTTAACCTCGCTGTCCGCACCTATTATGATTTTATAAACGTCACAGAACGAACACCGAAGTAGTGGTGAAATGAATTTAGGGTCTGTACAGGCTCTGGTCTACACCCTAAATGCAAGTTCGGGCCCTTACCAACCCGGCCAACTTTCCTGTTTGATTTATATAATATAACCTACGCTTATATCAGGCTCTACAGATGGCGTTGTGCAATTACTTAAATTTCAAATTGCCAAATTCCGTATTGCTGCCTAGTGTATATTAACGTTGTCATGGCAAGATATTATTAAGTGATTTTCATTATCTAAATACATAAAACAAAGTCGGGATTGTATGTTAGTTATTTAGTTTCATCAAACAGCTGTTATAAGGATGATATCTAAACATACTTGAAAAGCATACAAACATATGTTTATTATAGAAATAATAAATCTACTCGAATAGCAACTCATTTTCAATACCGAAGCAAGCTCTATATAAAAATAGGCAAGTGAGCGTAGCTAACGAGCTCATCCTGGAGGCGAGTGAGTGAAGCGAACGAGATCATCTTGAAAAAGAACGAGAATCTTTGACATAAAACAAATTCAGTGACATTACGACAGAATAATGTCTGTCTGACCAGCTAGTAGTACTCAACCCGAACGCTGACCCGAACTCCCGAACGCTTACCCAAGGATCATCTTTCCTCCATAAATTTAACAAGGCAACTTTTAAAGCCAGTGAGGTGGAGCTCTATGGTCGGGGTTAAAAAATATAACAAATTTTGTATGATTGAAAATTTTCTAAAATTACTAAAAAAGGCGTAAATAATAACATAGAAAATTTTCCTGTGCGGTGGAGGTCTATGGTTGAGTAGGGCGGCGTATCAAACGTGGGGATATCTTTCAGGAGATGCTGCTTTAACAAAATAAATCCAACGAAACAAACGTTAAAATTAAACGTTGGGAGTGATAGTAAAGGCAGAGCCCTGAGGTAAGAACAAAGAGGTATCCATAATATTTTGGTACCCAACAACGTAGTATATAGGTCTGAAGCAGTTTTGAGGAGCCGCTTTCGAAATCTTTGGATTTTATATTTGGTGGTTTATATTAGGTTTTTAGGAGCAATGATCAAAATACCAAATTGTTTGTTTTTTTAAGCTGAATTCAATGGTATAAATTAAAATTTGATTTAAATAAAAATTACATGTGAAAACCCCAAAAAACACATTTTTGGGGTACAAAACCCCCCCAAAACCCCCCTTCGGATGGTGAGATTCATCTGGTTTTCGAACTCGTTCAAATAAATGGTACTTTACACAAATTTGGTATTTGTACCAAATTTCATTAAGATCGGACCTTTTTTACGAGAGTTATCGTGTTTACGGACACATAATATATATATATATATATATATATATACATACATATATATATATGAAACAATTTGAACGAATGGTGTTTTTGGCATCTGGGGATCTTGGCTTAAGTCTTACCATGAGACCTACGGTAATAGCTTCTTCCCTATAGGGGAAATTCGCTAAAAATGATAATGTAAGACTAATCTTCATTTTTATAACAACCAACACAAAGAAAATGTTCGAGGATCAAACAATTAACTGTGCAAGTCTTGACGAAAATAAAATATATAGGTTGTCATGGCACATTTACAGTAATCGATCTTGAATTAATTCATCTGATTATTGTATCGTTTGAACAAGTAAGTTTATATTATAAAAGGAATTATCAATTGATAAGTCATCAATTGCATGAATAATATAAGAAGGTTTTGTGATAAGATATTTATCCCAACAAAGACATTTTGTGTGACTAAACAAAACATTAACAATTAGTGTATTTATTGTTAAGATGCCGACCAGTAGTATGGTTTATTTTAAAACAATTGATTTAGCCATTGCTCGTTAAGTTTGAAGAGAGCCTATTATTTAATTAATTTGTATTGCTAATCAAAAATATCCTTTAACCCGTAGTATAAAACAATTCATATTCAAAACTTGCTCTATTCATTTATGTTGGTTAACATGAATAGCGGCATAGAAAATTATTTGTATAATATGCATAATTGATATACGAAACTAAATAATAGATACTATGTTAATCTCAGGGAGAATAATTAAAATGGTAAATATCGATTACTAGGCTTATCGCCGTTGGAGGCTTCATTCCCAAACCCCCTTTGGGGTTTGGGGTTTGGGGCGCTTCGCTCACTTGCATTCCTCAGTCAACTCATGTTTAAATAAAACTCATATTTCACTAACCAAAGAAAAACTATACAAAATGACCTTTGGTGAGCACATAACATTAACACCTACTCAGGCGGTCCCATATCGGTTCGATATCGAAACATTTTACCAACCGGCTGCTTGTTCGTTTTATCGAATGAACTCCCGACTACGATGGTTGTTTCGAGGTGTATAAAAGCAAAATACCCCCGTCGCAGCAAACCTGCATACTCAGCGAATTTCCAATGGAGATATAAATGTCTTAATACTACATAAAGCCACTTACCAAGTTTCATAAAACTATATTCACAATTAAGCGATATATACAATTTTAATTATTCTCCATAAGAATAACATTGGGGCTGAGTACGCAGGTTTGCTGCAACAAGGAACACAAAAAATGGTTTTTTATGCCAATATCAATATAACTCAACTAGGTGAAGTCGTATACCAGTTTTTATTCATTTATGTTCATAATTAAGGG
This sequence comes from Allygus modestus, assembly GCA_963675035.1. Classification (NCBI taxonomy): domain Eukaryota; kingdom Metazoa; phylum Arthropoda; class Insecta; order Hemiptera; family Cicadellidae; genus Allygus; species Allygus modestus. Next base: position 296,093,515 of record OY776112.1, read on the forward strand.
AGACAGAGCATTTAATTATTATCCATAAGAATAACATGGGGGCTGAGTACGCAGGTTTGCTGCTACGGGAGGAATATGCAAAAAAGATTTTTGGAGCAAATATCAATAGACCACAACCAGATGAAGCTGTATACCAAGTTTCGTCAGTATACGTTCATAAATAAGCGAAATAAAAAAATTTTCTTTTCCTCCATAAGAATAACATTAGACAACGTACTGTGTTTAGCACTTTCAATATCTCGGTAACAAATTGACGTAGAGGACTGATCGAAATACCAAATTGTGTGTTTTTTTAAGCTGAATCGAATGGTCAAAACTAAAATTTGACTTTTTCAAAAATTATATGTAAAAAATTCAAAAACCCCATTTTTTGGGTACAAAACCCCCCCAAAATACCCTTTTGGATAGGTCGATCTGTCTGGTTTTCTAACTTAAAGTCATAAATGCTGCTTTACATGCTTATACCAAATTTCGTCAAAATCGGATAATTTTTACGAGAGTTATCGTGCTCACGGACACACACACACACACATATATATATATATATATATATATATATATATATACAGTATCAAACGAATGGTGTTTTTGGGGTCTGGGGACCTCAAAACGAAAAGTTATAATGGTCCCGGGCCTAGGTCTTACCATGCCGACTACGGTAATAGCTTCTTCCCTATAGGGGAAATTCGCTGAAATAAAGTGCTCACTCAATCAAAGTCAATCAGATATAAATAAAAAGTTGTGGTTACAATGTTAAATTGGAGTTCTATAAATGGATTTACGTGTAAAAAATAACAACAAATTAGACTTCAGTTCACGACAAAATTATAGTAACCTAACCTAACCTAACTCTGCAGAGCGCTGTATGGTGGATGTTCGTTGAGCAAAATAATTACAAATAAATGAATTTGTACAAACTAAATAAAGTCAAATTAAACATAAATTTCAGACCTCAAAAAGTAAGCATCAAAAGTAGGATTCAAACCCGTGACTATATGATCTTGAATCATTTCACAACGTATCCTCTGGGCTATTGGGCTAAATTCATTCGATATAACAAACAATCGGTTTGATTACATTTTCCAATCTCGTAACAAACGTTATTCACGATACTGAACCTCCCGTGCAGGCGATAATGTGCTCACCTTGTTTTGTAACAGCTGATTTATATACACCTCATGTGAGCAAATTAGTATCACCTACACTATTAAATAAATCAGCTATTGTTTATTTAAATCAGCTGATACAAACATGTGGTATTAGCCAAAGATAGTGTGCTTTCATTTAAACGGCTTTCCAAAACTGTACACGTTTAAATGGGCCAAAATACTCAAAATGACTCCTTCTCCGATGAATAGCGGCTAAACGGATGATCGGTCTTAAATCTGACGGAAAATCGTTTGTTGGAAATTAAATTTTCTACAACTTTTGTATTTAACATTTTTTGCCATATCTTACCGTTTCCGTACAAAACGCGCTCAAAATGGAACAATTGAAAAAGTGGAATTTTCCCCGCCCCAATAATGCCTAAAAAACTCAAAAATGTTAAACTTTGGAAATTTTCTGGCAGTTTCTCGTCAAGACCTTTAATTCAAGTATTATGTTGAGGGGGGTTTGATTACGGGAAGTGCCTCATAGTTTATGTCAGTGAATGAGTGAACCCGTCTAGCTTTATATACTGTATAAGTAGAAGATTTAGAAATGTATATTGATGAAATTTGACAGGTATGCTGCTTCACCTAGTTGAATTCTATTGAACAAATTACAAAATACAAATTTGCATAAAAACCCATTTTTTGTGTTCCTTGTTTCAGCAAACCTGCGTACTCAACCCCAATGTTATTCTAATGTAATTAAACAAGTTTTCAAGATGGAAGCAACCGTTTAAAGGTAACCAATTTAAGTAAACAAAATTTAAATTTTGCGAAATTGTGATTTTAATATTTTTTGCAGTATGACGAAAAATATAGATATCACTAGGACCTAAAGTGGATTTTCGATCCTCGCACATTTTCCGGCCTCGGCCGTTAAACTCGAGCTCGTATCGAAAAGCTTACAGTTAGTGACGAAATATACTATTTATAAAACTTGGTAAGCGGCTTCATGCGGTATGAAGACCGCATGGATATGCATTAAATTCGCTGAGTACGCAGGTTTGCTGTGACGGGGGTATTTGTCTTGCATTGTCAACATGTTTTATCTTTACACATGCACGGATGAGAGATAGAGGGGTCATCAGGAGAGTGAAGGAGGTTTCGCTGTAATGTAAGATATTCCAATAAAGAGCGCTGAGCCGCCGAGGAATGCCGATCACTCGGTCTCGGCGCCTTTATTAGAACCGTCACCAAAATTATATAGTGACATTAGTTAAACTATTTAATTGTTCAGGTGGTGAGTGGTCTGTAATAGGCCCTACCGGTACCACTTAACCTTTAGTGGCTTGGAAATATGTAGAAAAAAGTTACAGAAATAGTACAACGGTACTTTGTAAAATTTGTTTCAAATAGGATACACATTGAGTTAAATAAGCATTATTTAAGGCGTTGATATCGAAAAACGGAGTATTTAGGGTTCTTAAAATGTCCCGTTTTTCACCAATAAATTGTAGATATTGTTTATGTTTATATATCAGTATATTTCTAAATGCCAGAGCTGCCATCTCTTACCACGAACACTCAGAATTATGCGTGAATTTTGGGCACCGGATAATAATGCGTGGATTATACGGGATTTTCGACCGTCCCGGGAATTTTAGGTAGCAATGAGCATAATCATTTGGCGACGACGCGATACGGTCTTGATCCTCGAAGTTATACCGATATTTACGAAGTAGTCTGGATTTACGGCAATCTTCCGCGATGTCAGCGCAATCGGGCAGGACTCGATGTGGAGCGGACTCGACGTCGCGTCGTCGGCGACGTCATCGACGTATAGCGATCGTCAAGCAATATGATACTTTTATACAAATATTTTAACAAGTTTGGTAAATATGACATGTTTGATTTTCGGAGTAAACAAATTACACAGGACAGGCAGGACTCCCATCAAGTAAACAAAATTTACGAGCATATTGCTGAAGCTTATATACTCTCGTAATGGTAGGCTTTTACCATATCACCGGATTTCCCCGGAGATTATCGGATTTCGAGGGTAAAAATATAGCTCCGGGGAATTTCCGTGACCAATTAAAAATCTCCTATTTAGGAATTTTTCCCAAAAATGTGTTGAAATCCTTTCTGTGAACAATGTATTTACGTTTGTAACTTTATCGTCATGCAACGATTTCCAAAGCTAAATTCTGTCTCCCTGTAACTCTAACCTCAATTATTTGTTTTTTTTCCAAACTATTTAGCTTTATTTTGGCGGGAAATATCGTTAACTTTCAGATATAGCCGTTACCGAATGCTGAACATCATATTATGAAGATCTATGGCTCTCTGCAGTTTATTAAATTATAAATTTGAAAATTAGGTAGCCTATATTGTTTTAGGCTATACATTTGAGTTTTTATACTTTTGTATAGTTTTTGTGTGATTTACGATTTAAACCAATTAAAAAATAATTTAATACATTTTTCTACTAAATTTACTTCAATCTTCTTTAGTGGCTTTTTTATCACTCCTACTAAATCTGGGAACTGTAGTAGGTCTATAAAATTAAGCAAAAAATGTTATTCTATAATTGATTTTATTTGCCAAAAAGTATTAAAACCCTTTTTTAAAACATGATTTTCAACATTTTTCAGGGGTGGGAGGGGTGTAGCAAAATGTAACAGAAGAGTTTACCTAATAAAAGGTCTAATTCAACACAATTGAGTGAGACCAAGAAAATACATTACATTTGAGTTGTAATAACTATTTTAAAATAATGAACTGAAGGAATAAAACATATGACAATCAAAACACATGATTTGTAACATTCTCCCCCGCTATTATATTTTCAATTTAGGTTTTAATCTGAGAGTTCAGCTGGAGGGCGTCGTGATCTGGAACTTTGTCGCACACAGTGAGGAGTTGAATGGCTACTGTAGGAGTTCTCGGAGTCATGGTCAAACTTTTGAGAAGGCGAGTCTACGATTTATGGTGTTCGCTTCAATTGATCTGGTGTGGCAGCGGTTTCTTTAGCAATTACATTTTCATCAATATATCCTGGAGCAAAAGAATATTCTAGGAAGTCCTTCGATGAATCATAACTACTTTCATGGGCTGGTGCTAGGTGTCTTGTTGCATAGGTGTGCGCACGGTGGGTGCCGTGGGTGCCGCGGCACCCACGGTAGCCACAAAGAGGGCTTGAGGGGGTGCCAAAATAGACGAAGAAATAAATGTAGATTAAGGTATTTTCAAAAAATTAATTTAATGTAAGAAATAAGTACAAAATAATATGTACGTTTTTGCTTAAATAGTAAGTAATACTGGGACAGAGAGTATTATTGTAACACTAGTTAGGTAGTATTTACAAATGCAAATTCAATTAAAATCAACGTCCAAAACATGAACTGTCATCTTACTTTTACCGTGACGACCGTCAGATTTCTTGGAAACCGAGTGCCGGATATAAGTACAATACCAATACCCCTTCGCCGTCCTTTTATTCATTATTAGGCGGAGATTTATAGGAAAAGTAAATGCCATAATGGTTTAAATTTGGAGTAAATATAGAAATAGTACTTTTACATCGCTGCTTATTTGAACTTTACTTTTCACTTTGATTGCAACGGGAAAATTAAAACAATATAAAAATATCCAGGGCCGTATTCAGCTTTCACGGGCCCCTGGGCAGGCCTAGTGGTGTGGACCCTTGTTGCCGTCCGGATCCAAGTTGGTTACCTTTCTTTAGACAACAGTGTCCTAAATAAGACACCGGCCCGACCAACCGGGCCCCTCTTGACGGGCCCGGGTCCCCCCGACAGACCCGGGCCCCAGGGCAGTTGTCCCCACCTACCCCCCCCCCTGAGTACGGCCCTGAAAATATAAATATAAATAATAATTTCATCGCTATCATCAATTAGATTTAGTACGACCAAATATATTTTTCTGAGAAAAGATCAATTCTGTGATGATATCTTCTTGTACCTATTTTAGTTTTTTTAAGTACTTGGTACCATTGATTGTATATCCTACGGAATCCGTTGGTACCATATTTAAGTTGATTGCTAATTGTTATATTGTTTTAAGATACACTATTTTATACGGAATCCGTTGGTACCATATTTAAGTTGATTGCTAATTGTTATATTGTTTTAAGATACACTATTTTACCTAGAAATCGGTATGACGTGCAAAAGCCTGGCCTGAGCGTAATCTAGATCTATTTAGAAAATAATACAATACCAGTAACATTATATGATTAGGGAATCCAATTACGGGATCCCGACCGAATTTCGTCTCTTAGCAATTCCAGGATTTCGGTTTCCAATCCCGGGATTATGAAAATAATTCAAATTAGTGAGACTGTATAAAGAAGGTTTTTGAATACTATAACCACAATTAATAATTGAATTTCATTACAAAACAGTTAAAGATATTAAAAGCTAAAATGTATTTAATTTTATTGATCAGTTTAAGGAACTAAATATTATTTTATGGTTATCATTTAATAATCTCAGTTGAAATATTGCAAGTTGCAAGGGCAATTTGTTTTTGTTTGATTAATAATACCAATCATTTTATAATGCAGGTTATGTTTACTTAGTTATATTATTCAAGTCGAATTAATATTAGAGATTCCTTTGTGAAAATATAATTTATTTTTCATTCAAGGCCTACACAATGTTATTAAATATTTTATGTTTAGATTTAACGTGTCATTAAATCTAAATGCATTTGTTAGTATTTTCAAAATAAAAACTGAGTAAAGCTTCATTTCGACATCCAGTTGCATAATTAGACTAGATAGAACCAAGAGTGTTGGTCCAATCGTTTTATAAATATTTATTGAGCAATAATTTTGCGTTTAGGGCTAAGGTGAGTTTGTGGTACAATAATTTACCATGGCTAATGTCAGACACTCAAAACTACACTGCACTGCATGCATAGGTCATTGTGACAAATGGTTTAAATTACTTTTTTCCGAAAAGTAATCCTACTCGTTCTCAATATAGGCGACCGGTTTCGAGAGCTAGGTTGTTTATAACCTCATCTTCAGGCTACAATTCATGTGTGTCATTCACTCACAAGAGATCGTTGAATATTAAAAACACAATGCATTAAACAAAAATGACACGGACACACAAAATGACAAAGAATTAATGAAACTGCACATTGACATTGATGTTTGGCCAAACTAAATGAAGGCGAAAGCGGTTGTGTGCCTATATTGGGGACGAATAGTTTTTACATACAGAAGGTTATTTAAACCGTTTAAGTATTCAGAAAGTGATCGTGAGCAATACTAACACAAAAATGAAATTTTTATCATTTTAAATAATGAAAAACAATTTTCTTCATAGCAGCTGTCTGATTAAATCGATTCCAAATGTGTACAACATTACCTAGATAGATTACAATGCTGTAACTTATTAATGTTAAACATGAAAAACCAAACAAATTTGTCACTGTTATTTGTATGCAGATTAATCTTAATCCCCGGATCCTTCAACGTAATCCTGAAATCCCGGGATTGAAAATATCATCCGGGATTGGATTCCCTAATTAGTTTATTTTTTAAACTTAATGTACCTATGTAGATACAATATTTATTGCATCGAATAAGATTAGCATATATTTGTGCCAAGGAGGAGAAAACTATTAGATTGCATACAATAATTGAGACATTCAAGTATTTGACAGATTTGCATTTGTGTGTTTTGGCACCCACGCTGACCGAACTCTACGCACGCCTATGTCTTGTTGATATAGTAGTTTCTCAGCCATCAGGGAGCCAAACATATGCATAGTCAGCATTTCCATCTAATAATGTTAGGTACGTCTTCTACCAGTGGGTCATATTTAGGCTGACGATTGTGACATTTTATCAGAACTGGGCCAGGTTTCATGAGCCAAGTGGGTGTCGAGATTCCATTACTGGATCGTCTCGGATGTCCTAACAATCTCTCATGGGGAGTACAGCTCGAAGAAGTACATAACAGAGATCTCGCTGCATGCAAAGCTTCATCCAAGACTAATTCCCACTTTGTTACATTCATATTTCTATTCTTGAGTGCAAAAAATATTGTTACAAAATCTCCTCTTTTTTCAGGGTCGCTAGCTTAAATCCAGCCAGCTTAGTAGGGGGGACATCCCTTCCTAACATTATAATGTCCCGTTACATGGAACTCGTGCTAAACTAGTAATCAATTATGTGCCTATAAAATTTAGGTGTATAAATTGTATAAGGGTAATTATGTACTTGAATTTTGTATAGTTAAGTGTTAGTGAGGAAATAAGTTCTCTGAGTTAAGTAGTATGAATTATATAAAACTTAAACATTGACATTAATTTTTTTAATAAAACACTCCCTACAAAAGCATGATGTAGGACAATTTTTTAACAAGGTTAAAAGCTGGTGGGTAATGTTTTTTAGCAAATTTCCTATGGAATGTAAAACTTACATCAAAATTAATTTTAAAAGGCACTAATATCTTGAGAATGAATAAAGATTTACAAAAACAGATTGTGGTATTGTTCAGATAAAAATGGCAGATCCAAAAAAAACAAAAAACCAAACCAAAAAAATGCAGCCTGGAAACATTAAAAAACATTTATTTTTCATTGATTCAGTCACACTTTTATTTTGGGATATGTGTATATAGATCAACAAAAAATAATAATTTGGACAACATTTTAAAGCTTCATAAAAAGCTATAAGAATAATGTTAAATTTAAAGTCGAAAGATTCAGTGAAGCATCTGTTTAATGAACTTAACATTTTAACGGTTCACAATATTTATATTCTGGAAACAATTATTTTTATATGCGTTTAGGATTGCAAACTGTTGTAGGTCATAATTATGATACTAGACATCGTTTTACAAGAAAAACATAATTTAAAATTTTTTAGGAAAAAACTTCATACATGGGCTCTAAACTTATGACAAATATTCCTGCAAAAATAAAAGATTAATAATGAAAGAAAATTTATGAATGTTCTAAAGGCTTACCTTATAAGTAGGCCAGTATATTCCATGGATGAGTTTTTTGTCTAGATATAACTATGCCTTAAAATAATATGATCGGTCGATAAGAATAATTGTATCTAGTATAACCTGGCGATAAATAATTTTGTATTATACTAGTATAAAATATACCTTTTAGCGAATTTCCCCTATAGGGAAGAAGCTATTACCGTAGGTCTCATGGTAAGACTTAAGCCTGAGACCATGACAAATTTTTTTTAGGTCCCCAGATGACTAAAACACTATTCGTTCAAATTTATATATATGCATATATATATATATATATATATATATATATATATATGTGTGTGTCTGTGAATGTGATAACTTAAGTAAAAAACATCCGATTTTGATGAAATTTGGCTCAAATGTGTAAAGTGACATTTATGACTTTAAGTTCGAAAACCAGAAAAATCGGGCTATGGGAAGGGGGGTTTATGGGGGTTTTAAATTTTCCAAAAATCAGTTTTTTGCATTCTTTACCCTAAAATTTTTAAAACACTTAATTTTGGTTTAGACCATGTTATAGAGCTTAAAAAAACAAATAATATGGTATTTTGAATTATTAAGCTAGGTTAAGTGGTTGCGGAGAAAATCCAAAAATCCTGCTCATAAAATCTCCTATGTTAATCTTATGGGAAAAAGGTTTTTGGCTTTTCCTAAGTTAATTTTAATGAAAACTTCACATTTGCTTTTACCAATCAACTCAGCTCCACAAAACAATCATTTTGGTGTTTAAATTGTGATTCTACGTCCAACCGTTGCAGAGATATTCAAAGTGCTAAACACAGTACGTTGTCCAATGTTATCCTTATGGAGAATAAATAAAATCTGATATATCCATTATTAATGTATATTGATGAAACTTGGCACGTGGGGTCACGTAGTACTGGTATATTGATATTTGCACAAAAAATTGATTTTTTGTTGATTATCCCCGTAGCAGCGAACCTGCGTACCCAGCCCCCATGTTATTCTTATGGAGAATAAGTAAAATGTAATGACTCCCTTAATTATGAACATAAATTAATAAAACTTGGTATGTGGCTTCACCTTGTTGAGTTATATTGATATTTGCATAAAAACCCATTTTTTTAGTTCCTTGTTGCATCAAACCTGCTTACTCAGCTCCCATGTTATTCTTATAGAGATTAAAATGTTATATAGTGCTTACTTATGATTGAATATTGATTAAACTTAGTATGTGGCTTCACCTAGTTAAATTATATTTATATTTGCATAAAAACCAATTGTTTGTGTTCCTTGTTTCAGCAAACCTATGTACTCATCACCAATGCTATTCTTATAGAGAATAATTAAAATTGTATATATCGCTTATATATGAATATATTTTTATAAAACTTGGTATGCGGCTTTATATGGTATTAAGACATATATTATGCATTGGAAATTCGCTGAGTACGCAGGTTTGCTGCGACGGGGGAATTTGACACTATTCTGTCTGTATGTTTGTGCAGCATTTTTTTAATAAAGATATTTGAATTGAATTGAAAATACCCCCCCCCCCCGTAGCAGCAAACCTGCATACTCAGCGAATTTCCAATGCATATTAATTTATACCACATAAAGCCACATACCAAGTTTCATCAATATACATTCATAAATAAACGATTTATGACATTTTAATTATTCTCCATAAGAATAACATGGCGGCTGAGTATGCATGTTTGCTGAAATAAGGAACACTAAAAATGGGTTTTTATACAAATATCAATGTAACTCAACTAGGTAAAGCCACATACCAAGTTCTATTAATTTATGTTCATAATTAAAGGAGATAATACGTTAATTATTCTCTATAAGAATAACATGGGGCTGAGTATGCAGGTTTGCTGCTACGGGAACTATCGGCCAAAAAATGGGTTTTGTGCAAATATCAATAGACCACAATGAAATGAAGCAATATACCAAGTTTCGTCAGGATAAGTTGATAAATAATCGAGATATACAATTTTTCTTATCCTCCATAAGAATAACATTGGACAATGTACTGTGTTTAGCACTTTCAATATCTCAGTAACCAATTGACATAGAGCAATGATTAAAACATCAAATTTTGCGTCTTTTTAAGCTGATTCCAATGGGAAAAATAAAATTTTACTTTTTCAAAAATGGTATGTAAAAAACTCAAAAAACCCCCTTTTTGGGGTACAAAACGCCCCCAAAATACCCCTTCGGATAGCTCGATCCGTCTGGTTTTCGAACTTAAAGTCATAAATGCTGCTTTACACGTTTGTACCAAATTTCATCAAAATCGAACCTTTTTTACGAGAGTTATCCCACCCACGGACACACACACACACACACACATATATATATATATATATACAGTTTCGAACGAATGGTGTTTTTGGGGTCTGGAGACCTCAAAACGAAAAGTTATCATGGTCCCGGGCATAGATCTTACCATGCCGACTACCGTAATAGCTTCTTCCCTATAGGGGATATTCGCTAAAACACAACATTATTTAGATTTGACATGTCTCCTAATAGTATAAACAAGTATGCCAAGTTTCATAACTGTCCGATGCCGCATATCCTAGAAATCGGTTACACAAAAATTTCCTTAGCCTATTAATATATAGATATAGTCAAAACACAAAACTAAGCACTGAGCAGTTTTAAGCTTTAATTTTGTCTTGTGAGTTGCTTATAATTATGCTAGGGCTTTGTTATTTATTCTATAAACATGATTTTTGCTGCAAACAGTAACATGTTTTTGTTTTGTGCATATGCTTTTTAGTCTACTACTAATGTCATCAGACTCTGAATCTCCAATTTTAGATTATGAATGAAATTATGTTTATATTAATGATGCATTGTAATTGAGTGTCCTGTTACATACAATTTTAAGTAAAATTTAAAAATTCTGTAAAAGAGGTGGCCACATTTGAGCAATTCATGTTCCCAACAAGTTTAGGGCCAGTTTCTTTTGTTTTTTTATGTGTCCTGAAGGTATTTGTAAAAGTGTATAATGTTCTCTTTCTTTATTTTACTTTTAAACAAAAGTGTGTGGATATTAGATCATGCCAGTGTGATATCATAACTTGTCACACAAGGAATGTCAAAAGGTAAATCTATTATTAATTAACTGTCCTACATCCCGGAAATCAACTCTTACACAATCTGATTTTAAAAATATCAAAAGACCAGGGAAGAGTTAAGGACATAAATAAAATTGAGTTTATTACAATATGACATCTTTTAAAATCTCTTCTCCAAAATTACATACATTATGGGAAATATAAAATGTTGACACATAGCAAAGTTGAAATATATGTACATGGAAACACAAGGAGCAAGTCAATTATTTGTTCTTATTTCTCCTAGAACTTCTACTAGTTCTCGAGTTGGTGCTGGCCTCACTGCAAGAGGATGCCGTTGAGGCGCGACTTGACCTCGATTTCATCACAGGTTTGCTCACTCCCACAGGTTCACCTTGAGAACAGTCTGAGGCAGCAGAGTTGCTCGAGGGGGAAGACTGCTTGCTGCTCACGTCGTTGCTCGCTGGCGACAACTTCGGGCCATCGCTGTCTCCCGGGGATGATTTGGAGGAGTGAGGAGAAGATTTACTGTTTCCCACCGGAGTACTGGACCCGGACCCACCCTCCCGTTGAGAATCCACAGATGTTCTCTTCGCTGAAGGAGTTCCATTAACAGATCTGTTTGACTTGGCACTAGCGTGTGAACTGTCCAACCGTGTCAATCTCACTTGTGGCGTGTTCGAAGTGTTGAGACTCTTCCTCACTTCCGTCAGCGCTACCACCTCCATGACGGCTTTCTTCAGGACCTCTTCATTGCTCAGCTTAGCTGCGGACTCGTCACCACTGTCCTCCTCTTCCACTCGAGAGGTCTGCAGGTCGTGAGAAATTTCTGCCGCTAATTCCTTGTCTGCTGCCAGGATCTCGTTTATCTGGAAACACAATAGTCTGTGTCAACAATTTATAGGCCTTAAAATTACAAAACAAATATTCAAGCAGAGGATAAATCATTTATTTTAGACACGATCTGTAAAAATATTGAGTTTCAGGAATGAAAAAAACAGATTATATAAATTACAAAATAATGATATGGAAAATGAGCAATTAACAAATATTATAAGCTCTAAAATACCCCCATCACAGCAAAGTGAAAGTGGAAAAGAGTATAGTTATAAATTTAATGTTATTTAAAACATTCCAGGAAACCTTAAGTGGAGCAGCTTTTCTGGGTTTAGTAATGGATTTAGAAGTATTTTAGAAGTCTCCACTGGAGACAAAATTTATTTTATGTGTGTGTGATCTTGTTATTGTTGCTGTGGTAATTTGAACCAGTTGCTTCAAGTGAGCTGTGTATCCCACCTTCTTTTCGATGAAACTATTAGGCCAAGTGCGTTTCCTTAGTAAACGTAACAAATTTTGTGTTTTTAGTTGTAGAGGTTTGACCTAGTGTTTAATTTGTTTTTAATTTTGATAGATATAGAGCATATATCCATGTTTTTTGATAATTCACCACACAACTGCTAGACCGATTGAGGTACCGGTACCTATTTTGAAGCACCACATTGCACAACACCTCTAATGCTAACAGCTTTGGTCATTCATCACAATGAAATATTATTATCCATTCAGCAACCGAAATTGTGTCACTCTTAAATTTTCTCTTTGCAAGAAATCAAAAATATAATTTTTTCAAATATATATATTACTTGCCAAACTCACAAAAATGTCAGGGATCAACCTAAGTAAATAACATATTGAAAAATGTTACGTTCAGATAGTTGAGGTTAAAATAGGGCGGGTTATATTAGATTAGGTTACCGATTAAAATTATTCACACAAACAAAAGGTTGTTATTAATACAAACCTCAGTCTTGTAGTCCTTCATAAGCTCTCGTAAACAAGCCATCAGATCTCGCACCAACGGTGACTTGAGCTGTTTCAACTTGAGTTTCAGTTTGATGAAGATTGGCACCACATTTTCTATCATGTTTTTCTTCACAACCTTGGGAAGAATAAAGTTAGCATTATTGAGTGTTGAAAACAAAACAATAAACCAAGATTTTTTGATCAATTAAAACTCTTTTGCATATTTATAAAAGTTTGTCCATGCTTGTTTTTGCATCTTATCAATTCAGTTCAAATTTATTTTTTCACAGTAGAAATAAGTAAGACTGAATAGTGTCACAAAGTTATATATAATAAATAGACTGGTTATTGATTGAAATCATCAAAGAACCTAAAGGAAGATGCTTTCAGCATACTATTTCAAATACGATTGTCCCAATTTAGATAGTGATCAACGGTTAGTTAGATTAGACTGCTGGATTATGAAACCTCGACAGAGCTGCCAGGCACGTCATCCGCATGGGAATATTGCGCAGGTCATCGGAAGGAAAGGAACTAGCAAGGATAAAAAAGGTGGGACGGGATGAAATTGCCGTTCAACCCTTTAAAGGGGGGTGTATCGATACACCCCCCTTTAACTTCCAATGGATGGTGGTTGTGGACAATGTTATGATTGTGTTAAATTTGTTTATATTACATATATTTCTTACACAATTTACAAACAATTTTTGTGTCGGTTGACAGAACGTGTAAAGTTGTGTTAAATGGATGTAAACCAGTATCTGTGCCTGTGTCCAAATGTGTTGGAGTGTGTTATTGTGTCTCTGCATTTGTGTTGTTTTATAAACTTTAAATATTACTATGTCCTTATACTCTTACTATTTCTGTTACTATAATATTTATCTTTTACTGTTTGTTTTCCAAGTTTGATTGTGGGTTTGGCTAATATATCGGATGTTGTACCAATGCTGTCTAAATAGTAATGGATTGATTACATGCTGCACTATGTGGTGTTTGTCTTTGGCAATACACTTCCAACACATTTCCTGTCTAATATCTGGCCGGTTGTATCCAGCACAATTTATGTTTTACTTTACAACAACACAATGAGATGTCTATTCTGCTGCTTATACAACAGATGTACAGGTCTTGTAGAATGTGCATATTAAATACATATATTACTCTACTGCATGGGGTGTTGGGTTTAATAGTACAAAACCTAATACAAGGACTAAGAATAGAATTATAGAATTTCGACAATTTGGGTACTAATGTTAATATGTTAATTATATTGAGACTATAAACTTATTTAGTCGAATTTGTGGGTATTCCATATTTGCATGTGGGTGTCCACTTACATGTTACACTTGCCGCTCGCCTATGTTTATATACAATATATATTTACAACACATATATGCCTATATATCTGTCCTGTTTACATGTTTCCGCTACTTTTTGTATAAAAGAAATGTACTCTGTTAGCCATTTATTGGGGAATTGTATTAAACCTACTAACGAAAGATTTGGTATGTGGTTTTTATTAGAAAATCTACGTAATAATAACCTTCTTACAGACATAGGTAATATAAACTATTGCGAGGGCGAACCAAAATTAAATAACATCTATAACGGATGCGTTTTATGATAACATAATGTTAGATAACCAATGTTGCGGATTGTGATGGGGATGTTCGGAATAAATTTAAAAGTTAAGAAGGAAATATGTGGCTCGTTTAATAGCTACTTACGAGGAATATTTAAAAAGTTCTCTTTAGCTCGACATGGTGTTGTGGCCAAACTGCCATTCCCCCAAAGCGAGGGTGTGTTACAAATAATAAAGAAAGATATTGACCAAATTAAACAAAAGTATGATGATCCTATAGCAATTCCCTATAAAATAGAGCTTGCAAATGTTAAAATTAAGGATTTGTTGGAAGATCTTCCAAAGATACTGCAAGATCTGGAAAAAGAAATGTACTATCTTATGGATTTCGATATAACACCAGATTTGGCTGGAAATGTGCCAATATCTTACAGAAAACTTTTGCTACCAGGGGGGCGAATGGACCCCCATAATGTTATTGTAGATAATGTTAGTAAAGACTGTTTAACATGGTTTAATGTAAATAGCAGGGTAAAAATATATAATAAATTTATATGCCAGATTACAAGTCCTGGAGTAATTAAAAGTATAGGAAACCATATAATAAACTTTGTAAACTGTCCAGATGCGAGACTAAAAGAAACGTTCTCGTCTAAACTAGCTAGAGAGAATGGAATAACAAGGTTAGAGGCAACAATCTATTGTGGAGGTTTTGGTAAAGGGTTTGTCTAATAGAAGACAACAAACGGTACTTTCAAAATGCTCCATTCTATGCTGTACCTCTGCATGTGGGTGAAAGTTGCCAATCAATTACAAAACAGTTGTTGTTTAGTGTTTAACGATGCATGTTGGGGGAAGATAACTGGAGTACAACTAAAACTGCCAAAAGATAGTACACAAAGGGAAAAGTTAATAAAGTATGCTCTATCTGCATTTAGCTTTAACTGTTTACCAACTATGTAGAGGTAATAGAGGAGGATGCCGTATGTGTAAAGCATAAGTGTTACATCAAATCTGGGGGCACATCAAATACACCTTTCTCCACTATACCTCTTAGTGGAAAGTCCTAACCTTACTCCCTACGTTTTAAGAAGCCGGACCAATAAACTGTACCCATACACTATTAAAGAAATAGAGCCACTTTCCAAGCCTTTCTTAGAGAGGAAACTGGAATTAGAAGACATTGGAATATGTGGAAAATACTGTTGCAGAGGAATGTACAGTTGGCTAAAGAAATAAGGGAAAGAGAGGATAAATTAAAAGATTACTTCCTGCGAGCATTATGTGTATGCGTTTGTAGTAAACAAGTTTGTGGGAGTGTTGGCAGAAAAGGATGGGGGGGTGTATACTATGTTAAAGGTGTCTGTAAAACTGTATTTATAGAGATAAATAAGAATAGGGAAGGCGTGTTGCCGTGCAGTGGTGATTTGGACATTATTTATCTACCTACCAACGAGCCACTTGCAAGCTTTAACACTAACGGAACCGCAACATTTTATGGCAATTCCAAAAATAGAAAGTTTCCGTAACAATGGACAAGAAGACATAGAGATGCAAGATATTAAAGGCAATGTTAAATTTAAAGAATGTAGTAGACTGGAGGATTTGGAATATGGTGCGCTATTAAACAAGTCCAACATAGGGGTAGAAAAAGATATATTGTTTGAAAATATTCGTAACCTTTATGTCTCCCTGGCTGGAAAGGGAGCTAGAATGTGGGAAGTTTGATTTTAACTACAAAATTAAGTTGGATAAAATAAAGACTACTCCAAACAAGCACAAAGAAAGATTAGTTGTTTTGGGTTTTAAAAATTTATTTTTTGTTATCGCATTGGCTTAAAACATATCCAAAATTTGTTCTGACCATAAATGTGGATATATATTACTTATCAGCTGGATGTATATAATAAGCTTGTATTTATTTTTTTTAATCCAACCGTAATAGTGAATTTGGAAATGGGGTATTTACTTATGCAATGGCCAGTAATATATTGCATCCAAAGTTTGGTTACGACAAAACAGCACTAAAGGGACAAAATATACGGTAAATTTAGATATAGGGGGATATAACAAGTCGAAAAGTAAATAAAGGAGTTATTGGTAGTAATTTACAAAATATAGTTTTGTAAAAACACAAATACCAATGTTAGTTTTTAGGTTGCGGCAAAACAAACAACAGTATTATAGGTGGAAATAATATTGTAATTTTAGATATAGTTGGGGGCTATAACATATCCAAAAATAAATCAGACAATAAATGCTTAGGACAATATCCAAAGTGTAGGCAAATCGGACAATAAACAGTCAGTTTTGGGATTACAGCAAAATAAACAAACAAAAAAGACAAATGGGTAGTGGAACGTGTGGTAGTGTGGTCTTGTTACCTATATAAGAGCTATAACATATCCATAAATAAAGAAGTTTGAAATTGTTAGTATATTTTTTAAATTTGACCATTATAGTTAATTTGTCAAATGTGGATGGTACATATACACTAGCCTAGAATAATGATATAAATTTTAAACAAATCAGACCATAAAGAAGTTGCCAATTGGCAGTATTTATCCAAATTTTTAAAAATTTAACCGCAATATTTGTAAAATGTGGATGGTGTATATACACTAGCCTACAACAATAACATATCCAAATTTTAAACAAATCGGACAGTAAATAAAGAAGTTGGCAATTGGCAGTATTTTTCAAAAATATTTTTTAATTTGACTGTAATAGTGAATTTGGGAAATGTAGGTGTAATTTATTAAAACAATTGCCTACGACAATAACATATCCAAGTTTTAAACAAATGGGACAGTAAATAAAGAAGTTGGCAATTGGCAGTATTTTTCAACAATATTTTTTAATTTGACCGTAATAGTGAATTTGGGATATGTAAGTGGAATTTATTAAAACACTTGCCTAGGTCAATAGCATATCCAAATTTTAAATAAATCAGACAGTAAATAAAGAAGTTGGCAATTGGCAGTATTTTTCAAAAATATTTTTTAATTTGACCGTAATAGTGAATTTGGGATATGTAAGTGAAATTGATTAAAACACTTGCCTAGGTCAATAGCATATCCAAATTTTAAATAAATCAGACAGTAAATAAAGAAGTTGGCAATTGGCAGTATTTTTCAAAAATATTTTTTAATTTGACCGTAATAGTGAATTTGGGATATGTAAGTGAAATTTATTAAAACACTTGCCTAGGACAATAACACATCCAAATTGCAGACAAATCGGACATTTAATAAAGAAGTTGGCAATTGGCAGTATTTTTCAAAAATAATTTTTAATTTGACCGTTATAGTGAATTTGGGATATGTAAGTGGAATTTATTAAACAACTTGCCTAGGACAATAACATATCCAAATTGAAGACAAATCAGACAGTTAATAAAGAAGGTGGCAATTGGCAGTATTTTTCAAAAAATATTTTTTAATTTGACCGTTATAGTGAATTTGGGAAATGTAAGTGAAATTTATTAAAACACTTGCCTAGGACAATAACATATCCAAATTGCAGACAAATCAGACAGTTAATAAAGAAGGTGGCAATTGGCAGTATTTTTCAAAAATATTTTTTAATTTGACTGTAATAGTGAATTTGGGATATGTACGTGGAATTTATTAAAACACTTGCCTAGGACAATAACACATCCAAATTGAAGACAAATCGAACAGTAAATAAAGAAGTTGGCAATTGGCAGTATTTTTCAAAAATATTTTTTAATTTGACCGTTATAGTGAATTTGGGAAATGTAAGTGAAATTTATTAAAACACTTGCCTAGGACAATAACATATCCAAATTGCAGACAAATCGGACAGTAAACACCAAAGATAGTTTTTTAGCCTGAATTTGAAAATTAATTTTTAAAAATATAGAGGAGGGATGGGGATGGGGACAATATATTTAATATAGGCAAGGGTTGGACATTAGTACAGGCCAACGCGCGGGAGCTCTATAGGCGGGAGCTGGCGTCGGTCCAAAAACGGCTCCCCATAAGAATAACATGGGGAAAAAGCGCCGGAAGTGATGTTAAACCATCATTTCACCACTACTCACCGAATCATGTCAATTTCGCTGGCCAAGCCATGTTGGAATTAACAAGCAAACTATTTGCCATTATTTAGTACCTACTTCGTACTCTTTAGTACTACCATTAAAAATATTAGTACTTCTCACGTAAATAAATTATTTAATTTAGTTAATTCACCGTATCATTTAATTAACCTATGTCGCATTGCTCAAAATCCTTTGAGGTACTAAAATGTAAAATACCTAAAGGTAATTAGTAGATCTAAATAAGCTCTATCTAACGGTATAAATATTTTACTAATACATTATTCAAAAATCATATAATATTTAACATTAATTGTGTTGCAATAACAAATCAGTGGGAAAGTGTGGGATGTGACGAGGGATACTATAAGGGAGAGTCTGGGATAAAGTGGGATTTTTTGTATCAGTGCGTGGCATATTTTTACCGTAGAGTGGAAACACTGCATATTTGTTTATAAACATAATATGCATCACTCAAATGTAAACATATTTCAACTATGGATTTGGTTATGTTTTGTTCCATCAATTTTTTTATTTCGAAATAGTTTAAAATGTGAGTGTTATGTAAATTAACGGTGTTTTGTCTTTAAAACAATGCTTGTATCTATTAGATTTATTATCAGTTTATTTTTTACTGGAAAACTTCGATGTAAAATCTAAGTGTTTGGACTAGTGATGATAAATTAATACAATAGGTTTTGGAATTTTTGAATTACTGGGACAGTATAACTCCGTAACACGGCTGACTGTGATTGATAATCAAGAGTGTTGTAGACCTATAGTAGTTTTTTTACATTGTGAACAAATTACTTGATGGCAGACTTACTAAACGATCATACGTGCAAACTATCTTTATTACTTGTAATGTACCAAATAAGCCTCACTGTCACCTAATGACATGGGATTAAAGTTTTGTAATCTACCGGTCAGTAAAATAGTCTGGTTACAGTTTATATTTGTTTGCATTTTCTGTGGTTATATTGATTTTCATTAACAATCAAGATGTCCAAAACTCCGTAATCCCAACCGTCTACATTGTTCAACTAATTACGTTGTAGATAGATTGCCCTCCTGAAAAATTGTCATTAATGTAGATGTTTGATTTTGCTTTTAAACCTCTCGTGCTGCGATTTCAGTAGCTTGTGTATTTAAATTCAAACTAACATATATTAATGATGTAAACATTTTTAAATTTAAGGTATGAATTTTATAAGATACTGTTATATAAATAAATTATTGAATACCTTTTTTACATTAAATGGGTTTAAAACAAGTATATTTCTGTATGTTTAACCCCCTAATTTTGGACCTGGAAATTAATAGGTCTAATAATAATTGGCAACTTTTTCCTCAGGTGATATATTTAAAACTCGTCGAAAACCATCCGGTGCCAAAAATATATTAGTCATTGGCCGAGTCATAAAAAAGCGTGAATAGGCCTGATGGCCATAGCTAGGACCTGTGACCAAATAAATGCAATCAGTTTAATCTAATTTGCTAGGTACACACAGTGGTTTTAAGAGGTTAATTTCTCCACCTCACCCTCCAGGGGTAGATGGAAACGTATTCCGCATATTCTCTATTCATTGTTGCTGGATTAGGAAACCCCAGCATAGCTACTATAGGCACGTTTTCCACAAGCGGGAATTTTGCGCAGGTTACCAGAAGGTTAGGATATAGCAGGAAAGGAAAGGGTGGGATGGGACAGGCAGCCAAATTGGCCTTTCAGAGTACCAACTCCCGTGCCTTGTGACAGCTGTGATCAGGCTCAATGTGAACCCGCTCTGCCCTCCAACTGGCCAACTCAACGGATGGGGTATCCATGTACAACAGCCAGGGACCATACATTCTCAGGTTGGGGACCAACCCCTGAGTTTCCGCCCCGAGCCGCTGCAAGTGGAGGGACCAAAGGTGAAAGGGAAGTTTGTCATAATGGACATCCAAAAAACTTCATATGTAATGACAATTTCATTTGCTGTACCCAATGTCAGCATCCAAACTGGTATAGACCAGTTTTAAGGTTGTCCTAGGACGAATATTCTCTATTGGTCAATGCTAACACACCAAGTTTTAATAAAATTAATCAGTATACAAGAGATGTATGTTTTTTATTTCTTATAAGAATAACATCGGACAATATACTTAGTTTACTGCTGAATGGAAATTGAAATATTCTCCACAACCATTAGCCGAATAGCCTACTATCGCCATACTAATTTAACCGTGCGTGGATTGGAGTACTAATTTTTCATCTTTTAGAGCTTTTTATGGCAATGAGATAAAACTGTTGAATGAAACCTGCTAAAAATATTTAAAGTTTATGGTACTAAGAAAGGTAAAAAAACTGAAGTTTGGGATCTCTTAAGCCCTGTAATTTCTGAACCCAAATTTTTCTAAAAAATCAGGTGGTATATTTTATTAGAAACCTAATATAAACCACCAAATATAAAATCCAAAGATTTCGAAAGCGGCTCCTCAAAACTGCTTCAGACCTATATACTACGTTGTTGGGTACCAAAATATTATGGATACCTCTTTGTTCTTACCTCAGGGCTCTGCCTTTACTATCACTCCCAACGTTTAATTTTAACGTTTGTTTCGTTGGATTTATTTTGTTAAAGCAGCATCTCCTGAAAGATATCCCCACGTTTGATACGCCGCCCTACTCAACCATAGACCTCCACCGCACAGGAAAATTTTCTATGTTATTATTTACGCCTTTTTTAGTAATTTTAGAAAATTTTCAATCATACAAAATTTGTTATATTTTTTAACCCCGACCATAGAGCTCCACCTCACTGGCTTTAAAAGTTGCCTTGTTAAATTTATGGAGGAAAGATGATCCTTGGGTAAGCGTTCGGGAGTTCGGGTCAGCGTTCGGGTTGAGTACTACTAGCTGGTCAGACAGACATTATTCTGTCGTAATGTCACTGAATTTGTTTTATGTCAAAGATTCTCGTTCTTTTTCAAGATGATCTCGTTCGCTTCACTCACTCGCCTCCAGGATGAGCTCGTTAGCTACGCTCACTTGCCTATTTTTATATAGAGCTTGCTTCGGTATTGAAAATGAGTTGCTATTCGAGTAGATTTATTATTTCTATAATAAACATATGTTTGTATGCTTTTCAAGTATGTTTAGATATCATCCTTATAACAGCTGTTTTGAAACTAAATAACTAACATACAATCCCGACTTTGTTTTATGTATTTAGATAATGAAAATCACTTAATAATATCTTGCCATGACAACGTTAATATACACTAGGCAGCAATACGGAATTTGGCAATTTGAAATTTAAGTAATTGCACAACGCCATCTGTAGAGCCTGATATAAGCGTAGGTTATATTATATAAATCAAACAGGAAAGTTGGCCGGGTTGGTAAGGGCCCGAACTTGCATTTAGGGTGTAGACCAGAGCCTGTACAGACCCTAAATTCAGCCCTGGCCGTCTGCATGCAGAACTTCAAACATGCTAGAATCCAGAATCATTGTCCCTGTCTCGTGTACATTCTATGTGCCTAAGAGTAAAAATATGTTATAGTCAATCAATACAAATGCTGTAAAAAAATCAAATAATGTAAAAAGCCACTATGGAAAATTAAAAAAATCACATTGGGCTTTTGGAGATTAAAATAAAAGCAAAAGAGTTATAACAGCTGTTCAAAATCTTTCAACGAACTCTCAAAGTTATACTCATATAGTTTAAGTACTACCTGGGGCTGAGCTTTGCTAGGGCAAGGTCAATCTTGTTTATGACTTGGAGTAGTTTTTCACCATGTACCCTACTAACGACCATTTTTGAGGACACAACAGTTGTTATTATAATGTACCTTTGAGTCATTCTGGATATGACCACTCTACATGTAATCTTCATTCAAAGGTTTTATTATCTTATTTTATGGAACCACATGGAACTCATGTTGTTTATGATTATTAACATGTGGTTTCCTGAGAGCAGAGATTAAAAGATTTGAGAGAAGATTACATAGTAGTAAAATAAATCAAAGGGATATTGAGCTATAAATAACAACTGGAGTGACCTTAAAAATGTAGAACAGAGGCAATTGAGTTATACAATTCTGATTATCAGTAGGGGGAAGTGGTGAAATATGCTCCAAGTCATCTAAACAAACTGACTGGCCTTTCCCCGAGCAAAGCTCGGCCCCCAGGTATCATCCTATACTCTAATATGAGTAAGGTTTGCTTGCTTCCTTGCGTGCTTGCTTCCGACACAGATCTCAAAAACGGCTCCAACGATTTCCTTCAAATATTCGAAATAACTAATTTCTGGGATAAAAATAAGTTCTAGACAGGCCTCATCCCCATAAAAAATCAAATAACGTAAAAAAACTAAAATGAAAAGTTAAAAAAAATTAACATTGGGCTTATGGAGTTTTAAATCAAAACAAAAGAATTGTAACAGCTGTTCATAATCAACCAGGGAACTGTCAAAGTAATACTCATGTTGTTTATGATTATTAACATGTGGTTTCCTGAGAGCAGAGATTAAAAGATTTGAGTTAAGATTACATATATAGAGTACTGTAGTAAAATAAATCAACGGGACATTGAGCTATAAATAACAACTGGAGGGACCTTAAAAATGTAGAAAAGAGGCAAATGAATAATACAAATCTGATTATCAGTAGGGGAAGTGGTGAAATATTACTCCGAGTCATCTAAACAAACTGACTGGTCTTCCCCCGAGCAAAGCTCGGCCCCCCAGGTACTATACTCTAATATGAGTAAGGTTTGCTTGTATGTTTGCTTGCTTGCTTGCGACACTGATCTCTTAAACGGCTCCAACGATTTCCTTCAAACGTTCAAAATAACTAATTTCTGGGATAAAAATAAGTTCTAGACAGGCCTCATCCCCAGGAAAAATCAAATAACGTAAAATAACTAAAATGAAAAGTTAAAAAAATTAACTTTGGGCTTAAGGAGTTTTAAATCAACACAAAAGAATTTTAACAGCTGTTCATAATCAACCAGGGAACTATCAAAGTAATACTCATGTTGTATATGATTATTAACATGTGGTTTCCTGAGAACAGAGATTAAAAGATTTGAGTGAAGATTACATATATAGAGTAGTAAAATAAATCAAAGGGGCATTGAGCTATAAATAACAATTGGAGTGACCTTAAAAATGTAGAACAGAGGCAAATGAGTTATACAATTCTGATTATCAGTAGGGGGAAGTGGTGAAATATGCTCCAAGTCATCAAAACAAACTGACTGGCCTTCCCCCGAGCAAAGCTCGGCCCCCAGGTATCATCTTATACTCTAATATGAGTAAGGTTTGCTTGCTTCCTTGCGTGCTTGCTTGCTTGCTTGCGACACAGATCTCAAAAACGGCTCCAACGATTTCCTTCAAATGTTCGAAATAACTAATTTCTGGGATAAAAATAAGTTCTAGACAGGCCTCATCCCCAGGAAAAATCAAATAATGTAAAAAAACTAAAATGAAAAGTTAAAAAAATTAACTTTGGGCTTAAGGAGTTTTAAATCAACACAAAAGAATTTTAACAGCTGTTCATAATCAACCAGGGAACTATCAAAGTAATACTCATGTTGTATATGATTATTAACATGTGGTTTAATGAGAACAGAGATTAAAAGATTTGAGTGAAGATTACATATATAGAGTAGTAAAATAAATCAAAGGGGCATTGAGCTTTAAATAACAACTGGAGGGACCTTAAAAATGTAGAAAAGAGGCAAATGAGTTATACAAATCTGATTATCAGTAGGGGCAGGTTATGAAATATTACTCCAAGTCATCTAAACTGACTGACTGGCCTCCCCCCGAGCAAAGCTCGGCCCCCAGGTATCATCCTATACTCTAATATGAGTAAGGTTTGCTTGCTTCCTTGCGTGCTTGCTTGCGACACAGATCTCAAAAACGGCTCCAACGATTTCCTTCAAATGTTCGAAATAACTAATTTCTGGGATAAAAATAAGTTCTAGACAGGCCTCATCCCCATAAAAAATCAAATAACGTAAAAAAACTAAAATGAAAAGTTAAAAAAAATTAACATTGGGCTTATGGAGTTTTAAATCAAAACAAAAGAATTGTAACAGCTGTTCATAATCAACCAGGGAACTGTCAAAGTAATACTCATGTTGTTTATGATTATTAACATGTGGTTTCCTGAGAGCAGAGATTAAAAGATTTGAGTTAAGATTACATATATAGAGTAGTAAAATAAATCAACGGGACATTGAGCTATAAATAACAACTGGAGGGACCTTAAAAATGTAGAAAAGAGGCAAATGAATAATACAAATCTGATTATCAGTAGGGGAAGTGGTGAAATATTACTCCGAGTCATCTAAACAAACTGACTGGTCTTCCCCCGAGCAAAGCTCGGCCCCCCAGGTACTATACTCTAATATGAGTAAGGTTTGCTTGTATGTTTGCTTGCTTGCTTGCGACACTGATCTCTTAAACGGCTCCAACGATTTCCTTCAAACGTTCAAAATAACTAATTTCTGGGATAAAAATAAGTTCTAGACAGGCCTCATCCCCAGGAAAAATCAAATAATGTAAAAAAACTAAAATGAAAAGTTAAAAAAATTAACTTTGGGCTTAAGGAGTTTTAAATCAACACAAAAGAATTTTAACAGCTGTTCATAATCAACCAGGGAACTATCAAAGTAATACTCATGTTGTATATGATTATTAACATGTGGTTTCCTGAGAACAGAGATTAAAAGATTTGAGTGAAGATTACATATATAGAGTATTAAAATAAATCAAAGGGGCATTGAGCTATAAATAACAACTGGAGTGACCTTAAAAATGTAGAACAGAGGCAAATGAGTTATACAATTCTGATTATCAGTAGGGGAAAGTGGTGAAATATGCTCCAAGTCATCTAAACAAACTGACTGGCCTTCCCCCGAGCAAAGCTCGGCCCCCAGGTATCATCTTATACTCTAATATGAGTAAGGTTTGCTTGCTTCCTTGCGTGCTTGCTTGCTTGCTTGCGACACAGATCTCAAAAACGGCTCCAACGATTTCCTTCAAATGTTCGAAATAACTAATTTCTGGGATAAAAATAAGTTCTAGACAGGCCTCATCCCCAGGAAAAATCAAATAATGTAAAAAAACTAAAATGAAAAGTTAAAAAAATTAACTTTGGGCTTAAGGAGTTTTAAATCAACACAAAAGAATTTTAACAGCTGTTCATAATCAACCAGGGAACTATCAAAGTAATACTCATGTTGTATATGATTATTAACATGTGGTTTCCTGAGAACAGAGATTAAAAGATTTGAGTGAAGATTACATATATAGAGTAGTAAAATAAATCAAAGGGGCATTGAGCTTTAAATAACAACTGGAGGGACCTTAAAAATGTAGAAAAGAGGCAAATGAGTTATACAAATCTGATTATCAGTAGGGGCAGGTTATGAAATATTACTCCAAGTCATCTAAACTGACTGACTGGCCTCCCCCCGAGCAAAGCTCGGCCCCCCAGGTACTGTAGTGTTAAAACGGATATGAGAAGGGTGTTACCACTCCAGTAGTCAGTAGTATTTTTTATTTACATTAGTCCTAAATTATCTATTCTTGCCGTTGTGGAGTTAAAACGGATATGGGAATGGTGTTACCATTCCATTAGTAAAATGTTTCGTTTATTAATTATCTGTTCTTGCTGTTGTGGAGTTAAAACGGATAACAGAAGAGTGTTACCAATCCAGTACCTGCCTACATATCTTTGAAAATTCAGTCTTCGTTCATCCTCTTACGGGAAGAATGAGCGTACACCTAGTGTTATTCTTATGGAGAATAATTAATATTTTTAATATCGCTTGTTTGTGAATATATTTCTTATGAATCCTGTTAAGTGTTAATGTGTTATGTTATATATTCATTGGAAATTCGCTGAGTATGCAGGTTGCTGCAACGGGGGTATTTATACTTTTATTACAAATGGAGGAAGCTACAAGTACTCAAGGAAGTAAGTATGTTCTAGTATGGAAGAGATTAAAATTGAGGTTACTATGTTGTAATTGTGTTTTAGTTGATTTAAGTTGTGAAAACTCTATAACAAATAATATAGAAACAAATTTTAGAAAAAACGAATAAAAGATTTAAGTTGTAATGAATAAGGTGATTTTTGTAACAAGACTCTCGGCGAAACCCATATTGGAACATACCTTCCTCTTGGGTCTTAGGTGCTCACTAAGAATGGGTTTTAAGAAATTTCCATAGGGCTCCGCCCCAAGGGGAGTAAAAGTTCCAATCCTGTGTTATTCTTATGGACATTCACTTTAAGTTTGAGCTGATGAAAATAAAAACAGTTGATCTTGATTCGTAGTAGTTCCACGGAAAACCCACAGAATTCAGCACACACAACCGTCATATTTTTTATAAATTATTATTTGCGGGGCGAAGTCTGCGGGAACAGCTAGTATAATTATAAATCATATACACATGATTACTTTACTGACAACAAAAATTGTCATTCCTAAATATATTATCTTATTAAACTTTACAATTAGTTAATTTAGTATGGTCATATACCCAACCACTTCCTTGAGATTGGTACTTATGCTAGATACTAAAGATTGTGCTATCGATATAAGTCCGATAGTCAGACTATCATAAAAGAATATCGATAGTTTAAACTATCTTTTTACTAACGTATTTATTTTGAGTTACATATTAATGTAATTTTAACATTAAAAGTAAATTTTGCAATTTTGTAATTGTTGTGTCATTGACAAGGATTATATTACAAAACACTATTTAACCATGGGGCCCGTTTCACGAAGTCACAAGTTTCACTGATAAATGCAGATAAACTTGTAAGCTATTTAGTCACAGATGTTTCTGAACCAAAAGTTACAAGCTTTGTTGTAACCATTAAAATGTAAATATTCACTCTTGTAAATATTACAGTTTTCATAAGTTACAAGTTTACACTAATAAATATTGTTTACGTTTTTACCTATCTTTGGAATCTTTGGAAGGCGACAAAGATGGTTGGTTGGTTTGTTTGTTTGTATATATATTTGAAGTTTATGGACTCGTACACCGTTGGACCGTTTGCCATAAAACTTGGTATGTATATGTAAAATTTCACCGAGAAGGTTTTTAAGCTATCCATTTTGTCCTAACTCAATTGGGTTCCCCCCAGGAGGCCTAAAAGGGTTCCCATATAAACCTTATGGAAAGATATTGTTGTTTACATATAAGCTAAATGACATGTTTACTTGAACAGGTGATCTTGGTGACATTGGTTTTAGTTGGGAATAGTCAAAGGCATGACAACGACTTCTGGGTAACAGCTAGTCTATCTATAATATTATAAAGAAGAGGTGGTTTCTGTCTGTCTGTCTGTCTGTCTGTCTGTCTGTCTGATGTTCCGGGTGAACGCAAAAACTACTTAACCGACTGGGCTGAAACTTTACACAAAGGTAGATCTTGAACCCATGCAACACATAGGCCTATTAACTTCCTTAAAATCCCCTCGGGCTACGCCCCGTGAACGTTCTAGGTTTCAATGTTAACATTTCATAAGAAAGTAAACATTCAGAAACTGTAATGCGAACAGCTGAGGGCACTTACATTTGACAGATGAAAGAGCAGAAGCAAGAACAACAGCTGTTTCAAGCTAACTAAAATGAAATTTGCACTGACTATAGAACGGGTAAGGAAAACCCCTGTGCGAAGAACGTGTACATCAAGTTTATATATATATTTATTTCAATATACCGTATAATTAATCTATATAAATAAAATTAGAGTTTTGTCTGTAGGTACATTGCTTGGAATTATGAAATTTTTGCATATTTTAACGTTTTGCACCCTAGGGAAACCAAAACAAATCTTATCTCAATTTATGTCTGTCTGTCTGACTGTCTCTGCCGGTAACGCTCAAAGACGGGTTTTTGTTCACTTTTCACTGGAATACGGGTGCACTGACATTAATAACACTTTGTTTCTTTGTTCTCTATATGCGTGAGAAGGTTTTATAAACTGGCATACGCCTTTTTAAAAATAATGGCGGCCGCTCAAAAACGTGATTTTGTGCGGTTTTGGTCATGTTTTGTTCGCTTTTCACAGGAAAACGGGTGCACCGATTTTTATGGAACTTTTTGTCTATGTTCTATATGTGCGTTACAAGGTTTTAGGCTAATTGGATTGTTTTAAATTACCTTAGGACACTGCCCCATAGGGTTTTAAAGATCCTATGCTATTCTTATGGACAAAGCATTTATTTATATTGAACCAGATGATGGCATAGTTATTCTATAAATAGGTTGTTTAGTTATTTTTTAAAACGTTGAGTGAAGATTGGTAATAAATAACATAAGTGGATATATGATCTAAATCTATATTTGTCTCATGCACTCACTGACATACTGATCACTTTTTTTAAGAAACGACAATGTCTATTGAAGATACAATTTTGGATGGTGGTTCCCCTTATGCTGCAGATTCACAATAAGAATACGTTTAAAAAAGTCCTATAGGGTTCTTCGCTAATTTACTTTTATGGCAATTTTATGAGTATTAGTACTTACTGGACCTTTGTAAGTTAATTTTCGGTAGGAACATAACTAATTCATCAGAAAAAACGCAAGCCTATTCCTGTGACGAAAATGTTTAAGGGCTTTGCCCCCGGAATTTCAAAATACAATATTTTAACAATCTTGCACATACTCTTGGACTGATGGATCTGAAATTCGTTAGGAATGTAGCTGATAGCTCAGTGCAGGCATTTACCTTCTCCAGACACAAATATAGGAAATAAGAAACAACATCATGGGGAGTCACGGTGTTGTTCTCTAGAGATCTCACACAGACCCTTTGTCGTGAGACATGAGTGGTCGAGTCTACGCCTCTCTAAAAATATATTTTATGTAGCCGACCAGTGAGCGTCTGAACTTAACAGTAAATATGAAAATGTATTTTTGAGAAGATTAAGGGGTTGATCAGTTTTCTTATGCGCTTTTAAAAGTTGAGATTGGGACATTGAAAAAACAAATTAAGGTCTCAGAAACATCTATCCTTCACTCGGCACTATCGATGAATCACAGGATTTATTGATTGACAGTTTGTTACACCGAGGTTCATAAACAGTTTAATCTGGAAAGTGCCTGGCTCTGTGATTGTGCCATCCTCACGTCCACCAATGAACAAGCAATGGAGATCAACACAAATGTAGGTCTATTCCAAAGGGAGGAAGGAACATATACAATATTTAATACCGTTCATTTAACCATGACCACTGTTAGAACAGTTCGTATATATTGATTTACATTTATTTAAATAAAATCAAGTAGTCATATGTTTTTAAAACATATGATTTTTCCAAGTTTAAATTGTTTATTTACAATTATAATGAAAACAGGACCTGGCAAGAACGGTGATTTTAAAAGTGGTTTGTCAATATTTTTAAAGTTAAATGTTTCGTTACATTACAATTAATTTATTGGAATGTAAAGATTAATGTATCAAAGTATTTAAAATGTTAAATTAAACGGGGTTAATATTTTGTTGTACTTGAGATCTTTTATTTCTAAAATCGAATCCAAAGTGTTACGTGTACCGATTTGGAGTCGCAAAAACCACACCGTTCACTACCCGACACAGTTCCTCGACTTGGCAACAGTACCCGAATTATCTGCCATAGTATATTTCGTTAACTTTAATTTAATTCTACTTTAAAAGTGTAAAATGTAATTTTAATATTGTAAAATTATGTGGGTTGTTAATATTTTTAGTTAATCTACCATTTATATACAACCCGTACGAAGGACGGGTACATCAGCTAGTATTTGATAAAATAACCCACTTGATTGGTAGAGGGCATAGTTGAAGTGAGTTCATAATTAATCAACAGGCTCTAGACTAGCCCTGTCACATAAAAAAACATTGTAGTGTTGTTTGCCACAGCGCAAGTAATGGCGTTTTTTTATGCTATTTATTGACTTTTTACTAACATTACAAGACTTATAGTAGTAATTTTTTGGCGAATGCATTTTAAAGTAATTATTATTAACAAATGTTGTGTCATATTTTACAATGTTAGGAGCAACTTTGTAAACTTTGTGTCAGCTTCTGTTGCAGCAGGATTTAAACAAATATAAAATTAAAACCGTCATATTTTCATCGTATTTCAAATAAACGCTCAAGGTACAGTGACGAATTAAGTTATCATTATGTTACAGATCCTATCTTGAAACACTATGTGGCCAAAGCCATCGTCTACATGAACACCGGCGGGGACAACATACGTCTCCCTGACGAACTAGATCGACATAAGAAAGGTGAACCGAATACAACCTGTATTTTCTGGTACCCCGGATCTCGGATGGTTCCCATGACTACATGGGACATTATTGGGTTACCTTCTTCCAAGCGAACGGCAGTGGAAGCAGATGGGCTTTGGCAGCCGATGCTGGCTCTGGATATGGCAAGCCATATCCCGAATCCAATACCCACTTATATGTCAGTCATAAACATGCTCAAGAGATCTTATTCGGTAGTCCATTAAAAACAAATGAAGGAGAGGTGCAGAGATTTTACGAAACTGGCGATCCGGGTAAAACTTATACATCACTTATCCTCCATGAGATGATGCACGTGATGGGGTTCATACACGAGCATCAACGTCGGGACCGAGATTGCTGGATCTTCGTCTCCCACAGGAGTCCCCTGCTTCCTCTTGTACCTACTGTGTAAGGAGATGACTAAAATAGGAGAAATTCAGGTCTCGTGGGTTATAGGCCTCGAAACTTTCTGCACTAGAACTGTAAGAAAAATGCCGCAGCCGACTGAATTTAAAACCTCGGACCTGGACGAACTCATTGCACCCTCAACCCAAGGAAGTATTAAAACCTTAGTCTTCAGTTCTATTCCGACCCCCAAAACATGAAAATAGTGAAATAGTTTCGTTTTGTCTTGCAAAATCAATTTGCATCAGCAATACTTACTTTTCCTTTTTGCCTTTTGATCTGAATTTTGTGACTTTACAAAATCAATTTTTACATCGCAAAATTATTTTATCACCAAATTATCCGATAAATTTCATGGTATTTTATCACCGATTAAAACTCTGTATATTCTTCCCTGACTTCCTGAAATTGCTGGTGCTCTGATAAACAAAACATCATTTCAAATATTTACATTCTATCTTACATTTTTCTAAACAATTATACAATCCAAAAATAGTAATATTTTTCATCTATTCGATAAACACTCATTTTCAAAATCATAGTTAATAAACTCAATCATTTATCTTTTATTTAATACGCTAGGTTTTTTTGTGACTGGAACTCCTCCTACAGTTTTCAACCGATTTTGATATTTTTTATGTCGTTGGATAGATCTTGGTCTGAAGTTGTTCGTACCCAAATTTCATAATAAACTGATCTAAGGGAAGGGCCCTAGCCCTATTTCGTAATTTGTCCATAAGATTAACATTGAGAAAGAATTTTCTTGAATTGTATGATCAAACAGCTGAATAGAGTAAGCACAGTTTATCAGCAAGTTTGAACATGTGTACTGCAACAAGAACATGAACATGAACACATGTTCACTACTGGAAAGGTATCGCAATATGTATGCTATTTAGATTATGAATGTTAGCATTATAATCATAGAGCGAGTTTATAACGTTTATCCCAGAGTGCAGCACATGAAACTTCGTTAAATATTAATAAATATATTCTTAAGGTTGAATTATTCCAAAAAATCACATTTTACCCATTTTTAACGCTTGTAAAGCAAAAGTAAGATTAATTAGATGATTGTGGTTGGGTGTAGGGCAGGGCCGGTGCAAGAGGTTATGGCGCCCTAGGCAAAACTATTGTAAGGTTCCCCCCTCCCCAAAAATCATTCAACGCAAAATAGTCTGTGAAGTTAGCACGAAAATGTTTTACTGCTTGCAACCGGCATAAAATGTTGCACGATGACTTGTTATTAGCTATCAAAATCCACCGGAAGACACTCTCCTAGAGGCCCCTTGCCCCCTGTGATGATGTCATCAAAATTAAAGTTGCAGTGTCTTGTTTAAACATTAATTTTATATCTGTGGAAAAATTTAGATTTTGTGTCATTTTTAAGAAATCAACTTTCCCATTAATATAAATATTGTGAAGGGGTTTTATGTCTGTATGTTGTAATTTTAGTGCTACATACAGTATTCTGTTTTTGTTTTTTAATTACTCTGCAGAAAATACGCTATTAAAGTGTAATCGGGATGATGAGACTTACGCTCGAGGCCATAGTAATGTACACCCCTTTACATGTTCATTGAAAGTTGGTTTGTTAATAATTTACTTAGTTAATGGGAAGGGTAAAAGCGATACTAAAACGTAACCCGAATTCGACGACTAAAACAAAAGTCGTATAACTATGTATTTTACCAAAAAACTAGGCCATGTTGCAAC
The DNA here is from genome assembly GCA_963675035.1 of Allygus modestus. Classification (NCBI taxonomy): domain Eukaryota; kingdom Metazoa; phylum Arthropoda; class Insecta; order Hemiptera; family Cicadellidae; genus Allygus; species Allygus modestus. Next base: position 296,126,558 of record OY776112.1, read on the forward strand.
ACAGCATCACTGAGTTGAATTTAGGCTAACAGCGCGGCACGGCGCGTGGCACGTCTTGGATAGAGCGCAGCGAAAGGTTTCAGCATCTTTCCAAAGGAATTGTAGGCAAACCAACAACTTTACCGAAAAATGTTTCAAATAAAAGTTTTAGAGAAACTAATTATCTACGACTTTCCCGCTGGAAGTTTGTTTCTAACATAAAAATAAAAAACTTCCTCGATGAGTAACTTTTTCACGTCCCTCTTTAATAACACGTAAGAGTTTTTAATTATTAAAAATATTAAAACACGATAAAATAAAACAATATTTATACTTTCGGATTCCGTAGTTAACGTACACAAAGGATATATAAATTTCATTACAATTCAAACATAGCAGTGAAGTCCAGGAGCGTGTAAACGACAGCGCGTTCAACGCCAGTAACAGCTCTGAGCACACAGTGGCCCACCATTTCTGATCCGCACAGTCCCACGCGGACCGTTTTTGGCTCACTTAGCGATCTCTCCAGTAGTTTTACCTCGATGCAGACTGAGACAGCTCCCCCCACCACTTTCCAGTCACTCCTGTCGCGCCGTCATTGAATACAATGTTGTTATACGCTTAAAGAACACAGACACCTCATGTGGTCGCATTGTTTTTATATGTGTTACATATATCTAACAGCATGTACGGTTTATTTTGCAGGTTGAATTAGTTTAATTTGTGGCGAAATAATAGTCATATTAACTAAAACACCCTAAACATCAAAAGGTAATTTTTCGAACAATTTGGCTATAACTAAAGCGTGAAACCCACGGGAAAAGGTAAATTACAAGAGTATCTAATGAAACTGAACTTTAATTTGCGTACAGGTACAAAAATACCTTAATTCAGGAAAAATACCTTATAACAAACGTTCTTAAATATTGCCAATCAAAGAAAGTGTTGTTAACTTTTCTGGAATGCTAAATTTTGAATGTACAGCTGCTAATGTTTAATTAAAACAATTAATTAAAAAAACCTGCCTTTAAAAACATTTCCTGATAATGTTCCACAAGTTTCCAAAATGATTTTATGAGTGTTAGGTTTTACTCCTAGCATTTATATTTAAATTATACAAATCAACAACCTACAACACATCTGAGGAAGCTCGAACTAACTTCCCTCTGGAAATAAGGTCACTGAAATGTGTATAAAAATTACATTCATCTGGTATCAATACTTAAAACATTCTCCACACTTTATTTTAAGATGTAATTTCCTTAAAATGAAACCGCATAACACGTTATCTTTGTAGTAATATCCCGCAATCAAAGCGGCGTTTGAAGGGTTGAAGGTTTTTTTTATAGCGATAATCCAAACAACAGTTTCAAAACAAATTACTGCTTTAAATAACTTCATTTAGTCTTGAATCGCTTACCTGTGGAAAGAGATTGAGCTGTTTTTACATATTCTGTTTGAGAAATCAAACGCATAATATACATCCGGTATATTCGACTTCCAATTCATCGCTTGGTACAAAACATTAACAAAAACTAGACTGCACCAAAGCACCTAAGGTTGCTCCAGACCTTGCAGTTCTGCCTCACGGCTACACGGCGCGCCGCGGCGGAGCGCGTGGTTGACTGGAAAGTGGTGGGGGGGGGGGTCTGCTTGTAGCCGGACCGCGTCTCGGCTCACGCATCACATTCAGCGCGCGATCCATAGTTGTTTTATATCGATGGTTACAAAAAATCACAGGTTAAACATTTTTGGATTCTGTGCCTAAAACGAAACATGAAATCAATTAAGAGAACGTTGATTTTTAATATCTATGATTCGTTCAGCGTCTGACTGTGTATTTTATTGCATGATTTATACCACTCATTGACAGCTAATAACATTGATTGACAACTTGTTTACGTTATATTAATGTTAAACGCTACTTTATTATTGACTTGGAAGATTAATGGCAGTGAGGATTGCTCTGAAGGTTCAGAAGTTGCCAGCTGATCGGGGGGAGCGACCCGTCGCTATTGATCCGACCGCTCCTGCGCGCTAGGCCCTCCACCATCGCAGACCATTCTCGACACAAAACCTCCATGCTGTAAGGTAAGCTGAATTTTATCTGGAATTCAATGTCCGCTTGTATTGTCATGCTGTAGAGTCGTTCATACGGTTGCATAAAAGCAAAAATAAAATGAATTGTGCACGAAAACTTAACATCGGAGTGACAGTTAAGTCACTTTTGATATACGTGTTTACCTAAAAAACGGATAATGTATTTTTGGAAAATTATTGTTTTACTGTGCATAAGCTAGAGTAACACATTTCATTTGCTGTTTTACAATTATACGTTTTTTTAATTGTTACACAACGTAATAATTTTAAAGTTACATGATTTAAGGTCTGACACATCTGATCAACACAAAAATAATTTCCTTCGTGTACATATTATTTATAAATATTGTAGGAATCAGAAAATCCTCTAATTTTGTAAGTTAAACGTTTAAATCAATTTAAGGTAGTATTTCCGTGAGGGGCCTCACTCGTTTATCACGCAACTTGATCTTTAATGGCTGCAAAACATTGTGCCCATCACATCACATAACATCGCCAGCTGAAGCTATAAGAAATAGGACCTTAACAATTTCTATTGTATCATTGGGTACATTACCTGTGTTTATTGCCAAGGTTTCCTTTGGCTAAGCTATCATAAAAACATAAAGCATATATACAAATTTATTCGGTAAAGGGAAATGCGAGTTGAAATGCGTATCGACCTGTTGATCCCAAAATAGCTCTTCTTTCGCCCTGTACTGGAACTTGAAGTCTTCTTTGTCAGTTGATATATTATTTTATTACCTTGCATTGTTTGTAATAAAGTCAAGTAATTGTTCTGTAGCGACCCAGCTGCACATTTTAAGATCAGCTGTCAATTTATTACTATTATTTTATTTATATTTACATTCAACTGGAGTTCTAATTAAACACTTCTTACTGGCATATTATCTGGCAATTTTTTTAACAACCCCACAGTTCGTATTCTTTGCTTCGTACACGCGAGCATAAGCATGCAATGTTTAAATAATTCAAATTTCAAAAAGTAAATAAATTTAAATGTTTAGCGTAGTTTTACCATCAATAGAAATCAGAAATTAATAAAACGTTAACAGTTTCTAGCAATATACAGTATTGTCAGCGTTTTTGCTGTCTAAAAAAATTGAAGCCGTAGATCATATTTTAAACATAATGAAAAAGGAAATAAAGGGAATCTTTCTTTATATATACAATTTCTTTGTATATAATAGTAAGTGGACTTACTATTAATTTTACTATCCTAAGAGAGCAGCTCCCCACGCATCGTTTAGAAATCAGCACGGTCCACTTCTTCCTTGGTTCAGTTCAGCTCAGCTCAGTTCACAAAAAAACACTTTATTTCCAGACTCTATTCCCTTAGAATGGATTGTGTAGATGTATACGCATCAGGAGTAGAGCCGTATGCACATGTGTCTTCAAAATCGTAACTCTGAACGAATTGAACTTATACACATATTAAATCGTCTATACCTATAAAAGGCAAAGCCCTACCTCACTGACTGACTGACTGACTGACTCACTCACTCACTCACTCAATCACTCATCACAAATTTTCCTACTTCCCATTTACCTAGAGAGTTGAAATTTTGTACACTGACTCTTTAGAAAACTAAATGGTTTTCATCCTGATCTGACCTTAGGGCTCCGCCAGAGAAAAGTTCTCATGTATTCCTTATGGACATTAATTTTTGTTTGAGCTTAATATTTTTATTATTATAATTATATTAAATATACCTGTATTAATTTGCTCTTAGTTTTTCATATTTCATAGATACATAAATCAAATTAATCTGTTCCTACTTTTATTACAGTGATTTTCACGAGTAGATTCACTTAGAAGAATAAAACGATAGTATTATCTAATCTTAGAAGAATAAAACGAAAGTATATAGTACAAGTCGTGTAGGTACAGACTACTGGTAATTTTTATATCTCAGTTCATCCTGCAAACCTCATGAGTCAGAATGGCCGTGGGGGTTAAGGCGAGTGTTCAGTAACTCAAAGGTCCGGGTAGACGGACTGAAGATCCCCGGGTTAAAATTGACCAGGGGATTTGTTGCCTGTTTTGGCGATGCTTGACTGAGGATCCCAGCACTAATGAGGGGTCGAGCGGGGACCTTCAGTCAAGCCTCGCTCTTAGGATCGACATCATGAGGGTTGACAAAGGAATACCAATAAAACCTCACACCTTGGGTCACTTACACTTTTCTTTAATTTAAAATTAATTATTAACTAATGGCTGTAGCCCCTAGACTGTATTTCACTACAACACAATACAACAAAACTCCATACAGTCTCCATTATTTCCTTATGTAGGTAGTTTGCTCTTTTTGACTGCAGTTATGACAGATTTCCATTTATATTTTTATAGACACAAATAATATATCCTACTAATTGATATTATAAATGTGAAAAGTTGGATGCGAATGTATGGATGGATGGATGGATGTTTAGACTTCCATCACGCAAAAACTACCGGACCTATTAAGCTAAAATGTTGCATGAACAAGTACAAAATCTTACAATGCAAAAGTTATGGGAGAATATAGTTTATAAAATTACTAAGATGTTTGTCAGTTTCTGAAAAAGAAGTCGTATGGTAAAACATAATCAAAGATTTAATAGTGTTGGTCAGGTTAATATTTTTAATATGTTTTAATATTTCGCGAGAGAAGCCGGGGATAGCAGCTATATTTCTCCATATGTTTTCTGGTACACCAAATCTACCTTAAAACGTCATCAACACCAATAATTGGACATCAATTTTGAAGATTACTTTCCCCGCAAAATGAGAAAATTAATTAAACATTTTAAAAACAATCACAATAATAATGTACTTGGCGATTGACATTTATTTATTTGTCAAAGTACTAGGGACACCATCCTTCAGTGACAATTACAATTAAATCAAAACAGGGGTTTAAATGCTCAAGTTGCGCATGGGCAGTTATAGTATATTTTTTTGAACAAACAATTAACGGTACATTACTTTCACCATTTCTAACAGTTTAAAATAAAATTCTCTCCCTCCTTCTAATACTACGTACATTCCTACATCCTATTACCATTGATAATCAATGCTATTACACTAGCTACCAATCTTAAAATTAATGGGCCTCTAGTCTGATTATCAAAAGAAAGTGACTGGCGGAGCGGCCGCGCGGCGACAGAACATTCTATTTCACAACCTCGTGGAAAAATAAATAACATGGCTAGACATTTCCAATACTCGTTATTTAAATAGTGAGTTAAACACGTTTATAGCACATTTTTCTAATATTTTGTATCTTAAACCGGTGGGTTTATTTTATAGTTATGTTTTAAATAACACGAATTATACAATTTAAATTGTAATTCGTGTTTTTTAACATAACTATTAATATAAACTGATCAGAATAAGATTCAAAGTATTTTAAAAATGTGCTATAAACGTGATTAACTGGATATTTAAATAACTTTTATTGGAGATTTGTAACCATGTGTTTACTTTTTCACGAGGTTATGAAATAGAATGTTCTGTCGCCGAGCGGCCGCTCCGCCAGTCACTTTTTTCAATAATCGGACTATACGAAAGTAGGTTTTTTAGCAAGGGTCTAGAGAACTACTGGACTGGGGTTCATGCTTGATGTATTGATTTAAAAAAGTCGATGTGTATATGTGACATAGTAATATTAGGGTTTATTTCGTGATTTATTTAATGGAATGAGCTATGATTCATGATATCGGGTGATAATGCATGATTTGGTAAGAAAACAGAATATAGGTTGATTGTGTATCTATATCGAATATTGTGTAAGATGTATTATTAGTTATTTGATTATTAGATGTTTTAGGCTTAAGTGTTTTAAAATATGTCCTTAGTAGGTAGATTTAGGTATTTTTACCCAAAGAAAACCCGTGTACCCAACGAGTTGCCGAAAACTAGGCTGGGGGGGTGACCGGGAATGTCCCAAAACTAGGGTGGGGGGGGGGGTGACCGGGAATATCCCAAAAATATGTAAGGGTAGTTGGCTTGGAAGGTAGACATTGTTACTTTGTGCCGAAAGTGGCTTCGGGATGCCGAATATGTTTTTTTCGCGGATACAAATATGCGAAATGTTGAAGTCGTGGCTCCCAGTTCGTTACGTGGAGATGTTCGCACTAAAAGAAATATTCGTGTAATGGAAGCATGGGAATTTCTCTACCTCCAATACGTTTTGTTTCATGCCTATTTATAAATTAAATGTTAGTTTATTATATTACATGTTGCCCTTAACATGTTGCCCCTTACAAAATTTAAGATGGATTGGTAGCCTATAAAACATGTTAATTTAAATGTAATGTTAACAGAGGTTCGCACATTATAATATTTTTTTTAACTATGATTAGAATGGTTCGCTTTTTGGTTTCACGTTTTATATTGTTTTCCCACAGTTATAAAAATATAAAGGTTAAAACTCTAAACTAACGAATTTTTATGATTGATAGTGTTAACGAAAATTTACTAATTCAAATATATAAGGTAACCAAATACAACCTTATTACACTCATCACTCATCACTTATACAGTCTTACAGATTTCGGCACTTCGCACTTACGCAAAGGAGACGCCACTGTATACACAATCTCTAATCTTCAATTCTTAAAAAATTCACAGCCACCTAATACCAAACACCACCATTCTTAGTTTTTCATAAACACAAAATCTAAATGTAATGTAAAAGTTTTAGTTTTTAATAGTAAGGATCAGAATCAAAAGTTAGATGAGCATCACTAGTAATTTTAATAAGTCTCAATAAAATATTGTAACTTTATCATGTAAATTTAACAAAAATTCTTAAATTCGTTCTTAATTGGTTCTATCAATCTTCGATTATATTATCGTCACTTCGTGAATTATGACGTTTGTTGGAGGTTCAATCAGGTGTAAATTAGGTATGGGAGTATTGGGATTGATAAAACAGCCAAGTTAGAAAAATAGCTTTTTCCCCACCTACTGTGTAAAGTCGAATTTTACTCCTTGAAATGAAGGGTCTACTCCTTGTGGATTTTGGGGTGTGGGAAAAATGATGTGTGTATGTCAGGAGTAAAGTACATTAGTAGGGGTGTATTTTCCACTTACATTGTCTCCCTCGGGAAAATTGTCGCCCTCGCCTGCGCGTCGGGCGCCAACAACTTCCCTCAGGAAAACTATCACCCTCGCCTGCGCGTCGGGCGCCAACAACTTCCCTCAGGAAAACTATCACCCTCGCCTGCGCGTCGGGCGCCAACAACTTCCCTCAGGAAAACTATCACCCTCGCCTGCGCGTCGGGCGCCAACAACTTCCCTCAGGAAAACTATCACCCTCGCCTGCGCGTCGGGCGCCAACAACTTCCCTCAGGAAAACTATCACCCTCGCCTGCGCGTCGGGCGCCAACAACTTCCCTCAGGAAAACTATCACCCTCGCCTGCGCGTCGGGCGCCAACAACTTCCCTCAGGAAAACTATCACCCTCGCCTGCGCGTCGGGCGCCAACAACTTCCCTCAGGAAAACTACCACCCTCGCCTGCGCGTCGGGCGCCAACAACTTCCCTCAGGAAAACTATCACCCTCGCCTGCGCGTCGGGCGCCAACAACTTCCCTCAGGAAAACTACCACCCTCGCCTGCGCGTCGGGCGCCAACAACTTCCCTCAGGAAAACTATCACCCTCGCCTGCGCGTCGGGCGCCAACAACTTCCCTCAGGAAAACTACCACCCTCGCCTGCGCGTCGGGCGCCAACAACTTCCCTCAGGAAAACTATCACCCTCGCCTGCGCGTCGGGCGCCAACAACTTCCCTCAGGAAAACTACCACCCTCGCCTGCGCGTCGGGCGCCAACAACTTCCCTCAGGAAAACTATCACCCTCGCCTGCGCGTCGGGCGCCAACAACTTCCCTCAGGAAAACTACCACCCTCGCCTGCGCGTCGGGCGCCAACAACTTCCCTCAGGAAAACTATCACCCTCGCCTGCGGGTCGGGCGCCAACAACTTCCCTCAGGAAAACTACCACCCTCGCCTGCGCGTCGGGCGCCAACAACTTCCCTCAGGAAAACTATCACCCTCGCCTGCGCGTCGGGCGCCAACAACTTCCCTCAGGAAAACTACCACCCTCGCCTGCGCGTCGGGCGCCAACAACTTCCCTCAGGAAAACTATCACCCTCGCCTGCGCGTCGGGCGCCAACAACTTCCCTCAGGAAAACTATCACCCTCGCCTGCGCGTCGGGCGCCAACAACTTCCCTCAGGGAGACAAAAGTTGCACTTAATACACAAATAACTATTCCAAATGTTAAATCCCCATAAGACAACGTACATAATCATAGGCTTGCGCAGAGTTCGAATAGTATAGGCCTGCCGGGATAAATAATAAATGGATTATTGTTATTATGGAAATAATAAATGGAAGTATTGGGCCCCAATCCACGCTACCTAAATTTGTCAATCTTTATGTAGTTTTATCACTCCTATTACCCCCAAAACCGAGTTTTGATCCACATAGTGCATCCTCCTAACCTTACCCCAATACTGCATTTAAATAGAACCAAGTACATCAGAACAGCCAAAAAATCCAAAATTTTCCATTTTGCAAAAAATTAAACCAATATATGTTTAAACCCGTTATTTTATTATTTGTTTATTTTAAAGTTGTTTAATGCGGAAATTCGCTTCCCTAACGTCAGCGTGCTGCGTGCGAACTCGTTTAAAAGCAAGATTAGTTTGTTAAGATTCCGATTTCAGATAATTGCTAACTTATTTACTTTTTACTTTTATATTTTTGTAATGATTTTGTTAAGAACTAAATTTAAGAAATAAGTATAGGTAGTTTAGTTCCGCGTATATAATGTGGCACCTATATCCCCAGGCAGTTTTTATCCACATACTGCAACCGCCTCAAATGAAACATCAAATAATATTTGTGTTAATGTATCTATTTTAAGACTTGCAGAAAACATAAAGTTTCAGTCTAATATTTGCAATACAAATACTATAACACTACTGTGAGCGTGAAACTAATTACCAAATAGGAGATAGGCAGGGCCGACGAGACAGCCCCTCATATAGTGTCGCAGTGGTATCAGCCCCTGGCAGGTAGAGGCGGAGGCCCGGGCCCGAGTACCGTATACCTGCTTTTCGAGGCTTGACTGAGGATCCCAGGACTAATGAGGGCTAGGGAGGGAACCATGAGTCAAGCATCACCAAAATATTTTACAACACACCTTGATCCGTCTACCCTGGGATCTTCAGTCCTACAATCGTAGGTCCGAGACCCGACCGGGACTTGATGTTATTTCCAACTATTTTTTTTTAAATTTCCATTATTGGTTTTCCAAACAATTCGATTGGAGGAATGATGTTTTTTTAAATAAAATATACATTTAAATAAAAAAATAAAAACAGGGGCATTTTGTTGGGTAAAGGTTGGCATTGTTGGATCATAGAATGGTCTGATATATCCGTAATATGGTGTGTTTTCATTGATGGTTGGTTAATCCATTAATGAGCCAACCTCGCAAAAAGCCACACATGTCCAACCGTTGGCCTCCCATTTCCACCGACCATTTTCCAACGTTGGCCCAACGATTGTGCTGATGGGGTCATTATCATTTCCAAATGGCAAGCTCCCAAGCTAATCGGGTGTGACGTAGAACATCTCTGCGGGCTAATCTCACTTGAGTTGAATGTCAAGGAGCTAACACGTTTGCAGTAGCCATAAGACAGATCAAATGATAAGTTTCGAGGCACACTTTACACACAAATTTTATCCTACTAATATTATAAATGCGAAAGTTTGAATGTGTAGATATTTGGAGTTCAATCTCGTAAAAACTACTTGAGCTATTAAACTAGAATTTTGCGTGAACATAGTTTACATATCACATTAACATATAGACCTGATAATGTCTACATCCATCATCAGGGCTGCATTCCACGGGCCCTGTAAGATCCAATGCAAATCTGATGGGAGGATAACATTTGTAAAATTACCAGCTGTAGTTAAAATGTTTGTCAGTTACTGCAAAGGAAGTCATGTGGATAAAACATAAATAAAGATTTTATGGCGCTGGTCAGGTTAATATTTAAAATATGTTTTATTTTTTTTCGAGCCGTGGGTAACAGCTATCTGTTTATAAACTATAGCCTTTATTTATGCTATAAATATTTCACTATAGCATATATGAGTTTGACTGATACACATCGTATACGACGGACTATGACTGATGCACATCGTATACGACGGACTATGACCGAGGCACGTCATATACGACAGGCTTTGACTTAAGCATATTGCTAAATGTATTCGGCAGTTTACAAAAATATCCACTAAATGTGTATTTTTATGAGGCGCACAACTAATACAAAAATAGCTACTACTACCAATAGTGTATTTTATATGTACTCTACAACACCCGTTTTTATTCGGATTTAAAAACTCACTTCAAAATATGGACTGCAAATAATTTTAAGATATGAAATTGTGAAAGGTAAAGAAAAATAATGTAGGAAGTTGAATGTTTCTGAAGAAAAGTTTCATCAATGTAATGAGTCCCGGCGCGGTGAGGTGACGTAGTTCCGCAACGTTTGTCATTGTAGAAAAATTGCAACTTCTAGATCGTCGAAATGGTCTGCGTCTTAACTCTTAAATACACATTAAAAATATTACACTTTGACTTTCGAATAACCCTTTTATTTCTTAAAGTAAACAATTTAAACAAATTTAGTGAGCGTTTCTAGACATTTTTCTTATTTTACAGTACGTTTTATTTTAAAAGGTGGCAAAAAACAAATGCATACCTTCAAAGCTCTTTCAATACCTAGTTTAAAAAAGAATTAACCCCTAAAATATACATATATAATGAGTTAAATAATTAATGAACCAACAAATACTAAACACAACACATCTAAAACAAGAAAACGTAAAATATTGCCATTTGAAAATTTTAAATTGAAATCTAAAACTTTCCACAAAATGCTGAAAAAAAGAATGGTTAAGAAATAATCAGAAATATATTATGTCACTTTTCTTCCATATCTAGTATAAATGATTATATAGCTTTTTTTGTTTAGTTTTTAAGGTTATAACAATCAAATTACCAGTCATTCTTCAAATTAGGAGAAAAGCATTTGCATTTACTCTCAAAAGGATACATGATTGAATTTGCAGAGATCCCATCACACAAAGATATTTAAAGAAACTAAGAAGCAGATAAATCAGGGGAAAAAATGATTATCAGAAATAAAGTTTACAACACAATTTAACTTATTTGGAACTTCAATTAGAATTTCAACAGGTAATAGTAAAACATCGTTTTGTAGTCATCCGTGGTTAAAATTTCCTGTTAATCACAGGGGATTTATCACACTTTGTTGCAGGATGAGAATCGGATATGATCAATGTCATTTATTCAAAATTCATCATTCAAGGCTACATTTGCGAGTGTGGTAACGATTCGGCACTGGGTCATTCTCTGTATAATTGTAATTCAAGACAAACTCTATAAAAAGAATTTGTATAGTTGAAAGTTGAATTTCCAATAATCGAAACTTCTCTACAACATGGACGAAAAATTGTGGACTAAATATTTAAATTTATTGTTATGGATGATATAATTATGTAATTATTGAATTTTATATCTTCGTTACCAACACATGTATTATTGATCGTTGTGGGCCTATCATGGTTGTAACCAAAATCCGTAATATGGGTTTTAAACAAGAAAAACGTTTAATCACTTATAGCCCAATATATAGGTATATATTACCAGCTTACATTAAATCCGGTAAACAATATTTTTGTATCGGATTGTTTAGTATAGAACGAGGTTTGTAAAACTGAGTTTGCGACCTCGAAAGCCATGGGGAGAACTTTTGGTAGGCGAAAACCCTCATATTTTTGGCACTTTTTCCATATTTCTTCTTGTGGGCTCTAAACGAAGCCTCGTACAGAAATTGTTATGCTTGCTGAACTTAAATTAGACAGGATTTCCTATAAAATACACTGGTCGAAGTTGTTATTACTAAATGTGGTTCATATTTTTAAAAAAACGAAAGAATTGCAAACATTTTGAGGTTCATCGGCAAATTTCGTTAAATTTCAAAGTTATTTTAAATATGAATCACATTTATTAACAACAACTTTAACTTTAGTTTATTTTGTAGGAAATCTTGTCTACTTTAAGTTCAGTAAGTTTAACAATTTCTGTTCGAGGCTTCGTTTAGGGCACACAAGAAGAAATATGGAAAAAGTGCCTAAAATATGAGGTTTTCGCCTACCAAAAGTTCTCCCCATGGCTTTCGAGGTCGCAAACTTAGTTTTACAACCACCGTCCCACACCAAACAATCCGATACAAAAACATTTTTACCGGATTTAATGTAAGCTGATCGTTTCTCAAGTTACCTTTATATTGGGCTATTTAACTTAAACTAAGGCCTGACCATGCCAGTGGCCGGTCCCTAACCTTGCTCCACTCTGCTGTGTTCTGCTTCGCCAGATTTATTTTACTCTTTACCATCAACCTTATACGTATTAAGCTCGTTGCTCTCATTAAACGCTGGGGAGAAATAAATATATAAAAATATTAATACCATTTCAATACGTAATCGAAGCGGAAACTCGATCACATAAGGAAATGTTAACTAAAGGGATGTTTTACAATTACCAAGCTTTTCTCCTGGGGCCAATTTGTCCTTGTTTCTACCTAACTTGATTTTTTTTAATAATACTATTTTTCCAGAGTCCCTTGTATCCAATACCTGTAATCTGAGCCATCTGCCATCATCCTAAAATTTATCAATCGTCCACAATTTATATTTAAAAATGCCTCTTAAATAATTAGCAATATACAGATAGATTTTATAACTTAATAATACCTTGGAAACGGGGAAATAAATATTTACCATGACACAAAGGAGGAAGTGAGAATTAAAACCGTTTTATTTAAGAGAAAACAGACATGAAAATTGTTTGTGATACAAACCCTAACACAGAGTGTGAATAGAGTAACTGCGGTTTAATACTTGTAAAGTGATCTAAGAAACGTTAAACTTATTTAAAACACCCAATTACCTATTTGGCGACAGGATAAAGACTTAAAACTACATTCAACAAACATGTTTGTCCGTCAGTTAAATAACTCGATAGCAATTTCTACCTATTGTGTTACGGAAAAATAAGTGTCTTATAATGAACATTTATGAACCCGACCAAGACGTATTTTCATGAGTTACGGGGGGTGTCCGTGATTAATATAGATTTTGGTGTGGCGGATTTGAGCCTTTTGCAGCTTGATAATTTACAGCACAACCCTTCCTGTGTGAGGAATTATTGTTTTACAACGTTAACTGGAATTAATCTTGGGTACAACACTTTTTTATTGTTTTATAAAATAATAATAATACTATTAGTTTGCAGCACGTGTGCAACGTTTGTTTGGTCATTGTCATGTTTACAGCACGGTTTTTACCTTTATGGTCCAGAAGACGTGGTTGACCTGAGCAAAACTGCACCAGAAGCATTTTGAAGAGATTTTGAGAGATCAGTTACTTCTGAATAGCATATGGAAAATAGGGCAACGGACACATCTACAATAAACGGTATCAGGAACTGACACATACTTTCTCCCTTTTAGCCCAACTTTAATGAATAAATTACTTTTTATTTACTAAATATAGAATACAAAGCAAGGTCGAATGTACAGAAAATCTTGTAAACAAGTTGTTTTCAAAAACATCCACACAAATCCCTGCTTTGGAGGCACTACAGAATCCATTGCTACACTCGTGGTTTTAAGAGGGGAAATGCCCCCTTTCCCCCCTCCACAGGGTTATTAAGGGGCAAAATATTTCGAATTTCCTCTGTTGGTCAATGCTAACTTGACAAGCATATCAAGTTTGAATTAAATTTTTCAGTAAATAAGAGAGAAATAGTAATTTTTGTATTACCCATAAGAATAACATTGGACAACGTACTGTGTTTACTGCATAATGAAAATTTAAATTTTCTTCGCAGCCAACAATCGTAGAATAGTAATTAAAAATACTAAGTTATTTAGTTTTTTGAGCTCTTTTTAATGGTGAATAGTAATATTTTGTAATATTTATGTTTTTATGAAAACTCCAAAAAACTGAATATTTGATGTTTTAAGTCCTGTAATTTATGAACCCGAACTTTTACACAAATGTGGGTGTTGTCATTTTGTTGGAATACTAAGGTTCTACAAACGACTAAAGTTTTATCAAAATCGTTAAGAGCCGTTTTTGATAAATTTTGATTTTTCATATTTCTGGCGGTTTTGGGGGATAATTACCCTTTAAAATAAAAAAATTAAAAAATGCCTGGAGATATCGTGGATATCTGTGCGAGTATTCCAGCTTCGAGCTTTTTCGAGCCGAATATTACAGTATTTGGCTCGACTCGAAATTTGCAAAAAAGCTCGAAGTTCGAGCCGAATATTTAAATCGCCGACTAGTGGAAATAGTCGTTTACAAAAGGAAATTTGAAGCAAAAACATTCAATAATCAATGTTAGAATTCTTGTAATATGCATCGGTAGAACTCCATAACAGATATAATCCAACAATGCTGTGCTTTCGGTCCTTCGTTTAAAAAAATAACGAAATATAAAAGTACAATGTTTTAAACTGTCAATCTGATCAACCAATGCAATGGATCTACTTTCTCTACGCTCATCAATCACATTAAGTGGACATCTACACAATTCTGTTTGCAGTACAGTGTTGCCGTTGCCCAGTTGAGCTGTGCAATATTTCACGGTTAATAATAATTAATACAACCCTACTGGTCCAGAAAAAGTACCCCAGCAATAAACTAAAATCCACGAAAACACATTTTCTAACTGTTGCAGCGGTACAGTATTTACTGCAACTTACAATGTTACAATTTCGTTCATTACACAGTAATAATTTCCTGGCGTCTGAAATCACGTCTGGCAACACTGTTGATTGCAAAACTGTATTAAGACGTTGAGAGAAGATGGTTATAATGTAATAATGATTTAGCGTGTCAAATGACTAGGGACAAGGTTGAAGATGATGAACGACAAATCATGACGGCCGCGGCGTTTTGGTGTGCAGCCGAAAGAGTACTCTCCAAAAATTGTATTGTTAAAAAATCGTCACTTGATGTAGAATCTAAAGTTCTTAAGAAATAAAGCGAATATAAATACAACTGTAACATACTGTAGTTATTAAAGTTAACAAATATTCTCTGTATTAACACACACACACACACACACACACACACACACACACACACACACACACACACACACACACACACACACACACACACACAAACAGAAATCACGTAAAAACCACTTTTTGGGTTCAGGGAGCACCAAAACGAATATTTCCATATACTATGTATAGGGGGAGAAAGTAAAAATGGAATTAAAACTGTGCCATAAAAATAACGTAAAGCATATATATAATGCATTTGTCTAACAGATTTAGGGCCTATATAGTAAAAAGATTATAGTTATCTTCTAGTTTGTACAATACGTTTAACTCTAAGGACGCAATCCGTTTTAAATATCACTTTCCATCCTCAAGATGTTGGTAATTTTTACAATTTATAACTAAAAAGTGTCAGTATTATGAGAACAATATCTATAAATAAAGTTCATAAATAAAATTGCAGTATGAAAAAGTATGATAAATATTACGGTTACAGTTAAAAATTATAGTTTAATGACAGTTATAGTTTAAAATAATGGGTCACAACACCTTTACGATAACATATCACCATTATGTTAATTGGCCGGTCAAACATCCGGCGGTCAAACATCTTGGCGGCCGAACATCCCGCCGCCGGTCCAAGATGTTATACATTGTGGGGGAGTTTCTAGAAGACACACGATTATTTGATTGATGACAATAAAATACTCTCCTTTTTCTTAAGACATTATTCATGCGTACTTATACAATTGGAATAGTTTAAAATTTAATTCTACAGAATTTTATCATAAAAGTCTGAAGCTGATCCGTTACAACTCGGCCTTACAGTATATGTAGTTTTATATATAAGGAAGCATTTTGCTAAATTCTGAAATTCTAAATTCTTCTTTAAATCGATGTGCATTCACTGTATTAACAACAAATTTCAACTCATTCGGTCCAGTAGTTTATTGTTAGCGACAGAGCAATAGAGCAACAAACAGAGCACATTTAAGGTAGAAGTATAAAAGTCTTTATCCTAGATTTAATACTTGTTGAGTTAATAATGTGCTGATGCGCTGTAGGTATCAATATAATTCCAAACCTCCAATTGGGGCTGTCGATGACAAAGGGCTCAAATAGATCCCTTAATGCAGTAACACCACAAATTACCCCTTTAAGCTAATTATTTTATAGAGGTAAAACTCGCTGTGGAGCGCTGAATTAGATTAGGCCTACCCAAGTTGAGTGGCCTACTTTGGCCTAATTGCACCTCCTCATCGCAATTGTTTAGATCAATTGACAATAAGGGATTATATTATAACTAAATTAATTATGGTATTAAATTTATAAAATTAAATTAAATGGGACATTAAAATATTTAAAATGATCAAATAAGGTAATCAAGTATTTGTGATTAAAAATATCCCTTCAAAACTTAAGTGAAAACAAACTGCGATAACCCCCCACACACATATCGTTCAACAGGATTATTTATTATTCCCAAATTGACTTTTGGTAGTAGTTTTTTATATTTTATATTAAGACCAATTACATATTCTCTGTTTTTTTTCAAATCTGATATTAAGACCAATTAAATGACCTCTGTTTTTGTTCTATCTTTTACAATTTGGTCACAATAATATAAATGCATAACTGTATGTGTATTGCCTATTCTTATTCTTTAAAAAATAGACAATCAGAGTTTAAAACATGATATGTCTATGAAAAACCATTTAATTGAAATACCAAAATTAGTTATTTACGCCGGTGCCTTCATCGCTTGGATATTTTCCAGACATCTGATATTTGATAAGTCACATAATAATCCCTCTTCTGACCTCTCAAAGAATGGGAAATAAGGGACTGGCTGTAATAGCAATGGCGTCCAAAAATTCTCTTAGCCTAACTTTGTATTTTTTATATCATTTATTTATTGTATTTTGAATGGCAAATCCTTGAAAAAATCACGTCCCATATAAGGTGGTCATTAGTGAATATCCTACGGGAAATGAACTATTAGCATGACCCGCACGATAGAATTCCTAACGTGACTCCCTGAACACGTTTGGGGGGTCGTTCAATATTGTGTATATATATAGGATGTTATAGGATAGTAAATAAGTGATATATATAAAGCGGTTTAGAGTTTTCCGATTGTTTTGCCCAACGAACTTGTCCAACTGATTATAGAAAGGAACATCCCTACCAAATTTGAAGTAAATCGGACAAAAAATGCGACCGCTAGAGTACAAACAAACACACACACACATATATATATATGTATATATATATATATGTATATATATATATATATATAACAAAATAATAATATATATATAATATATATATATAATCGGTCGCATTTTTGTCCGATTTACTCCAAATTTGGTAGGTATGTTCCTTTCTATAATCAGTTGGACAAGTTCGTTGGGTAAAACAATCGGAAAACTCTAAACCGCTTTTTTGGGATTAATGTTTCAAATTTCGAGTTTTTGGGCCCAAAATGGATCAGAAAAGCCCCGTATGTGACATTAATGCATGAAAAAAGATTGGAATTAGTGAGGCAAAACTTTTAAACCCTCTCTTGTCATTCTAGCATAAATATTTACCGAGTTATTAAAGAAAATGTGTACGGTATCGACTAAACACCGGTAGTACGTTGTCTTATAGGGGTTTTACATTAGAAAAGCCTGTTATTCATTTGTTGGTGTACTTTTATCATCCCCAGCAACCTAACGCCTACTTTCAAGCCTGACTGGACCTTCTCCTAACCTTATAATGCGCAAAATTGTATTCCCAGCATTGCAGGTAAATGAGACCAGGAGCATCAGAACAGCCAAAAATTATATTTTTTCAGATTTCAATACAAACTGGAATAAATGTATGTTTTTACACTGATTTTGAGTTTTAAAGTTTGTTATGTGCATAGAAATTCACTTCTCTCTCGTCAGCGTGCTGCGTGCGAACTCGTTATAGTTTCAGACAGTTTGAGTCTATGTCGAACTACTGTTTTGTAACGTACTCTGCTGTGTTGTATGTTACATTTATAAACACATGTATCTATATATTTTAAGTACGCAAGATAGGCTACAACTTCAATTGTACTCAACAAAACTGACAACACTTGAAATGCAAATAAAAAAACTATAGCAAAAAGTAGGTGGGGTTTACCTTATTAGGCCTACAACTTATATTTGATTACAAGTCTAATACTGGTTTGCAGCTGTAGTTGTTTTTGCAGTGGAAAGGGTGGCTGGGCCCGGCGAGGCACCCGTGAATTATAAAATAATTTGAATGAAACACTTGGTGAGATAGGCAATTACTAACATAAAATCACAAGTTGTAAACAATTGCTGGTTTATTGAAAATATTTCATTACAAATACATTGCTCTAATAATTATTGGAAAAACCATATTCTGAGTTAAATAGGCAATAATTGTTATTAAACTTAATTATTATCTGATCACTTCTTACTTAATCTTTGTAAGGTTGTATTTTAAATTGATTGTATCGTATACTGAAAGTAGAAGAGTTCCAATAGAAACAAAATAATACTGTGCTTACTTTAGAGCAGGACGTACAAAAGCTAGGGGTGAAGCGCTTCAATGAGGGTGGTTGTCAAGGGGCAACGCATTAGCAATATTGTCTTCCTAACACGAAAGAACCAAACCCTTGCCAAACCTCGTGATGAGACGACTGCCACTACTTTCATGATGTTATTATTTGAAGTTAAAACGTCTTTGGGGATGCTGTCATGACAATTATTATTCTTTTAATTTAAACTAGCTCAGACTGCACAATGTAAACCCTCCTCACAGTGTATTGTTGACAACAACCTTAAATATTAGAAATATCAGATATGTTCAAATCAAGCAAAGCTTATAACTTATATTCTCAGTTAGTCCCAACAATTAGTAACATTAATCAATTCAGAAGATGACATTTCACAATTTTTTCTATGTATGAAACTAATGATTGGCAATGTTTATTAAGTATGAAAATTTGCAGTTTTTTTACTAACTAATAATCTGCTGTTTTAACTAAATATGAAATTCAACTACTAATATTAATACTAATATTAACAATAAATAACAAATATTCAAATTAATTACAATAGTTTCTCCCTGTGGCACATTTCGGAGTACAATACACAACTTTGAAATAATAATAATTAAAATTTATAAACTATTTGAACTATAACAATACACACTTGACAAGTAGAGACACTTATTATATAGTATGAATTTAAATTAAGATTGATTTAAAATTATTTCAATTTAGACAGGTTGCAACTTTCCCTGACCCATGTTTGTTTCACATGTTCTCGCAAAAATAATTTAAGTTTCCCAAATAAGAAATGTTTTCTTTTAAAATTGATTGCCGGAACCACAACCTCGTCCGACGGAATATATCAGAAGAAATAAAGTGAATACTTGTTGAAGAAAATAAATTAACCTCCAAAAGTAACACTTCAGACTGTTAATCCAGTCTAGACTGGTGCGGCTTGATATTTAAAGATATTTAAAATTTATTAAATAATAATTTATTAAAATTTTAAAAGTTTTAGAGAACACGCACAAGCTAAGATGATGCGAGTTAAATGGGGCGAGTCGGAGGATTCAGGTTGTATTTATCAACTCTGTAAACCAAGGCTGACCAATCACATGGCCGTGTCAGTGTCAATGTCACTCCTGTACTCATGACTGCTTGTATGTCTTACTGTGTGTTGTTGCGAGTCGAATGTTCTGATTTTAAATAATTGTTTTCAACTCTTAACAGTTTAATCTACTCCTAGTAAAATATGTGTGGCTCAAGGGAACAATCAGATTATACGTTTTAGAATCTCTGATGTTTTTTTTTTTAAATAATGCTAACTATTTTCACAGACAGTTTTTTGAAAGAAACTTTTGCCATTATCATTATAGTTTTGTTCAATGTAGTTTGATAGCAGTGCTCAAACTGATAGATATGCCCCTGACAACCCGTTGTCTCCTGATGCATATCTTGGCTTTGTCCTTCACTTCTTGGCCTATTAAATTTTGTCCCCGGTTAAACAGTGTCTGTGTTTACAATAATTCTGATAAACACGCAGAAAAAATGAATAAAGCTAAGGCTAAGGGCTTGAAATTTTCAGGGCACGTTTATTTTTGACCTTGTAGAGGTGCACTAAGAAAAGACTTTAGGGTCCTCTTCATATGGCAAAGTTTCGATGTTATTCTTATGGAGATAAGAGTTTTAATGAGTATGGACACTAGCCAAATAAAGTAACTAATTGTCAATTTTAAACATTGACAAAACTAAATGTCTAACCTACTTTCAATAATAAATACCTCAAATTAAAACATTTATGTTATGAACTATTTGAGTTATTTCTTATTTCACTTTGTTATTAATAAATATAATTACCTCTATTGATTTAGTCTCTAATTCCTTATCCATAGTATTATAAACATTTGGCGATATCTGTCATTATGTATGTTGTATGTCTGTCATTATTTATATTCCGGTCTAACCTGAAAATTACTGACTAGAAATTTCATATGAAGTAAGGTAGTTGTTATGGATAGACTTATAATAGCGGACAAGAGCAGGGCTTACAGGGCTATCAACCAAGACCAGCCAATATTAGACGTGGTGCATTGCCAAAACTGCACACCAGCTGATTGGAATAACATTCCAGTGATACATTTTTCTATGGCAAAATGGCAATCATTTCAGTGACAGCGTACAATCATGCTATTGGCTACAGCCCAACTGTCAACTCTCTTGTCCGCTATTATAGGCTTAGGATTATTCCAATTAGGCTTATTCACAAATCAAAAATCCTGGAGGGCTACTCCCTACTAGTCTCTATAAAGTTCCAATACTATGGAAACATGTTTAAAACATCTGGGTTTTTGCGACTGCGAGATTCCCGTGACCCCGAGCACATAAAAGTAACTTTACATTTTATTTTGTTTACGTTATAAGTTTACAGTACGCGAGTAAAGCCGTGGCGGGGTTGCTAGTTCAGTAGAGTCCCACTATTCCGAACTAATTGGGACCGAACCCTGTTCAGTTTAGCGGGAATTCGGAATAGGCGGATTTCGTGAATAGTATCAACGTATTAACTTGCTATGGCTATGGTTAGCGGCGTAAATCTGGGTATACGGCGGGAACAGCTAATTTTCAACTACTACAATGCTGACCCAACGATTTGTGCTGATGGGGTATACATTAACGTTATATTTTTATTATTATTATTATATTAAATATATATTAATTTGCTCGTAGTTTTTCATATTTCATAGACACATAAATCAAATTAACTTGTTCCTACTTTTATCACAGTGATTTTTGCACGAGTGGCTAGTGCAAGTCGTGCAGGTACAGACTAATGTAATGTCTATATCTCAGTCCATCCGTCGATTCTCGTAAGTTAGATTGGCCGTGGGGGTTGAGGCGAGTTTTAAGTAACTCAAAGGTTGTAGGTTCGAGCCCTGACCGTGACTCTATATTTTTGCAACTTAATTCCTTTTTTTAAATTTCTATAATTGGTTTACTAAACAATTCAATTAGATAAATCATGATTTTTTTAAATTAAAATAAGCATTTAAATAAAAAATTATAAACCGTTGGCATTTGGTTGGGTATTGGTTGACATTGTTGGATAATGGTTGGTTAATCCATCGATGAGCATTTTATTTATTCTCCTTAAGCTCCATTATTTATTCTCCATTGAAAGCTGAGTACGCAGGTTTGCTGCTACAAGGAACACAAAATATGTGTTTTTATGCAATTATCAAAACAACTTAACCAGTCGAAGTTGCATACCAAGTTTTATTCATTTATGTTTATAATTAAGGGAGACTTTACATTTTACTTATTCTACTTATTCTTCGGCAAAAAATTATTTTGTTGTGCAAATATTAATAAACCAGCACTAGGTGAAGCCACAAGCCAAGTTTCAACAACATACATTCATAAATAATCGAGATATAACATTTTAATTATTTTCCATAAGAATAACATTGAACAACGTACTGTGATCAGCACTTTGAATATCTCTGCAATGGTTGGACGTAGAACTACAATTTAAACACCAAAATGATTGTTTTGTAGAGCTGAACTGATTGGTAACAGTAAATGTGAGGTTTACATTAAAATGAACTGAGGAAAAGCTACAAATATTTTTCCCATAAGATTAACATGGGAGATTTTATGAACACTTTTTTTGGATTTTCTCCGCAACCACTTAACCTAGGTTAATGATTCAACATACCATATTATTTGTTTTTTTTTAGCTCTATAAAATGGTCTTAACCAAAATTAAGTTTTTTTAAAATGTTAGGGTGAAAAATGCAAAAAACTGAGTTTTGGAAAATCGTCAACCCCCATAAACCCCCCTTTCCATGTTCCGATTTTTCTGGTTTTTGAACTTAAAGTCATGAATGTCACTTTACACATTTGACCCAAATTTCATCAAAATTAGACATTTTTTACTCAGGTTATCGTGTTAATGGACACTTATATATATATATATATATATATATATATATATATATATATATATATATATATATACACACACACATTTATAAATTTGAACGAATAGTGTTTTTGGCCTCAAAACAAAAAGTTATCATGGTCTTGGGCTTAACTCTTACCAAGCCACCTACGGTAATAGTTTCTTCCCTATAGGGGAAGTTCGCTAATAATGACAGACATACAACATACATAATGACAGATACCACCAAATTTTTATAATAGTATGGATAACGAATTAGAGACTAAATAAATAGAGGTTACTATACTTATTAATAACAAAGTGAAATAACTCAAATAGTTCATAACACAAATGTTTTAATTTGAGTTATTTGTTATTGAAAGTAGGTTAGACATTTAGTTTTGTCAATGTTTAAAATTGACAATTAGTTACTTTATTTGGCTAGTGTCCATACTCATTAAAACTCTTATCTCCATAAGAATAACATCGAAACTTTGCCATATGAAGAGGACCCTAAAGTCTTTTCTTAGTGCACCTCTACAAGGTCAAAAATAAACGTGCCCTGAAAATTTCAAGCCCTTAGCCTTAGCTTTATTCATTTTTTCTGCATGTTTATTATCAATCAGAATTATTGTAAACACACTGTTTAACCGGGGACAAAATTTAATAGGTCAAGAAGTGAAGGTCAAAGCCGAGCTATGTATCAGGAGACAATGGGGGCATATCTATCAGTTTGAGCACTGCTATTGCACTCCATTGAACAAAACTATAATGATAATGTCAAAAGTTTCTTTAAAAAAACTGACAAATCAAATCAAAATCTTTATTGCAATAAAAAGTGTGCACTCAATAGCAATAGTCAATACAAATGGGTTTAACATAAAATTATCAAATACACTTTTACATAAATATATAAGACAGTACAACAGGAGATAATTATGTCTTATCAGCTAAGTATTCTTTGACACCGTGGTACACTTTGGTGATCAGAAAGGCCTTCAAATCTTGCTTAAAAAGATGTAACTTTGGTTGAACCTCAAACTAAGCGGCAGGGCGTTGAAAAGTGTGATGCAAGTTGAATGCAGTTGTTTATTGAAAAAAGCAGTATTGTGGCGAGGAAGTGGATAATTGAATCTATGGCATAAACTGTAGTTATGAGTTGGTTGGAGTAATTGAAAATAGTTAGCATTATTTTTAAAAAACATCAGAGATTCTAAAATGTATGAACTAAGTTCCCTTGAGCCACACATATTTTACTAGGAATAGATTAAACTGTTACGAGTCAAAAACAATTATTTAAAATCAGAACATTCGACTCGCAACAACACACAGTAGGACATACAAGCAGTCATGAGTACAGGAGTGACGGTTGACACCGACACGCCCCGTGTGATTGGTCAGCCTTGTTTTACAGAGTTGATAAATACAACCTGAATCCTCCGACTCGCCCCATTTATTCATCATCTTAGCTTGTGTGTGTTTCTCTAAAACTTTTAAAATTTTAATAAATTATTTAATTTTAAATTTTAAGCCGCACCAGTCTAGACGGGATTAACAGTATGAAGTGTTACTTTTGGAAGGTACTTTTGAAAGGTAATTTATTTGCTTCAACAAGTATTTACTTTATATCTTCTGATTTATTCCGTCCAACGAGGTTGTGGTTCCGGCAATCAATTTTAAAAGAAAACCTTTCTTATTTGGGAAACTTAAATTATTTTTTCACGAGAACATGTGAAACGCACGCGGGTCAGGGAAGGTTGCAAACTGTCTAAATTGAAATAATTTTAAATCAATCTTAATTTAAATTTATACTATATAATAAGTGCCTCTACTTGTCAAGTGTGTATTGTTATAGTTTAAATAGTTTATCATTGTTAATCATTATTATTTCAAAGTTGTGCAGTTACTCCGACATGTGCCACAGGGAGAAACTATTGTAAGTAATTTGAATATTGTTATTTATTGTTAATATTAGTGTTTCCTGTTGAATTTCATATTTAGTTAAACAGCAGATTATTCTTATTGGCATCAGTCATCTTATTGTGTGAAAGAGTTTCAGTTCAGGTCTGGGAGCGTAATTAGGGAGTTTTTGCACCATATGTTAAATAATCACAGTAAACGCTACTTGTTATTTTTTATATGTTTATGAAACGTGAAAATAACGAATAGCGTTTACCGTGATTATTTAACGTATGGTACAAAAACTCCCTATTGAATGTCATGATTAATTAGCTATTAAATTGTTTTAGTCGTAATGATTCTATATAACCCAACCCCTTCTCTAAAAATGCTCCTTTCTCCCTCTCAAAGAATAAAAAATCTTACTTGTCGCCTTTTATATGTTGATAACTCATGTCTGCTGCCCTCAGAGATGGACAAGCCTAGGTTGTGGGCAGTGACACTGCCACTGCTGGTGGGGCTCTGCCTCGGCGACGACAGCCTCAGGGGCGCCCTGGAGGCCATCAACCGACGACAGCGAGATCTGTCGGACTCCACCCTCTACTACCTGGAGCACTTCCGCCCGGCCCAGCCGCAGGAGCGAACCATGTACCCTCGTCATGGCGAAGGTATTCAGCGGAACTGTATTCTAACAATTTGTTCTTGCTGATCGAGTTTACTTCTCGGTGTTAGCTTGTATGAAAAGTTTTTGTTACCTTGTTAGTCGACCTGTGCCTAAAAAAACGGTCGACCTGTACCTGTGTAGGTAAAATCAATTATCCCACAAGTTTTGGAATATTAAACTCCTTTATTTATAAATTAAAATATTAAAGCCATGATACATGGTACGTAGTCATGGTCATTAGTCATGGTATATGGTAGTCTAAAAAAGTCTAGACTCAGTCTAAAACAAAATAAGATCCAATTAAAGTAAACAAGTTTAATACTTAAAACTAAATTTAAACTAATCAAGTTGACAAATTATTTGCAGCAATCTTTCAACATATGATGGTGACATAGTCGTAGGGTTGCTAATTTCAGACTACAAGTACAACAATCATACTTAATCATACATAGTGGGAATCATTAAGGGTATCTAATTAATTTATCTCACAAAATAACCATGCATTATTTTTAAGATTCAATGTATAACTCGGATAAAAGTGAGGTAATTTACGTAAGTGAAAACCTCAAGATTACAGAGTTATACTTGATTATAAATGCAACAGTATTAGGCACTGTATCTCACTACGGTAACTATAAAAAATACTTTATCAGCACCATGATAAGTTGCATAGCCATGTTTGTACTCAAATTTTATTTGAAACCATGCATGAAGCAAGGGATATTTCATGAGAGATAAAGTGGAAGGTTTTTTCCGAAGTATATGGGATATTTTTACTGGCGGGTTCAAGAATGTCCTCAAAAGACTTTTCACTCATCCTCAAGTAGTTCTTCAACTCACCAGCCTCGTTAGCTGTAAGTTCTGTCAACAGCAACATGTGGCCTTACCAGCTGTTTACATGATATTACTGTTCTTGTTTTAAACCAATTTGTTTACCAAATTATTGTGTGTGGCTTCTGTTTTCCTCCTTTTTCCAAACAAAGGAAGCCACCTCAAAGAGATACCATAGCCTCGCTTCCACTGTACACATACTTGTATTAACACTGACTGACAATGAGGGTGAGGCAATAGGGCAAGCAATTTGGCAGAATGTTCGTATGTGTGCAGGGAACGCCGAATGTGCTTGGCTCTAGGTTTTGACATTGAGCATGCTCGGTCTTAGTCAAGTTTGTACTGCACCACCAATATCCCATTTCCCATTAAACTTTGATTAGCTTAGCTATTATACAATTTACTATTATAAATTGAAAAATCATCACATTATTAAATAAGTTTTCAAAACATATAAAACAACCTGATGTTTTCAGGTGATGGGCAGTTAGAAGACATCGGGTATGGGTACCAGAAATCTCTGGCACCAAAGACATCTGGAGTATTTGAAGCTGTCCCTCTCCCAGAAAGTGAACTAGGGAGCCACTCTCCTGGAGTTGAAACTCATAAAAACTTTGAAGCCTTGGATGATAAAACTTTAGAGGATATCGCCATGAACATTATCCAGCATTACAAGGCAGGTGACATTGAGGGTGGAGAGCCTCAGCACTACATCAACCAACATCACAATCCAGATATGAAAAGATCTGTGTTTCGAGAGCGAGATATTAATGAGTTACCTGACTCCCTGCAAAACTTGTCCCCTGAAAGTGAAAACTCGCATCAGTTTTTTGAAAATGGAGAACATCAACATACTGCACCGTCATTATTTAGGGAAAGGTATACTCCCAAGCCATCTAGAAAACATTCTGCTCAAAATTCTCAAGCTCTTGTGCGAAATTTTGGGGGATTAAACCGAGATGAAGACAATTTCCCCAGAAATGATGATGACTCAGATGACTATTTATCGATGCTAAATTCAGTTTGGGAGAAGTATCAGGATAGCAACCCAGATGCTTTGGACCCTGAAGATCTATCTGAAAGTGATGTGGAAGAGATATTAGACTACCTGAATCATAAAGTTGAAAGGAAAAGGCAACCTGATAATAGTTATCAAACTGAATATGATTTCTTTAACTCACCATTAGCTTGGGTTAAACGAGATCGACAAAGACTAACTGGTAATTCTAAACCATCCAGTGATCAGTTTTTACATGCCTTAAAATTCTTAAATAGCCATACTGATACATTAGAATCAATGCGTGAAGATGATGTGCCAGATGATGAGAGAGACGAAGATGTGGCTAGGTTGCTTCTAGAAGAGCAAGCGCAGAATACCAATAGGAGGTACAAAAAACGTTTTTGGAGAGGAAACACCTACGAAGAGCACAACAGGATCGCCAAGCGATACCCAATCACCAAAAGATCTTCGTCCTATTACACAAGTCCAGCCGCTTTGTACCATAAAGCCTCGAATGAAAAATTCAGTCAACGCAGAAAGAAGAATGCTAAAAGCCACTCATCTGAGGGTTCAACTGATCCAAAAGTCGCACAAGAAATAAATGATATATTTTCTCACTCTGTCAGTTTAACTAAAGATAAAATTGCTGATAGTATTACAGATAAAACTAAAGAAAATATAAATTCTTCAAATTCCAGTACTGCAGACCAAAGTATGCACACAAAGAATAGCACAAACTCATCTGAAGATATTTCACCCGAGCACATTCATGGAACCCACATTAAGAGGAAACGTTCAGGTCAGAAAGAAGAAACCAGTTTTGAATCTCAACACAAACCACTTGATGTAGCAAAGAAAGCAGTTCGTTGGACAGACTACTTTGGTATTGACAGAAGACGCAAGAAGTCACTCAGCAAACCATCTAACGATGAATGGCTACTTGATCAGTACTTGAAAGCGTATTCTATTTCAGCCAGGGCGATTCAAGATAGTGACAGTGAGAAAAATGAAGACACCAACTCTGAAAATGAAAAGAAAGGTGCAGACGACATGGATGCAAAGCTAAGAGCTATGGAGGATATGATAGTGGATCAGGCTTTGAAGTACACCGGAGCTCATGAGGGCACCACAGACTCTGAAGAAGTTCAGGCGGTGAAAGACCGTGTGATCGCTCAGCTGGCTGCTGCCTACAGTCTAGAGAAGATGCGGAAGGCACTCAGCGAGTTCAAGTCCAGTATGGCGGCTCAGAAAGCTTCAACGCATACAACAACAAATGCACCCACTGGTGAGGAAACATACATCTACATTGTGTACACTTGAAATTTTCAGCTGATACAGAATACAAATTTTAATAACATCTAGTCCAATGGCAAGACTATTTTCTTTTAAAATATTATGTAGGAGGTGTGTGGTTCAATCCACTTCTCTCTAGAACCTTAGAAGTTAAAAAAAATCTGTTACCTCACATCACTCTCCCCTCTGTTCAAAAACTTTTCCATCCTACATTTTTGTATTGAATTTATTTATTTAGTAAAAAATTGTTTTACACAAACTGGCTTTACTAAAAACGTTGAGTGGAGCCTCACGAATGAGATTTGGTGCTTGCTCTTCAAAAAACAGCCAAGAGGTTTGAAGGTAACAAATAAAAGCGAAATAAAATGTAACAAATTGCACAAAACATGAGTTTCAAATCTAAAAAATGCAAACCCACCTAAGTGCCAAATTTAATACTTATCACTGTAGGAAGTATACCTACCGGTGTGTCAGATAGTCTGAATGTGAGCAAATAATCCACCCTATTGTATATTGATTTTATTCAATATCTTTGGTAAAGATTTTTGATTATACTCTTTTGATAAAAATGCATTGTATAAACAACCATGGATTATACTCATGTTATTTATACATGCAAAACTTTATTTTACAGTACTATAGTATACTTTATTATAACCATACTTGGTATTATTTTAAGATGTCCCTGAGCAAAAGGATAAACGAGTTGCTGTGAAAAAGGAGAAGGCAGGACTGCCTCCAAATCCCAAACTTGAAAAAAAAGACTCAGATAACGATATTGGAGTGTTACAGACTTCCGAGCACCAGCATCAGCCAGCTTGGGCGCAAGGTAAGTACCTGTATAGGTTGTATCACGTTTCTCTAACTCTATTCACTTCAAAACGATTTGAGTAATTATTTTATTTGGAGGGATATATATAAGTTATTGTACTGAGATCTGCAACCCTTACATATGTTAACAATCTATACATAATCCTAGGGATTTGGCTTTTGTTCATCCAAACAGTAAAACATAAGTCTACAATGCAGTTATAAATGCACTACAATGCAATAGAAAAGTAAATTTTATTGAGATATTTTATTAAATTTTGAAAATCATATTGTTTTTAATTGAACCTTTAACAATGGGGATTAAGTAGGGAAGACTAGCTTAGGTGTCGGGAAAGATCTCTGCTTTTATTTGAAATTTTACTGATTTAATAATAGCACAGATTAAGCATACTCCTTAGTAGATATCGCATCCTAATGGGAGAAGTGTGCACCGTTTGCTTGTACGGTGAAATGTACGGCGGACCTAGTTCGTTACGAAGGAGCACGCCACTGTTCACCCGTCTTCAACTGTTAACATGCCGGTGTCCAACGTTCTAAGGAGTATGCTTGAGCTATGATAATAGCCTGTCCAGGAAATGTTGTCAATATTTATTTTGAAAGGTAGAATGTAGCGTTGTCTCATTACTAATACTTTATAATAGAATTATTTTTAAGGGAATATTAGAAATTTAGTGAATAAAATATATACCATTTCATACTGTATATGATATATTTTTTAATTTTTTTTCTTTATCTACGCTTTTAATATTGAAGAGAATGCATTCACACACACACGTCCCATCATAAGACCCACATAAGTCACACATAAGACCCATGTGAGAAAATTTTTTCAATGTACTATGATAATTGTATCACGTTTATTTTTTTTAATAAATTTTATTTTGATAAAAGTGAAAACAGTCATTTGGTTGCTATATAAAACAGTAAAAGTGTAAGTGTAACAGTCACTTGCTCACGGACAATTTTGCCCCACTTTTAATCAGTTTGCTCCAATTTACAACCATATACATATGTGTTTATACATGTGTTGGTGCTGAGGACCAATGACTGACTGGGAACTTCACTCAATATTAATGGGACTTAAAATTGTTCTGTTCACTTTTAGTACCAACGTCTACCTTAATGCACATCACAAGTTCAAAGGTGAATCAAATCTCAGTCTGTGATTCTTATGTGCACTTGTGAGCATAAGCGAATTATTTTGGTTTTACACATCTGATGAGCTGTTTTGTTACTTTTTACCTCTAATGGTAACACTGGCGACAACTGGCTACACTGATGAAAAAAATTCACAAGCCGTTCTTTGCCAAGATTTGGTGAGGCAAAGAACTTCTCGCTGAAATCGAACGAGTTGACAAAGTGAATAAAAGAGAATGATTGTGACTCAAAATGAATGGCTGTTTGTGATATGAAAAGTAATAAACTTGTATTTGTTTATTTGCTCATAATTTATCATATTTCACGGCAATAGTAGATTAAACGAAAAAATTTATTTGTTCCAACTTTTATTACTATTTATTCCAGTGATTTGCATGAGTAGATTAATTTCAGGAATAAAACAACCAATCAGGATAGTTCAAAGAACAAGAGATTTGCTTCACCAGTGTACCAATCTGACGAAATCACCGGCTCGCTTTTTCGACAAAAATCGTTAAGCAGAGTTGCCTCCAGTATTACTAATAAACTTCCTTGTTTTACCTAAAATTCATGTGTGTGTGTGTGTGTGTGTGTGTGTGTGTGTGTGTGTGTGTGTGTGTGTGTGTGTGTGTGTGTGTGTGTGTGTGTGTGTGTGTGTGTGTGTGTGTGTGTGTGTGTGTGTGTGTGTGTGTGTGTGTGTGTGTGTGTGTGTATGTGGGTCCACCTGAAACACATTTTATTTGAATCTGAAATGTCCAGGCATCCAAAACATTACAAGAAATTAACAAAATAACACAGATTTGATCATTCCATTTATATGCTTAGCACTATTTTAAGGGTTAATAACTAATGTTCAAGGGTCAATACTATTTGTTACAGCATCATGACTTTACTATTTATTTCCATGAAAAATTACTTAGCTAGAGAACAACAATTTATAGTTTTTTCACTCCCCGTTCCAGAGGAGTCATGCCCCATCATGGATGATATCTCGGTCAGATGCCATGAGATTGCCAACATGGCTGGGGACGCAGGCCAGACCCTCGCGCCTCTCTGCAACCTCCACCAAGTCTGCTACCTCTGTGTGAGTGTTAAATCAATCTTATTATCAATTATTGCCGCCTCCCGACCCCTGAGAGGTTGGAGGCTCTGCGCAATGGCGGTCCCTATCCGTGGAATTGTGGGGTTTGAGTTAGAGG
This sequence comes from Allygus modestus, assembly GCA_963675035.1. Lineage (NCBI taxonomy): Eukaryota > Metazoa > Arthropoda > Insecta > Hemiptera > Cicadellidae > Allygus > Allygus modestus. The sequence goes on from OY776112.1 coordinate 296,158,130, forward strand.
GCGAATCGTCCTGGGATTCTGTCCCATAGAGCCCGGGAGTTAGGTAAGATTCTCTCTCTCTTTCTGGAGCCAGGCAGACTGACATCGACACACCACCTTTTCTGTCCCTGAAAATCCTCTTTCCGGTGGTTGCATAATATCCCAAAGGGATACATGTCTAGCCGGCTATGCTGGGGCCCCCTAATCCTCCCAAACAAACAAAAATGTTTTGACATAGTTGAATCTAAATTCTGTACAATGTAGCTTTATTTTCCAAACGTTTGAAAATCCATCTAATTTGTAAGCTAAGGTAATTTGATAACTGGCACCTCTATGACGAGAGTCTTGAGCTACAGGTATATTTACCTGACAGTGACTGCTTTCGAACCCTTATGGGAAAGAGAAAGAAATAGAGACAGATGTGTCAGCATTCCCCGCCGTGGTTGTAAGTAAGGGAAACATAAATATTTTTGTTGCTCTGACATTATAAAATACATGACTTTCATAAAATATGGGTCAATACATAAATTTGTCATGTGACCTCCAATAATTAAACATGTTTTCTAATCTTCCCTAAAAGGAGTTCAAATGTTCCATTATGAATATAATGAGTACAGAGAAAACTTGTAGTGAATGTGGCAAGATGTTAAGGATTGCTATCTACTCCATACTGGGTATCTCAAAAACACATTACAACAAACATTGTGCTAATATTTTAGACCAATATTGCACTAAGAACCCAAAGTTTCAACACAACTTGATGAAATTAACAACGTAATAAAGGTTACCACTATAAAAAAATACCTATCTATTTTGACAAGGAAGTTGAAAATTGGATACCGGTAACCGTTTTCAATGAAGAAAACTACAATATCAACTTTAGTTGCCCAACAACATTTTTAAATTCATTTTTGTGGTAAATCTGAGGAAGAACTTTGTTTGAATGGAAAACTTCTTTGAGGACTGATTGTACTATATTGTGGTTTCACAATAATCTTCAAAGTTGCAAATTGTTTACACCTCGATGTTTCAATCTGCCCAGGGTTCTGAGACGGGCACTGCGGCCAACGGGTGTGACCTGACGTTCCTGTCGGAGGCCAACAGCCTGTGTGGGGACAGTCCGCGGTGCCGCTACACCGTGCGCCGCACCATGGCAGCCATGCGCACTCTGCGCGGCGACCCCTCCCCCCTCGGCTGTGACTGGCAGCGCCACCCCTGCTTGGCGCGGTACCTCGCCATCACTGTGCGATAAACCCTCCACCCCTCTCCCCCACTACTACCCCAGCACATGTCACACCACATGGAAACATGTTTAACTGTTCTATGATGTTATATTTTTCTTAGTTTACGCTGTAAGATAAATTAATTATTGGTGCTAGATACTTGTCATTATTTAGTGATACCCTGCAGCATTATTGATTGTTGTGATTGAATAAAAGTATTTGATTTAAAGTCGTTCGAAAAAGTATTTAATCTTGAATATGTGAAAGTATATCGCTGTGATTACAGTTGTTAAGATAATTTTTAATGAAAAATAAATATATATATATATATATCACATTTAATGAGTGTTGCTTCAACTACTCATTAATCAGTATAATTGATTCTTCCAGAATTTTTGTCACATCAGTTCTTTATACATCTTTTGAAAACGTAAAAAAATTCTACATGCCTTACCACTTTCTGATGACAATAATATACATAAATTAAACGTACATTAACTCGGTATCTATATTATTCGTGTGTTCACCGATGGTTACTAAACTCTAACACCTTGTTAGGCTATATTGCTAATATCTAATAAGGCATCTCTTTCTTTAAGTTTACCTTACTTTGACATCACTTACCAACCAAGGAACTTAAAACCTCAGGTATCAAAAATAAGCCTTTACATTTTTATAACCAAATTAATTTCAAACCAACTCGTTATTGATATAATGCAGACTTTAAAAACATCTTTCTGAAACTGTGTGTGATAAGTCTATTCTAAGATTGTATATTTTGTTACTGGATCTACTCAGCCTGCTAATGTGTAATGGCAAACCTGGAAACATTGCCCCTTCAATAAAAACATTGATGTTTAGTTGTTAAGTTTGTTTTATTCTTGCCTCCTTTATCTGAACAGGTCTCCATAGAAGTACAGTATTATGATTCTGTAATAGGGATTTTCTAGAATTATATTTCACATTAACTTAACTTAATTATTTTTACTTTTGCTCTTACATTTTTTCTATAAATAGTGGCACATTTTAGACTTTGTGGATTTTGTTATCGATTTTACGTCTTTCTACAATATGATATTATAGATCGATCATTTATCTTCAAGTGGAGGAAATAACATCCATAGGAAAAAATGAATGTATTTTCTTCTAAAACTTTATGATTAGCTAAGACCTGTGAAAAAATACATACCAAATTTAATGTGTTTATTATGGCCATCTACATGATAAACAATTTTATTGAGCTAAACTGATTTTCTCTCATAAAGTCAATAAATAAAAATCCCAAAAAACGTTGACTATGTTGTGTCGAGGATTTTCTTTAGGTCTTCATAATTTAACAGTCACATCAATGACTTACCATATATGCAACTATTTTAAGAAATTAGACTCCTATCTTTTGCTGATGTTATAGTAATTACACTATCATCTTTTATTTTCCACCACTAAATTAAATTCTGTTGCTGAAAAATACAAAGGAATAGCGCAAAGCTAATGATCTAAAATTAAATCTATCTATTACTCAAGATATGCTGTTTAGTTTTTTAAAATAATTTAAATCTAAATGATGAATTATTAAACCATTTTACAGTTGTTAAGAATAATCCTATATCATATATTTGATTGGACAGAACAAACACTGCTCTTCAAATTATAAATAAAATGAACAAATGCCTAAGAATATTAAAATTGAATAATAATGAAGTAATAAGAGGTTTTAATGCACGTCCCGTCTTAAATTATGGTACACACTACAATACTATGGGTCTTTCTCTCAAGGGACAAAGACCTACTTTATGCTTTTAATACTTAAATAGTATTGACATACTATGTAAGTATTTACATAGAGTTTAATTAATTTTGTTCCAATTCAATGTATGTAAATTGGCAATATCAATAATAATAATGATGACTATAAATAAGCCAAGTACCCATTATTTTTAGTGTATGGAATTGGCATTCATTTAGACTTTACAAATTCATATTATTTACCCAAATCAAACTTTTAGAGTATTTTTACTTTCTCCCCCTTATACGTAGTATATGGAGAAAGTATTGTTTTTGTCAAAATTTTTGAATTTGAGTTGTTAGTGGAAATATTCGTTATGGTGCTCCCTAAACCCAAAAAAGTGATTTTTACATGATGTCTGTGTGTCTGTCTGTCTGTATGGATGTGTACAGAGCTAGAACCCTAACCAATGGTCTGATTTTTATGAAATTTGGCATTTAGGTACTAATTCACGATATCTCCAGGCATTTTTTTATTTTTGGAATTTTTGATTATAAGGGTAATTATTCCCTAAAAACCGCCAAAAAACATGAAAAATCAAGATTTCTCAAAAACTGCTCGAACGATTTTGGTTAAACTTAAGTCATTTGTAGAATTTTAGTTTTCCAACAAAATGACACCACCCGCATTTCTGTAAAAACTCGGGTTCAGAAATTACAAGACTTAAAATATCAAAAATTCATTTTTCTTTAATAAAAAACATAAATATAAAAAATATTACTAATCACCATTAAAAATAGCTCAAAAAACTAAATAATTTAGTATTTTGAATTATGATTTTACGATTACTGGTTGTGGAGAAAATTTAAATTTTCATTTTGCGGTAAACGCAGTACGTTGTCCAATGTTATTCTTATGGGGAATACAAAAATTACTATTTCTCTCTTATTTATTGATCAATTTCATTCAAACTTCATATGCTTGGTAAATTAGCATTGACCAACAGAGGAAATTCGAAATATGTTGCCCCTTAATAACTCTGAGGGGGGGAATAGGGGGAATTTCCCCTCTTAAAACCATGTGTGTAGCGATGGATTCTGTAGTGCTTCCTAAACAGGGATTTGAGTGGATACCTATTTTTGAAAACTACTTGTTTACAAGATTTTCTGTATATTCGACCGTGCTTTGTATTCTATATTTAGTAAATAAAAAGTAGTTTATTCATTAAAGTTGGGCTAAAAGGGAGAAAGTATGTGTCAGTTTCCTGATACCGTTTATTTTTCTAGTAATATCCAAGTAGGTTGCTGGTAGAGTTGTAAAACATAAACAAAAACATACATTAACCTTAACAATCCTATAATGTTAAGGGGGCAGCAAACTAGGCTTTGTACAGTTGCTAAAAACCAGGGGGCTGCTCCTGTTGTTGTTGTAATGCATCAACAAATTATGCCTTGTGAACTGTAAAGTTTGTTTATTTAGTTATGCTCACATTCATTGTACTTCCAATGCTCCCTGAACTCGGTTCCCTTCATTTTAGAGGTGAACTGATTCCAGGCCAGCAGACAGTAATTGAGGATTTCTCTGGAAAAAGGGCATTTTTTTAAACATAGTTTTGAGAAAAACGACTTCGAAGTTTTTATATGAATTTAATTTGTCATATAAATTACTTATTATTTATCCAAACATGGTTATGAATTCTTTATACTTTGAAACAACAATTTAAAATGTTTTGGAAGTGTTGCCAAGCAATATGATTTGTTTACAGATAAAAAATAAAATTTGAAAATTTGCCCCTTTTCCAGAGACTCAATTGTAAAACTGGAAACAAGTAAAACAATCATTATTTTCACTTTTTTATTGATACATATATGTACTTAAATTATAAAATATGAATATGGAAACCTAAAAGCTCAAAAAATATTGCAATAATTGATATTATTACGGTGTAAAAGAAACCGAACGCATTTCTGTCAAAGTCTATTCCTTAAAAAAGTTCATCTAGAACCACTCTTTTCCATTGGCACTCACATAGTCCTAGTCCATCAGAGACTTCACATCTTTGATTTATTTCTATTCTTTGAGATTGATTTGTTTATTTTCAAACAATTCCATTTCTAAAAAAGAGGCTCCTCTTTTAATGATAACAAATGGAATCACTATATCTTGGTAGGCTTGCGACACCAAAACATTACCACCTAGGTCATATTTAATGATACAATATTGTTGAATTTTCCACTCTTGATTTCTTGGTTTTAGGGTACTTAAACATGAAAGGAGCAAGCATGTTGTTTCCAGTTTTTAAAAACATCAACTGCATGTATGACTTCAAAAGGGTACTCATCCATTTTCTCAAAATTTAAAAGACTTAAAAAGTTAAAATAATATAGTTTTAAACTGATCTAAGTTAAACAATCTTTAAAACACATTAAATAATGTACGACTACTTCACAGAAGCTATGACCAGACAGGGGCGGCCCGTCAGTTTTTCAGCGCCCGTGCAAAGACCAAATTTGCCGCCCCCCACCATAATCCAAAACCTCCCTACCCCATAGTTCTGAGATAGACTGACACGTGCGCGCCTCTCTCCCTTATTCGGCTGAAGAGGGCCCAAGCGCCCTAAACAGCCACAGTGGGCCTGGGACTTTCCCGCTCACTGGAATTTCACGAAACGAACGAATCTCTCCCTCGCTTGTTGTTGCGTTTGCGATGTTTCTGGTTCCGTGCTAAGCTAATCACCTGAAATGACAAGCTATGGAACACATTCAGAAAAGAGACTTGTGAAGTTCAAAATCTTGATTTCATATATTATCGTCCTGGAAATGTATCCCGTTTCCGATCTTCCGCGCCACTAAACTTTTTGCCATAAAAAAAAAATTAAAAACCTTAAATAACTAAAAAATCTAAAATTTTAAAACAACAAATGTGCGCACTTGTAATCAACGTATCACAATACACTGTGTATCATAAAACAATCATGTGTTTCTTTAAGAAAAATAATAATGACAACAAACCCTTAAAACTGAGCAGGAACGGTGAAGTACATACTGATAACAGTACATCTGTTCTGAGCGTGTGAAAGATTTCGTCCAGGGGAACCAAAACAATATTCAAAACGCTGATCAAAACCTACCGCGATTCTGACGGTTCCTGGAATCTGTAAGGCTGAAATTTGCGATGGATACAGCAAAGTTTGTTGTTATTTTTGTTTTTTAAAAAATCTAATGATTTCTGAATATAATATTTGTTTAATGATTTTAATGTATAACACGTTTTTCAGTTATACTGACTATATCTTCGAGTATTTAATCTTTAAGGTTTTGTGTAGCTATAAAGCTTATTTTTATTTTTTTTTATTCTGTGATATATTGAATCTTATCTTCTAAAAGTGTTTGGATCAATTAAGTTTAATACCAATGACTCTAAAAACTCAAGTTGGGTGTAAACATGTTTTTTTTTCGATAGTACTATACTGTGATACACTGTCGCAACTTATTTAAAGTATTGCCAATTAGTAAGAAATACAAATGATTAGTCAATTAACCACGACCAGAGCTCAAATAATCTTAATCTGTAATGAGGAGAAGTATATGTTTACTTCTTAACATTTCCGACTAAATCTCCAATACTCCGAAATGACTCAGTTAACAAGTAAGAACTTGGTTGAAATGGTTACTAAACAGACAGAACGATAAACTATATTTTTCAAAGTAAACTAAAGAGTTAACCTTACAAGTAACGATTAAGGGGGCGCCAGAATCTGAGGAGGGTGCATCATATTTCCCCCTTATTTCATATAATACTAAACTCAAATAGATCAAATCCCTATTCAATACTCTCCAGCCTCCAAACCATATATTTCCTTATCTATAGGAACTAGTTTTAAAAAATCGGCGTGGGCGGATTAAAACAATTAGTTGCATTGTGTTACTTTATACTTTAACATTGCAAATTTCTTGCATCGTATTGCGAGTTTTATTCTAACTCTCAATACCAATCAGTATGCCCTGAAGTTGTCACAAACCGATAGAGGTCAAAACAGCTGCTCGTTTTGGAATAGAGGGGAGCAGAAGTTGTATTGTCTGATATGTAAATTTAATGTTTAAGTATGATGAAGGTGCAAAACATGGTGAATGTTCATAACTTTCTTTCAAATATTGCCTTTCAACAACTTATAATACTAATATACAACAATTTACAGAATAAGTTTGGTTTTTATATATTTACAAATACTTTATGTTAGCGTTACGGCCTATGCCGCCCACCCCGCATCAGGTGGTGTACTGTCGAGGGGGGACGGTCCGCCCCAGGCCCCGCTTTGGCATAGGACCCCAAATTTTGAAAAATGTTCGAAAGTCTGAGCGAGTATTTTCCGCCGATCTACGGAGAATCGCTACCGATCTTCTGTCATATTTTGGGCCGTTATTACGTAGTAAAGTCGTCATTTTTCAACAGTATTTTGTTTTCCGTCGACGTTTATAGCCGATATTACGCGGCAAGGACGTTAATTCCAGATTATGTCATCTGTAACGTCTTCAACTACGGCCGATAAAACGTGGTTCGGTCGCCATTTACACAGTTAGGTTGTTTTTTATGTCCGGATTCATGTGCAATACATAATGTTATGTCTCGTAATTTTCGGCCGATTATACATGGTGCGATCGTCTTTGGCGGCCGTTTACTACGTGATTTGGCAGGTCGCGATCGTCCAAGATTGGCGGGAAATACTCGCTCAAACTTTGGAGTATTTTACAAAACTTTGAGTCCATTTGACTATTTAAATACTCAAATGTTGAGTATTCGCACGCCCTTAATAATCGTACACATATATATGAATAGGCTTTCCTCTTCAATCCCTACTGTATATATAGACCCTAACAAATATATCCGCCGCCCCAGGCTCCCAACTCAAAGCCGCCTTTAAAGGCGGCTATACCCAACTAAGACAATACGCCACTGCGGCCGCATCCCACGACCCGTTATGAGCGCCGAGCGCCGCCCCCCAAAAAGCGCCGCGCCCCGCGCGCCCCGTGCTGGAGCACGGCTCGCACTGCCCTAGAGCCGGTACTGTGACCAGAAGGTGTAAAACAAGCAAACCATGTGAAAAAGGGCATTAAAGCATGTACACAAAATCAGCTGTTTCTCAGGAATAGTCATATATAAATACCCCCGTCACAGCAAACCTGCGTACTCAGCGAATTTCCAATGCAAGTATGTGGGTATCACTACTACCTAAAGCCGCTTACCAAGTTTTACAAAAATACATTCATTAATAAGTGAAATATAGAATTTTATTTATTCCCATAAGAATAACATTATAAATGAATAAACAGGTTTGCTGCAACCGGGAAGATAAGATGTGTTTTTTTTGCAATTATCAATATAACCTTGATAATAACCTAAACTTTCAGACCAGGTGTGCTTATTTACATAAGAGCAATGATCGCAGATGTCTTACGAGGGCGTCCAGCTGATTCATAAATCAAGAACATACCATAAAGTGTTGCCAACCTTAAGAGTATGATAATGGTACAGCTATTTTTAAATTGTCACTGGACATGCAGAAAGAAAATTTAAACCCTTAATCGATTAATCTAATAATTCAAATACATCAAAACAATATATTAGTTGCATAAAATAACAGCTTATCAAAGAATGTAAGCAGTTAAACAATGTTAATTCTAATTACACTGATGAGGAAAATATGGTACTCCTACGATAAATATCGTGTTTCTAGCAACACTGCAGATTGGATTGGTGATCACGTGACCTTCCAGCTGTTTTTACGAGGTCTCTTCTGATTAAGTAGAAAACCTTAAATAGATCGACTCAGCACACCTGGTCTGAAAGCTCTACGAACCTTGAGTTGTTAATTTCCCCTGGGAGTATGTTATGTTTCGCATAGCCCCAATAAAGGTAGATTTGTTAAGTGCTGTATGGCAGGTGGCGTTCTTGAGCTGTGCCTAGTGTTGTCGTTGTGTGCTCTAGGTTCTCTGGGAGGTCCAATTCTCTCCACAATGACACAACACGGATCTGTACGATGAATTGAATAAATGAAAAAATCCTGCTCTGAGCTTTGAATACTAAAGCCAAACATTATTACAAACCCCTCACCATATGCAGGGCCAGACTTAAGCATAGGCTATATATCCACACGTCTAGGGGCCCGCACCATGCAAAACCTGATAAAGCAAAAAAAGGTCACCAACTTGGATCTGAACGGTAACAAAGGCCCTCACCACTGGTTGAGCATAGAGGCCCACAGCTCCTAAATCCGGCGCTGCATATACCAGTAGATAGGCTTTCTTTAATAAAATTGATATACTTGGTTTTCTAGAATAAAAAGTTAGGGGCTTTTCATTTACACATAGTAAAATATACAAATTACATGACTTTCTTTATCCATTAGCTCACCGTTCATACATTTTTAGCGAATTTCCCCTATATGGAAAAGCTATTACCGTAGTCGGCATAGAAAAATTAAGCCCGAGACCATGATAAATTTTCGTTTTGAGGTCCCCAGATGCCAAAAACACCATTCGTTGAAAACTGTATATATATCCGTGTGTCCGTGAGCACGATAACTGTCATAAAAATAATCCGATTTTTATGAAATTTGGTACAAATGTGTGAAGCAACATTTATGACTTGAGTTCGAAAACCAGACACATCGACCCAAATATTGGGGGGGGGGGGGTTGAATCCGAAAAATGGGTTTTTGAAGTTTTTGCACGTAATATTTTAAAAATTCAAATTTTAGTTTTCACCATTGGATTCAGCTTTAAAAACACACAATTTGATGAAACTTGGTATCTGGCTTCACCTAGTTGAATTCTATTGATATTTGCATAAAAACCAATTGTTTGTGTTCCTTGTTTCAGCAAACCTACGTACTTATCCCTAATGTTATTCTTATGGAGAATAATTAAAATTGTATATATCGATTATTTGTGAATATATTTTTATGAAAGTTGGCAAGCGGCTTTATGTGGTATTAATATACATGTATATGCAATGGAAATTCGACGAGTACGCAGGTTTGCTGCGATGGGGGTATATTTTGTAACATAATGGAAAAGAATATGCGGCTAAAGTTATAACAAATTTAGCCTGCCTGGTGTGATGAGAGTCTTACGGACCAATCAGCTGTATAAACACAGCAACACAGCTGATTTGACCGAAGTTGTTTATATCTAATCTACTACCTCCCTCCACCACTTTACAATAATAAATAACTTAACCTTTACATCAATGTTTTGAAACAATTCATGGTCACTTGACTTGCTCAAGCTCAAGTCATTCAGGATTTGTAGGTTAAAATTCTCTAACCTTCATCCACGTCAAATTATTTTTCTTAAAACTTTTAAAGTCTTAACCAATTCACGAAACAACATCTACCATGGCTGCTCTTGCTAAGAAACTAGCAGATCAACTTAAAAGTAAAGAATTTAGGGATTATCTTATGAGGTATGTTGTTCTTTTGAGGAATACGATTTGTAATGTGTAACATTATATTTTAAATAGACTATGTAGGCTACAGTTTTTTTCAGCTATATAACCTGCAACCTTTGTAGCACAAATAATGTTAAAATATTAGTTTTGTAACAAGCAGAGCAATATTGTAAGTCAAAAGGAATGCAAAAGTTATCATAGTAGCCTATCTTGTATTTTCCTCTCCTGTTACAGCTGAGGCCATGCCTACAATTTACCTTTCAGTGTACATGCTCTCTGGTCATAAGTTTGTTGGAATCCAAACTGTTATTTTTAGGACTAGAACATTGATTCCAGCAGCAGTTATTTATTTTAAATTACTAGTCAGCGGTAAGGCTTATATAATGTGTGATGCAGTCATATTTAGTGAAACGTTTTATGTTTTTCTAGTGTTGGGTAAGTTATACCTGTACTTAGGCCTATTTAAACAGAGATTACTATAATGGCCTATGTTTTGCTAGACTCAAACTAATTAATGTAGGCGAGACATGAGGTTAGTTCAGCTGCACACTGGCGATAAGGGGATTCGCTACTGGAAAGGGTGAAATTTTTATTTTATGTGGAAAGTGCTCAAACAAATTTTTTCCTTCTGAGGTATGAAGTAAAAAAAATACAAAAATATATGTTTACCTCCAAACATAAGTTGTAGGCGGAAAACAAAACAAAATAGAGGTTTTTCATGAAATTTGTAAGGTTTTTTAAAATTAATATTCTGAAAAAAATGCTTGATGGATTTCAATATTTTTGGTGTTTTTTTTTAAGACAATTGCCTAAACTTCATATTTAGGTAGATTCATTATAATATCTCTAATACCTTTTGTGTGGTTGCATATTTAATTTATTTTTTTATATGAATAAATAAAACATAAAAAATATATTTTTCATTACCTAATAAACTTAGAGACCTAAATCTACCTGAATATTTGTATAATTTTGTCTAGAATATGTATTAAAAATTTCAATAATGTACCTCAAATGGTTCTCATGATATAGGCCTATCAAATTTTGTCTTGAAAAACATGAAGTTCCGAAGTTACGGAAAACAGCGTTTGAATGAGAGCGTGTACCGTAACCATGGAAATAAAGGAAAATAAACTGATGAATATGGCTAAAAACTTGTTTATTGTTACGTTAGCATATTTACATACCAAATTAGTAAATAGGCCTACTTATTCATCAGACCTATTTCAAAATAATATTTAACCCTAGGAGTGGCCCAATGCTAAAGTGTGGAATGGCAGGCTAAATTTGTCGATTTTGCAGACTTTTTTTGAAAATTCGTATAAATTAACCGTAGAAGTAAACCTAGCCAACCTTAGGCTATATTCATTTTGATCAGGAAGAACAGGGCAATTTAGAAATACTAAAATGATAAAGATCTAGAAGGGTAATTTTTTCGGTAAAGTGAAAAGAAGAAAAACAATTAGCATTTTATTTTTGAAATTTCAAAAGTAGTCTCAATGAAATTTTTTCTACTGATTTTTTATGAAAAATTCATTATATACATTTTGTAAACAATTTAATTCCCTACTTATAAATATATAACATGGTATGGAAATAATTTGTTTTGTAAGTTTTAGGGGTGTAATATAATAATAAACGGAAACCCGAAATATATGTAAACTGTACGGTGTTAGGTTGTGTTGTAAATAAGTCAAGTAATATATGTATATACTAATAATGATATATACATATTTGTAAAGCTAATGAAGTAAGGAATTCAAAAAAGTCATAAAGTTGATAGTAAAAAATTGTTATCATTTATAAATAAATGTAAATAAAAGAATGTTTTGCTATTTTTGTGTATTTGGAAAAAAATATTTCACAGTATTTAGTATATAAATTTTTTGTCTAATATTTTGCCCCCAAAGCAATATAATCATGTTGTAGTACATTCAATTCCCTACATAGAAATATATAACATGTTATACATAGAATACATAGGAGTATACATATAAATATATAACTCACCACTACCAGATAAATAATCCAATTAGCCTAGGCCTACGACGCAACATCAGAAAAGTCGATCACCTCAATATCACTGCCTATATTACCCTCTAAATCGTCATCAACGTCACTAATACTTTATTCAAGAGCACCCCGAATGTCACTACGATCCATTTTTGCGTAAATTTGGCTAAATAAATAACTAAAACAATCTTACACAACTGACAGCGGTCAAACATAGCGCGCCATTTTGGACTGGGACTTCGACATTGCATATTTCAAATGTCATGTCATATTGCCAACAAAAACACAACACATCGAGACAGATATAAGAAGAAAGCCTGAAATCTGCTGTTTACAATGATACCAAATACAATACAGTTTGGAGCGAGCCAAACAAACTGACTGAGACTTGGTTAACAGCAAACAGCTGCGCAGTTGCCGATTAGGCAAAAATGTGACGTAATGAAACTATTCCTTGGTGATGATTTTCAGAATAAAAAAGTGCTGCCAACGGCAAAACTAAATTACTCTACATTTCTTCCTCTTCAAAATAACATATTATTTGACTAGTAACTATAACTTACACTAGATATAAATCCGATTTTCCTGATGGCCCTTTTTCGGCCTTCTGCCATTGTACAACAAAACAGAAAACACCTGTTTTCAAAAAATCATATGATCTGTCTAATCAATATTTCGTTCAAAACATCAATACCAAAATAAAGCGCATCTCTTTAGCAGTGCATTGGTGCCAACCACAACTTTCCACGACAAAAATTACCCGAGCTTGATAATTTCAAAAAAGTAGTGTTTTGACATTTTTTTAGCATCGGCTGCTAGAATCGCATCGCGCCAAAAATTCATTTGATTTCTAAACGTCGTGACATTGTTGTATAGCTGCTACAGGGTTTGTTTATGTAATAAAATGAAAGTTCAGAATATTATCTTTTGAATGATATATATATTGTTCACTTTTGAGTTGATTATTAGTGGTTTTTTTACGTTACAAAATTTTCGGTCCCGAATCGCCGATTCTCGGCCTCTGCCACAGTAGGCTGCACAAAATAGGGCCGAATCTCGGCCATTGGCCACTCCTAGGGTTAAAAAAAATGTATATGGCTTAGGCCTATGCTTAAACGACATGACATCGTAAAATTTCGTAAGAGTGGAGTAACATATAAAATATTTTTTTATGAAAATAATGTTCAATCATGACTTATATTATATTTTTTGTATATAATAGGACCCTATATACAAAAAAATCAAATAAAAAAATTGATTTTTTTCTGATTTTTACCCATTTTCAGTAGCAAATCCCTTTAATGTGTTGATATTTTGACAATACATTTTGGGTACAGTTTCATAAGCGGCCATGATTAATCGGATGTGATATATCGATCTTAAACATTTGATTTATCAAATCACACTTTAAATCGATCTTTAACCTAAATAATATAAACACCCAAACATTCGAGTCCTCATGGCGTGTGTTGAAACGGTCTCTAAAAACTGGGATTAAAAGCGATGATGTCAGTTACAAATATATTTAACCGTAACATTTAACAAGTACGGTAACAAACAAAAGAAAACTAAAATTAAAAAATACAACAAATAATAAATAAATGTATAATCAAGCTAAAACTTAGTTATCTTTACCAAGGTTCCGTTCATTCAATTTATGAAAAAAAATTTGTTATTTGTTAAATGTTTCATTAAAATATATTTGTAACTGGCATCGCAGGTAATTATATCGACCTCCAGACACCAACAAATGATACAACATTTTTTTTAAATGTTCAAAATAATATCCTCATTTCTAAAATGGTACTAGGCCTAACTTTTCGCGGAAACATCGGGAAAACCTAGAAAAACCGGGGAAATGACCAAAATATATTTATTTTCAAATATTAAGTTGTGGGTACTCAAAATGTGCGGAATTCCGTCCTGAACACAAATATGAAACCTGCTTTGCAATTCAATAAGTTTTAAGTAATCTATTGTCAAAAACTTGTTAAATCCACACAATCTAGAGGGCGCGTTGGGATTCTGGGGTAATTGGTTGGGACATTTCTTTCAGACAAGTTTCAATTTATTTAAAATAAATTATCACCAAAAAAATGAAATCTTCATAAAAAACGGGAAATATTTCCAAAATGGGAAGTTTTCCCATTAACGGGAATTTCGCTATACAGCGCTCTGCGGAGTTAGGTTAGGTTAGGTTATGATAAATATACACAAATTATTTCCCTGATACAGCAAACTTTTTTTATCGATCATAACCTAACGTTATCCAATCTCCGCAGAGCGCCTTAACCGGGAATCCCGCTATACAGCGCTCTGCAGAGTTAGGTTGTGTTATGATTAATAAATACAAATTTGCTTAAATTCAAATCAGGAAAATGGTTTGTAAATATCTATCATAACCTAACCTAACCTATCTCCGCAGAGTGCTGTACAGCAGGATTCTCGCTTTGGAGAAAATTTCTCAAAAAAGGGATAATTTCCCATTCAGCGCTCTGCGGAGTTAGGTTAGGTTAGGTTATTATAAATAAAACTAACTCCGCAGAGCGCTGTATAGCAGGATTTCTGTTTAAGGGGAATCCACAAAAAAAGACAAGTTTCCTGTCTTAGGGCAAATTTTCCCGCTTTGGGGAAAATTTTTTTTTAATAAATTCAACCTACCGGTTGTCTGAAGAAAATTTCCCACCCAACTACCCTGGAATCCCACCGGGCCCCCTAGATTGTGTGGATTTAACACGTTTTTGATAATAGCTTGCTTACCACTTCTTCAATTGCAAAACAGGTTTCATATTCGTGTTCAGGATGGAACTCCGCAGCTTTTGAGTACCCACAACCCAATATTTGAAAAAAATATATTTCGGCCGTTTTCCCTGTTTTTCCGACGTTCCGCGAAAATTGAGTACCATTTTTGAAATGAGTATATTATTTTGAACATTTTTCAAAACAAAAATTGTAAAATTTTTTGGTGTCTGGAGGTCGATATGATTACCACATCGCATATTATTATTGACTATTGTTGATTTTAGATTAGCCTATATCATTAATATAAATATCAAGTGAATAATTTTCGATATATACTGTTAAAATGTGATTCAAAATATCGAGTTTTCCGATTTGATATATCGCATCCAATTAATCGTTGGCCACTTATGAAACTGTACCCGACATTTTATCCGCTTGCTGTATCTGCAACGCGAGATCCATTGTGATACATGGGCACACAGCATCGAATGCCTGGCTTTTGACAGTACCTTTGACAAACAATGAAAGGCTCCATGTATAAATTAGGGCTGCGTTTTAGTTAACGTCCCATATTCATTCAATTTAAAATATTGATATATCGAGTAGATTGTTTCATTCGATAGAAATAGCCTAAATTATCAAAAATATTGATTTATTGATTACATTGTTATTCTTTATTGTTTTTGTTTACATTAATTTTATTTGAAAATTTAAAGTAGCTAAAATTGCAATGTACTTCCGTGAACTTTATCAAACTGTATTAATAAATACAGAAACTTGTTTAAAGTGGATGCAAGGTATAGGTTTCTTTTTTCTGTTGTTTGATCCATGATATTTAAAAAAAAGTTTTAGAAATTATAAACTAATTACATAAATTATTACATTAAATCATACTCTAGTCCTAAATATAGTAAGTTAACTCGTGTTTATAATTTGTGTAGTACAAACACAGCTGATATTAAACGATAGTTCTTAATATCTGCTCACCATTGGTACCTTTCCTTCACTTCTGAAGCGAGGATTCGTTGTTCCCATCTATAAGTCTGGCGACCGAACCAATATGAGGAATTATCGACCGATTGTCACCAAGCCTGCGATTGCCAAGGTTTATGATAGGGTTGTCCTTGATCACCTATATTTTCAACTTCGCAGGGTATCTTTCTGGAACAGCATGGATTTTTACGCTCGCGCTCAACTATAACAGACCTTCTTGAATTTAAAGAATATATCATGTCGTCCTTTGTTGAATCGTGCCAGGTCGACTGCCAAGATATCTATGTGGATATCTCTAAAGCCTTTCGACAAAGTTAATGTCAATCTCCTATTAGCCAAGCTGGAGGGCTATGGGGTGACGGGCTCATTACTGAAGTGGCTTGCTGGTTATCTGAAAAATAGAGAACTCATTGTCAAATGCGATGGATCGATGTCTCAACCTTTCACTGTTCTGTCTGGTGTCCCTCAAGAGTTCCACTTGGGCCCCTCACTATTCAGTCTTTATATGAATAACATTGGCCAAGTAATCACATCAAAAAAAAGTTTATGGGGTTAGAAATAATCAACCAAATTTCTTTAAAACGTACTTTTGTGGAAGGTTTCAGCTGGTTGTAGTTGGCCCTGATTCTTCAAATTTTCTGAAGGTTCTGGCTGGAGTCCCACAGGGGTCAGTTCTGGGCCCCATTTTGTTTCTTTTAATGATAGATGACTTACCCAGTAGCATTTCATGTCAACCGCTTTTATATGCCGATGACTCCTCTTTCTTTGTTTCTAATAGTAGTTTTAGTGAGGCTGAATTAATTATCGATAATGCAATTAAAAATTCTTCTAACTAGTTTGACGCTAACTATCTGGCAGCTAATAATGAAAATACCAAATGCATTTGTTTTTCCTTAAGGCCAAAATATTTCTTCGTCTGTGAAACTTTTGGGGATTCATATTGACGTGAGGCTCACTTGGGAGACTCACACTCATCATGTCATCTCTAAGATTCACGTGTTTGTTTTCTATTAAGAAGACTAAAGTGTTGTGTCTCTAATAGTATGCTAATAACCGCCAATCTCAGTTTTTTCCATTCTCACCTTCTCTATGGAAACATCTTATGGGGAAATAGTGTAGGAGCCAAGAAGGTCATTTGGCAAAAAAAAACACAGAATAATGTTTGATATTCCCAGCAGAAGCACTTGCAAGCTTTTTTTTATTAAACGTAGAGTTATGACTTAGCCCCGTATCTTTATTTTAGCGAATTTCTCCTATGGGGAAGAAGCTATTACCGTAGGTCTCATGGTAAGACTTAAGCCCGAGACCATGATAACTTTTCATTTTGAGGTCCCCAGGTGCCAAAAACACCATTCGTTCAAATTTTTATATATGTATATATATATATGTGTATATGTGTGTGTCCGTAAGCACGATAACTCTCGTAAAAAAGGTCCGATAGTAATGAAATTTGGTACAAATGTGTAAAGTACCATTTGTTTGAACGGGTTTGAAAACCAGATGAATCGCACCATCCGAAGGGGGGTTTTGTACCCCAAAAATGTGTTTTTGGGGGTTTTCACATGTAATTTTAATTTAAATCAAATTTTAATTCATACCATTGAATTCAACTTAAAAAAAACAAACAATTTGGTATTTTGATCATTGCTCTACGTCAATTGGTTAACGAGATATTGAAAGTGCTAAACACAGTACGTTGTCTAATGTTATTCTTATGGAGAAAAAGAAAAATTGTATATCTCGCTTATTTATGAACATAAACTGGCGAAATTTGGTATATGGCTTGATCTGGTTATGGTTTATTGTTGTTTGCACAAAAAAACAATGTTTCGCCTATGGTTCCTGTAGCAGCAAACCTAGGTACTTGGTCCCCATGTTATTCTAATGGAAAATACTTAAAATGTTATATATCGCTTATTTATGAATGTATATGGATGAAACTTGGTATGTGACTTCACTAAGATGAGTTCTATTGATATTTGCATAAAAACCCATTATTTTGTATGCCTTGTTGCAGCAAACCTGCGTACTCATCCCCAATGTTATTCTTATGGAGAATAATTAATATTTTAAAAATCGGTTGTTTGTGAATACATTTTTTATGAATCCTGTTAAGTGTTTTAATGTGTTATGTTATATATTCATTGGAAATTCGCTGAGTATGCAGGTTTGCTGCGACGGGGGTATTTTATAATATATTGTTTGTTAGAGAAAATATATCTAGTTTTAGCGAATTTCCCCTATAGGGAAGAAGCTATTACCGTAGGTCTCATGGTAAGACTTAAGCCCGAGACCATGATAACTTTTCATTTTGAGGTCCCCAGATGCCAAAAACACCATTCGTTCAAATTTTTAGCGAATTTCCCCTATAGGGAAGAAGCTATTACCGTAGGTCTCATGGTAAGACTTAAGCCCGAGACCATGATAACTTTTCATTTTGAGGTCCCCAGATTCCAAAAACACCATTCGTTCAAATTTTTATATATGTATATATATATATATATATATATATATATTTATATATATATATATATGTGTCCGTAAGCACGATAACTCTCGTAAAAAAGGTCCGATCTTAATGAAATTTGGTACAAATGTGTAAAGTACCATTTATTTGAACGAGTTTGAAAACCAGATGAATCGCACCATCCGAAGGGGGGTTTTTGGGGGGTTTTGTACCCCAAAAATGTGTTTTTTGGGGGTTTCACATGTAATTTTAATTTAAATCAAATTTTAATTTATACCATTAAATTCAGCTTAAAAAAACAAACAATTTGGTATTTTGATCATTGCTCTACGTCAATCGGTTACCGAGATATTGAAAGTGCTAAACACAGTACGTTGTCTAATGTTATTCTTATGGAGAAAAAGAAAAATTGTATATCTCGCTTATTTGTGAACGTAAACTGGCAAAATTTGGTATATGGCTTTATTTGGTTGTGGTATATTTGCACAAAAATCCATTTTTTGCCCGATAGTTCCCGTAGCAGCAAACCTGCATACTCAGCCCCATGTTATTCTTATGGAGAATAATTAACGTGTTATCTCCTTTAATTATGAACATAAATTAATAGAACTTGGTATGTGGCTTTACCTAGTTGAGTTATAATGATATTTGTATAAAAGCCCATTTTTAGTGTTCCTTATTTCAGCAAACCTGCATACTCAGCCGCCATGTTATTCTTATGGAGAATAATTAAAATGTCATAAATCGTTTATTTATGAATGTATATTGATGAAACTTGGTATGTGGCTTTATGTGGTATTAAGATAAATTAATATGCATTGGAAATTCGCTGAGTATGCAGGTTTGCTGCTACGGGGATATTTATATATGTATATATATATATATATATATATATATATATATATATATATATATATATTTATATATATATGTGTCCGTAAGCACGATAACTCTCGTAAAAAAGGTCCGATCTTATTGAAATTTGGTACAAATGTGTAAAGTACCATTTATTTGAACGAGTTCGAAAACCAGATGAATCGCACCATCCGAAGGGGGTTTTTTGGGGGGTTTTGTACCCCAAAAATGTGTTTTTTGGGGTTTTCATATGTAATTTTAATTTAAATCAAATTTTAATTTACACCATTAAATTCAGCTTAAAAAAACAAACAATTTGGTATTTTGATCACTGCTTTACGTCAATTGGTTACCGAGATATTGAAAGTGCTAAACACAGTACGTTGTCTAATGTTATTCTTATGGAGAAAAAGAAAAATTGTATATCTCGCTTATTTATGAACGTAAACTGGCAAAATTTGGTATATGGCTTTATTTGGTTGTGGTCTATTGATATTTGCACAAAAATCCATTTTTTGCCCGATAGTTCCCGTAGCAGCAAACCTGCATACTCAGCCCCATGTTATTCTTATGGAGAATAATTAACGTGTTATCTCCTTTAATTATGAACATAAATTAATATAACTTGGTATGTGGCTTTACCTAGTTGAGTTATAATGATATTTGTATAAAAGCCCATTTTTAGTGTTCCTTATTTCAGCAAACCTGCATACTCAGCCGCCATGTTATTCTTATGGAGAATAATTAAAATGTCATAAATCGTTTATTTATGAATGTATATTGATGAAACTTGGTATGTGGCTTTATGTGGTATTAAGATAAATTAATATGCATTGGAAATTCGCTGAGTATGCAGGTTTGCTGCTACGGGGGTATTATTATACGCAATGAATTACACAGTTATAGTACAAGGAAATGTGATCACTTAGAAATTCCAGCAGTAAGGCTAACCAAATCTACCAAAAGCCACAAATTTCTCCAAATAAAGTTGTATAGCAAATTGCCTGCTAATTTTCAGAAGCATAGTTTAACCAAATTTAAGAACATATTGTCTGAGTGGCACCTGGACCAGGGTGTTTATTCTATTGAAGAATTTTTAGAATTTGATACAATTAATATTTAAGTTTCTATTTAATTTTTGTTTTGTTTAAGAACAGTTTATTAGTGTATATTTTGATGTTGTCCATCAAAATCAAAATCAAAATTCTTTATTGTCACATAAACGTTTTACAACAGCAAAGCTATTTTAACAGGTGACATTGTCAATATCTTAATATACATAACCTAAAACTTGTATAAACAACCCAAAAACAAGACTGCAAAGTATAAAAGGGAAAATGAGAAAAAAGGGGATTGCACAGATACAGACCTTAATTTTTAAAAATAATTAGATTGAAACCTAGAATTTCAGTTCCGGACTTCAATTTAAAAACTATCATTTAAATATTCATTCACAGAATAATAACATCTATTCAGCAAAAAAGATTTCAACTTAGAATTGAAACCAACTGTTTCAAAATCAGATTTTAGGGCTGAGGGAAGTTTGTTGTAAAGCCTTTTACACATATAACCATGGGTTTTTTCAAACAAAGTTAAATGATGTATTTGATACTGCAAGTCCTTTTTGTTTCTAGTGTTATAATTATGCTCATACTGTTTGGATAAGACAGACGAGAAATTAACTTTAAGAAGAATCAAGGATCTATAAATATAAAAACTAGGCAGCGTCAACAAACCTAATTGTTTAAAGATGGGCTTGCAGGATGTCCTAATATTTGAAAAAGTCATGATCCTAATAATTTTGTTCTGAATTTTAAGTATTGTCATAATTTCTGTAGATGTTCCCCATACTTCAACTCCATATTGCAAAATAGAATAGAAATAAGAATAATAAACAACCAGCCTTGTATCCTGGTCAATTAATCTCCTTAAAACCAACATTTGAAAACATGCACTATTTAATTTTTTACTAATCATGGTTAAATGTTTCTTCCAGTTTAACCCATTGAGGTAGTAATTTTATTCTATTTGTAGTAGCCTATAACGGGAATTGATTGGTGCTGCACTCTAGTAGCAAAATATGTAACTAATGACCGCGGGCGTCTACGGTTCTATCCGCTAGGGGCGCGGACTGACTGAAAACACTTAATATCGCCGCCAGGCCTTTGGTCGTGTTAGCTGAGTTGGCTACGTCGTGGAAACACCTTGGCCAGGTGGCGATACGATGTTCGTGGATTCGATTCCCACACACGACCAAAACTGACCAGTTGTGCAACTCTCAATGAGTTAACCAGTCTGTGGCAACGTTGGTGGGAGGGCCCAAGTAAAATAAACGGTGGCAGGCTTGCTTGGAAGTTGACGGGATCGGTTAATTCTTTGAGACTTGCACATGGTCAACACTGATTTTGCTAATTTTTACTTATGTCTACTGTGTGTGTGCCAATGCGACTCTCTAAACTGAAAGAAAACAATATTTTAATTAAAATATGCCATTAATCCATTTAAAAACACCAATTTTATACTCCAATTCACACGTTAATAAAATTACAAGTAAGGAACGAGACCTGCTCGTATGTCTACGCCAATGGGTTAAGTTAGAATCTAGTAAAAATCCCAAAAAACTAGTATGAACACTAGGTGGCATTTTGTTTCCATCCAAATCCAAAAATGCAACATCTGAAACACTGCTTTGCGCGGATTTAAAGAGCACCACATCCGTTTTACTACTATTGAGTTTAAGGCCATTTGCATGAAACCAGTTGGAGAGATCTGTTAAAACTTTTAAAGTGTTTAATTGAAGCTGTAAAAAATTAGGGCCAGTAACTAGGGCTGTAGTGTCATCTGCATATAAAATATTGTTTGAGTTAACGCAACAATCAAGATCATTTATATAGATCAAAAACAAAATCGGGCCTAATATAGCCTTGAGGAACCCCAACACTTATATCACGCCATTCTGAGAAGGTTTTGTTTAAATTTCTTTTAATTATAACTCTTTGTCTGCGATTCTCTAAATATGATTCTACCCAAATCATTGCCCTTTGTGAAAAGTTATACTTAAATTGTATTTTTGCCAGTAAAATATTGTGAACTACACAGTTAAAGGTCTTGGACAAATCAAAGAACAAACCAGTTATCCTCTGCGATTCGTCCAAGGCCTGAGCGACTGATTCTACAAGCTTAGAAGCAGCCATTGTAGTGTTTCGATTCGGCCTGAACCCATATTGTACCGAAGAAAATATATTATGAGATTCAAAAAAGGACATAATTTGATTGGCGACAACCTTTTCAAAAATCTTTGATATAACCGGCAAAACAGACACTGGGCGGTAGTTACCCCCGTGGAGGCGTTAGTCTCCATTATACTGTAATATGTGTTAAACGACAATAAAGATATTATTATTATTAACTTTCTTATGTTTGCTGACGGCATGACGATTTTTGAAAAGGTCCATTCTGATGAGGGTGCAATAGACCTTCAAAACTCCCTAAACAGTATCGACACTTAGTGTAGAGTAAATCCCATAGATCTCAACGTATCTAAGTGTGTTGTGATCTCCTTCAAACATGAGACATCTGTACAACAACAACAAGGTGACCATATCTGTTGAAGCCTAAAGCGGGACATAGATTAATTAACTGGAAATTCCGGAGGTGAGGGGAATGGCATTATTGAATACCCTATAAAAATGGTGAGTTTCTGGCGGCCCTCCCCAAAAGATTTAAAAAAATAATTACGAAATTATGAGTTGTGGGAAGTTTTGTCCAAATATTAATTTGTATTGTAACAACAGGTTTTTTAATCATATTCATAAAACCATATAATACAATACAGTAAATATTTATTACATATAAAGTATAAAACACAAGTTAATGAAGTAGGCAGTTACTTTTCTTACAAGTTAGCCTGCTAAATAAAATATTACAACTGTGCGATAAATCACTATGCTATCTAAAAATTAACTAACAAAAGAAAATACTGTACAAAGTTAATGATAATTGTCAGAGGAGTGAATAGCTTTCATTAACTTTTAATTTACTTTAATATCTTATTACCAAACCCAGCATAAATTCACGTTACTTTGTGACTTCTGGACCAAGGCTTTTATTCTGTTGTGGAGTTTTTAAAAGTGGAAGTTTTGAATATTTAGCTAGTAACAGTTATTTCACTTGTAGTTAAGATTTATTTTTAAGTTACTCATATATTGACGTCTATTATACTTGTGTGTGTTTAATGACAATAAAGGCTTTATTATTATTATTCTTTCTTAAGTTATAGAAAATAAGTCAAAAATGTTTAGTACATATGTATAGGCTAAAATAGTTTAGTTTGCTGTAACCCACTATTTTGGGTTTAGGAACAATAACAAAAAATATCCTTTATGGTATTCTTATAAAACTTTGCAAATATTTAGTTACTGGTACATAACTTAGATCTCTTAATGCTCAGTGACATGCTTGCTTGGAACTAAAATTCATTGTTGTAGCCCCTGAACTGTGCATATTAGACTTGCTTGGACGCATAGGCGTGCGCACAGTCCGTTCAGTGTGGGTGCCGGATACGAAAAATGCGCCCCCCCAAATCTTGCTGCTTTAAGAACTTATATTTACCTGCCGAATAATTAAATACGTCAATTATCGTATCTAATCTAAAAGTTTACTCCCCCTTAACACAAATAAATATGTGCTAATATTATTGAATGAAGTAAATATTGTGTCTGCTTAGATATAGTAGTTTACAAAATATCATAATGTTACTTGTTTTGTATTGTCTTTAAAACAAATATAAATTACGCTTAGGCCGGCCGGCTGCACGTCACTCCGACTGTCCGACTTCTCGGTCAAAGTGTGTGTCTTTGTTTTGAAAACAATATAATAATTAGCAACAGTGTTCCAGTTCCATAATGTTCCAGTTCCAAGCACTATTACTAATATGGATCTAAGCACTATGATAAGAGCAGAGGGAAGCAAAAAAGTATTTCTATTTATACTCCAAATTCAAACCATTATTACATTTACTTTTACACTAAATCTTCGCCTAACAATGAATAAAAGGAGGGCAAAGGGATATTAGGTACCCAGCATTCAGTTTCCAAGAAATCCGCCGATCGTCACGGAAAAAAGACATACATGACAGTTCATGTTTTTGATGTCGATTTTAAATGAATTTACATTTGTAAATACCTAACGGTGCAACAATTTTACAGTGGGTGCACCCACCGTACGGCATATTTGCTTGGACGTTATCAGGATTATTGAAGTTGTTGAGATTCAGCAACAACTTGACTCTGTGTGTGTGTGTGTGTGTGTGTGTGTGTGTGTGTGTGTGTGTGTGTGTGTGTGTGTGTGTGTGTGTGTGTGTGTGTGTGTGTGTGTGTGTGCGCGCGCGCGCCACCGCAATTCAACTGACAAGTTGTTTAATCACACATGAAGTACATGGTGAGGAGTTTAACACAGTAGAAATTCTACTTGTACGAATCATAAATCTAATTGAAATTTGCAAGTTGGCTATCAGACACAATTCAAAAAGGTGTCTATAATAACTTAGTGTCATTAAATCATTCATATTAAATGTTCAGGTTCTTATTTGTATGTAATTGCTGAAACGTAAGTAAAAAATGGACTTTTTGTTGAATGTGGAATATAGCCTAGTATATTCAATTGCTCCCTACTCAGGTTCTGTGAACTGCCACATGGGTTTATGCCTAGTGTTCTAGTTAACTGTTTTCAAGAAATCATGTGTTGATTCTTTACCTTGTTATGTAAAATGTAAGGTGACCAGACGTCCTGATTTCGGCGGGACAGTCCCGCTTAGCAGTTTGACATAAAAATACTCATTGATTCATAAAAACAATTTTTTTATGACGAATACAAGACTCCTGTTGACCAGCATTGTGTTGAATTTTTCAAACTTTTTGAAGCAAAACAAAAGTATTGTATCCTAACATTTGTTTCTAAACTTTTAACTGATCTAGTGCACTCTCTATGCCTGGTACCTATTCACCATGAACAATTTATGGACCGAGAACAAGTCATTCTAGTTAAAGCTAGAAACAAATAAATGCATGTTGTTCCTAAAAAGTTATGTGAATTCAAGCTGATTTCAGTTTTAATTAAGATTCTAGTTAATGAAAGCTTTTCACTCCTCTGACAATCATCAGTAATTTTGGTCGGTATTTCTTTTATTAGTTAAGTTTTGCATATCTTAGTGATGGTTCTGTATTGTATAATGATTTTATGAATGTGATTACAAAACCTGTTGTTACAATACTAAGTAATATTTGGGCAAAAGCTGGACAAAACTCACAATTTTGTTCCCGGTATCTAATTTTCTGAAACCTTCCAAGGAGGGCCTCCGGACTCCCATTTTTGTAGGGGGTTATTCCGTACCCCCCACACACCACAGTATTTCCAGTTACTTAAACTATGTCCCGGTTTTGGCTTCTACAGATCTGGTCACCTTATGTAAATGCTACTCTGACAGTTTACTTTTTAATTTATTCACCGCTGTTATGATTCTTCTGTTTTGATTTAAAACTCCATAAGCCCAAAAATTTCCAATTTTCAAAATGAGATTTTTAATGTAATATGAATTTTCCTGGGTTCGAGGTTTTAACCAATCATATTTTTATAGGTCCAAAATGCACCTAATTCCAAAGTTTTAACAAGATTGTTACGCTGGAATCTGAGATCAATTTTACAGCCAGACAGTTATTGCTCATAGAGTATAGGATAGGATTAATGGTACCAGGAATAGTATTATTCTCAAATTGATTCATGCTGGTATCGTTTCTTGGATGAAGATCAAGGTGATGAGATTGTTAGAGAGGAACAGTAAGAAACAAAGAACCCAATTACCCTAGCAGTTTGCTAGTACCCTATTGAACCTTTTTATTTCACATTAGTAGACTTGCTGTATTTTAATATCTCTAACAAGGTGCTTATTTAAATTGTTAATTTTTTTCAAGAAGTATATATAGGTTTATTTTTTTTAGCACCCATTTTTGGGGTCCAATTGCTAACTGGGGAATCCCAATAGCTGCCCTCGCCGATATCAGAAAGGACCCCGAATTAATCAGTGGGAAAATGACTTTGGGTAAGGAAAATGCCATTGTACAAATTATTTGCATTAACATATAATTACTTATGGTAGCATATCAGTTTAACTTTGTAAAGTTTAAGATGACTATAAAGGTTTCTATACATGACAAATTAATCAGGGTATTTTAATTTAATTTTTGGATAGTTTAGATCCAAAGTCTTGGTCATCTACTAATAAGTCTTGAATATTTGTCTAAAACATTTTCCTCAGTATCCCACACTGTATGTCATAATGATAACTGTTAGCTTATCATTTTAGTGCCTGGTTATGAGTGATAATAAAATTAAAAGAGATAAACCGACTTTAACCTTGAACTGTAGGTATCTTAATTGTTTATCAGTTTAAAGATGATAGTTAATGATCCGTAATTTTGTTCATATTAGGTGACTGTGTAATTTTGAATAATACAACTAAAAGTCAAGAAGAAAGTATTGTATATCAATCAGAGGAGTTACTGTATTACTATCTCCAGCACCCAGCTTCTTTTGAAATGAATTTAAAGTACAATGAAACTAACGGCTTGTAGGGGCTCTTGTCCCTAAACTTTTTTTAAGATCACGTGTTCATATGTACCGGTAATCAAAGATTATGTTTAAATCTCATGTGGAAAGTCAGCTGGTCATTAGTTCATTTTAAGTTTTGACTTCTTTTGGTACTTAATGCTCTTTTTAAGGGATTGTTAGGGCTGACAACAAATATTCTATGGTTCAAATTATTTAGGGATTTTCACAAGTGTAGCAAAATGAAGTGAATTGGTCGTTTGTTTACAGCTCTCTGCCTGTACTCTTTGTGTTTTATGAGATTCGCTTGGAAAGTACAGCCTCAGAACTTGTTGTTGTTCGCTTGCCACTTCACCAACGAAGGAGCGCAACTCACTCAAGGTGCGAGGTTCATCAACTATCACTATCTCGGCGGCAAAGAGGCCAACAAAGAGTCCAAAAGTTAGTCACAGGGTGTCGAGGGAACAGAGGGAGGGATGAACGTGATAGGCACAGAATTTGTTTTAAATAATAATTGTATAGCTTGTGAAAGTAGTTGTTAGACAACTAGTGACAAAAATGACTGCTTGGATTGCTGGTGAAAACTGTATATTACAATGATCAGAAGCTGAAGAGGAAATGTGTTCAACTTGTAGACAACCAACGTACAAACCATTTAATATTTATACTTTCTAGTGACAAAAGCTCTAGCCATTCCGAACTTTTTCTTATTGAATTACAGGTTTATTAGTATTGGTGCTCTCGGAATCTCAGTTTTATACTTGCAGCCTCTTAGATTAGACAGCTTTTTTAGATATCATATTGTTATCTAGTACTCGATGCAGGGTTATCAAACTATACGATTTATGTATAACTTTCTTATGTTTCTCCTAGCTCTGTGTTATTTTGCAATGACAGTAAAGGTTGTGGTTGAGTTAATTTATTAACAAAATGGATAACTTTTACTACCATTTACACTCTTTATTTTATGTAATTTCATTTTTATTCAGGGTTTTGTATACTGTATCTTTCAACATAGAGAATCCATTATTTATTATTGATTGCATTAAATTCTAATAATTAACTTACTGAGGATTTCTTAATTCATAAATTTTAAATGGTTCTCTGATTTTAAAGTACAGTAGAGTCTCACAAACTCGACTCCCGATAACTCGACACTCTGGGAAACTCGACACCTCATTTACTGTACAGTACATGTATTACAAGACTATATATTTTGGAAACGAGGACAATTAGTTATTAATTCTCAATTTTTAAGTATTTATCTAATTTTTATATTTTTCTTAAGTTTGTAATACAGTATCATTATACATTTATACTATAATGTGTTTAAGTAAAATCTAATACAGTATACAATTTACAGCTAAATAATGTGTTTTCCTCCCCTCCCAATGTAATTCTGGATAACTCGACATTCCACAAACTCGACAGGGTCTTAGTCCACATTGTGTCGAGTTTGTGAGACTCTACTGTAGATACATTTGTTTTAGTTATGAATTAAATTTACTTTAGTAAATTCTACCTCATAGCCTGGCATCTATAAATAGTCAGCTACATAAGGCTAGTCAAACATGAGGTCAAATTTGCTAGTCTTGAAAGTTCCTGTATAAAACCACCAATTCTCGGAATATTCATTTATTATTTTGTAGGTAAGCAATGGGTAACTGTGTTTAAAGTCATAATTTAAAAAAATCCCAAAATCTCATGGTTAAGAATTTCACAAAACTAAAGCTCATTAATTACTCAGAATAATTTAGTGTTTAATGTGTAAAATGCCTTCTCTTACTACAACTTTAAATACAAAAATATACAGTAGCTATATATAACATTCTATAGCCTACTATAAAATATTTTTGACATGTTATTTCAACTTTTCAGGAAATATAAAATGTATCAACAGTTATATATATATATATATATATAAAATCTAAGAAATAATTAATATCTATTAGTAAATTATTTTTACGGTGTCCTGCAAGACAGTTTGTGTGCATGTTTGGGGGGAGGGGGGCAAGGCAAAACCCCTACCAGAAATGAAGACCAGGGTGAAGGGAAATAATCATACCAAACCTCTGATGAGAAAAGACTTAATGTTGGACTAATGTGTCATTTTACAATAACAGTTACTGTATCTTAAAACTATCCCATCTCTCTCACACCAATTATAAATTGACTGAGGTGAGAAATTATTTTTCAATAACAGTCACGGTACAAAGTAACAGATAAGGAAAAAACCACCCTTACAAAACCATCAAACCAAACGTAAAGATTTGCAGTTAACAGATAATGTATTTCTAAACAAATTCTTTAGTCACTGTAAAGTATGCAAGGACATATTATATTGGTTAACTTCCTCTCTGAGTAATGCTAAGTATGGGAAGCCAACCCTCTTGTCACTCTCTCCATCCCTTTCCCACAATATTTTGCAAAATGACCATCAAAATAATTTGATTGTAGGAAATAACATCCAGGCATTTTCAAGTTCAAGAACTGTGATAGTTTACAGGTTATTTGAGGTTTAAAACCCCATTATATAATGTTATCTTGTAACCTATGTTATCTTTTTTATCTTTTCTGAGATTATATGCATTCAAAAATGGATGTAAACTCGGTTATTTAAGGTTATTCATTGAATTTTAAAAATATACTCTTTATATTAAAGCGTTGTTATTTGTTTCTATGTATATGATGATGTGATTTAATCAGCTATTGTTATCAGATTTAACTGTGGATGAATTTAATAAAAATGTATTTAATTTAATTTATTTGTTTATATTTATTGCCTTGAGACATAAACTTAGCTACCAAAGATTTGATTGTAGTAATTAGTATGTTTTATAGAACTTATGTTTAATGTGGGTCATGAAACATTAAATCAAACCACAAAGTTACTGCACATTTTAAACCTCCAGGATCACATGTGCATGTAAACACTAATTCAATTAAATAAATATTTAATCATCTCGATTCAGGAGGCATACATCATGAATAAGCTCATTCAATTAATATACATATAGTATAGACCTCGTGCGGATCATCGTGAAGCATGGGTGTTATTGGATAAAGTGGTTTAAACCGGTTTTTTTAGGGTGGGGGTGAGTGATTGTCATCTGTTCTTAGTCTGTTGATTAAAAATCGCTTGTGAGAATCATCTGTTAGTGCCAAGCCAAAAACATTGCAACTACCAAGTGATTGTTGTGCAAAGATCTTAGGTTATGATTGTTCCACACATCTTACGAACACGCCTGAACATTCGGCAGAACATCCTCCCGAACGTTCACTGAACATTCCGTCCTGAGAACTTGCTACCAGTACACTATGGCCCAACAAAGGCGAGCGAGATAGTGTACTCAGTGTGCTCGAGTATGTTCGGAACATTTCGCCTCGCCATGATTCGTGTTCGCCGTGCTTCGTTTTTTGGCACGAATCAAAAGAGACGAATGGGCGAGCATGGTATTCGGTGAGCGTGTACTTGGTTAGTTCGCTGTGCACATTCGGTTGATTTGGTGCAAGACTCGTTGTCGCGACTCGTTCCGAACATTCGGTGGGACATTCAAGTGAATCATTTGGCGATAGTGTACTGGTACCAAAAAGTTTATGCAGCACCCACATTTCTCGCGACTACTCCGAACATTTGGGGTTCGGCCGAATGTTCGGGCGTATTCGCGAGAAGTGTGGGGCAGCCTCTATTGATTAGGCCTAACACAAATAAATATTTTTGAGAGAAAAACAGCTGATCGTACAAGAACAAACATTCCAAATACTAGCCAAATGTATTCCGCAGGAATAGTATTATGACACATGGTATTGTGAACTTCCCCTCCAACGCTGACCCCCCCCACTCTTCTCCTGGCACCCCCTACTCAGGCTTCACGAAGATCCGCATGAGGTCTACCAAGTTCGTAAACTGGGTTGATAAAAAAAAATCTTTGTAAATCAGGCTTGAAGTACTGGTAACTCTTTGTGGTGAGATCAGTAATTTTCTGCTGTAGATATTGTTATCTGTTGTTATATTAGCAAGTACACTTAGTTGTGATAAGCAAAGTGGCTATTTTATCTATGTAATTTTAAAGTAGGCATTCATACTTAAAAACTGTTAAACAATATGCAGGGATCTGCGTTATATTTTTATTTTTATGTAACATTTTTTTAGCTATCTTGACACACAACTAGCAAATGTAACAATCATAAAACCCGAGGCTAATGTAGGTAAAAAATACTTTATACAAACTTTACAAAGTCTAGCCAATAAATCACAATTTTAGGTGTTAAAATAAATTGGCATGTATATAATTTGTTCCTATATTTCATATTTTAATCAGTTTTGTTCATCTCTTTTGAAACTAAGGCATTACCCTGCTTCTTCAAAGCATTTGCTAATCAAGGATATTATTTTTTACACGTTTTAGCAAATTTCCCCTATAGGGAGGAAGCTATTACCGTAGGTCTCATGGTAAGACTTAAACCCGAGACCATGATAACTTTTCATTTTGAGGTCCCCAGATGCCAAAAACACCATTCGTTCAAATTTGTATATATGTATATATATATAAATCTCAGTACCTATTCGGACGCCATAAAAAAAGTGCTATCCGGCTGCCATCTAAAATACTTAAATATATACAAATATTTTTGTTCAGGATAGTTAACTCTACTACATAAATGGATACCTGCTGTTTTTTGTAGTGTTTTTCTAATTTATTTAGACATTGCAATTATGGATATATTTGGCTGCCATAAGAAAAGGTCCTATTTTGCGCATGATGTATATGTGGTCCTATTCCGCTGCCTTTTCTTCTTTAGACTTGCAATATGAAGCTATTTAGCTGCCAGCAACATAGCCAGACTTCTGGGCATAACCGACAAGATGAAGAAGGGAAAGAAACACGAGGGACTGAATGACTGGTTATATTGCAGTCTCACTAGGAATTGGCACGCAAAACTGTATTGGCTCAAAATGGCTTTAGTGATAAAGTTACGATAAAACTTGACAGGACCGAATATTTTGAGCAACATGCAAATCTGCTATGATTAGCACAACATTTTCATGTTGTCTTACATATAATTGCAAACCAAAAACGGCAATCATTTTGAAATTGTACTTACGGGATGTAATAAAAGACGTCTTACAACACTTAAGATATATTTACACTTATACTGATTCACATATAGACAGTAAACATATATAAAAGATGGTACTAGGCTATCGATTTCGACCAGTCACACCAGTCATCATCAGGCCAATGAGAGAACTGACAGAATCAAAATGGCGTCCTTGCTTATATCCTATTGGCTACCGGTAGATCCGAATACAGGTTCCTAAATGTGCCACCAGAGTCGAAGTTAACTTGTTCGTTAATCAATTTATCTCTATTTTTACATTTTTCTTTAAATATAAACAATTCTTCCCATGCATTCATTTCATTTCCTTTTTTACAATTCTTGAGGATGCTGAGGTTTTCTTCTATTTTCCTTATGGTGTGGCCATTTTCTAAAATATGTTTTGCTACGTTTGATCTTTCGGGTTTCCTGTTCTTCCAAGCTAATACCTGGTTCTTAAAACTTGTAATACAATTAACAGTTTGACCAATATAAAAGTGATCACAGTTGTTACAATTAATTTTGTAAATGCCGGGCATGTCGAATTTGTTACAATCTTCTATCTTGGGATTTAGAATTTTGTTCATGGTGTTTTGCGTTCTGTAGGCTATATTAACTCTATATTTCTTGAATCGATTTGCGATCTTTTGTATCTTAGTTCCTGTGAAGCTGAATGTTGCAAAATTACTTGATATTTCTTTTCTTCCGTCTAACGTTATTATTCTACGCAGTTTTTCTTGGTTCTTTATTTTCCTATGTATTTTCGCTCCAATTTCGTCTATTATTGTTGGGTTGAATCCGTTGGCTCGAGCAATCGCCTTTATAGTTGTTATTTCTCTTCTTCTGTTATCTTCATTTAGAGGAATCTTGAAGGCTCTATATAACATCGATCTAAATGCAGCGGTCTTATAGCTGGTGGGATGAAGAGACTTGTTGTTGATTGTAGTATCCGTCTGCGTAGGCTTTCTGTATATATCAAACTCTAGCTCATCATTTCTTCTTGATATCGTGAGATCTAGGAAATTTATCTTGCCGTTCTCTTCATACTCCCTAGTAAAGTTTGTTTTTGTGATGATTGTTAAATAATCTCATCATTTGTTCCACTTCCTTTTCTTCGGTTTCCTTGAAAATAACAAGTATATCGTCCACATATCTGACATACATTAGGATTTCATGTTCTTTCTTCAACTTTTCCAAAATGATCTCCTCATTATGTTGCAAAAATACTTCTGATAATATTGATGAAAGGGGGCTACCCATGGCTAAACCATCAGTTTGTGTATAAAATCTATTGTTAAACCTAAAATAGTTTTGTTTCAATACGATTCTGAGCAGTTTTACAAGCTGATTTACATAATCATTATCCAACTTATTACGTATGAGTCTAGCCTTGATTAGTTCAATCGTTTCATTCACAGGAATATTTGTATATAAATTTGAAATATCAAATGAAACTAGCCTGCTATTTTCATTAACATTAATCTCCATAACTTTATCAACAAGATCAAAACTATTTTTTACATTGTATTTATATTCAAGCTCTAGATCATTACTAAGTCGACTTGCTATCATTCTTGATACATTGTATGTAGGAGCACATTTGAAGTTTACTAGAGGTCTAATTGGTACGTTCTTCTTATGGATTTTTGGGATTCCCCTCATTACAGGTGCTTTAGAGTTTAAAATGTTCATTTTCAATCTACAATCTTCAGTAATAACCTTGGTACATTTTTTCACAACGTCGGTGAGCTCCTTTTGATATTTCTCCGTGGGATCTTTTGGTAATTCCTTGAAGTTATTTTCTTTAATGAATTCTTCCGTTTTCTTGATATAAACATCTTTTTCCACGATTACTATGGCGTTGCTTTTGTCGGCTTTAACTGCTACGGCATTATTATCTTCTATCTTATTTTTTATTATAACACATTTTCTTAAATCTTCTTTTCTGTCCTGGGCCAATTGTTTTCTGTCGGTCGGGATATCTTTTGTGACTTCCTGTCGTATGGCAATATGATCCACATTTTTAAGTTTTCTGATGTTAGCTTCTATATCCGTGGCTAAAAGATCGTTTTCTGCTTTTTTGTTGATGGCAAAGTTGTGTTTTAAACCGTATTCTAATATATCATTTTCTTCTTTAGAAAATTGAATATCTGTTAAATTTACAACTCTCTTCTGAAACAGATGTGGTGTGTGTGTTCCTTTTATTCTTTCAACATGGCTGTTTTTTAGTTTTAGTGCGTCTAATTTGTTATTTATCCGTGCGTATTTTCGTTCCATTACTTCTTCGACTTCATCTGAAACGATGTTATACAAAAGGTTCCATGCAGCAGGGCCGTATTTATCTTCAAATGCAAGGTGTATGTTATAGGACTGCAATTTGAGTTCTTCTTTTTCACAATGTAACTGTTTAATCATGTTTTCAATATATATGACTTCAGCTTTATCTTTAGTTTTTCTAGCGGCAATGGTGTTACAATTCATCTTGATTTTTGCGTACTGTGGTGTCACTTTATTCTTCAGGCATTCTTTGTTAAAGTATATATCTGCAATCTTCGTATGTATTTTGATTCTTACATCTCTATAAGACACTGCTAGATTTGCCTGACTGGCATCACTAAACAACTTTTTTATTAGCATATTACGTGTTTTTATTACTTACGGGATGTAATAAAAGACGTCTTACAACACTTAAGATATATTTACACTTATAATGATTCACATACAGACGGTAAACATATATAAAACATGGTACTAGGCTATAGATTTCGACCAGTCACACCAGTCATCATCAGGCCAATGAGAGAACTGACAGAATCAAAATGGCGTCCTTGCTTATATCCTATTGGCTACCGGAAGTTCCAAATACAGGTTCCTAAATGTGCCACCAGAGTCGAAGTTAACTTGTTCGTTAATCAATTTATCTCTATTTTTACATTTTTCTTTAAATATAAACAATTCTTCCCATGCATTCATTTCATTTCCTTTTTTACAATTCTTGAGGATGCTGAGGTTTTCTTCTATTTTCCCTATGGTGTGGTAATTTTCTAAAAGATGTTTTGCTACGTTTGATCTTTCGGGTTTCCTATTCTTCCAAGCTGATACATGGTTCTTAAATATTTTAATACAATTAACAGTTTGACCAATATAAAAGTGATCACAGTTGTTACAATTAATTTTGTAAATGCCGGGCATGTCGAATTTGTTACAATCTTCTATCTTGGGATTTAGAATTTTGTTCATGGTGTTTAACAAAGAATGCCTGAAGAATAAAGTGACACCACAGTACGCAAAAATCAAGATGAATTGTAACACCATTGCCGCTAGAAAAACGAAAGATAAAGCTGAAGTCATATATATTGAAAACATGATTAAACAACAAGTTATACATGGAACATTGTGAAAAAGGAGAACTCAACTTGCAGTCCTATAACATACACCTTGCATTTGAAGATAAATACAGCCCTGCTGCATGGAACCTTTTGTATAACATCGTTTCAGATGAAGTCGAAGAAGTAATGGAACGAAAATACGCACGGATAAATAACAAATTAGACGCACTAAAACTAAAAAACAGCCATGTTGAAAGAATAAAAGGAACACACACACCACATCTGTTTCAGAAGAGTGTTGTAAATTTAACAGATATTCAATTTTCTAAAGAAGAAAATGATATATTAGAATACGGTTTAAAACACAACTTTGCCATCAACAAAAAAGCAGAAAACGATCTTTTAGTCACGGATATAGAAGCTAACATCAGAAAACTTAAAAATGTGGATCATATTGCCATACGACAGGAAGTCACAAAAGATATCCCGACCGACAGAAAACAATTGACCCAGGACAGAAAAGAAGATTTGAGAAAATGTGTTATAATAAAAAATAAGATAGAAGATAATAATGCCATAGCAGTTAAAGCCGACAAAAGCAACGCCATAGTAATTATGGAAAAAGATGTTTATAGAAATCATTAAAGAAAATAACTTCAAGGAATTACCAAAAGATCCCATGGAGAAATATCAAAAGGAGCTCACCGACGTTGTGAAAAAATGTACCAAGGTTATTACTGAAGATTGTAGATTGAAAATGAACATTTTAAACTCTAAAGCACCTGTAATGAGGGGAATCCCAAAAATCCATAAGAAGATCGTACCAATTAGACCTCTAGTAAACTTCAAATGTGCTCCTACATACAATGTATCAAGAATGATAGCACTTAGTAATGATCTAGAGCTTGAATATAAATACAATGTAAAAAATAGTTATGATCTTGTTGATAAAGTTATGGAGATTAATGTTAATGAAAATAGCAGGCTAGTTTCATTTGATATTTCAAATTTATATACAAATATTCCTGTGAATGAAACGATTGAACTAATCAAGGCTAGACTCATACGTAATAAGTTGGATAATGATTATGTAAATCAGCTTGTAAAACTGCTCAGAATCGTATTGAAACAAAACTATTTTAGGTTTAACAATAGATTTTATACACAAACTGATGGTTTAGCCATGGGTAGCCCCATTTCATCAATATTATCAGAAGTATTTTTGCAACATAATGAGGAGATCATTTTGGAAAAGTTGAAGAAAGAACATGAAATCCTAATGTATGTCAGATATGTGGACGATATACTTGTTATTTTCAAGGAAACCGAAGAAAAGGAAGTGGAACAAATGATGAGATTATTTAACAATCATCACAAAAACAAACTTTACTAGGGAGTATGAAGAGAACGGCAAGATAAATTTCCTAGATCTCACGATATCAAGAAGAAATGATGAGCTAGAGTTTGATATATACAGAAAGCCTACGCAGACGGATACTACAATCAACAACAAGTCTCTTCATCCCACCAGCTATAAGACCGCTGCATTTAGATCGATGTTATATAGAGCCTTCAAGATTCCTCTAAATGAAGATAACAGAAGAAGAGAAATAACAACTATAAAGGCGACTGCTCGAGCCAACGGATTCAACCCAACAATAATAGACGAAATTGGAGCGAAAATACATAGGAAAATAAAGAACCAAGAAAAACTGCGTAGAATAACAACGTTAGACGGAAGAAAAGAAATATCAAGTAATTTTGCAACATTCGGCTTCACAAAGATCGCAAATCGATTCAAGAAATATAGAGTTAATATAGCCTACAGAACGCAAAACACCATGAACAAAATTCTAAATCCCAAGATAGAAGATTGTAACAAATTCGACATGCCCGGCATTTACAAAATTAATTGTAACAACTGTGATCACTTTTATATTGGTCAAACTGTTAATTGTATTAAAAGATTTAAGAACCATGTATCAGCTTGGAAGAACAGGAAACCCGAAAGATCAAACGTAGCAAAACATCTTTTAGAAAATGGCCACACCATAGGGAAAATAGAAGAAAACCTCAGCATCCTCAAGAATTGTAAATACCCCCGTCGCAGCAAACCTGCGGACTCAGCGAATTTCCAATGCATAATATTTGTCTGAATTCCACATAAAGCCGCAAACCAAGTTTCATAAAAATATATTCACATATAAGCGATTTTAATTATTCTCGATAAGAATAACATTGGTAATGAGTATGTAGGTTTGCTGAAACAAGGAACAGAAACAATTGGTTTTTATGCAAATATAAATAGAATTTAACTAGGCAAAGCCACATACTAAGTTTCATCGATATTCAATCATAAATAAGCGATATATGACATTCTAGTTATTCTCCATAAGAATAACAT
Source organism: Allygus modestus (assembly GCA_963675035.1). Classification (NCBI taxonomy): domain Eukaryota; kingdom Metazoa; phylum Arthropoda; class Insecta; order Hemiptera; family Cicadellidae; genus Allygus; species Allygus modestus. Next base: position 296,196,012 of record OY776112.1, read on the forward strand.
GGGGGCTGAGAAAGCAGGTTTGCTGCAAAAAGGAACAGAACAATGGGTTTTTATATAATTATCAATATGACTCAACCAAGTGAAGCTACATACCAAGTTTTATTAATTTATGTTCATAATTAAGGGAGTCAGTACATTTTACTTATTCTCCATAAGAATAACATGGGGGCTGAGTACGGAGGTTTGCTGCTACGGGAATAATCAACAAAAAATCATTTTTTTGTACAAATATCAATATACCAGTACTACTTGAAGCCACATACCAAGTTCCATCAACATACATTCATAAATAATCGAGATATCAAATTTTATTTATTCTCCATAAGGATAACATTGGACAACGTACTGTGTTTAGCACTTTGAATATCTCTACAACGGTTGGGCGTAGAATCACAATTTAAACACCAAAATGATTGTTTTGTGGAACTGAACAGATTGGTAAAAGCAAATGTGAAGTTTACATTAAAATAAACTGAGGAAAAGCCAAAAACCTTTTTCCCATAAGATTAACATGGGAGATTTTATGAGCAGGTTTTTTTGGATTTTCTCCGCAACCACTTAACCTAGGTTAATAATTCAAAATACTAAATTATTTGTTTTTTTAAGCTCTATAACATGGTCAGAACCAAAATTAAGTTTTTTAAAAATTTTAGGGTGAAAAATGCAAAAAACTGATTTTTGGAAAATTTAAAACCACCATAAACCCTCTTTCCCATGGTCCGATTTTTCTGGTTTTCGAACTTAAAGTCATGAATGTCATTTTACACATTTGAGCCAAATGTCATCAAAATCGGACGTTTTTTACTCAAGTTATCGTGTTAACGGACACATATATAGATATATATATACATATATATAAATTTGAACGAATAGTGTTTTTGGCATCTGGGGACCTCAAAACAAAAAGTTATCATGGTCTCGGGCTTAAGTCTTACCATGAGACCTACGGTAATAGCTTCTTCCCTATAGGGGAAATTCGCTAAAAAGGAAATGAAATGAATGCATGGGAAGAATTGTTTATATTTAAAGAAAAATGTAAAAATAGAGATAAATTGATTAACGAACAAGTTAACTTCGACTCTGGTGGCACATTTAGGAACCTGTATTCGGAACTTCCGGTAGCCAATAGGATATAAGCAAGGACGCCATTTTGATTCTGTCAGTTCTCTCATTGGCCTGATGATGACTGGTGTGACTAGTCGAAATCGATAGCCTAGTACCATGTTTTATATATGTTTACCGTCTGTATGTGAATCAGTATAAGTGTAAATATATCTTAAGTGTTGTAAGATGTCTTTTATTACATCCCGTAAGTAATAACAATACGTAATATGCTAATAAAAAAGTTGTTTAATTGTACTTAGTAGAAACGTTATAGTCCACACCTAAATAGACCGTATTAGTTCTAATTCAGGTACTGAGTTTGAAGTTTATTCTCTCAGAGGGTAATAAGATATGATTTATCATTTAAAAAACCCATACAGACGGAAAACGAAGCATTTCCAGACTTGTGTTAATTGGTTTTTAGCGAATTTCCCCTATAGGGAAGAAGCTATTACCGTAGTTCTCATGGTAAGACTTAAGCCCGAGACCATGATAACTTTTTGTTTTGAGGTCCCCAGATGCCAAAAACACTATTCGTTCAAATTTATATATATCTATATATATATATATCTATATATGTGTCCGTTAACACGATAACTTGAGTAAAAAACGTCCGATTTTGATGAAATTTGGTTCAAATGTGTAAAATAACATTCATGATTTTAAGTTCAAAAACCAGAAAAATCGGACCATGGGAAGGGGGGTTTATGGGGGTTTTAAATTTTTCAAAAATCAGTTTTTTGCATTTTTCACCCTACAATTTTTAAAAAACTTAATTTTGGTTTTGACCATGTTATAGAGCTTAAAAAAACAAATAATTTAGTATCTTGAATTATCAACCTAGGTTAAGTGGTTGCGGAGAAAATCCAAAAAAAACCTGCTCATAAAATCTCCCATGTTAATCTTATGGGAAAAAGGTTTTTGGCTTTTCCTCAGTTTATTTTAATGTAAACTTCACATTTGCTTTTACCAATCTGTTCAGTTCCACAAAACAATCATTTTGGTGTTTAAATTGTGATTCTACGCCCAACCGTTGCAGAGATATTCAAAGTGCTAAACACAGTACGTTGTCCAATGTTATCCTTATGGAGAATAAATAAAATTTGATATCTCGATTATTTATGAATGTATGTTGATGAAACTTGGTATTTGGCTTCACGTAGTACTGGTATATTGATATTTGCACAACAAATTGATTTTTTGTTGATTATTCCCGTAGCAGCAAACCTGCGTACTCAGCCCCCATGTTATTCTTATGGAGAATAAGTCAAATGTAATGACTCCCTTAATTATGAACATAAATTAATAAAACTTAGTATGTATCTTCACTTGGTTAAGTTATATTTGATAATTATATAAAAACCCATTTTTCTGTTCCTTGTTGCAGCAAACCTGCTTTCTCAGCCCCCATGTTATTCTTATGGAGAATAACTAGAATGTTATATAGCACTTATTTATGATTGAATATTGATGAAACTTAGTATGTGGCTTCGCCTAGTTAAATTTTATTTATATTTGCATAAAAACCAATTGTTTCTGTTCCTTGTTTCAGCAAACCTACGTACTCATTACCATTGTTATTCTTATAAAGAATAATTAAAATCGCTTATATGTGAATATATTTTTATGAAACTTGGTTTGCGGCTGTATGTGGTATTAAGACATATATTATGCATTGGAAATTCGCTGAGTACGCAGGTTTGCTGCGACGGGGGTATTTTTATTTATTTTTACATGTAGAATGTTTTTCTGAAGTTTCTCCATATCTTCGTGAATCGCAATGTATCTAAAATATTCCTATTTAATTTTTAAAAACCCTACCTATTTCAAATCTTAGCGCGATCCGCCCACCACCTGTGGGAACCCCAAACGCTGTTGGCACTGTTAATAATAACGAAATGAGTATGTATTTACGGGCTATCATTTACTAACCGTTTGGTAATTATTAGCAAAACTCTTCAGCCAATGAAACGTAAACTAGAAACATGAAAAGTATGTATTTATTGTTATAATCAAAATAATGATTTAAATAATCAATGGATTTAAATAATTCTTGATTGCCAAAATAAATATATTATGCATGTTAGAGAAACATCTATTTTTTTATATAATTTGTAATTTATCTTTTGCGTAGCTGAGGGAAAAATCAAGGCACCACATACCTCAACCACAATCCTACAAAAACCTCTACAAAAGTTATATTGAGGATTTTGAGTTGTTAATCTCTCTGATTTATATCTTGTTAAACATTCCAACAATTTTACCCATAGTTTTACCCATCACTTAAGAGTAAAACACGAACACATGAACTAAGTAAAAACACAGGAGAAAACTAAAACTGCCATATTTCAATTTTTTAAATACATTTGCATATTCCAGGTTGATTGTAGATGAAATTTTATTTTTAATATTTGAAATGTCACGATAGTCACTGTCAACATTATTTTGCCACCCCCGCGCTCCCCTAACGAAATACTAAGATTACCCTTATGCAAAAACAAGTATCCTTTCACTTTCTTACCCAGTAGTTTAACGACCTTCTTTAGTTTAGTGTTTATATTGTATAATACAAAAAATTGCACTATATAATAATACAAAGATTAAATTGTAAGAAAAGTAAAATGTTAATGTAAATAATAACATTCCAACAATTTTACCCATAGTGTGTAACTCTTGTGCAAACTGGCGTTTTTGCTGTTGAAATAAATTAAAAATGAAATGAAATGGAAATTATGAAATTTCAGTTTTATTTAATTTATTTACCATTGAACAGAAAAAAACATTGTAAAAATGTAAACAACAAATTAAAGACCTATATAGACCCGAAGAGTTTCTGCGATGGTTAAATTATATATTTTTTTTACTTATCTTAATATATAAAATCCAAATAGAGTTAGAGGCATTTCAGTTGGCGGAAGATAAAAATAAACAATTACTATTCATTTCATACACTTTTCCAGTATTAGTCAATTTAAAAACATATGTATTGTTACCAAATGGATAAACAAACAGATTATTGTTCGTGTTATTGACAGTTATTTATTGCTTGGCTTGGTTATAAATATCTTAATGCATTCAAGTATAAGTTATTCTCTTCTATTTTAATTTAATTTTTGTTACTTACTTTTGTTTCCTTTTATTTATATTTTAATTAGTGTTTTACAGTTTTATTTTTAAGCTACAAACTTGTTTTACGTAAAGTCTAAACTTGGTCGTAAAGGTAGTATTTTGAATAGTCAAAGTAGGGAAATCATTTATAACGTCTTGAGCTTATTAACGCAATACTTTTATGAACTGAGTCGGTTGATTTTTTTTCTTACTGCCGTAAGTTCTGCATAGTACAACATTGAGTAAGAAAACTTATCACAGTAGTAAGCCTACAATGAACAATTTACGGTAACATGAATTTTGTAAAATGAATATTGCAGCCTAATTATAAACTTAACTAGGTCTATTATTCTTCAATCAATTTTAATACTTGTTTTAATTACTGTAATTGTAATTTTGCTACTGTAATTACAGTAAAAAGAATTTTGTTTTACTTGTACGTGTGTTTTTTTATGTATGACTGATTTATACGGTAATTTTCTACTTAAAACACAACTTATAAGAAATGTTTCATAACAAATTTGCTTGGTATAGCAAAAAGTCGGGTACCTCGATAACACGTCTTGTTGTAAAAACCACCTTGATAGCACGACCCTCAATTACAAGTGCACCTCGATAAGAAGACTATTTTAGAGATCCCCTTGAGAGTCGTGTTATCGAGGTTCTACTGTATTTCTTTTTATGGTACTTTGGTATTATACGGATGCCACCCTTATACAGCGCGCTGCGGCAGTTATGTTAGGATGGGTTATCATAAAAATGATTGTAGGACTTTCCTTGTTTCGTTACGAATCGAACGATACCTGATGAGTCATACTTCTGGCCGCCAAACCCCCTCCAAATAGGCCAAGGTCAGGTCGTTGACCGGAGCGCGCGCATCACCTGTCACCGCCTGTATCTGGGTCAGTGTCATGAGTGATTTATTGCCGTGCACTACGTTACATTTGTTTTCATAATGAGTGACGTTCTTTTGGTGTGGGATTTACCTTGAAATGAAGAGGAAACCGTACGTATTTTTATGATAACCCATCCTAACATAACTGCCGCAGCGGCTGCATAAGGGTGGCATCCGTATAATACCAAAGTACCTTTTCAGAACTGAATTATGACCCAAAAGTACGTAAAAGGGTAGTAGTTTGTTTATTTATATCTTCCGTCACCTGTGATGCCTCCAATTTTTTTTCTACCACTGACTCACTCACTCATCACGAAATCTCAAAAACCACAGAACGGATTACAATGAAATTTGGAACATACTCTTGGGTCTTAGGTGCTCACTATGTTGTAAATTCCTATTGGGCTCCGCCCCACAGGGAGTCAAAGTTCCAATCCTGTGTTATTCTTATGGACATTCACTTAAAGTTTGAGCTGGTGAAAATAAAAACAGCTGATTTGATTCGTAGTAGTTCCACGGGATAACCACAGAATGCAGCACACCCAACTATTAGTTTTTATATATTAAGATTATTTGCTGGGCGAAGCCTGCGGGAACAGCTAGTCCTAACAATAAGCCAAATAAGCTATAGAAATAATAACAAATGCAATAACATTATTAATTTATTTTGTTATGATAAATAATAGAAGTGTAAATACAAATAATTGAATTAAATTTTAGTATTAATTCATTTATCGACCATTTTCCATGACTGGTCGATACAAGAAAAACCATTAACTCTAATACAAGAAATGCCATAAAAGAGAAACAACAAATTAAAGACCGAACAAAATTCTGACATAGTTGAGATCTGTTTTGTTTGACAAATCCTACCTATTTGTCAAATTATGTATAGAATAGAATAACATTATTAATTAATCATGATACAGAGTATGATAAATAATAGAAATTTAAGTAAAAACTAGGGGGTGCCCATAAAAATTCGACGGATATTGTAGCCGTCCTTACATTTGAAGGTTGAGTAATCCGACGGTACCCTGTAGGAACAATCACCAACGATGAAAAACTTGAAGTTTTCTCTAGTTTTATTTTTTCTGTGTTCTGGGGTTGTGTCCAAGTTACTTTCCAGGGTTTGGCATACATTTAATATCACTTAAACCAACAGGAATTGGGACTGAATCATTCGTTTTACGGTTAATTTTGAAAGGACGTAAGTTTGATTCAACACCAACTAATTATAGAAGCCAGACCATTAGTTTTGGCTGGCCGATTAATGGAAAAATTGTTTGAAAACATTAACATGGGCTCTTAAATGAGGGTAAAAATTTCAAAATCATTGAGCGTCGAGAAAAACTCACGTTAACAAATGAAAATGCTTGATGGCTCAATGTCGGTGCAAGAGCTTCGATTCAACACCAACATGTTTTGGCAGGCCAATTTACTGGGAATTTCCTTGTGAGAAAAAATAGGCATAATGTTATTGATATTAGTATTACAGTAGTATTTTGTATTTTTCTTAAAATATACTGTTAATAACTATTAATAATTACTATTACAGCATTCGTGGTAAGTTTGTAAATATAATTTTGTAAATAGAAAGGTTTGCAGCCATGCATTATCAGTCAGCCTATCACAGCAGTTGTTTCTCCGTTCTTCTCTGAGAATCTACTCCCACTTTACTATCCGCTAATACTGTCCAATAATCATGCTGGTTTGACGGTTCTTACCTAAGTTCCTATAATTATTTACAGAACCCCACGTCTAAAACGTTGTTGTTGTAATCAGAGAATCAATCAGTCACTGTGTCCTCAGTCGTTCTAATACACAATAAGAAACTAAAATAATATCTCATCAAAAACATCCGAGTTAAAGAAGAGTTAAGGATATTCTTTGCCCACAACTAGGACCTGCTATCTAACCTGAACCTCTACCCATATGAATCATGCTGATGAGGCCCCGCCTGATGACCCGCCATCTGTTCCTGGCCCTTTGCCAAGCGCTGCAAGCGATCAGTTTGAAAAAATATTAAAAATACCTAAGAAAATTTTCTTATATCATTTTAAAGAATAGATTTTAGGCTTTGTTTTGATATCAAATGCATTCCTTAAATGTAAATAATAAAGATTTTGTAGTGTTTAAAGTTTTAAAATGCGTTTTTCTCACAAAGCCCATTTTTATTTTACAAAACTCAAACATAAAACCGTTTGAGCATGAACAAAAAAATCGTAGGGGCATAATATTTTTAACAAACTGTTTGTAATTAAAAGCTTAATTTGAAAATATTAATAAATCAAAATCGGAAATTGCCGACAAGAGGTCCCTTTTTGATTTCCGCCTCACATGGCTTTATCTGGTTGTGGTTTATTGTTGTTTGCACAAAAACACAATTTTTCGCCTATGGTTCCTTTAGCAGCAAACCTAGGTACTTGATCCCCATGTTATTCTTATGGAAAATAATTAAAATGTTATATATCGCTTATTTATGAATGTATATAGATGAAACTTGGTATGTGACTTCACTAAGATGAGTTCTATTGATAATTGCATAAAACCCCATTATTTTGTGTTCCTTGTTGCAGCAAACCTGCGTACTCATCCCCAATGTTATTCTTATAGAGAATAATTAATATTTTAAATATCACTTGTGAATATATTTCTTATGAATCCTGTTAAGTGTTTTAATGTGTTATGTTATAGATTCATTGGAAATTCGCTGAGAATGCAGGTTTGCTGCGACGGGGGTATTTTGTTATTTATTTATCATTGCTGGTGTTTACGTCAACTAACTGGGAGCTGTAAGTGAACCTTGAAACACTTACCTTTTATTTTTTAATAGCGAATACTGACAGCTGAAACATTTCACTGAGAAAAACCCATGGAACTTTGGGTTTAATTTTGGTAAAAATGGGAATTGCACAAACACAAGGCTGATGAGGCGGGTTACACACTGGTGTCTCAGACATCGTGTCTTAAGACATTTGTCTCATCTGAGGCATGTCTCACTCAAATCAACCTGTGATAATGAATGGGAACTTACGGTTACATAATGGTGTCTCAGACATCGTGCCTTAAGACATTTGTCTTGTCTAAGGCGGGTTACACACTGGTGTCTCAGACATCGTGTCTTAAGACATTTGTCTCATCTGAGGCATGTCTCACTCAAATTAACCTGTGATAATGAATGGGAACTTACAGTTACATAATGGTGTCTCAGACATCGTGCGTTAAGACATTTGTCTTGTCTAAGGCGGGTTACACACTGGTGTCTCAGACATCGTGTCTTAAGACATTTGTCTCATCTGAGGCATGTCTCACTCAAATCAACCTGTGATAATGAATGGGAACTTACGGTTACATAATGGTGTCTCAGACACCGTGCGTTACGACATTTGTCTTGTCTAAGGCGGGTTACACACTGGTGTCTCAGACATCGTGTCTTAAGACATTTGTCTCATCTGAGGCATGTCTCACTCAAATCAACCTGTGATAATGAATGGGAACTTACGGTTACGTAATGGTGTCTCAGACATCGTGCGTTAAGACATTTGTCTTATCTAAGGCGGGTTACACACTGGTGTCTCAGACATCGTGTCTTAAGACATTTGTCTCATCTGAGGCATGTCTCACTCAAATCAACCTGTGCTAATGAATGAGGAGACTTACACACTGCTTGAGACATTTTTGCGACGCGACACATCTGCTTCAGACATGTGCCTCGCGAGACCGGTTGGTCGGTTTTTGGTAAGACATGTCTCACGGAAAGCAAGTCCGCGCATGCGCACATCACAGAACGGACCAGTCAGCCGTCTGCAACGCACTTCAGCCCCCAGCGACCCAATATTTACGTTGTACATACAGTCTACGCCGACGACATCGTCTTCTGATAAGTGCAATTAATAACAATTCTTCATTCTCTAACGACATATTGTACTCGAGTGAACACACCACAGCGCCTGCAAAGGCAACAATGCATGCAACATGAGACATGAGACACGAGACACTTACGAAACATACATGTCGCATTCAATTTCATAAGACAAGAGAAATGTCTTGAGACACGATGTCTGAGACACCAGTGTGTAACCCGCCTAAAAGTAATGGGGCTGCCAACACAGCAGACACTGTGAGTTGTGGGACTCAGTGGTGAAGCGAGATATTTTTACTCAGTCATCACACAATTCTGTACCTAAACCTCCCTTTCCCAAAAAGAGGACAGGAATTACATCAGATATAATTTTTATGTAAAGTCGGTCTCTTGCGTCATAATCAATATGACTTGACTCACAAAGTCATTTATCAAACAAATATGAAACCATTAGTATAACCTTCCAGCTTGCAACTCAAAATATATTTCTGCGATTCCTGCTACACGCAACTTGAGCATGCTCGATGTTGCAAGAATTGATGTTTGTTGCAATTCTACAAGCATTTGGAACGGCTGTATGTTTATTTGCAAAGGTGGTGGCAGGAAGGGGAGTGAAAATTCTCTCTAGAAGCGCGGGGTAGAGGAAACATAACACAATACGCAGCGATACTCGCAGCTTCAGACATGCTCAGCTCTCTTGTGAGGAGAGAGGTCTGAACATTTTTGGCTATTTATTGAGAGATTTAGGTTTTAGATAGGTCAATGTATAAGGATTTGTATAATGTATACTATTTTTAAAGATTACATGTTATTTATTTGTTTCTTTTACCCACCCCTGAATCTAGAGATGTTCAGAGGCCTTGCCAATGTCAGGGCTACAAACAAAGCAGACTACTATGGGAAGGTTATGGGGACTAAGATTGACATATTTGGTGGCTTTTAATTCTTCTCCTGTTCTTAATATTTAAGTTTAAATATTGATAATTTAGGATGGAAAATTAATAACTCTTTACAAAAAAAGTTTTTTTGTTTTCAAACTTCAATGTAGGAACGTACACACGTAGTATAAACAGCTGTTATTCTCATTGTAACTGAAAATACAGTTTTTACATACAAAATTAGCTTAAATAGTAACAATATAACATTTTCTCCTCATAACCGTCGAAAGACAGCCAGCTAGGCCTTAATACAAGGCCTTAATTTGTACATAATATTCTTCATTAAAGTAAAATTTTCACAATTATTTACATATTTAAAAATGTCATACATTCAATTGTGTAAACCCTTAATTCTTGAAAAAAATCAGGATATACATATATACTTGTGTTACAATAAAGTCTAGCAGGAATTCCAACAAAAGAAAAAACAAATTCAAACAGACTTTTCACTACTTGAATGTATGATGGATGATTTATTTAACATCTGATTAACAGAGAAACATAAGTGTCATGAACATTTTTCTACCCAGCAATTTATAAATTTTAACACATTACTCCTTGACATTTAATAAAACACATCGTCACAGACTACTATCAATCATGAAGGCCATCTTTGTCATGGCCCAGAATCAACTTTATACTTCACTAGACTTGGCCTTAAAGGTTTGCTATCGGAGCCGCAGATTTTTAGGAGGCAGATAGTTTGCTTGGTTAACGTATAAAATAAAAATATGTATATTGTTTAGCTTAGACTAAAAACTGAAAACCATGAACAATAAACTACAAAAAACATAACTTAGAAAGTATGATGTTAAAACAATGAAGCAATATACAATGTAACTTGGCTAGTTCCTCAATTCATCTGACAATTTAAGCAGAAGAGGAAGTCAGCAACACATAATTTTTCCCAAACTAATAAATTAATACTAAGACCAAACTACCAATGGTAAGACTACTGTGTTAAATATGAATTATTAACTAGGGACTATTAACTTTGGTTTTCTTTTTAAAATGGTAAATTTAAATATATTAGTGATTTTAAGTGTCATAAAATCCCCAGGATTGCCTACTTGGACTACATTTAAATGGGCAATAGCATTTTTGGACCCAGCGGAACTTAAATAATGCAATTTTTTATAAATAAATATTGACCAAGCACCTATTTGATTTCAATCACAGAATGTTTTTGAAATGTTTTTTATGTAATTTGATTTATGTATGAACTTCTTACATACTTTAATAACTTTTACGTCTTCAGGAATTTGTACTTAGCCATTCAAGTTAAATCTAAACAATATAAATGAAAGTGAAACTTTCCTCTAGATAATTTGAGCTGGATCTTTACCAGATTATATATTTTATCTTGGCAATATAATAAAGTTCAAATTTAGCACTTACTGCAGTTGGAAGAAAATGTAAGAAAAGATTTTAATAAAGAAATAAGCAAGAGATTGTTAATAATCATTGAATAAATTGATGAATATGACGGAAATAAAAAAATTATGTTGTCCGATTAAAAAACGAGTCAATTTAACAAAACTAATATCTGAATATCAATTATTATTCTCTACCTTCACACAACCTGCAGAAAATAAAAACTGTTTTTTTAGATCCAATAAAACTGATAGGCTATATTAATAATCCAAGTACCTAATTATGATTGGGCGATTTTAATTACTTAAGAGTATATGTTTTCGCTTAAAAAAGCAATTCTTCAAAATAGCATAAACAAAAAGCAGCCCTTAAATATTAAATACGATTGGGACGGTATAAAAATAAAAATATTAGATCATATCAGATTACAAACTGGTTAAATACCAATCATCTATTACTTAACAGCACTAACACAATTAGTTATGGCCGAATAATTCTTCATTACCTACATTTCATCCAAGTTTTTGTTGTCTATCTAAAACAATCAACTAATTGGTCGTAAAAGAATGGTCAAACAAATTGTTATCTCTAATCACTGTCTGACAAGTACATCACAGTCTTCTTCGTTCTCGGTGTTGTTCTTTGTACTGAGAGAGCTTCCTTGATGTTCTGCAAAGGATGAAATTCATAGAAATATAATTCATATAAAGCAACACAAAAATACCATCCATATTTACTAGACAGCTAAAGAATAATTAATCTAAGTGGAACATGTCAGTTACTTCACAATTGATTGTACGGGACTACGAATTTGTCCACTTATCTGTTAGTATAATTAGTATTAGTCACAAGGACGTATCAGTACCAGTTTTCATTGATGCCGGCAAGTATCACTTTAGTCCACCTCTAGTACTAACCAACTTATCTTGACAGATAAGTCTGACACTGACACTATAGCTGACACACAGTTTAAACAAGTCTGTTTAATAAACCGACGGAAATGGTGCAGCAAAATCCACTAACTTGCAGACCCGTTTATATATTATTACATCTCAACAAACTCTAATTTGTGCGATTTTATTTACTACTCACTATCAATTTTAAATTATTATTTTAAATAAAAAAAAATAACCGGAAGAAAACACTAAAGAGGAGTAGTAGTTTTATTCCATATGTAGAACCACAAGACAAGTAAAAGCCACAGTTTTTATTGATGATTCTAAGTTAAAATTTCATACAGGATTATCTTTAACCAACACACAGAATTGGTTATTATTTTTAATGTCCGTATTACACTGTAAAATATATTTTACAGTGTAATACGGACCTAACCAACTGGGTTTACATAGTTTTTTCTTCATACTGCTTCAAAAGCAGCTGTTTTCAACACATGTGTTCTTTTGCCTCCTAGGATGACCTCGACCGAAAAGTATCATTTTAATGATGTTTTACGTCCTAGCATCAAAAATATCATTGTATGACACTTTTTGGTCGATGTGATCAGCTGTTAATATGAATTATTCAACTTGGCAACAATGAAAATTTGTGTAACAGCTGTTTGTTTAGAGTAGCAATAAGATCAATAATTATATTATGGAATATTGAAGCAAACTTTTAATGGTAAAAAATTAAACAAAATTTAGCTTTTGATAAATTGTTATATTAATATTGTTTGCAGTATGACAAAAATATAGTTCATCACTAGGACTAAAAGTGGCTTTTCAATACTCGCTCATTTTCCAGCCTCGACCGTTAAACTTGAGCTCAGATCGAAAAGCGGCACTTTTGGTCCTAGTGATGAATTATACTACTAAGGAGGGTAAAAAGCTCCCAAGTAAACAGCTTGAAAATATAAAGTTTTTTTATTCCTTCATATAATTATTTTGGACTCTTGAGGCCAATAATAATTCATTACATTGTAATTTCAAAATTAATGAAGAGGCAGTTTGGAAGAAAAGCAATTATAAAGGCAAGGTTATCAACATGCGCTGTTTGGCATTCTTATTAATTAAACAAACGACTTTTGAATATGCATTAGGGCGACGCATTATGTATCACTACCAGATTATGCAGCAGCTATTATTTTACTGAAAGATAAAATTTGCCACTCTTACGAGACACAAAAAATATATGAATAAATCATGCCATAACTTAAAATTCTGTGAGAAAAAGCCCACATATATGGGAATGAAATTTCTAAAAAATCAACCAAACAATATTAAAAATATTACAAACACAAATAAGTTTTAAAAAGTACTTAAAGATTTTGTGGTAGATAAAACCTTATACTCTTTAGAAGAGTACTTTCCATCTACTCTGAATTTTGGCGTTTGAATTTACGTTTTTTTTCTGTAAAATAACAAAAAATACTAATGTTCAGTATTTTATTTTTAGTACTTATTAGTTGTTCACTAAATTGTAAAGATTCTTAGCCTAAGTTACAAAAATTGTATTGACACTATTCAATTGTATATACTATGTATATTTGATGAATAAAGATTATTGAATTTGAATCCTAGCAACTTTCTAACTTTCTAATTTACACCAACCTTGTATCTCCTTTAGTTTTTCTGCAATCAGCAAAAAATATTACTTTCTCATATAAAATGCATGTTAATTGTACATAACTCATAAAACGAATGTGACCACAGAATACATGCAAGTGTTAAGCAAATTAACATGCATTTCATATGAGAAAATAATGTGTTTTGCTGATTGCAGAAAAACGAAAGGAGATACAAGGTTGGTGTAAATTAGAAAGTTGCTAGGATTTACAAGTCCTTTTTAATGGGATGCTTTTTGACATACGCTACTATTTTACTTTTTGGAATTTTGGGCATATAGGCATTTTCAAAATAAATATTTTTTTCAATATAGAATTTCTCAAAAAAGCCTGTCATGTAGCATACCAGAGTAAAGCTGAGTTTATCACGAGTAGGAAATTTATCTCGGAAAAAATATACGAGTAGTGGTTTAGACAATACAGGGTATCCCGTAAATGTCAATATTTTACACAAAAATGGCCCATTTTGAAACGGAAAAAGATAAGTGAATTCTGTTTTTGCCAAAATGTTTATTTGAACGAGACCTTTAAAATGATGTGTAATATTCCCTATGTTTACATAAGAAAAGTTTGAGATTCGAACCCGTGACCTTCAGTTTTGGAACATGCTGTACGTAGGTAGATTTTGATGAAAATATTTTTAATAGATAGCCCATATGCGTTTTAGTGGGGAAGAATGTTGTTTGATGACTTTAGACCAAACCTTTCTCCCGTTATACATGCTGGACGGGTGGTCTGACTCACCCTGAATTCTACATAAGAATAACATCGTGGCCTGAGTACGCAGGTTTTCTGCTATGGGAACCATCAGTAAAAATTTGGTTGTTGTTCAAATAACAATAGACATATGAATAACACAACCATATGAAGCCACATACCAAGTTTCGTCAGTATACGTTCATAAATAATTGAGGTACAACATTTTTCTTATTCTCCATAAGAATAACATTGGACAACGTACTGTGCTTAGCACTTGTAATATCTCCATAACCAGTTGACGTAGAGCAATGATCAAAACACCAAATTGTGTTTTTTAAAGCTGAATCCAACGGTAAAAACTAAAATTTTTCTTTTTCAAAGATTATATGTAAAACAGTAAAAAAAACATTTTTGGGGTACAAAACCAAAATACCCCTTTGGATAGATCGATCTGTTTGGTTTTCAAACTTAAAAGTCATAAATGTTGCTTTACACGTTTGTACCAAATTTCATCAAGATTGGACCATTTTTACGAGAATTATCGTGCTCACTGACACATATATAAATAGATATAAACAGTTTAAATAATTGAGGTACAACATTTTTCTTATTCTCCATAAGAATAACATTGGACAACGTACTGTGCTTAGCACTTGTAATATCTCCATAACCAGTTGACGTAGAGCAATGATCAAAACACCAAATTGTGTTTTTTAAAGCTGAATCCAACGGTAAAAACTAAAATTTTTCTTTTTCAAAGATTATATGTAAAACAGTAAAAAAACCATTTTTGGGGTACAAAACCAAAATACCCCTTTGGATAGATCGATCTGTTTGGTTTTCAAACTTAAAAGTCATAAATGTTGCTTTACACGTTTGTACCAAATTTCATCAAGATTGGACCATTTTTACGAGAATTATCGTGCTCACTGACACATATATAAATAGATATAAACAGTTTTGAACTAATGGTGTTTATGGCATCTGAGGACATCAAAACTAAAAGTTATCATGGTCCTGAGCCTAGGTCTTACCATGCCGACTACGGTAATAGCTTCTTCCCTATAGGGGGAATTCACTCAAAACTAGAACCTCAGTTTATATTTTTGTTGCAAATAAAACTACAATGTTTTGCAGATTATGTAAGCTTTCTTTTAAATAATTGCCTAATGTAGTACACTCAAACATTCATTTATTTAAAAATATAAATATAGTCCAGTTAACCACATTATAAATAGAAGTGTGCGAATAGTGATTTCTGACTCGAGCCGAGCCGAGCAGAGAGTTTTTTTCTAAGTTCTCGAGATTCGAGCTTTTTTATGGGAATTTGCTCTAGGGGTGTGCAATATACCGGTAATGATTTTATGACCCCAGCCAAATTTGTTTACATATAATTTTATACTTTCAATATTGGTCATCTTTCATTCATTAGCCCTACTTTCGATAGGCCTAAATAAAGGCCTACAGTGCAAAACAAATAAATAAATAAGTACTGAAAAGGAACATTTATTGAAACCAATTGTTGATAGTAATGAACAGTTTTCTTTCAATATAAATTAGGAACATAGGAACAAAATAACATAATGGAAGAGAACTACAAATTTTCAACTAGACTGATAACCCCTAATGTAGTTATTACTGTTTTTATAACAGCCATAATAAACAGACTATATGTCAAGATGTACCCTCCATGTAACCAAACATTTAGACCCTAGGCTAGGGAATTGCCAAAACCCAGTAAGCCTATTTCTCATTCAACTGATGGTAAATAGTAAATCTTAGGTTACCCTTTTAATATCAGTTAGTTAAACCAGGACACTCAGCAGCTAACCACATTGTAAATATAATCACTGTAAACTAATAAGTTATCCAATAATCGTAGGCCTGCCTTATGTTGTATCTAACCTATTACCTAATAGACTTAACCTATTATATCTGCTTCTGAAACAGAAACAGAAGGTTTCTGAAGCAGAAGTTCCTGGTGGAAGAGGATCGTCAATGCATTCTTCTTCCATCACTGATTTAACAATTTTATAGCCTACAATTAAAAATTAAATCCTTTCTACTGACGTGTATTCACAAATTTAAAACAATCCCGTGGCAAAAATATGATTTTATCGCACAGCTGTAGTGAAACAAAACACTGCGCCAATTGATCGTGCCTTGATCTTGATTAGGCGTTCATAGAATATAATCAAGTATAACCTTGTAAATAATATGACCACCGGTATTATAACGTGTGTGACGTAACCATTTAGAATTTTGATAAAATCCTTTGATCTTGTGAATCTTGCAATTAGTGATTTTGATTTGATAACAGCAATGCGACAATAATTGTTAACTTTAACAACTACAGTATAATTACAGTTGTATTTCTATCTCTTTAAGAACTTTAGATTCTACGTCAATTGACGATTTTTTAACAATACAATTTTTGGGGAGTACTAGTTCGGCTGCACACCAAAACGCCGTCTTGATTTGGCGTTATTCACCTACAACCTTGTCCCAGGTCACTGGTCACGCCAAATCATTACTATATTATAACCATCTTCACTCAACGTATTAAGACAGTTCGCAATCAACAGTGTTGCCAGACGTGATTTCAGACGCCAGGAAATTGAAATTATTATTGTGTAATGTACAAAATAATTTTGTAAGTTGCAGTAAAGACTATTCCGCTGCATCAGTTAGAAAATGTGTTTTCATGGATTTTAGTTTTTTGCTGGGGTACTTTTTCTGGAGCAGCAGGATTGTTTTATTAATTACTATTAACCGTGAAATATTGCACAACTCAACTGGGCAACTGCAACACTGTACTGCAAACAGAATTGTGTAGATGTCCACTTGATGTGATTGATAAGCATAGAAAAAATAGACCCATTGCATTGGTTGATCAGGTCGACAGTTTAAATTATTTATACTTTTATATTTTGTTATTTTTTCAAACGAAGGAACGAAAGCATTAGTATTGCTGAATTATATCTGTTATGGAGCTCTACCAATGCAAACTACGAGAATTCTAACATTGATTCTGGAAAGTTTTTACTTTAAATTTACTTTTGTAAACGACTCTTTTCACTAATCGACGTTTTAATACTCGCTTTGTTGCAAATCTCGAGCCGAGCCGAATACTGCAATATTCGGCTTGAAAAAGCTTGAATACTCAAATGTGTTATTTGTGTTTATTAATTTTATTACATCTCAGGCAACTCAGAATAGACTTAAACTTAATATTGAAAAAAAAAAAAAATTATGATCATTGGGTCCAACCGATTAATGACCGATATATTTATTAAAACACAATACCAAAACTGAAATTACATATTCAGATTCATATTCAAATCACTTTATTCAAAAGTACATACATTGTGTGTGTACATGAATGGCATCAACATAGTAGACATTTCTGGCTAGGTACATTTAACTTAAGTCTAAGTTTGGCTTGGAGAATGATTTTCTATGTCAATCTTATTCTAATAACAATAATTTTAAAAAATCTTGAAAACATGTTTGAGAAAGGCATATGTTATTTATCAATTAGAAAACATCTTCCAAGGAGTAAATGGGATTGTCAAGCAGAAAACTATTTTTTAATGTTTTCTTAAAAAGTTTAAAGTCATTTATATTTTTTATTGTTTGAGGTAAGTTATTGTAACATTTTATTCCTGTTAAATGGGCTGTTTGGAAAAAATACTTGTCCTATAAGACTCGACAACAAAGTTATTTCTATTTCTTGTATTGTAGGTGTGTACGTCTTCTAATTTTAATTTGTTTCTTTCATTACATTTTACAAAGATGATCGTTTGAAAAATATATAAGCTAAATACAGTTAAGATTTTAAATCTATAAATTTATTTTTGCATGATTCATTTTGCCTCATTTTTAATATGGCCCTGATTGCCTTTTTCTGCATAACTACATTTTTTAAGTTAGTTAATGCACCAACTGCATAATGTGAAAAGTTCAAAAATCTTGGAGTGTTAATGTTAAAGAACAATACATTGGGGTAAACAGATTTCATCAATCGTATTTATCTACGGATTAATACTAATTTAGATAAACTCTTATAATGTTCTTCTTTGGTTATCGAGATGTCATGATCATATAACAATTATAAAGCACTATCAACACTATAATTCACATTTGTCTGTGGCTCCGTGCGTCCATCCGTCCGCGGCTGTTTCTCGAGCTGTTAATGGCTCCCAAGCTACAAAAAGATATTTTTTAGGGGTAATCAAGGTCGGGGAAGCTGCACGTGTCGTTTGTTTTTCTTGAAAAGCAACCTTATTTGAGTTACGGTAGATTAAAGTTTTATGTTTTTAGGCCATTTTAGCATATATTAGCGGAGCCGGGAGTATTCAGCTGTGAATTTCTATTTCTACAAGCTTTGTTCCTGAATCAGCTGATTATTTCCTGTGGTCGCGATAGCGGCTGCCAATAACAGTTCAATTTAAACTTAAAGCATCTACAAATATCACATTTCAATGAAGCTCTACAACAGTTTGAAAAATAGACAGACTGGCAACTTGGCTAGTAAATTTCTGTTTACTGAAACAGTTTCATTGAAGAAAGATGGGATACACAGCTAACTCACCTGAAGAAACTGGTTCAGATGAGCACAGAAACAAAGTAAGTATTTTACATACATATTACATACCGGTATGTAATAAATATATAAAAAAACATATTATATGTATGTAATATGTGTGTAAAATAGTTTTTTTGTTTCTGTGCTCATATGAACCAGTTTCTTCAGCTGAGATAGCTGTGTATCCCACGTTTTTTAAATGAAACTCCCAAGCAGAAATTCCATGTAGCATGTTAGCATGAGAAATACTCGCTAATGTGCATTTTTGCCTAACATTCCTGGACATCAATCAACGTTTTATAATACAAACCATTTATTGTCATTGCATGAAGATTATGGAATTCATTACCAAAATTATTTTCGTGATAAAGATAGTCATGTTCATTTTGGAGAATAACTGAAGTGACTTTTCTCAGTTAAATCATAGGGGAGCATAGGCTAAAAACAAGAGGTATTTGTTTTATTACAAACAATTACATATACAGCCAATGTCAAAACAGTAGCGACAAGGTTGATATTTGTCTAACTCATTCAATTATTTCAGTTTGAGTAAACTGCCTTCTCAGTTAGCAGGTAGGTGAGTTAGTGGTTGGACAAAATGAAAGCCAATATACATAAAAAACAGCAATACCACTTCAATACTAGTGGAAATTACTTATGTTTTGTTAAAACGTAACAACCCACAACTGTGTTTATGACAAAACAATTTTTATTTTTTATTTTATATAGATGATGACAAAACAATTTTGTTTAATATAGATTTACCATGTTGCGGTTGCAGTTGCAGCCCAAGAACTCCAACTTTTTTAAAAATAAAACATGGTTTTGTTTTGATTTTATTTCAGAGAGCATGTTTAATTTTTTTGAATTTTAGATTCCATTATAGTATAAGTTTTAACCGATTTAAATATTAACAGTCGCTTACGAGTCATAATTAAAGTAATGCTATGAAGTCCTATTTCATTTAAAGAAATAAGTAATGTTACCATTGAATTTCAGCAATAATATTTATACCATTAGATTCTGTAGATGTTAATCTTTCCATTTTTATAACGTTTATCTATTAGAGTGTTAGGAGACGGTCACAGGGAGTCATAATGAAAGTTAATGTTACACAGTGCAGCAGTCGGCTTGGGCCTTCTTGTCACCCAACGGCCTCGGGAACTGGCACAGTTTTCGACCCCTGAGAGCGTGATCCAGTTATACTTCATTCGAGGTTTGATGCTGCCCTCCACCGACCTTGAGTTTTAAAATAATTTGATGACTCACCCTACTGCCGGCCGCAGCCGCTCCTCTCGTCCCCCGCCCACCCCTACTGCCCCGTCCGCCTCTCCCCCTGCCACGCCCCCGCCCTGAGGCGGAGCTAGTGGAGGGTGAGGCTGCTGTGGCGGGGCGTCGGGCGGGGCCACGGGTTGAGCTGTTCACACCCACGTCGTTGTCAGAGTCAGAGTCCGAGGAGAGGACAGTTTCTGTGTTGCCGTTCTGAACATTCCTGTTTCTGCTGTCCAGCACCATCTCGGCCTACAAATTAAATTAGTGAAACCAATTATTAAAGGGAGTTTATCATGATTAGAATAACAGTAAATACCTTACTAGACATCTTACTGGCCAGCTACATAAATACTAATAACATCTGATAAAGTATGGGGAAAAAATAAGATAATGATCGGTATTTTTTCTAAAATATTCCGATTCATCTCAAGTGTCCAGTCTTTATTTCTGAATTGAAAGATAGTGATGACACAGAATTTGTCAATAACCCCTTAACAGCTGTGGTAGCTCACCAGGACACTGTCAGCTTATTTTTACATCTATAATATTATAAAGAAGAGGTGGTTTCTACATCAGCTGGTCTGTCTGATGTTCCGGGTGAACGCAAAAACTACTGAACCAACTGGGCCTGAAACTTTACACATAGGTAGTTCTTGAACCCATGCAACACAAAGGCCCATTCACTTCCTTAAAATCCCCTCGGGCTTCGCCCCGTGAACGTCCTAAGTTTCAACGTTTACACTTCAGAATAAAGTAAACATTCAGAAACTGTAATACGAACAGCTGAGGATACTTACATTTGACAGCTTAAAGAGCAGAAGCAAGAACAGCTGTAAAATACAAATTGTACTGACTAAAGAACGGGTAGAGAAAACCCCTGTGCGAAGAACGGGTACGTCAGCTAGCTATTAATTAATATTAATGAACAAATATTAATGTGGCTTCATCTGGTTGTGGTCTATTCTTATTTGCACAATAAAACAATTGTTACCGATACTTCCTGTGCCCCCCCCATTTTTGTTTTTGACCCACCCTCGATTTTATATTTTGCTCGCCCCTTTTCGATTTTATATTTTTGTTTTATGTCCCCCCCATTTTATGTTTGCTCCCTCCATTTTATATTTTTGCCCCCCGATTTTATATTTTTTGCCCCCCCGATTTTTATTTTTGCCCCCTACCGATTTTATATTTTGCTCCCCCCAATTTTATTTTTTTGCCCCCCCGATTTTATATTTTTGTTCCCCCCCGACTTTATATTTTTTGCCCCCCCCGATTTGTTATTTTTGCTCCCCCCCGATTTGTATTTCTGCCCCACCCCCGATTTTATATTTTTCCCCCTCTTTGATTTTATATTTTTATTCAAGTTACCCCCATTTTATATTTTTGCTCCCCCCCGATATTTATTTTTGCCCTCCCCGATTTTATATTTTTATTTCATATCCCCCTATTTTATATTTTATGTCTCCCCTATTTTATATTTTATGTCTCCCCTATTTTATATTTTGCCCACCCCCGATTTTATATTTTTTTGCCCCCCCCATTTTATATTTTTGCTCCCCCCTCTTTGATTTTATATTTTTGTATGTTGTCCCCCATCTATTTTATATTTTTGCTCCCGCCGATTTTTATTTTTGCCCCCCCATTTATATTTTTGCCCCCCAATTTTATATTTATTCCCCCCCCCCGATTTGATATTTTTGCTCCCCCCACCTATTTTTATTTTTGCCCCACCCCAATTTTATATTTTGCTCCCCCCTCTTCGATTTTATATTTTTATTTATGTGTCCCCTCCAT
The DNA here is from genome assembly GCA_963675035.1 of Allygus modestus. NCBI lineage: Eukaryota > Metazoa > Arthropoda > Insecta > Hemiptera > Cicadellidae > Allygus > Allygus modestus. Next base: position 296,218,212 of record OY776112.1, read on the forward strand.
TTTATATTGTTGCCCTCCTCCCCAATTTTATATTTTTACTCTCCCCCCATTTTTATTTTTGCCCCCCCTCGATTTTATATTTTGCTCCCCCTCTCCCCGATTTTTTTTTATTTTTTGTACCTTAGTTCTTTTATTTCTAAAAGCGAATACAAAGTGTTACGTGTACCAATTTGGAGTCGCAAACCACACGCCGTTTACTACCCGACAGAGTTCCTTGACTTAGCATCAAGACCCGAACTATCTGCCAGTATATTTCGTTAACTTTTATTTAATTGTACACTGAACATGTAAAATGTAATTTTAATATTGTAAAATAACGTGGATTGTTATTTGCTTTAGTTAATCTACCATTTATATACAACCTGCACAAAGGACGGGTATACAGCTAGTTTTATATAAATTTATTAATTTAATAAACTAATTATTTATATCTATAACATTAATAATAATTAATGGTTCACACTTTTATTTGGTTAATGATTTCTCTGACTTTCCCTGACTAAAAAGGTTAATTTTCCCTGGCTCACGACTCGGAACTCGTACTTTATTTTTAAAAAATATTTTTACTGTCAGCCTACACCTTCCCCATAGCCGAACAATGCTCTCTTGTTTATTTTATTATTATAATGTTTACAGTTTGTTGTTGTCCAATACATTTTTTGTCTTACCTTTCTCAGGTCCTTTTCGTTGCAACATAAAAACCGATTTAACTAAAATCTAATAAGTTGTTTGTTTGCACAGTGTTTCTTTGTGTTTACAATAAAATTAAAAATGTTCCCTAACTGGAATAAAATATCAATAATTTTCCCTGACTCTCAGCATTTTTCCAAATTATTTTCTGACTTTCCACAAACTGTGAAATATGTAATACTAATAATAGTAGGGATGAGCGAGTAGAAGTATTTTAAATCGAGTGGAGTATTTGAGCCACGAGTAGTCGAGTAGTTCTGATAACAAGTTTAGAAACACTTAATTTGTATCGTTTTATAATAAAGTTGTAATAATAAACAACTTTACATAATAAGGTCTTATTTGAAATGATTTTAGAAATTATAAATAGCCCAGTGCCTGAAAAATAAAGATTAAAAAATGGTCTAGATGTTGACTGATTTTATTACTTATTTCCCTTTATGATAAATTTGAATCATCATTTCTAATCTACTGCACAGCACAGGCCTATTGTCTAAATTATATTATTAACACTTAAAGTGAGAAACAAGTCCTCTCTTCTTTCAACTCATTTTTATTAGTTAGGTTATTAGTAATAGCCTAGTCAAACATGAGAACGCACTACCACGGATAACAAACACAGTAAAACCTCGCTTAACCAGACCTCGCTAAACCGAAACCCGGGTCAACTGGAACGGTCTACAAGAAATATTTAATCAATAATAGAGAAGATAAGTCCGGCGCATGACTCATGATGTACCGAGAGACCGTCTGCCGCGGCAGTCACTGACCTTAAGAGTTGTTTTTTCGGGTTTTGCCACAAACCTGGCCGCGAGGGGGTGGAGGGTTGACCCATGCTGCATTTTCCGTATTCCTATATCACACTACACGATCAGTGTACCATGAACCCTCACACCTACTGCAAACTCCAAGATTTTTGAGTATTTTTCCGAAATTAACCTTGAAATACCAACAGTTGATTATGCACAAAAATTGGGTTATCCGGAACAGTCCCGCCCCATTATTTTGGTTAAGCGGGGTTTTACGATATTACAGATCGCTTAGCCTTAAAAATACAGAAAAGTTTATATGGTTTCTATTTATGTATAATTTATGGCAGCTGTTTGCCTGGAGGAGTTGCCAACGCCGGGCATTTTACAAACACATGCATTTTAGTGACATAAGATTTATTTTAGAAATATTCCGATGCTGCTTATACTCGGTATCATCGGTTGGTTAATCATGACCATGAAAGTGAGTAGAATAACAATATCAGAAAAAGAGAAGCCATGCCCATTCACATCAGTAGTATCAGGCGGAACCTGTGGGTGAAACGCAGAAGAAAACTTTTAAAACTCGTACGTTAACTAAACTAATAAAATCAAAATCAAATCTAATTAACAAAAAAAGAACATCACTGGTAAGCATATAACACAACTAAACAATACTTATATCTGATAAATACTCATGGACGGTGTAATATTCCTTTTCAACCAGAAAAGCGCTTATCTTTTTGCGAAATTTCCCCGCATTTGGTTCTGATTTAAGAAGAAGAGGCAGTGCATTGTACAACTTTATGGAAAAGTAAAGCGTTTGTTTTTAAAAAAAAGACGTCTTGTGTTTCGGAATAATGAGAGTTCCAGAGTTGCGAAGGTTGTATCTATTGGTGTTACGGGATTGATATAAATGTTTGTTTTTTGAAAGAAGAGAAAGATGTTCAAGAATGTATATGCTATAAAAAGTTAGAAGATTATTTTAGAGAAAACACCTCAAAGCGATTCAGACTTCTTCATACAAAATATCAGTCTTAGTGCTTTCTTTTGTAAGCGGAAAATTCTTGTCATTCCATGTAGATTCTGCACCCAAAATTGCGATCCAATATGATAAAAGAGGAAACAAACAGCCATATTATGCTGTAAGAAGTACATTTGAGTCTGAAAACTGAGCCAGGCTTCGAAGAACAAATATACCACTGTTTAATTTACTGGTTACTTTCTCAACATGCTTCGAAAAATTAAGACGAGAATCGACAACAAGGCCCAAGAAATTGGTATGCTGGCATGAATCAATGATACTTTCACCTACAATCATAGAAGAACCAATGGTGGAATCACCCCACTCTCTCAACTTAAAATCAATGAACATTGTTTTATTTGTGTTAACCAGCAAGTTATTTTCAGCTAACCACTGCAGCAAAGAACTACTTTGTAAGAACTTATCCATCTCAAGAATATCACAGGAATGGTTAGTAACACTTAAACGAGGTTTTGTCCGCAAACAAGCATAAGTCAGCGCGGGGCACGCTACTACAAATATCATTGATGAAAAGCAAAAACAGGATTGGCCCCAGCACCGATCCCTGAGGGACACCCGAACATACGATCGTTTCATCAGATTGTTGACAGGAAACACAACCATTACTGTCCACGTAGGGAATTCTACTGTTTGCTTTCTGTTTGTAACAAAAGAGGATAACCAATGAAAAGCATTTCCTCTTATACAAAGTGCTCCAACTTAGTCAAGAGCAGGCTGTGATTCACCATATCGAAAGCCTTGCTAAGATCGAGGAATATACCAAAAACGTGTTGACGGTCAACCGGAGCCTTCGATATCCTTGAAATAAAACTAAACATTGCACCAACAGCTGATGTATCTTTTCGAAAACCAAACTGTTTCTCAAAAAGAGCATTATTTGCAGTCAGAAAGGGATAAAGGCGATCAAGGAACAATTTCTCCAAAACCTTAGAAAAGGTTGAGACGATGGAGATAGGTCGGTAGTTGTTTCTGTCTACATCATTTCCTTTTTTAAACAGTGGTTTAACAATACCCGATTTCAGTAACGTGGGAAATTTACCCTGCTCAAAAGATGCATCGGTGAAATGGGACAAAGGCAAAGCCAACGATTCGCTGGTTTCCTAAAGCAATCTGGAGGAGACTTCATCTTGCCCAGCAGAGTAACTGTTTTTCAGGGAATCAATAACTTTTAAGACTTCTACACTATCAGTTGGACGCAAGTATAAATATGAAGTAGCAGGAGACATTTTAAAAGTGTTCCTCAGAGCTAAGGATTGTACACAAGATTTAATTGCAATGCCTCTGAAGAATGAATTGAAAGAATCGGCTACTTCCTTAACACCATCATCATTTTCAATTTGAATATTTTTTACATGTCGTAAAGCATAATTTGGCCTAACTTCATTAATAATATTCCAAACGGCTTTCAGTTTGTTGATAGAGTTGTTTAGATGGAACAGGACCTTGTTAGATTTAGCTGCTCTAACTTATTTTCTGTACCGGTACTGCTTTTTCAGGTAACTATATTGTACTCTCAACGGGTGTGTAGACTGAAGATCTTTTGTGCTAAAATACATATCAATAAGACTTTCACGCAGTTTCAATAAAACTATCGCAAGTGTTAAATTTTAGGTTAAAATCTGTGTGATTATTCGAGAGTAATTTTTTTATCAACCTGCGATAGGCCATAAATAAAAGTCAGGTGTATATAAAAAAATAATTTTACTGCCAAAAGATAGGTACACTTATGCTTTATTTTTGACATGGTCACTGTAACGTTTGAGGCATTTGTCGTACCTGAGTACCAGCTTTTCAATATCCTCTTCAAAGAATTTTGCTGCCAATGAATTGAAATGGGTCATGAAGTTGTCTGAATGATCGCATAGCGTAAACGCTGGTCAAGGATTAGGCGGATATGTTAACATGATGGAACAGCGCACCTCCCTCCCCCCTACCAAAGCACCGCCCTCCCCCCTTCCAGGCTCAGATCTGGTGTTGAAAATTTAAAGATGGCCGTACTGTTGTGCATGCTGAAAGGCGTCAAGGACGCATATCTGTTGCTGCAGAAAACCTTGTTCAATGAGTTGATAAAGCAGTTAGAGAAAACCGTAGCTTCACCCTATTTCAAGGTTATCTATACTCTATCATTATGGAACATTTAGGCCACAACAAATTGAGTACTAGCTGGGTCCCGACCCAGAAGACCACAAAACTCGCCGAATGGGCGCTGCTTTGAAGTTCCTTGACCCTTTTCGTCATGCATATTAGTACGGTCATCTTTAAATTTTCACAACATTCACACGAAACACCATCACTCAAAAGATTTTCTCCGTAAGCTTGGCAAGAGAATCAATTTTTAACGGTCATACTTATGCGTTCACAACTCAACTCAAGGTACGATCTAAGCCCGAAAGTGACAGAGCATTTGGTGGGGGGATGTGCTGTTCCATCAAATAAACATTAACCGCTGATTGACTACGCGTTTACGCTGTGCGATCATGGAGGTTGAAAAACGACCCTCGTATTACCAAAAAAGTGGTTTTTACTTTAAATTATGTATAAACTGAAAATGATTTAACAACATAAAAACTAAACTACTTTGATCAATCCCGATACTCATTAAAATTCTTTATTGCCAATAATCACATTATACACAATAGGCATTGTCTCAATTTGACTTCTTGTACAAATAATCAAGGCATCATCAGTTGACCGAAACAAGCGATTACTGGACTTGTCCAACCGTGTCATCGTCTGTTTGTTTGTGATTTGAAAGATGGATGACTTGATTTTTGTTGATACTCTTCCAACTTTCATTCGGTTTGAACAGACTATTGGTTGACTGGTACAGGCACTAGGGTAATGTCATTTTCTACTAATTTATGCGGTTCAGCGAGAAAAACTTGCTCGATTATGGAGTACACTTTTTAAAACGTAAAGTCGATTTCAAATTTTGCAAACTCTTAATTTCCACACCACTACTTTTAATACATTTTATAAAATACATGCATCTACTGTATCACTTTGTTTGTTCATTTTTAATTCAAATTTATCTAACATGCAGCTAACGTTATTATCGTGAGATTATTTTTCTCATTTGAAGTTGTAGATCAGTCTACATTTATCCAATCGTACTTCAACAACCACCATCTATGGAGCCTTCTCGTTACGACAGTATTGAGAGGCAGTTAAAGCTACTCACGTCTCGGGTCTCCTGCTCAGGCCCCTGTATCCGCTGCAGTCGGTAGTTTTCAATTTCCTCCAACACGGTGACCTCATCAGCTATAATCTTCTTGTCTATTATATGCTTGACTGTCTTCTTGATTTGATGTCTGGTCAACACAGATACAACCGTCAAATTAGAAACAACAGCTGAGCCAACACCATGAGATATAAGCAGCAAGGTCCTTTGTAAAAATAAGCAATGGTTCATGCACAAAAATGGTTTAAATGGTTGTGTTCAAACTTTGGAATTAACTTTTTAGGCATAATTTGATGATGATACTAAAATGGACATAAGCTTAAACAACTTTGTATTTTTTAAATTTAGATACCACACTTATAAGTAGGTTGAAAAACCAGAACATTACAGATTATTTGTTTAAAATTCATTGTTGGGGAGTTTATGTTGTTTAAGAGATTATTTCAGACATTTTCCATCTTTGATTAGTAAAAACAACTAATCTTTGACCGTAATAATCTTTTATACAACATAAACTCACCAACAATGAATTTTAAACAAAGGGGAGTTTATGTTATTTGATACATTATTGCAGAAATTTTCCATCACTGATTAGGAAAACAAAAGTTTCACAACGTTTTGGGATGTGGAATCTAATCATGTCTTCAGGTGTTAATAATACATAGAACATAGAACACAACAAAATTATGGGCACAATCCAAGCAAAGGGGAAAAATCACAGAAAAGCTTAAAGAGAGAATTGTAAAAGCAGTAAAAAACTTGTTCCATCTGAAGACGGGATCAAATTCTGGACCTTGAAACGTAATGAAACTTTGTTTTTATAAATCATAATCAGTGATGTAAAATGACCACAATAATTTTGTAAATAACACACTATTCTATGTTTAATCTCATTCTTATGAAATAGTTCAACTTGGAAGCACCAAAAGAAGATCTATAGATGTTTGAATCCAGCAAGAGGACTGTCAAAACAGTTACTGTGTGTGACGCATAGCAGCACGCCTTTTTTATAGTAGGGCAAACCAATTCACGCTGTTTCGCCGGGCCTCGTAGTCTGACAATCTGCCTGCCTTCGGGCGACAGAACTGTCATTTTGCCGTGCGATCTAGCAAGCGTTTTTTACTTTCCCTGCTCTCCCCCTTCAACTGCCCACCCTAAAAGCAACTAGACGCCTCCTTGCTCCTCGTTCAATTTCTGCTTTACAAATGGATAAGTTTTAGTTTTAAGTTGTTTTAGATATCAATCATGTCAGGCTAGTATATTTACTAGGGGGAAGGCCATCAAGCTTTCGCCTCAACACCAGGAAAATGTAGGATATATGATTGTGACTGGGGACGCTTGGTGTCCTCAGCCTTTTTGGACAGGATTAATTCACCATGTTTTCTCCAAGTAATAAAATCTCCCAGAAAATGTTTTAGAGTCAGTTGTAGTTTCAAATCATAGTTTCAGCACCTTAGAAATCATTTTTAGTAGCATCAGGCTATTTGGAATTAAACACAATCCCAGCAAATTAGTTTGGAAGGTTTAATTTAGTAAATGTCTCTCAGTATATTAAGTAAAATCAAAGCTGGCTAGGCGAGCTTTCTGGTCTGGGTAAAAGATCTCCGTCCTCTGGACCCCAGCATTGTTTCCAATTAAGTAAATCAGTTTGGTACCGGTAGCACGAGCACAAGTTAGGGCTCAGACAGGCTAAGGACTTTTTGAGTATGAAACTTGTTAATAATAGTTGTTTTATGTTTGTTTTTTTCTCTTTAACTATATGCTTTTAATTAATATTTATTAAAAATTTTATTTCATTTGTACATTCATAAAAATCATTTTAAAAATAAATTTAATGTTTAAATTATTTTTAAATTATCTTATTTGAAATGATCCATTAGTCTACAATAAAAGAAAGCTCACTATTTCATGAATGTCAAATTGAAATGTCAATTTGGCTCAGTAAGGCTAGGTTCACACGCATCGACTTTAGGCTGTGCGTTGTGGACGGCACGGCGCCGTGCATTCCTGAACCGCGCCGTGCGTCGGATGACTTTATTGCCACATTGTTCATTCTGTTAAGATGGCTAACCAAACAAGGATGCTCTGTTTACACTTGTTACATTGTCAAAGCAAAAGAAGGCGTAATAGGCTTAAGCGGGTACACCCTTTAAACATGTAAAGGCCAATAACAGGCGCATTCGTTCTTATCAAAATGGCGGATTTTAAAAATGATTGGCCTAATTTTCACAATGATTTAAAAAAAAAACAGTGAAATATTACTTATGAAATTGTACACAAAAGTAAATTCTTAACACTAATAATACATCAAATAATAACTAGTGTAAACAATAAATAAGAATACACAAGGGCCATTTTTGTTTAACAAATAGTCCTCACTGCGGTTTTTCAAAATGATATGCCCAATTTCGCAAATTTATATCCGAAAAATCGGATGCAGCTGAAACATAGGTTCATTAGGTAATTCAAAGTAATAAATTGCTTATTTTTTAATATAAAAATCCAAAGGTGAAATTGCAATTGGAGGGCTTAGAGGCAGCAACAATAAAATTTGGGGAGAAATAGTCCCCAAATAAAATAAGTCACCAAATAATAAAAGAAGAATTATATTTTTGTGCTGTTTTTAATCATATTTATAATTTGTCAATCAATGATTCCGCCATTTAAATTTTAACGTACAGTTCACAAAGCACTCCAAAAACAGTACAACTCTTCTCAAATTCAGGAAAACACTGACAAAATAACTTCTGCGCATGCGCTAGACCGAGGGGACGGCCCCGCGTCGACCTGTGTGAACGCGTCCATAAGCGACCATGGTGTTCAACAGGTCGTGTACGGCACGACGTCGCGTCGTCGCTTGAAGAAGGTCGTGATGTCAAAGGCCGCCGTTTTGCGCCGTGGACGGCGCGGCGCCATAGTCGATACATGTGAACAGATACATTTACAACAATGCTATTGAATATACACACAATTAAAGTCGATGCGTGTGAACCTAGCCTAAGTGAAGAAACATGAATTGTTGTGTCAAATTCATTTGACTCTGTGAATTTCAATGCATGGTGAATTTGCCTACAAAGCCCATAGAAGTGTGGGAGTAAACTATACGTAAAGTAAACATATTTGGGAAAACTCGTTTAATTCGCTGACAAGTCTACTGACCTGTATATATCGAATCTACACTGTAATAATTATACAAGTACAACCCCCGACACTCACTTGGTAATGTCCGCGATGGCGTCGGTGTCTCCCTTATCAATGAATCGCTTGACTGCCTCAGCCAATCCGTGAACAGAGAGCACTTTGAGCTCTTTTGCATCTGCTTCCGCGAAGTATCGCTCAACAACAGTCTCAGCCCGGTTGCCCCACTCATCCCCTACTTCTCCCTGTAACAATAATCATAAAATGTGATTCCAGACCATTTAATGATGATCTGTTGCGACTTTGCAACTGATTAGGCTAAATGCAGAGTGGCCCAAAAAAAGGTCCACACGGTAATTTCATGGTAATTATTACTTATTAGCTATACAAGTCTGACTCAATCTCAAAACTAAATGCTCTACATGTTTTCCACCATTGTTTCACAATATCACATAATCCATGCATCTTAGCATGTTTGCAACCATTCCTGAACATTCTTGTGGAGGGAGACTGTGAGGTGCGGGCCTGATACACTTTTTCTTTACTGTTCCCCACAAAAAAGGATCACAAAGTGAAAGATCTGGGCTTCTTGGAGGGTATGGAAAGTCAGTTGAACAAGACAATAAATTTTGAGGAAATAACTCCATGAGAATTTCTTTGTTTCCTTGTCCCTAATGTGCGGTTGCTCCATCTTGTTGGAATATTTGCATTTGTAGGTTTAAATTGTTGAAATCACAAAACAACTGCAAATCAGCATGAACTCTTATCAATTATCTGGTTTTTGTACACCAATAAGGTTACAGTAATTGGATTGCTATTGTCATCTTCTATGAAATAAGGTCAAATAACACCATGGCTGGAAATGGCGGCCCAAACTGATGAGTACCTTTTTTTTGGCCACTCTATATATTTTATCTTAAGATAAAATCTCTCTCTCTCCGTAAAATATTTATGTATGGTATGTTAATGATACAATACTAGTAGTGTACGATAAAATATTAAAATATTAGAAGAGGGAAGTAATACGATTCAAAATTATTTTCTCTTTTTAAGCATGTGAGAATAAATGGAAATAAGTCTAAAATAATGAATGTACAATCCACATTGTTTAGATGCACAAATTCAAAAATTAAAATTTCACAACTATGAATGTTTGCATTAATAATACTTGTGATTGTCCAAGTTTAACCAGCGTAACTAAATATACATATTTAAGGATAATAACTAACCACAATAAGATATGAGAACTGTACACTATAAAATAGTCAGCGTCACATCATTGCAAGCTTTGGCACCAAATATCTTTTCACTCCCCTTTACCCCCCTTGCCTTGCCATGTTCCCAGTTGGTGTATCCCTGATTTTTCAAGCTTCCTTGACCCTCAACCACTTCTCTGACATTCCAGGTATGTGAAAATGGTGAAGTATGGTATGACATATCACTTTCTTAGTTTAACAAATCCAAGCACAATTAAAATGTAAACTTTGAATAAAACTTACATCTTCTTCGTTACCGAGGACATTCTCCATAGCGTCTTTGTCAAAGCCGTCCTCAGGTTTGACCTTCCGCTCCTTCCTCACTCGCTTGAGCAGTATCATGTCCGTGGGGTTGGCCACTCTGCCAGTGAACTGTTGGCCGAAGCGGATGGGGTTGAAATATTCCATCTCGTCCGAGTATTCCACCCGGAGTCGTATCAGCGGGAGGGTGGGTTGCTTTCTGTGCCCTTCAAATCAGTTACATATTTCAGGGTTATTGGAGTAGTAAGCTATTGAAAACAAGTACAGTGGAACCTTGATAACTCAAACCTCGATAACAAGTACAGTGGAACCTCGATAAGTCGAATTCCTTGATAACTGGAATTTTTGTTATCCCGCTTGAACTTGCCTACCTAATGCTATGTTATTTTACCTCTATAAGTCGATGGGTTAGCAGGAAACACCTCAATAACTCGAATTTTTTCAGTATTCTTAGCCTGTTACCGCACCTCTATAAGTCAGTTTTCGTTGTAGAACCTCTATAACTCGAATATGTACTCGAATCACCGTACCTCTGTAAGTCGAAGTATTGACTAGAGAACCTCTATAAGTCGAAGTTGTTCATTCACCAAACCTCCAGTGACTTTACAGCCGGAAATTCCAACCCTCCCTCCCCACAAAATCTACTCTTTCCCGGGTGCTCCTGGTGTCGGTAAAACAACCAACACATTTATATTGATGAGCAATGCGCATATCAAACACACTTATCCTCACGCATTGGTTTTACCTATGTGAGGATTTCATAATATTGTTTTAAAATATGTATTTTTCTTAAATAAATTGGCTTTGATCTGATTAGATTTGTGTCCGTTGTCGTTAATTAGTGCTAAATTAGAGATTCTGGATGTAGTGCGTGAAACGTAATTTTTAGGTTGTGTTTTTATTGGTGTTTGCAGTTTAGCAAAACGTGTTGGCAAAACTCTACCCTATGAGGATAAGTTGAAGATTATTTGGGGTTGTTGAGACAGGAAATAAAAAAGTGACATCTGGAAGCAGTTTGGAACACCAGTGAATACTCTTTCGACAATTTTAAAACAAAAATAATACTGCTTCACCTTAAACCCAACTTTGTTCCCTTTTAGTTTTGAAAATTATTTGAATAGCCTACAGTACATTGATGTTTAGCTACATTGAAATTGATGCTTAGTTGGTCAGAACTGACTTCCGTAAGGGGGAGGGATTCAATTCAATTCAAATTAGCTTTATTCAATAAAATTTGTACAATCATGCATAATTACAAATGATTATTATACAAATGTTGAATGGCATCATAAATAATCTAGTGTATTATATACCAATTACAAGTATCTTATTTTAATAAATAAATGAGAAAATCCCCTGAAAGTATTTACAAAGTTATTACAAATTATTTTCAGCAAATTCACCAAATGAATACAAAGCTTTTTCTACCAAAAGGTTTTTAAAATATTTTTTAAACTTCAAATTATTTTTTATCAATAGGAGATCACTGGGTACATACTTCATAAATCTGATACCAGCAGAACTTGCTTTTTTTAAATAAAATTCTGTTGAATGTAGCTGATTCCCATTTCTTGAGCTATAATTATGATTTAACCCTAATCTCGGAAGCCTGTCACCGTTATATCTAACGAACATAGCTGTTTCAAGAATATATAGCCTATAAATTGTTAATACTCGTAAACTGGAGAAAAACTGATTAACTGAATCCCTGTTGTTCAAATTTATAATTATTCTAATAGCCCTTTTTTGTAGTCTCAAAATACTTAATAAATTTTTGTTACTAATAAAAACAATGCTCCATACAAAACAATGCCGAAGGATATATGAGAATGAACATGAGCATGGTAAATACTTCTTAGAGTTTTGATTGAGCAATATCTAGACATAGTTTTAAGAGCGAATATTCCATAAGAAACTTTTTTCTGCAGTGTTACAATATGATCATCCCAAGTTAAATTTTCATCTAACAATAATCCGAGGAATTTTGAATCTTTGGATTGAGATATTTTAAAACTATCTATTGCAATGTCTGGCGTAGGTTTGTTCCTATTTTGTTTAGTATGAAAAGATAAGAGATTTGTCTTATCATAATTTATTAACAAATTTGTACTGTTAAAGTAATTGTTAATCAGCCCAAGGTAATTGTTAGCAATAGTCTCCACTTCATTTACAGTTTTACCTGTAACTATTAAGTTGGAGTCATCTGCATAGAGAGATAACTTGCTCTGATGACCAGATAAAATTGAAGGAAAACCTCTTAAATAACAAAGAAAAAGAATGGGCCCCAAAATAAATCCTTGAGGAACTCCATACTTGGTTGTTTGTAGTAAAGATTTTGTAAGGGGCAGATGAAAATAAGTGAGCAAAAAACATCTAGAAAATAGACAGGAAGTGGTAGAACGGGAAAAACATCACCAAAATACCGAACTGTGAGTCATTATTTGTTTACTTTCCTACTCTAAAATATTTTCACTGAAGGAAGTATTTCACTCTCTACTACGTTAACCAAAGAAGCTTTATAAATTATTTCCGGGCTTATTTTAGACATTAAAAGTGTTCAAATCCTTTTTAATTTTAATAATAATTACTATACAGTATGATTATTTATGATACGAAGCACAAAATGATGAAAGGATTCTTCGCTTCCCTTTCATGATCCATCTATTGCGTTACCGTGACCCTCAATAAGTTGAAGTCTGTGAAAAATCACCTTGATAAGTCAAACCTCAATATTTCGAAATACTCGATAACTCACATTTTTCCCGTTCCCCCTGAGGTTCGAGTTATCGAGGGTCCACTGTACTGAATTACGATTTGAAACTGAAATACTCAAAACTCCTATTGTTTTACTACAGTTCCTTATATATTTTAATATTTATTTTTGTATTTTATCAAGTTACATGATTAAACCCCCGGCATGGTTTGTTGAATGGTATATCTAATGACAGTCATTAGCAAATTTCCTATGGAAAATTGAGCTATTTGCATGACCCGCATGGTGAAACTTAAGCCCGGGACCACCATAGAAATTCCTAAAATTCCCTGAACATGTTTTGGGGGTCACTAAAAATTATATATAATATGTATACAAACCCCTTTTTGGGGGTTTTAAATACTCAAGTTATGGATTTTTGGGCTCAAAAAAGGTAAAAAAGCTTCCGGTTTTAACCCTTTGCCATCAGAATGGATGGCCGCTATTCTTCAGCGATCGCGCGGCTATTAGCGCGTGGAAGTCAGATTTTTTCCACAGCAGTTGTCCTTTGCGATCAAACGGCCAGCGGTGCTGGCCAACATGAAATCCAACGAACGCTCGGGCGTCCAGTAGGACTGGCCGACAGCAATGTTTTTGTTTGTAATATTCCAACTGTGGTATGATGCCTGTAGTGCTGCAACCTAGTGAGGAATTGTTGAACTAAATAATCAGTGGAGCAAACGTTAATCAGTACGTTGCCCAATGTTATTCTTATGGAAAATAAGAAAAATTCTATATCTCGGTTATTTATAAACGTATCCGGACGAAACTTGGTATATTGCTTCATTTCGTTATGGTCTATTGATAATTGCTCAAAAAAACAAAATTTTGCCGATGGTTCCCGTAGCAGCAAACCTGCGTTCTCAGCGCCCATGTTATTCTTATGGAGAATAAGAAAAATGTTATGCCTCATTTAATTATGAACATGGAGAATAATTAAAATTGCATAAATTGCTTATTTATAAATGGATACGGATGAGACTTGGTATGTGGCTTCACCTGGTTGTGGTCTGTTGATATTTCCATTAAAACTTAATATTTTCTGTTCCTTGCTGCAGCAAACCTGAGTACTCAATCCCCATGTTATTATTATGGAGAAAAATTAAAATTTAATATACGGCTCATTTTTTAATGTGTATCTATGAAACTTGGTAAGTGGCTGTATATAGTATATATATATTGGAAATTCGCTGAGTATGCAGGTTTGCTGCAACGGAGGTATTTTATTCTAGGCGTAAAAAAAACAACTTTAGCACCTCAATGCATGCGTTGAAAACAGCTGTTTTTGAAGCAGTATGACAAAAACGTCATTTGATGTCACAGTCGAGGTCGTCATTTACTATTAAACTAGAGAGAATTACTTAACCCTTTGAGTGCTAAGCTTCTGAAAGGAGTAGTTGAATCCGTGATGTTTTGTTGATTTTTTTAATATATTGAACGCCTGAACAGTTAAAATTAATAAAAACGTGCTTCCGCTGGACACACACAGTAAAGGATAGGTAAAAAGTAGCAAAACACCTGATCAGATGTGCAACTCACAAAGAATCCACCCATCCCGTCAGCTTGGACCCGAGCCGTCCACCGTTTGCTTAAGGTCCGCCCTCCCCTTCAACTCTGCCACAGACAGGTGAACTCTCCATGAGTTGCACATAAAAACCACCGACTGTGACGGGATTCGAACCCTCGATCCAAGTGTTACCCCCGGCCGGGAAGGTAACGCCTTAGACCGCACAGCCACTGGTCAGGCTAGCAGCTGCAGTGGATCAGTTGGTATTATAGAGACTAGGCGCTGGACGAGGTAGTTCACTTCGTGTCTACCAGGTTTCACCACATGTCAGACTCAGACTGCAGACTGAGCGCCTAACGGTACAATCGCTTATGAATCAGTAACAGTGTTTACTGATAACAGATTCAAAAGACGATATATCGGGCCATAGCACTGAAAGGGTTAATTGTATAAAATGTAAAATATCAAATTGAAAACAGTAAAAATAGTTTCATCATACTTCACTATATTTTTAGTGAAGTATATTTTTCGTCATACTGGACACAATAAATTAAGGTAACAATTTAACCAAACCTAAATTTGGTTTAATTTTTTACCATTTAATGTCTGCTTCAATATTGATCTTGCTACTCTAAACAAACAGCTGCTACAAAGGTTTTTATTGTTACAAATTTGAATACTATAATCATTCAATTTATATTAGCTGATGACCTCGACTGAAAAATGACAACAAATGTACTTTTATCCAAGAAATAAAAATAACAACTTTAGCATCCCGACGCATGTGTTGAAAACCAGCTGTTATTGATGCAGTAGACTCATGACGAAATAGTATATTTTATCACCAGGACCAAAAGTGATACTTTTCAATACGAGTATAGCGTCCCAATTGTAATTGAAACGCTATATATAATTAAATATACTATTTGTTATGTATTAAAATAATTAGTATAAAAATATAAAAGATGTTTTGTGAATAATTGCTGACAGTTGCAAATAAGAATTGCTGGTGCTACTTGGTTTTGCAAGTCAAGGCAAGATCGCGATTTTCTTGTTCGGGTTTGTAAGAAAGAGAGTTGGAGACAATGATTTAAATTCTTCCTTGGCTGGATTGAACCGGAGCTGGGTCACGTGACGGCCGGCGTGCCCGGGTTCGAGAACTTTCTTAGCCAAGGTTATATATTCACGATCGCTGGGAGGCTACGGCATTTTACGTTGACCATTGGTCTTGTGTGTGTCATACGTCGTCCAGCGAAACGTGAACTTCTTCAGTTTGAAGGTACAAAGTTGTTTTAAAATTTAGAGTTTCAATTTAAATAATTGCTCCAATTTCTCATTTGTTGTTTTTCAAAAAAGGGGAACAGTCTGTAAAACAATTATTTCTTTTTCAGGGTTCGAAGCGTTTCATCCTTTCATTCTTTCTTGGATTTTTCTTTAAAGCAAGATTTATAATAAAAGTCCAGCAATATTAAAAAAGGATCGAACAGTTAATGTTTTATTTGAAAGACAGAAGTGATAAGCAAAACCAAGTTTAATTTTATTTTGAAATTTGAACTGTTTTATTTGAAGAAGAAAAGCTTTATTTTATTTATTTAAATAAATACAAGAAGAGTTTATTAATTTCTTTTATATTTATTTTATGACCACTTCTTATCATCCACAAGAAAAATTATAGCCTGCTAGGCAGCGCTACACGAGCTAAAGTAACGGTCGAGGCCGGAAAATGAGCGATGACCGAAAAGCCAGTATTGGTCCTAGTGATGAACTATATTTTTAAGCACTGAGGAACTGCAGACAATTTTAAGTGAACAATTTAACAAAAACTAAATTTTCTTAACTTGTTACCATTCAAAGTTGGCTCTTGATCTTGCTATTCTAAACAAACAGCTGTTACACAAGTTGTCATTGTTTACAGTTGAATAATTCGTTCAACAAAATTCACTATCCGCACACCTCTAATAAAAATCTGGGACTTCCAAAAAACATTTTTTAAGACAGGGCATTTTAAATGTGATCAGCGAATTCTGTGGTTTACCATTTCTGTGGTTGTGGCTAGTTTTGCTACAACTGGGCCTAACTAAAAAAACGTAAAGTAAAACTAAATAACTAAGAAAGTGTCTATCAACAGCTCTATATTTAAACCAGATTTGTTTTATTATGAAAAACAAAACCATTAAGAATTTGGGACACACATAAAACATAATGCAATCTCCAGTGTTGTCCGTGCATTGATATAAATATAAAAATCACAAAATAACTGTGTTATACCTCTTTGCACTTTTCTTTATTTCTTCTCTTTGCACTACCGATTGCTCTAGGTAAAAGCCTAGAGCAATCAATCAGTAGTGCAAAGAAAAGCACTTTGTTCATAAGTAGTGTTGCCTCCAGGGTTCACTGAGGGGTAGTAGGTCTTTCCAGGTGGTAATTCTCTCAAAATATATGGATTGTTTATTTTTACTAGCTCAGCAATTCACTCTTACCCCTCCCTCTCGTTATAATACCTAATTGAAATTTGCTATAATTCGTAACTGATTATGTTTGTAAAACTTGTCCAGCAAGGCAACAATTTTTAAAACTACATCTAAAAAAGTATTTTTTTTTATCTGGAAATTCCTTCACTTGTCCAAATTGAACATTCTTGATTGACACAATTACAAGCAAACCACACCAATGACAGTCAGCAGTGAATATTTCAACAGTCTAAACTGTGCTACAGAATGTAGCATGTACATGTGGTCCCATGTAAACGGACATAAAATATTTGAAACATACCAGTCAGTTGGTCTTCAGATATCCTGATCAGGTTCTCGATTCTTTCAGTTAAATATAGCTGAACCTGAAATATATACAGTTTAATTGGATGTTTTCTTAACAAGTTCAGAATCAATTTAAAACAAATGACATTGTATGATTACAATGATTAAAAACTTTGAATTTCATTTTCAAGAGCTAAATAAAAGCAAACATTTTAAATTTTGGGGAAAAAAGAATTACCTAATTATCTACACAAAAATCATGTTTTTAAAACATATTTCTTTTTAGAATTTCAGGAACAATATTTCCTGAAATTTTAGAATTTAGGCAAGAGACATGTCTTAAACACAACAAAGCTGGGGTTGACTGTTAAACAACAAAATAATTCTAACTTCACAAAATGACAAAATGGGCAACTTAACTGAGGAGTCTTGATTACATTTATTTAATTAAAATTTAATCCCCAGAACTCTCTAAGAAATTTTTAAATCTAAAATTTTAAAAATATAGGAGGGATTAGACCGAAGACAACCAAGTATTTAAGATTACGTGATTGCTGATTTGTGTATTACGTACATAATTCACAGTTTTGGTTCTGTCGGTGATTTGGATTTATAAAGAACAAAATTACAATTATTATTTTATCTAGGCTACATAAAAATGAAATTGCAGCTAAACATGTTGTTTACACTGAATGTACACCTTTGAATGATATTTGAACTAAGTAACATTTTACAATGAAAGGCAAAATTTTCCCAACAGGCATCATAAAACTGATAAGAGTAAAATTACAATACCTCTTCGTTTAAGACACCGCCTGTACGGTTCAATGTACAATTTGACAGATTCAAAGACTCCATTACGAAAGGCCTCACTGTTTTCAACTTGATCTTCTCGAAAGAGAATTCCTTTTTGTACACTTTTATTACGGTAACAAACTTCTCCACAGCTTCCCCTTCACAAAGAGAAGTTGCAACTGGACTGCCTAGAAAAAAACTTATTATTATTTTTCAACAATAATAGGATAAATCCAACAATACAACTAACTGCCTCATTCATTCCATTCTTCAATCCATGCAACATCAATACACAATGAATAATCAACGAATGAAAGTAATTACACCCATAACATTAACAAAACACCATTCAAATATCACCTTACATTTTCTGTTAACTCAACGGTCAAAGTCATGCTCAGCTGCTTCAAATAGAATACCATTTCAGAATGTTTATACAACCAAATAAAATATGTGTATCAAAAACTTCTTTACTCTTCATACCAATCAAATCTTTTCACCTCTAAGTAAAATTCTTTTACTTTTCTAAGTTTTCCAGTTCATCTACAAAATAAAATTAGATAGATTAAACTATTCTTTATAACCAATAATTACTGATTGGCCTATAACAACTATACTTCAAATACAGAATCGTACTTTAACTAAAAATGCCTGCTCAGCCATAAACTTAAAAGCATTTACTATTCAATTAAATTCAATTCAAAAATTCCTTTGTTCCCATAAACTTATACAATTCCAAGCATTGTTTGAGTCAAACAGTACACATAAAATCATACATTCCTCATTCAACATAAAACTAGGCAAGTACATTCACTGCTTTATTCAATTTCATCAAAATTCCCTTGCTTGTCCATGTATATTCAACCTCTGACATCCCCAGGATTTCAAGGTATAAACCCTAAAGTCAATTTAAATATCATTGCAAGAAACATACTGCTGTTGAAGGTTAAACGTTTATGAACCACAACACGGTACCTGGCTGTATGACGTAGAAGCCTTGCTTGACGTTCTTCTCCGGCTCGATGCGACACTCGTGCTCGTGGCCCCAGATGACCAGGTCCAGGAACTCGTCGAGCGCCTCCTCGGGCAGATAGTTGTTGAGGCCTCTCATCGCGCGGTTCTGGTGCAGGACGAACACGTTGAACCACTCCTCGCTAAACTCCTTGGGCCGCAGCATGGTCACCTGGTGTGCCCAGCACAGTGTGTTCACGAGGGGACTATCTTTCAAATTGATTTCAAGTTTTAATACTAATCATCAGTACATAAGGATTAAAGTTGTGATATTTTTTAGTGATGAGTCTACTGACTTGAAATCAATTTCGAAGATGAATATGTTTAATTGATAGTATAAACAGATAACAAAAGCAAAGGCTAGTAAGGAAGTTCAACGATATTGTCGGGTACTTCACACCTTTCATTGAATTCCAGATATTCCATGACAGTCAGCATCTTAGATTTCAGTGCCGGAGGTTACGAGCAGTTTGATTCTTGGAGCACCTACATGACTTTCAAAGGTTTTGACCGATGTTCTCTGACAATGTCAGTATAAAATGCCACTTAGGTAGACAAATATCTAAAGCTACAGTGGTGTCAGTATTACAGCAAAATAAAATAATTAAACACCTGATGGGCACCTATAATATCGCAATCTGCCAAGAGAGTAAAAACATAACCCAATAAGTCAGATGGTTAATACTAACAAGTATGAGAAGATAAAATTAGCTTGTTTCTCCAGAGTTATTTATTAAAGATAGCAATAAGTTCAAAACAATCAGATAAAAACTATAAACAAAACTTAACTTAAAGGGACCTATCCAATTCCTTGCCTCAAATATGTGGATGGAATTGTCATGTTTGTGTGTAAATATATAATAAAACTTGAAAATATGGATATTTAAAGTTATTTTATGATAATCTTTATATTATTTACAGTGATAAATTCAGTTTCACTATAACAAACCACAAAATACAGTCAAATCTGGCTCTATGCATCACAAATTTGATTGAAAAAACTCAATAAACCTGCAGTCTTACCTTCCTGTCCCTAAACAACCTTGAGAGCCTTTCGTCTTTGATGTAGCTGAGGCCATACAATGCCAACTTGGATGTTCCCTTCTGCATCAGCAGCGGACTGACTTGGATCTGGGTGAGGTCCGTCCACTTGCCAAAGTAGTTTATCGCCCCGGTCGCACTCAACAGGTCCAGAGTGGCTACTTGACCGTAACCTGTAACATAATATTTTCATAATCGATAAAAATCACTACCAAAACTTGGTTTTCCTTGCAGCAGATATTTGAGTGGTAGTCACAAAACTATTAGCTAGCAATGTTTTATCTAAAACAAAACCTTGGAATGTGAGTTTTAAAACAATGGCCTTATAAAGTATTAAGAAAGATTTTAACTTCCACAGTTATTGGATAATAAGCTATTCCGCCTTATTTTTATTGGTGGCAAGTGCAGGATTTTTAAAGTGATTTCTGCACTCTCATAGGAGGAGAAATAATGAAAATATTTTGTTATAACTGGACTCACACTTGAACACTGTGTTTTAAGCAGCGGATATAAAGAGGCCACAATATTGAATCGATATTGCAGATACTGATTGTATTTTTTATATCCAACCATAAAACCATAATGTGTAAGAATATCACATCACATGTTAAAAGCATGGGGTTTTTTCAATGGGCTGGTGATAAATAATATAATAGCACTTAAAAACCAGTTTTAATAGGTAAAATGTACCAGAAGTTCTTAAAAAAATTACTTTAAAGAAATATAAATGCCTTTTTGTTGGATACACAAACAACAAACCCTTTGCACTCCGGCCAAAAAAACTTTGGTCATCGCGAAAACTCTGGCCACTTTACAGAAAGTACTGGCCAAAATCTCCGGACCCTTTTAATAAATTTCGCAAGGGTTAAAAAAATGATAACTTTTTTTAATTAACGAGATAAAGCATTATTTTTTTTAATCTTTATAAGTCTGTACATGATTAAAAAAAGATATGTTAGCCTAACAATATATTACTTGCACTAAAAAAAATGTAAATACCACATTTTTAAAAGTTGACTTTAAACTTTTATAGCTAAACAAAAATACATTGACCCCTTATATAATATTGATATTTTCAGATTCCCCATTTAGTTATAAACATGCATCCCAAATTTCTAGCACTTTTCTCAAAAAAAAACAAGCAAGCATAAAATAAAAATACCCCCGTCGCAGCAAACCTGCGTACTCAGCGAATTTCCAATGAATATATATGTCTTAGTATTACATTAAGCCTCTTACCAGAATTCATAAGAAATATATTCATAAATAAGCCATATTTCAAATATTCATTATTCTCCATAAGAACCACATAACACATTAGGGATGAGTACGCAGGTTTCTTGCAACAAGGAACACAAAATAATGGGTTTTTATACAAATATCAATAGAACTCATCTAAGTGAAGTCACATACCAAGTTTGATCCATATACATTCATAAATAAGCGATATATAACATTTTTATTATTCTCCATAAGAATAACATGGGGACCGAGTACCTAGGTTTGCTGCTTCGGGAACCATAGGCGAAAAATTGGTTTTTGGTTCAAACAACAACAAACCACAATCAGATGAAGCGATATACCAAGTTTCGTCAGTTTATGTTCATAAAAAACCGAGATATATAATTTTTCTTTTTCTCCATAAGAATAACATTGGACAACGTACTGTGTTTAGCACTTGTAATATCTCAGTAACCAGTTGACGTAGAGCAATGATCAAAATACCAAATTGTTTGTTTTTACTTTCTCCCCTTATACATAGTATATGGAGAAAGTATTGTTTTCGTAAAAATTTCCGAATTTGAGTTGTTAGTGCAAATATTCGTTTTGGTGCTCCCTGAACCCAAAAGAGTGGTTTTTACGTTGTGTGTGTGTGTGTGTGTGTGTGTGTGTGTGTGTGTGTGTGTTTGTATTTACTCAATTGTAGCATCATGGACATGCACACAACCACACTGTGGCATCGTGATCCAATTGTGGCATCTTACACACGATGCTACAATTTTTATCGATAATTTTGAGATTAAAATGTCAAAATAAGTCAAACTAACTCAAGTTGCCACTTTTGAGTTTCCATCATGTGTGTAAGAAACACCGAAATTCGCTGGATTGTGGCATTTCGCCGGCTTATCGTTCACTAGCGATCCTAGCGGAGCAGCGTATAACTAGTGGCAAGGTCGTGCGGTGTTGCCGCTACGTTATTTCATGTTCGCGGCGTCCGTTGCTGGTTGGTTTTTACTGTTAGAAGACTCTGCTTATATTGTTTTTTTTGTCATATTACTTTACTGTTGTATCACCCTAATTATGTATGTCAGGCTACACAACAGTAAACTGAAAGATTTGTTTTAATAGAACGATATTATTGCAATTAATTGGAGCATAATTATTTACTATCTTTGTTTGCAGGATTTTGCAAACATCACCTGTGTTTTACAAATACAATTATTATAATTTATTTGTTTTTATTTTACATATAGGTATATACTTTTTCATATATATATATATATATATATATATATATACAAAAGGGAATTGGCTAACTCAAACTTGTCTACTTAAAATTCATTTTTTACTCAATTTTGTTCTCTACTCCCTAAGCATTAAAAGCCAAGTTATAGTTGAGGCATGAATTATTAGAAGTTATTTATCTAAGTACGCTGTTGATCGAAATCTTGATTTTTTTCAGTGGAGCATGAGTTATTTATGACACAAGCTGCCATCCGAAGAATAAAGTCCTAACAGTAACAAATAAATAAATTATTACTCGGAGCGCTCTGACTGAAACCTTTAATTCGCTTCAGCGCACCTAAGGTTGAAATGAGGGTGGTTTATTGTATAACTGGAGGTAACACTGATGAACAAACCTGCGAGCCGTTCTTTCCAAATTTTGGCGAAGCAAAGAACTATACTCGCTGAAATCGGACGAGTCGACAAAGTGAATCAAACAAGTAACTATTCATGATTTTAAACACAATATACTTGTATTTGTTTATTTCCTCATAATACATTATGTTTCACGGAAAGATCAGATACACTAGGAGTACGCTCTTATATCGCGTATAAGGATTGAGTGATCGCGTAAAATACCAAAAAAATGTTTCAATTGACAATATACCTCATGGGCCCTCCATTATAACTGCAGCTTGACAATGACACACAAATCCAGAACATGACAAACAATGAGGCCTGAAATCTGTCAATCAGTCAGACAAAGTGCATATGAAGTAGTTACTCACCCCTCAGTCTCACTGAGGACTGTATCATCTAGGCTCTCATAATAATATTAGCTGAAGATTTTGATAAAATATAATATGTTGGCGGCAATAAAGGTCCCCAATCAGTGAGAGCACGTGGTTTAAAAGTAGTTATTTACACTTTGGTTCCACTGGAGGACCCATCAGGATATTTATTTTATTGTAGCTTAATATTGCTATAAAAATCTATAAGTATAAGTACAGAACTTTATGAACAATACGTTTTAAAATCAGTCAATTGGTTTTGAATGCCAAAATATTTTAAACTCTAATCCAGAGGTTTTAATGTAACACATTAACCTTACTGGGGGGAGGGGGGCTGTGCCCCCCAGGCCTCCCATTGTTATTGTAGCTTGATACGGTTGTTCAAATACATAGGCAACCTATAAATGCAGAACTTAAAAAACAATAAGGCTTAAATCATTCCATTTTTTTTTAAGAAGAATAAATTGCCTCATTTTAAAAAGAAAATAAAAGTAGTATCTTATGTTAAATATAATCTAGGAAGAAATTAAAACTCTTTGACCCACTTCTTAGAATCCACGAGTCATTGTGTCAAGGTCCAAGATTTTGTATACATCTTAATATATAAATACCCCCGTAGCAGCAAACCTGCGTACTCAGCAAATTTCCAATGCATAAATATGCATATATATGTATCTTAATGCCACATAAAGCCACATATCAAGTTTCATCAATATACTTTCATAAATAAACAATGTATGACATTTTAATTATTCTCCATAAGAATAACATGGCGGCTGAGTGTGCAGGTTTGCTGAAGCAAGGAACTCTAACAATGGGGTTTTACACAAATATCAATATAACACAAGTAGGTAAATTTTTTTTGTGCAAAAAATAATGAACCACAACCAGATGAAGCCATATACCAAATTTCATCAGTTTATGTTCATAAGTAAGCGAGATATACAATTTTTATTTTTCTCCATAAGAATAATATTAGACAACGTACTGTGTTTAGCACTTTCAATATCTCAGTAACCAATTGACGTAGAGCAATGATCAAAATACCAAATTGTCTGTTTTGTATGCTGAATTCAATGGTACAAATTATAATTTGATTTAAATAAAATGAGATGTGGAAACCCGAAAAAATCCATTTTTGGTGTACAAAACCCCCCGAAAACCCCCTTCGGATGGTGCGATTCATATGGTTTTCGAACTCGTTCAAATAAATGGTGCTTTACACATTTTCACTAAATTTCATTAAGATCAGACCTTTTTTACAAGAGTTATCGTGCTTACGGTCACTTATATATATAAATTGGAGCGAGTGGTGTTTTTGGCATCTGGGGACCTCAAAATGAAAAGTTATCATGGTCTCGGGCTTAAGGCTTACCATGAGACCTACGGTAATAGCTTCTTCCCCATAGGGGAAATTCGCTAAAAGAAAAATTGTATATCTCGCTTATTTATGAACATAAACTGACACAATTTGGTATATGGCTTCATCTGGTTGTGGTTTATTGTTGATTCCACAAAAAACAATTTTTCACCAATGGTTCCTGTAGCAGCAAACCTAAGTACTTGGTCCCCATGTTATTATTATGGAAAATAATTCAAATGTTATATATCGCTTATTTATGAATGTATATGGATGAAACTTGGTATGTGGCTTCGCTAAGATGAATTCTATCGATATTTGCATAAAACCCATTATTTTGTGTACCTTGTTGCAGCAAATCTGGGTACTAATCCCCAATGTTATTTTTATAGAGAATAATTAATATATAACATTACACAACGTACTGTGTTTAGCACTTTCAATATCTCAGTAACCAATTGACGTAGGGCAATGATCAAAAGACCAAATAATGTGTTTTTTTAAGCTGAATCCAATGGTGAAAACTAAAATTTGTCTTTTAAAAAAATTAAATGTGCAAATTTCTAAAAACCCATTTTAGTGGTCCAAAACCACCCAAAATACCCCTTCGGATAGATTGATCTGTCTGGTTTTCGAACTTAAGTCATAAAGTTCGCTTTAGACATGTATACCAAATTTCATCAAAATCGTACAATTCTTACGAGAGTTATCGTGCTCATTTGTCATTCATTCCTTTGTAATATATATATATATATATATATATATATATATATATATATATATACAGTAGAACCTCGCTAATTCGAATTTCAGGGGAAAGACAATATATTTTGAATCATGGGAAGTTTGAAATAAAGAGGGTTTGAATTATAGAGGTCATAATAAATAAAATTTGAATTATGGAGGTCCCTGTTTTAAGTGTAGAGAGATTGAATTATAGAGGTCAAAATAAAATTCAAACTATAGAGGTCCAAGTTTATTTTTTAAAAGCTAGACAGAATAGTGTAGTTCAAACACATCTCTTGAACAAAATACTCAACAGGCGTGTTTTTTGTCCTGAATTCGAATTGCAGAGGCTAACGGTAACGCAGTTCGAATTGTAGAGGTTGACTTCGAATTTTGGAGGTAACAGTTCGAATTACGGCAACAAAATTTTAATTGTAGAGGCTCGAGTATATACAAATTCAAATTTTAGAGGCTGCATTAAGCGTAAAAATCACTTTGAATTATCTGTATATTATTTTTCAAATTTTAGAGGTTTTCTGAGGGGATCAGACAAACATTACTAATTATAGAGGTTTTTGAATTATCGATGTTCGAATTAGCGAGGTTCTAATGTAGTTTTGAACGAATGGCGTTTTTGGGGTCCGGGGACCTCAAAAGGAAAAGTTAACTTAGTCCCGGGCCTAGTTCTTACCATGCCGACTACGGTAATAGCTTCTACCCTATAGGGGAAATTCGCTAAAAACAAATTTGAAAATTTAAAAAATAAAATTGGTTTTATGGAGTTTCAAATCAAAACAAAAGAATCATAACAGCTGTTTATGATAAATAAGTGAACTGTCAAAGTATATAGTGAACTCGCTTTGCTCGCTGGGGGCTCCGCCCCCAGACCCCCGCTTGGGGTCGCTCCAGTTGTTATTATTGGTCAATGACCCTTCAAGTATTTTTTACATAGTATACTATTTAGATTCATTATGGTTAAATCCACTCTAGATGTTTTCATTGTTCAATAGTTCTATAATTTGTTTATACTCTACCATGTGAAAGTTGCTTTGACAGTTTACTGGATATTTGTTTACAGCTGTTACGATTTCTTTTGTTTTTATTTGAAACTCCATAAGCCCAATGTTAAAATATCCAATTTTCAAGATCAAAATTAGTGGTTTTAAAATTAAAAATTGTATATTTTGGCAATTTTACCGGGGGTTTCAAGGTACAAGCTACCTGCTTGCTAAATATCACGTTTCTAGTTCGTCTGGAAATGGTCTAGAATTCTTATGTCTGGTGTGTTACACATGGGGCTGTATATATATTAGACTATTATTGTAGTTTAAGTATTAACATGTGATTACCTCAAAGCAGTGACTAAAATAAGCTAAAATCATAAAATGAAGATTATATTAGAATGGCAATGTCATATACAAAATTAATCAAAGGGACATTGAGCTATAATAACAACTGCAGTGACCTTAAATATTTCCAGAAAAGAGACAAATGAGCTAAGAAAATCTACTCATAAGTTGCGGGATGTGATGAAATATTAAGTCATCTAAACAAACTGACAGACCTTCCCCGAGCAAAGCCCGGCCTTCGGGTACTACTTCAACAACAACAACATGAGTATTACTTTGAACATTAACACACAGATTATAAACTGCTGTTATTTACTTTGTTTAGATTTTAAACTGTATAAGCCCAATGTTAATTTTTTTAACTTTTAAAATTAGTTTTTTCTAATTACCGTATTTGATTTGTCCTGGGGATGAGACCTGTCTAGAACATATTTTAAAGTAGTTTGATGTGTTTTCAGAGAAGTACAAGTATTAATGAAATAGGCTATGATTCAATGAAATGATCATTTTTCAAGTTTTTAATTTGTTTATAGGATTGATTATACTGGTACACTATTTAAATTATATATTTACTCATTTTACCTTAGTTATTTTTACGTTTAAAAACATGCTAGGGGGCCATACACATATATTACATAACACACTTAAGGGGTGGGAGGGGGTATGGCGTAGCGTTATGTAGGGGAGGGGTTATGTAACTCACACATATCAACCCTAAGAGCTGGCGCACTCCCACATCTATTGATAATGTTATAAAACTTTCACAATTAAAAGCTTATCTAATTGATATCTTAATCAAGGTTACAGTTAGTTAGTTCCGTCATACTATTTTACTAACAGTAAAACTAAAAACGAGTTCGCACGCAGCACGCTGAGGTGAGGGATGTGAATTTCCATATAAAAAACTTTTAAAACTCAAAATCAGTGTAAACACAGACATTTATTTCAATTTTTATTGAAATCTGAAAATGTTGATTTTTTTGCCTGTTCTGATGCTCCTGGTTATATTTACCTGCAATGCTGGGAATACCATTTTGCACATTATAAGGTTAGGAGAGGATCCAGTCAGGCTTGAAAGTAGTGTGACGTTGTTGGGGATGAGAAAAGTACACCAACAAATGAATAACAGGCTTTTCTAATGCAAAACCCCCTTAAGACAACGTACTGTGTTTAGTCGATACACATTTACTTTAATAACTCCGTAAATATTTATGCTAGAATGACGAGAGAGGGCTTAAAACTTTTGCCTCATTAATTCCCATATTTTTACATGCCTTAAATTTACATCCGGGGCTTTTCTAACCCTTTCTGGGCCCAAAAACTCAAAATTCAAAAGATTAATCGCCAAAAAAGGGGTTTAGAGTTTTCCGATTGTTTTGCCCAATGAACTTGTCCAACTAATTATAGAAAGAAACGCCCCTACCAAATTTGAAGTAAATCGGACCAAAAGTGTGACCGCTAGAGTGCAAACGTATATATATACATATATATAAATATAACATTTTGAACGACCCCCCAAAACGTGTTCAGGGGGTCACGTTAGGAACTTCTATGGTGGTCCCGGGCTTAAGTTTCACCGTGCGGGTCATGCTAATAGTTCACTTTCCAAAGGAAATTCACTAATAAATACATAGCGTCTTTTGAGTAAGTTTGCTTTAAACCTATGTTTTTTGTTGTTTTAGAGCGTAAAATCATGACTTGATACAGTACTGCGCAGTGCTACCCACATCTTTAGTTTTTTAAGTTGTTTTGTGTAAGCCACAAAACAAATCACTGCCTGCGGCAATGGTTTTTTATTAAAATGGAAACTACAGCAAGGCTATCATTGACAATTCAAATTCAAGATCTTTTAAGAGGGGGTACCAGTTAATCCATGTATATTCCTAAACCCATAAGAGCAATGATTCTTTCAAGTTCCATCCAGCCTCAATGGGTGGTCGGATGTTGTTGATTTATAGCTTTTTGCAGGAGGGAAAAAAATAACAAACCAATTTCAGTGAGCAAAGTTTCAAATTTATTTTTTATTTCTATTTTTCTATCGAATTTAAAAATGCAAATCGAAAATGTTGTCACTGAAATTGCTAGATAACCACCAGCACATCATTTCTTCTAAATTTTAAAAATATATATTCACAAATAACACAGGACGGATTTTGAAAGTATTGGCCTTATGGGGGAAGCAGTTAGAAATGCAAAAAGTTTTGAGACTTTTCCATTCTAAAAACGCCACATGCATGACCCAGAGGGGAGCGCAGAATTGGACACGTCAGAAAGTGTTGCAGCGACGACTCCAAGCAGTCCTAAAGATTTGGTGGAGTGGTACATTCATGGAGTTCATACCCCTGCCGCCACCATTACTGTACTATTAGACCACGCCCTTTGACTAAGGTTGCTCCCTCCCCATCAGTGATGCCAACAGACATATAAGAAAATTGTCGTATACTCATAAAATATGACCATTTTAAACCATAACCTTGCCATTCTTTGGACGCTTTGAACATAATTTTACGTTTTACGTAACTAATTAAGTAATTCAAAGAGTACATTTACATTTTTTTCATGACCTTGTAAACTGAAAAGCATTGATTGAATAAAAGTTGAACATAACTTATTGAATTATAAATGAAAAGTAAACAATAACAGTTTTATACAGGACTAAAACTTATGTAGCGCGCTGCGGCGGTTGGGTTACATTAGGTTACTCTAATTTTACGTCCATAACACATAATTTATAAGGGACCCATAATTTTAAACTGTGTGCTGGAAGTTAGCGGACCTGCTGTTAATATGTGCAGAGTGAGAACAACCCCCCCTCAGCTGCAGGGTGGGGGGCTGTGACAATTCTCCTGCCAAACATTTCTACTGCGCGTAGTCGTCGCTGCGACAGTTTTTGACTGAGGACTTTCCATTGTCTCACCTAGAGCATGACTTCCATTGTATTACATGTACCTAGTTGCATTAGTGATAGCACCTAGTTAATTACACTTGAAAACAGGAATGAAGTCCAGCGAGAAATGTAGGCCTAAATGAAAAATCTACTTACAGGCTTAAAGTGCACAACTGAATCGTTTTTATGTGAGATTTAATATTTAAGAATACATTTTTAACAAATTTGGTGTGCAATACAGTCACATATCACGATAGGCTATGGCAATATGATGTGTATCGCATCACCTTATACTGTATCATTTTAGGTGCACCGTATAATTTGAATTTAACTTATTTCCTCATATAAGGGACTTAAAAGACCCTTTATTTGAAGCGGCGAAGATAGCCTGGCTATAGTTTTCATTATAAAAAAAGCCTGAATTACTTTCTTTGAAAACTTTGTAAAACAAACTTTTTTTGATTAAAAGTCCAGCAAACTGTTTGCTGTGTGTGTGTGTGTGTGTGTGTGTCCGTGAACACGATAACTCTCGTAAAAAAGATCCGATTTTGATGAAATTTGGTTTAAACGTGTAAAACAACATTTATGACTTTAATATCGAAAACCAGCCAGATCGCTCCATTGGAAGGGGTATTTTATGGGGGTTTTGTACCCCAAAAAATGTGTTTTTTGAATTGTTTACATATAATTTTCTAAATCGTCAAATTTTAGTTTTTCCCATTGGATTCAGCTTAAAAAATACACAATTTGGTATTTTGATCATTTCTCTACGTCAATTGGTTACCGATAGATTGAAAGTGCTAAACACAGTACGTCGTCTAATGTTATTATTATGGAGGAAAAGAAAATTGTTATATCTCGCTTATTTGTGAACGTATACTGACGAAACTTGGTATACAGCTTCATCTCGTTGGGGTCTATTGATATTTGCTAAAAAAAAAATATTTTTTGCCAACGGCTCCCCTAGCAGCAAACCTGCGTACTCAGCCCCCATGTTATTCTTATGGAGATCAATTAAATGCTCTGTCTCCCTTAATTATGAACATAAATGAATAAAAACTGGTATACGACTTCTCCTAGGTGAGTTATATTGATATTAGCATAAAAACCCATTTTTTGTATTCCTTGTTGCAGCACACCTGCGTACTCAGCCCCAATTTTATTCTTATGGAGTATAATTAAAATTGGATATATCGCTTATTTTTGAATATATTGTTATGAAACTTGGTAAGTGGCTTTATGTAGTATTAGGACACTTATATCTCCATTGAAAATTCGCTGAGTATGCAGGTTTGCTGCGACGTGGGTATTTAGTATGTGGTTCTAAAAATCATGGCAACCCTATCACATGCCAAACATATTACAAGCCATCTTGTAAAACTGCGTGTTTCGATCTGTAAAAATGGTGTGATCCTTTGAAATAAATAAATCCCAATCATATAAAATTAAATTAGGTATTTTCCCCCTCCGTTAACTTGTGTTCAAAAATATTCAGCTCTTTTTAGCGAATTTCCCCAATAGGGAAGAAGCTATTACCGTAGTCGGCATGGTAAGACCTAGGTCCGGGACCATGATAACATGATAACACAACGTTTCAACAGTGACGCGATACCACTTCAGCCATATCGCGAAATGTGACCATATTGCACATCACTACTCCATATTCTTCTCAAGTGGCATACCTATTTGTTAAAAATGTCATCAGCATATAGGCCTATACATACTATACACCTAAAATCAGTTCAGTTAAGCCTGTAATCAGTGTTTATACTCTATTTTCATTTAATTTAGATTATAAGTGCATTAATAACAACTATCAAAAGAATATTTGTATCATTTCCGTTAATTAACCAGCACAACCTTTTTGTTTTTTAGTTTTTTTGTCAAATAAACTTAAAATAAAAATGAAATAAATGTTACCCTACCAGTATTAACAAAATGATTTATTTACAAAACATAAAACTACAAAACGTAACAAATTTAAAAGGTTTCCAGGATACAGCTTTCTGATATACCGTACCGAGAATACATATTTAAGTATTAATGGAATCAATGTTTCTTATCTGGACAAATTCCAAGACAAAATCGTTCACATCTTTGAGACTGAACACAACCGAAACCAAAACCAAATAACCTAAATAATAGCTAAACCGTAACGAACAATTTCATTCAGTTTTTTATATTATCGCTTCATATCATTCATTCATCATTTATGAAAGTGTAGGTACCCAAAAGGAAAGTTTCTGATAAACACTAACCTTATTTGTGAATTCTACAGGAAAAAATCTTTCACAAAAAATAAAACAGGCAACGTATAAGTTATTGGTCCAATACTTTCTATTTCAACCAATTATGAATAAGTATGCAACAGTTCAGGATAAGATAACGAAGTTTAAATAATTATAGAGCTCTTGTTAAAAAAGTGAAGCCTCATTGGAGGACATTTTTGTAAACAAAACATCTAGCCAAAGAGTAATAAAGACTAACATAAGTTGTGAAGAGGGTATTTAATTGGTTAACTTATTTGTTGCCATGGAGACCGGAGGTTATAAAGGGTCAAAATGGCGGTCAGCATGTAAGCAGAGTTTTTTATCCCAGACGAGACCTCTATAGACATCCTCGTTGGATAAGATAGGATTTGTTATTTCAAAATAACGTAACATAACCTAACCTAACTGCCGCAGCACGCTGTACAAGATGGGTCGTAAAAAACAAACGATACCATTTCACCATCGGAGGTCAGTCTTACCACTCTTGGGAAAAAATCAATGAGTTATAAAATATAGACAAAATAGCTAGGATACACTGAAAAATACCTGAAACTCATTCTGATGTATTATAAAAATAAAATTACGCCCCTGTATAGTCCCGACACAGATTAGCAAAATGTGTACGTACCACTAACTGTTTGTACATTGTCTTCAGTTGTTCAATTGATAAGTTAATCATCAAAAGTCCACATTTCTGATCCCATTCATGGCCATGACACCTCTAGCTTCCACATAAAAAAACCCTCAAGTGCGAGGCCTTCATAGGCGCAAGGCCCTTGTGTGGGTGCACCTGTCGCGCCGCCCTAAGGACGGCACTGGGTGCTTATCACATTAAGTAGATACCTTGGGTTAGGTAAGGTTTATATGACGGTTTGGTCTGTTGGATTCATTTAAGTATGTTTGGCCATTCAAAGTAGGCCTACAGTTTGCCTCAGCAAACTTAATTTTCTCACGAAAAGTAAATGGACATTTAGTAACTCGCAAATATAAATATCAGCTAGGCCTATCATAACATTCCCACTGTATAGACTACCAAGACAGACTTATGGTTAGAATAAACTTACAGCAAGGCTAAAATTTAAATAGCATGATGATTGACCAACTTGGGATGGTTGAGAAACTACAGTATCATTGGCCTACCTAAATTAGTCAAAAGGATACTGTCTGTTTTGGCGATTAAAACTTTGTAGACAGTATTTAAAGTTTATTAATAACATAAAAAGTTCGATTTTAGTCACACCTTGTGCTATAATCATCCATGTTATGGCTACGACTGTAAGCTAATATACAAAACCTGAGTATTATTCTAACACAAACTATCTACAAAAGAACACAGACTAAACCTCCAAAATGTATGTTTGTGTTTAGTACTGATGTATAATGTTGGCATTCTCGCCGAAAACACTTTTAATCGTATTAAATCCAACTTGAACCAAAGTGCTTCACATAGGTTATGTGTATGGAACTCGCAAGGAAATAAGATTTACATTTGATTATTGCTACGGTATAACATTAATGAAATTATTATTGAACTCAAAAGAATGACAAGTTTTGAATTTCTAACAGAAAGGTGTCTAGGTAGGTAGAACCACTAAGTTTTAGAACAAATTAAATAAATAAACCGCTCTGACCTGAACACAAACTTCAATCAACAAAATTACAGCAGCTGAGCTGATGTATTTTGACAGTTCAAACTTCAAACAACACGGTACTACAAAGCTCAAAATATGTACTGAAATAATGTTCAATGAAAAAAACTGATAATTATTAAAATGTAATAATAATTCGCCAATTATAGTTTATTTAAAGCATTAAACCGTAAAAACGTTATCCTAAAAATTTCATGACAATCCATCAAACCGTTAAAATGTAGATAGCGTCACACTACTTCGAATTCCAAACTGAGTATAAGGATATCGTTTCACTCAATCCAATAAATCAAACGAAAATATGAATTTACTCCAACTCTTACTACTTTTATTCCAATGATTTTCATGAGTAGATTCACTTATTGGAATAAAACAACCAATCAGGATAGTTCAAAGAACGATAAATTTACCTCACCAAGTGTACCAACCTGACAAAATCACCGGCTCGCGTTTTTGACCAAAATCGCTAAGCAGTGTTACCTCCAGGCATACAATAAACCTCCCTGGTTGAAATTGATAACTTACGCCCCTGAATCACTCTGCACATAGAGTACATATCATCGTCTTCATTAAAATAAACTAGTCTTTATATATAAATATTATAATATATAAATCTAGCCAGGTTCACTCATTCACTGGCAACATAAACTATGAGGCACTTCCCGTAATCTAACCTCCCTCAACATCATATTTGAGTTAAAGCTCTTGATGAGAAACTGACAGAATTTTTGCTAAAGGTTAACGTTTTTGAGTTTTTAAGGCATTTTTGGGGCGGGGAAAATTCCACTTTTTCAATTTTTCCACTTTGAGCGCGTTTTGTACGGAAACGGTAAGAGATGGCAAAAAATGTTAAATACAAAAGTTGTATAAAATTTAATTTCCAACTAACGATATTTCATCAGATTTTGTTACATGCAAGACATTGCCAAACACGAAAACGCAAGAAACAAACAACAATGTAATCTCGACCGAGAGAATAAGCCAGGCAACCGGCGCAGTCACGTGACAGCCCGACCAACAAAACTCCTGGAAACCGCGAAATCGCCCCATTCCTCGTAACTTGACCGCGTGCTTCACTTCGTTCTTCAAAATTAAATCGCTACTTTAAACTCTCTCAAAATTCGTCGATTTGTTTGCGGGTGCACCCCACCAACGTAATTCTATTTCGCGAATTATTAACGGGAAAGTATAAACGCGCGATTTAAATTAAATTCAATTCGGTAACTTTAAACAAATCTTGTGAGCACATTTCTTTTCAAAATTCAGGTCGAGTCAGGCAAAAGTTGGGCAAAGGTAACAATTAAAGGGGATTAGTAATTTATTTGAAGTGCAAAATCATTTATCGTTATTTAGTTTATGGTGTGTTATTATTGTACTTCAAATGTTTACGTAAGTAACTAGATTTAATATTGTAATTTTAGTACTTGGTCACAGTTTCTATAACATTGTAGTATATCATTGTTGACGGATATTGTATTTAAATCTTATTTGTTATATTGTTAATTCTCATCTCTTTATTCACTGTTAATTCTTGAAATTTTATTGTTATATTTTTAAAACACTGTGAAATAATCTGGTGTGAACTCATCCCTTAGGAATCATATTGAAACATACAGGAAATTCAGTATTTAAAATTAAAATTGTTTAAATTGAGTATATTGTAAAGAATTATTGTAAGAGCTGTAAATCGTGCCAGTAAATTAAATCAAATCTGAATATCAAAGGATTCATGAGTTTGGTTGATTTTACAAAATAAATAATATGCACAAATAAGCAGATAGTAGGACACTCTTATGTCATCTTCGATCTAGTCAATGCTGTGAGTACATCAAATGGATTAGTGGCAATTGTTGAAGGCTAGAGTACTGGAGGTTAGGTGGAGATAGTGTACATTATATCAAATTCCCAGGAACTCGCTTGCGGCAGTGCCACGTGCCAGTAAATATTATTCTATACCCTGTTATGTCCATATCTCACTGCTCACTCACATTGTGTAATTTACTAAAGTGCAATTAAACTCTTCAATAATAAGTAAATAGTAAGGCCTTAAAATCCGCCAAACGATTGAATAACCTAACTTAAAGTAATTATAATTCAAGATCACCCTTTATGGCTCTTTGTTCCTCCAAAGGACATGTGACAAACTTATACTTAATAAACTGATTTCCTTCAACCATTGTTCTCATTGAAAGCAACCCACACATATTCAGAGATCCACGAAGGTTTCCCGGGCCCAGCAGCCTTCCACATCTCTGTATTAGATTTTAAGTAAGTGAGTTAATTAAGATAAAGAGTTACATTTTAGTAGTTGTCAGCTAAAGAGGAAATATACAAGGTATTTTTCATAACAAGTGGTAGCGAGCTATCAACTGAATTGTGGGTTGCCAGAAACAGAAACGTGACCAAGTTATTGTTATTTAGTTTTAATCTATTTTTCTGTGATTCTTAAACATATTTAATTTAATTTATTTAAGTTGAACTATTTGATTTATAATGCTTCATGGACGTCAATATATCACAACAGCTAGGGATCGGGCAACGAGAATTCAATCACGTAATCTAAGAATTCCAAATGTAGATGGATCCACCCCAGTTGTGATTAATATTGAACCCCAGTCGCAGGCCGTAAATAATGTAGATATACCACAATCTCCCGCAGCGCCACGTGGTAGTTTAGAAGACAGGTTACACAGCGCGAACTTAATGCCTCGCCAATTTGCACCGCGCGGGAATTCAACGCATCTAAGGCAAACTCTGTCGAACGAACCGGAATCAGATCTTCTTATCACGCGTGATTTTACAGGCCAACACTTGGACACACTTTCAACAACTGATCGCACCGTGGTAATAGAATTAGTTCGTAAATTACAGCCTTGTTCGGGAGAGGATGAAGCCCATCTGATACATTTTTTGAAGCAAGTTAACACAATTTTTCAAATAGTTCGTTTTGGGCACTATGACGTCATGAAGTTAATTTTGCCACAAACTCAAGCACTTCTTTTCGAGATTTGGTCACAGGGATTAGAATTAAATTACACATGGGACAATTTGCACTTTTCAATATTAACAGCCTTTTTTCCTGGCTTACAGTTAGAACGAGTGACAAACAGGTTTGTAAAGCGACTACAGGGACCTCAGGAATCTTTTTCGAGTTTTGTTAATGATATTATCTCCTCCGCTACAGCATTACAGTGTAATTTCCAGGATAGTTATTTAATAGAGGTAATACTTTCAAACATGAATCCGCGCATGCGCAGTAGCTTCACATTCCAGAACAAGCCCCAAACAATTTGGGAATTGAAATCTTTGGCGAACTCAGTGAATGCGTCGATTCAGGCGGACAGATTTTATTTTCACGCCTTCCCTGAGAATCAACAAGCGACCGCTGTCACTTCAGGAAGTCAACAGCAGTTTGCGCAGCGACCCCCTATCAAATGTTTCACATGTGGGGAACTTGGACACATCGCACGCAATTGTAGACAGGGAAACGCGAGAGGCAATTTGGCCTGGAGGTAGTTGAATTGCCGCAGATTAACACCTCTATTTCTGCTACTCCTTTGAATTTCTCCTTGCAGCTACCGACAGTCAAGTTTTTTATTCCACAATGTTTAATGACAGATGCACTCATAGATTCAGGATCGACAAACTGTTTTATAGACCAGAATTTTTTTCAAAATATCAAGTCATCACCAGGTGTCAAGGAAATTATTAAAACAAGTATGTCAGTTAAATCAATAAATGGACAAAGCGCTACAGTTAGGAAAATAGTTAAGCTTCACTTCAAGATAGGTCATTTCTCTTGGACATTTGATTTTTTTGTAGTAAATTCGCTACCTTTCCCGATTATTTTAGGGGTTAACTTCATGCAGAAATCACAAATGAACTTAGATTTTTCCAGTAATACCATAAGATTTAACTTCAATAGTAATGTCAATCTTCCAATGAAAGATATTTTTGTCAAGCAATCACAACCCAGTAATTCTTTATTTTTGGAGTTATCGGAAGCAAATAAAGCACATTCACATCAAACAGAAGAATTTTTACAGAAATTAAAAAGTGATTTTCCCTCTGTTATAACTAAGCGCATCGGTCAAGCGAAGGTTGCTCCTTATCATATCAGCTGTTTACCAACCAAACCAGTTTGTTCCCCTCCCTACCCCTTGCCCCCGGACAGATTAGCGGCGATGAGACAGATCACAGACGACTTACTGAATAATAAGGTTATTAGGAAATCAACAAGTATGCACTGTGCCCCAGCATTTCTCGTTTCTAAAGCTGATAAAAATAAATACCGACTTGTTTGTAATTATAAGAGAATAAATGAATTTATTTCCTATGATGCTCACCCGCTACCTACCTTAAATTCAGCATTTGAATTTTTAAGTAAAGCCAAGTACTTCACATCACTGGACATGAATAATGCCTTTTTTCAAATCCCATTAGATTCTCAATCAAGACAGTATACAGCATTTTGTACTCCGTATGGTTTATTTGAATTCAACACAGTTCCACAAGGTTTAAAAATAGGATCCCAAGCCCTTACTAGAGTCATGGATGAAATATTAGGAGATTTTAAATTCAAGTTTGTCTTCAATTTTTTAGATGACTGTTTAATTTATAGTGAAGATTGGGAAACTCATAAACAGCATGTAACACAAGTTTTAAATAAATTCAAGGAGTACAACATTACCATAAATCCCGAGAAAATAAAGCTAGGCCACACTTCAATTAAATATTTGGGACACATTATTTCAAACCGGACACTTTCCTTAGATCCCGACCGCATAGCACCTATCCTGCAATATCCTAGACCACGTAATTTGAAACAGCTTCAAAGATTTTTAGGATGCGTCAATTTTTATTCCCGTTTTATTAAGAATTTTTCTAAGATCGCACTACCATTAAATAACCTCAGGAAGAAGAACGTAAAATTTCAATGGACAACAGTACACCAGGAAGCTTTTGACAAACTAAAAAATTCTCTAGCAACATCGACAACGCTTGCATTGCCGGATTTTGAGCGAAAATATGTTATAACGTGCGATGCTTGTGATGAGGCAATCTCGGCAGTCTTACAAATGCGAGACGGGGACAATCTTTTACCAGTTCACTTCGCTTCACGCACTTTAAGCGAAACAGAACGCGAGTACCCGATGCACAAAAAAGAATTTTTAGCTTGTTTGTATGGAGTAGAGAAGTTTAGGCCATATTTAAATAGCAAATTTACATTACAAACCGACAACTCAGCAGTAATGTATATTTTGAAGGCTAATAAACAAGTTAGTAGTCAGTTATCCAGGTGGCAACTAAGGTTATCAGAATTTGATTTTGAAATAGAGAATATTAGGGGCAAGTTAAATGTTGTAGCAGATGCACTATGTAGGGTCTTCAAGGATGATACGGACAAAAACGTTAAAATCACCGAAGATTCCGCATGTTGTACTCTGCAATTATTTCCAGAATTATTCACTTCAATTAGGGAGAAACAGGCTCAGGACACAGAACTTAGTTTAATTATTTCAGACTTGAGAAATAGAATTCCAGTTAAGGACTATTCATTGCGCAACAATATTTTATACTTTGGTAAACAGGGCAGAAAGAGTAAAATTGTAGTACCACAGTCCATGCACACTTTTATTGTTAAATATTTTCATGAGAACCCTATGTTTGCACATGCGGGCATAGCCAAAACAATCAATCACATACAGAAGCAATTTATTTGGAAAGGCATGATACAGTTTATTAGGAATTTTGTTAGGCAGTGTGAACAATGTCAACTCTCAAAACCGGCACAGAATCAGAAAATAGGTCAGTTAAGTTCCAACATTCCCACAAATTGTAACGAGCAATGGTTTTGCGACTTTGTTGGACCATTACAACGGACGCAGCGAGGTAACGAATCAATTTTTGTTTTGGTAGATAATTTCTCAAAATATTGTTTTTTATACCCAGTTAGGAGACAAACGTCAGACTCCGCTATAAATGTTCTTCGAAACAACATTTTTGCTCAACATGGCCTTCCGCAACGATTAATTACAGATAACGCCTCCATTTTCAGATCACAGAAATTTTTTTCATTTCTTTTTGGTTTAGGAATTAAGCATATCACAACCTCCCCATATAGACCTCAGGCTAATGTCGCGGAACGAGTCAACAGGAACTTAGTCACAGCTTTAAGAATTTTTCACAACCAGAACCACAAATCTTGGGATATTTATTTGCCATATTTAATGCTTGCCTTTAATTCCGCTGCTCATGAAGCAACAAAGTTCACTCCAGCAAGTATTTTCTTGGGCAGAGAGCTAACACATCCGTTACAATTTCTTTGGAACTTGGAAGCCGGAAACACAAATAAGCCGAATTTAGACACAGTATTTCAGAATCTCACTAGGGCACATAATAGGACAAAATTGCGATACGACAGAAATCGAACTCCATCTACCTTCGTAATAGGCGATAAAGTCGTGTTGTATAAGCATTCCCTTAGTAACAAAGACAAGAAGATAACAGCGAAACTTAATCACAAGTGGAAGGGTCCTTATACAATAACTCGACTTACTTCACCAGTCAATGTTGAGATAAGCTTGGACAGTGGTCCAACTCACAAACAGATTGTAAATGTTGATCAAATAAAAAAGTTTTTTCCTTCAACGTAATTAATTGATTTCATTTTTAGCACTTAAACTGTTGTGACCAATTGACCTTATATTTAAGCTTCATTTTGTAAACCCATATTATAACAGATTCTCATGTGTGGGAGACTCTCATCTGAGCAGAGCAGCGAGACATTGGCACCTGTCACCCTCAACCATCATCACTAT
The DNA here is from genome assembly GCA_963675035.1 of Allygus modestus. Taxonomy (NCBI): domain Eukaryota; kingdom Metazoa; phylum Arthropoda; class Insecta; order Hemiptera; family Cicadellidae; genus Allygus; species Allygus modestus. The sequence goes on from OY776112.1 coordinate 296,258,692, forward strand.
CTCTGGGGCGACGACACATACAATAGTCACGGAGGTGCGCAGATCCACTGCACATCTACAACCAACTTGTATCCTGCTCATCGGCACGAATGACGTGAAACGCAACATCCCTCACACAGTCTCCACGCACAACATCAAGACAATATGCAACATCTTAACTTATTCAGGGAGGACAGTTTTTATTTTGACAGTGCCACAAACTCTTTTCAACAGTGAATCTAACAAGAAAATTAAGAAATTAAACCACTTCATTCAATCTTTAAACTCAAAATCGAATGTTTTTATCCTCAACCTACAAACAATTTTTTCTGGTCACAACATCACAACATTGATTGAACATTTTTATCGCAACGGCAGGAAAGATGGAATTCACCTAAATCACAAAGCATTTTTTCTAATTATGAACGAAGTACAGTTTAAGTTAAGTGCAACGCAACACAATGGACTTAGTTACAACATCGCTCTGGACAGTTAGGTTTCACCAAGTTTTAGGGGTGAGTCTTCGACCGAAGTGGAACTTACAGGTATCATCGCCGTAAGAGTCCACCACCTCTACTGCTATTGAAATTGAATTGTCAAATGTACCTTTAGTATTAAGCGCTCCTCATTTTCTGGAATTTTTAATTTTTGTGGTAGGAAATTTTTTTTAGATCAGGGTTGGACAAAAATTAAAAAGCTTTTAGGGGGGGAAAATTGTTACATGCAAGACATTGCCAAACACGAAAACGCAAGAAACAAACAACAATGTAATCTCGACCGAGAGAATAAGCCAGGCAACCGGCGCAGTCACGTGACAGCCCGACCAACAAAACTCCTGGAAACCGCGAAATCGCCCCATTCCTCGTAACTTGACCGCGTGCTTCACTTCGTTCTTCAAAATTAAATCGCTACTTTAAACTCTCTCAAAATTCGTCGATTTGTTTGCGGGTGCACCCCACCAACGTAATTCTATTTCGCGAATTATTAACGGGAAAGTATAAACGCGCGATTTAAATTAAATTCAATTCGGTAACTTTAAACAAATCTTGTGAGCACATTTCTTTTCAAAATTCAGGTCGAGTCAGGCAAAAGTTGGGCAAAGGTAACAATTAAAGGGGATTAGTAATTTATTTGAAGTGCAAAATCATTTATCGTTATTTAGTTTATGGTGTGTTATTATTGTACTTCAAATGTTTACGTAAGTAACTAGATTTAATATTGTAATTTTAGTACTTGGTCACAGTTTCTATAACATTGTAGTATATCATTGTTGACGGATATTGTATTTAAATCTTATTTGTTATATTGTTAATTCTCATCTCTTTATTCACTGTTAATTCTTGAAATTTTATTGTTATATTTTTAAAACACTGTGAAATAATCTGGTGTGAACTCATCCCTTAGGAATCATATTGAAACATACAGGAAATTCAGTATTTAAAATTAAAATTGTTTAAATTGAGTATATTGTAAAGAATTATTGTAAGAGCTGTAAATCGTGCCAGTAAATTAAATCAAATCTGAATATCAAAGGATTCATGAGTTTGGTTGATTTTACAAAATAAATAATATGCACAAATAAGCAGATAGTAGGACACTCTTATGTCATCTTCGATCTAGTCAATGCTGTGAGTACATCAAATGGATTAGTGGCAATTGTTGAAGGCTAGAGTACTGGAGGTTAGGTGGAGATAGTGTACATTATATCAAATTCCCAGGAACTCGCTTGCGGCAGTGCCACGTGCCAGTAAATATTATTCTATACCCTGTTATGTCCATATCTCACTGCTCACTCACATTGTGTAATTTACTAAAGTGCAATTAAACTCTTCAATAATAAGTAAATAGTAAGGCCTTAAAATCCGCCAAACGATTGAATAACCTAACTTAAAGTAATTATAATTCAAGATCACCCTTTATGGCTCTTTGTTCCTCCAAAGGACATGTGACAAACTTATACTTAATAAACTGATTTCCTTCAACCATTGTTCTCATTGAAAGCAACCCACACATATTCAGAGATCCACGAAGGTTTCCCGGGCCCAGCAGCCTTCCACATCTCTGTATTAGATTTTAAGTAAGTGAGTTAATTAAGATAAAGAGTTACATTTTAGTAGTTGTCAGCTAAAGAGGAAATATACAAGGTATTTTTCATAACAATTTAAGATCCGATCATCGTTTATCCGCAATTTATTGTAGAAGGAGGAATTTTGAGTATTTTGGCCTATTTAAATGTGTACAGTTTTGGAAAGCTGTTTAAATGAAAGAATACTACCTTTGGCTAATACCACATGTTTGTATCAGCTGATTTAAATAAACAATAGCTGATTTATTTAGTAGTGTAGGCGATACTAATTTACTCACATGAGGTGTATATAAATCAGCTGTTAAAAAATATGGTAGGCACATTACACAGGAGGTTCAGTATCGCGAATATCGTTTGTTACGAGAATGGAAAATGTAATCAAACCGATTCTACCGGTTCTATGGAATTAATTTAGCCCAATAGCCCAGTGGATATGTTGTCAGATGATTCAAGATCAGTGGTCACGGGTTTGAATCCTACTTTTGATGCTTACTTTTTGAGGTCTGCAATTTATGTTTATTTGACTTTATTTTGTTTTTACAAATTCATTTATATGTAATTATGTTGCTCAACGATCAGCTACCGTACAGCGCTCTGTGGAGTTAGGTTACTATAATTTTGTCGTGAACTGAAATCTAATTTGTTGTTATCTTTTACACGTAAATCCATTTGTAGAACTCCAATTTATCATTGTAACCACAACTTTTTATTTATATCTGATTGACTATGATTGAGTGAGTACTTTATTTTTTGCTTTTATACACTGAAGCTAAGGATTTCAGGGGGGGCCTGAGGCTCGTAGATCTTTTACCCGAGACCAGAAAGCCTACTTAGCCAGCTTTAATTTAACTCCTAACTTTAACTCTAAATATCTGTAACGAACTAACTAACGATCCTTCCAAAAACTGATATAATATATTAAATCGGCATCTGAGGTTATTGCAATACTGATCTAGGCATGTAGCTAATCTTTAAGGTAAATGAATGTATAGAATTACTGGAGGTTAATCAAAAACTATGGATAATCTTCTGGGGAGTCTGATTAATTTTGTCTCAAAGTGGTGAAAATTTAACCACGACAGAAACGATACGGGAGCGCCTGTGTAGGTGCTCACCAATGGTCATTGTTTTGTAGTTTTTGTTTGGTTAATGAACTACGAGTTTGATTTAAACTTGAGTTGACTGAGGAATGTAAGTGAGCGAAGCGAACTCCGAAAGGGGGTTTGGGGGCGAAGCCTCCAACGGCGATAAGCCTAGTTATATATAATTCTGTATGCGAAATATTTTACGTCAAAATTGTGGGAGTTTGGAAAATCGAAGGATGATGGGAGACGGTTCAAATTAAAGGTCTTGATCCCAGGGACTCGGGAAAAACAGCTGTATTTCCAAACATTTAGCAGCAAACGAGAAATAACGTAAAACACCCCCCATAAGAAAATTATGGGAATTTAAATCGTCTGCTTTGTTTACAATAACACATGTGATTGAGTGTCTACTTTGTTTACAATCTGACATGTGTTCCTACTTGGAGCAAGGTTAGGGGCTATCCTTGCCCCTTCAAGCCACTAGTTTTAACCTTTATAAAGCAAATATTTCATTAGACATGTGTTCCGCTAAATATATATAGTTTCTACATTCAACAATATATATTATTAAAAGAACTTGACTTTTGTTAGGCAATTTTCAACCCTTAAAAATATTATTTCATATACATATTTCGTATTAATCGAAAGCTCTTACTCTCTAGATGTGTCTTGTAGGGTTTCCATACACTCTCGACCACGGGGCTTCGCCTCACGAGCTTTCAAAGTTCGTTTTTATCCCATAAGATTAACATGAGGAATATTTTGATTTGAATTGCAGCTGTTAGTAAATTATGGACAGGTTATTGGAAAACCTGATTATACAAGGAAGGAATTAATTTAGCTATATAAATTAAATAAGTTATTTTTCTACATCGTTTTGAGCAGTGAAATGTTGTATGCTACGGAGATATTTAATTTGTTTATCCGTCTGTCAGTTTATAAGCCAGATTTTTTTCTGCGCTTCACAAAAAAATTACTCAATGAAATTAAATAATTTGCCTGTTTTCGTGTAGAGGAGGTATCTTTTTTGGCTGTTTTAAATCATGGTACGTAATTAGGGTTACGCCCCTTTGACCGACACTGCTACAAAGTCGATCCTAAGGGTACAGGTTACTTAATATTTCACTACAGCTTGCACAGTATTTGTTATAATCAGCATTTAGTCAGCTAATTATAATTTATCACAGAATGGAGAAAACAAGAATGGATATTTTACTACTCTACATAGGTATACTAAATCATTTAAAATAACTGCGTGGTAATAAATCATTGGCTATACAGAACACGTAAGCTTTACATGGTATTTAAAGCTCAGTTCGTCTTAAGTAGCCATTGTGATTATAATATCGAATATTTTATATGTTTTTAAGCCCACTTTCAATAAGTTTAACAAACTACAGGAGTTATTGAGCAGACATTTGGAAGAAGACGGGTCCATCCCAAAAAAGATTGGGCTAATTCCCGTTCCAGTGAGGCTAGGCCCTAACACCCTTCAACATTTCCATGTTAATTATGTACTTACTAGACCGATTGAGCGTATATTTGGTAGAAAGACAGCAGGCAATGCACTTTAGTCAGAAACAGGCCTATAATTTCATCCAGTATGCCCTTTGGGACTTATCTGCTCTGTCGGCTTTTAAAATTGTAATTTATTCATCACTAATGTAAGTAGTCAACTAAACTGATTGATCATATATTTGTTAGGAGAATAGTTAATATATCAGAATAAAACCTTTGCCTACTCCTGCTTAAAAATATCTTTACCAAATGTTAAAACTATCAAATTTATGGGTTAATAAATATGTTCTAATTAGATCTCATCCATAGAAAAATATAGTATTGTATAGAAAGATATTAAAAAAACTAACATTGGAGTTATGGTTAAGATTTGTAAATAAAAATAAAAGAATCATAACAGCTGTTCAAAATCAACCATTCAATTGTAAAAATAACACTCACTTGGTAAAGTATCATGTGATTTTTGTGGGAATAGAGATCAGAACCAATGAGTACATAACTTTAAATATACATGATTAGGTTATTTATAAATTGTGAGCACTATTCAAACTGAAGATTTAATATAAAACGGACATGCCCAAAATGAAAAGAAACGAACAATACGCAATAAGCAAAGCAAATACGCACGCCTTGGAGAGGAATCGTGAATATAAGTACTCTAGGCATTTTTAACAAACTGACTGGCTTTTCGAACAAACCTGGGTCCTCCAGGTGCTTTAACAAATGGAACTGACATCTAAAACATAACACTGTACTGTGATCGCGAGCGAAGCCGCGATGGGCTACTAGTTTATTAAACAATAGTTTTCAAGGCTACAAGATGTGAACTTCTCTATCCATCAAATATTTTCATTTAAAATTAAGATTATCAAAGAACTAGGCACATGAACAGGGGTATGCTGTGCTGTATTCTATCGTTGAAATAATGAACAACTCCAAAGATGTAATATTTCTTACGTTATTAAGTAGTCAATTAACATGAATGTCCGTAAGAATAACTTTTAAAATTTGACAACCGATAGGGTGAAGCACTATGGAAATTTCTTGAAATCATTAGTGCTCATGTATATTGAGTGAAGTACATGTGTGCTACATTTCAGTCATCAAGACCCACCGTTTTAGGCTCTGCTTTGACTGTCAGCCACTGGTAGGAGATAATTATTGATTAGATTCTCACATTCTCTTTAGTTTAGTTAATGTTATTTTTATTTCACTTTTGAGTTTTATTTGGCTTTCATTTCATGTTACCTATTTTATTATTGACTAGTGGTAACTTACGTACGCTGCTGTATTTCTTATGAGATTTACAAAAAATGCTTGTTGTATTATAATTTTTATTAAATTTTTAATAAACTTTCCAGGAACCATCCCGACCCAATGCTACATTAATAATGAAAATGTCATTAAATTCAGTTGAGTGGCTTAATAGTCCATAGGGAACATAGATTCTATTTTATATATTAAGATAGCATGGACATAACAGTATGTGGATTGGGGGAAAATTCAAGGACACTAACATAGTCGCGTCTAAGCTAAATAAATTGAATCAGGAAACTAACACATACTTCATTTCTAACTCGTTTTTACAGTTCCTAATTTTCATTTACTAATAAGTGATTGAAAATGTCTGCAATAACTCCTGAAATAACATGACCTCGCCATCACCAACAATGAATTAATTGCAATGAATTAGTTTTAGAATGAGTCAGTGTGTATGTATCAGTTATATCTCCGTCCCAAGTTTCAGCTCAATTGGTTCAGTAATCCTTAATTTGATAATTTCCAAAGCTAGTATGGCGGAGCCCAAAAGGGCACTTAGATCATGAGCAGATTTGTGTGAGTATGATTATTCTAACACCAATCTCCCTCCAGAATTGCAACCCAATTGGTTCAGTAGTTCCTAATTTGAGAACTTTTAAACCAGTGGGACGGAGCCCTAAAGAGTACTTAAATTGTGAGTAGTTATATGTCATTCATAACTGTACTACTTACCTCCCTCCCAATATGTCATCTCAATGGCCTCAGTAATAACTAATCTTCAGAGGCAATGGGAGAAGTCGTAAGAGTTTTTTTTTATAGATATTTTGAAGGTTTATGTCAGTAATAATAGAAACTACTAATCAACTAACAAATTTTAGCTTAAACAGTTGAGTAAACATTAATATCCATAAGTTTAGCTTGGGGACCATGCTCATCCCATGATCACCCGTGAGGCAGAGCGCCCTAAGGGTGAGAACAAAATCAAAATCCCGTAGTTATCCTGTTTTATACTGTGTTTTTTATTGACATCTGTTTACATATCCAATTTAATTGATTTCTATTATACCGTTAGAATAACATGGGGAGTTTAACAATGCCTGGGGTTAGATCCCCTAAGGTTAGATCGGGACACATTTTATCAGGCCTGATCAAGACAGTCGATCAAGTTTTATTAAACTGACTTGTATAGCTTGCTTGATCAAAGTTTCCAAAGTTAATCAAATCTGTTTTAATTTGATTTTTTTAATAATATTTGATCAAGTATGAGGAAATTTTTTTCCAAATCCGTACCATTCGGTGTTAACACATTTTACACCTTTGTTTATTGGCTTGAGAATTATAAACTTGTTTTGGTATCTCAAAGCGATCAGTTAACCAATCAACAAACTAGTTTTACTATTTACTTACAATTATTGCGTTAATATTCAAATTTTACGCTCATTACTCATGATTGAAAATATTTTAGCATTTAAATGCACCTTGTGCACATCAAGACATCCATATCATATAAATGGATGTCGTAGCAAACCCCCGTCGTACCAAACCTGCATACTAAGCGAATTACGAATGCATATATATGTGTCTTAATACTACATAAAGTCACATAAAAAGTTTCATCAATATGCATTCATAAATAAGCGATTTATAACATTTATACGCAAGTTTGCTGAAACAAGGAACACAAAAAACGGGTTTTTATACAAATATTAATATAGCTCAACTAGGTAAAGTCACACAGCAAGTTTTATTAATTTATGTTAATAATTAAGGGAGAGAACATTTGACTTATTCTCCATAACAATAACATGGGGGCTGAGTATGCAGGTTTGCTGCTACGAGAACTATCGGCAACAAAATCTGTTTTTGTGAAAAATTATCAAAATAGCAATTTGTTTTTTTTAAGCTGAATTAAATAGTCAAAACAAAAATTTGTATAACTAAAATGTTATGTATAAAAAACTAAAAAAAAACATTTATGGGGTACAAACCCCTCCCTCCCCAAATACCCCTTTGGATGGAGCGAACTTTCTGGTTTTCAAACTTAAAGTCATAAATGTTGCTTTAAATGTTCGTATCAAATTTCGTCAAAATCGGAAAATGTTTTTAGAATTATCGTACCCACGTACACACGTAAATATATTTTTGAACAAACGATTTTTTTGGTTTCTGGGAACCTCAAAACGAAAATTTATCATGGTCCCGGGCCTAGGTCTTACCATGCCGACTTCGGTAGTAACTTCTTTCCTGTAGGGGAAATTCGCTAAAATAAGTACCAAATACTAACAACAATATAAAAGTTCTACAATGATTTTAATTATTAAACAATATAATATATACCATACTATATTAACTAGTTTTAGGGCCTACTGTTCAATTTACGTAAAAATGGGTTTCTATTTTAAATCAGAGATAATTTAACATACAGTGATTTCAGCAATATATTATGATATACAACATGCAGCCCAATTATCAAAAAGCATCAATAGAGCATTAAAAACGAACATCTGAGCCAAAAAAGATCAGAGAGTGGAGGCAAGTTACCCAGTCACCAAGCTGGCCGCCGCGCCGCGCACCGCCGCACCGGCACGAACTGGCAACAGCGCTGGCGTGACGTGGTGGGGAGTACACACCTAAGTCGGAGTTTGCACGATTGTGGCACGTTGCTACAATTGTTTTCTAGTGTGTAAGGACTAAAATCGGTGTGTATTGGGAAAGTGAGTTGTGGAACATACTGTCCACAGTATTGTCGATAACGCAGTATCTTTCGTCTTAAAGACGCTACAATTGGGTGTTTTCCACAATTGAGCGAATACGTGTGTGTGTGTGTGTGTGTGGTGTGTGTGTGGTGTGTGTGCGTGTGCGTGTGCGTGTGCGTGTGCGTGTGTGTGTGTGTGTGTGTGTGTGTGTGTGTGTTTGCGCGGCATACATCGTGAGATCCGTTATATGGATACACACCAACAATGTGAGCTCCGTTTTCAATGTGAGCTCCGACCCCCTGGATCTCGGAGTGAACTAGCCTCTAATTGGCTATCCTGACGAATAGAGAATCACGGAAATACCCGAAATCAGCCGAAATGAGGTGGAGCTCACTATCATGCGTTTTCCCAAAGTGTGCGAGTGTATAAGCTTCCAGAAAGTGACACCACGTCGCGCTAGCATCGCTTTTACACTCCTAGATTACACACGAAAAGTTTCATACGGTCGAAGTGGGATCCATGATCAAAGTTTTTGGCGCATGGGACTGTGAGAGATTTTGCAGTTCCCTGGTCGTGGGGATATGCCGAAGAACTGGATAATGTTATACAATGAGTGGAAGAGGAAAACTGTTGTGTAAACTTGGTAAGTACCCCGGTACAAATTATTATTATTAACCCTAATTACTGTACAATTGTTTACTGTTTGTTTTTATGTTACTGATACTGTTATTGTTGATGTATCTAAAGGTTAAGTTTTAAAGTAAAAATACCTAGGTGATAAAATAATTTCAAATTCAAAGAGGCCTTCAGATTTAATTAATTATTTATAGTACGGTCATAACAGTGGTAATAGGCCGACTTTGTTTTTAAAACAATCGGTTTATGGAAGAAAGATAAAAAAGCTTAGACGGATCTCTGTCATTTGGGTTGTTCCTAGATTTGTTTATGTTTAACTCGGTGGGTAGGACTACTACAAGACCAATAACCTATACGAGGTTAAATGTTGCAGTTTTTTTGTTTAAACTATAATAATGTAGTAAAATGTATTTAACAATTAGTCATTATGAATACTAAATAATTAATACTTAGAGGCTTAGAGTATCATAACATCTTTAGATAATTTTACCTTGAAGGTTAGTAGATTTTTTTTGAGGTTAAATAGCTGATTTAGCCTAAAATTAATAGTTGGTTAAGATTGTTGGTATGGTGTTAAAAATAGGCAGAGGCTACGTACACGTCCGACGTGAGCCGCTACTGTTCACGCCCGTTCCAAATTATGCACCGTACGTTAGTTTTCCGGTGATTTTTAAAACAGATTGAGAGCCAGAAAACCTCCTAACCTAACGTAACGTAACGTAACCTAACATAACCTAAAGTAACGTAACGTAACCTAACCTATCCTAACCTAAGCGGTAGCGATGTTAATTTGCCTTTACATTGGACGTGTACGTAGTCACTTCGTTAAAAATACAATGTTTCATAAAATGTTCATATTTCCCTGTCAGACTAGTGTAGATGAGATTTAGACATTGGATTAGATTACAGGGCGATTCTAAAGCAGGTCTAATTATCATTTGTTGGAAATATTTATTTTGGAATTGTGGCGGCCTTAGGATTTGCGGGGATCAAGGCAAAATTCACGAGAGGGGCCCTTCCATTTTCTTGACTTGACAGTCCAATTTTTATTTTTATTTAATTTTTCTGGATCTATGGCAAACATAGCTAGGCCTACTTTCATGCAAATACCAAATAAGGTCTTGACCTAATTTAGCTTATTATTTAGCTTATTGGTTGGACTTGCAAAATTTCTATGATTTTTCGACTGGCAAATAATAATTTAATGCAATTAGTTATCAACTAATGAATTTAAATACATTTTTTTTAACCCTTATTTTCTGCCGACATCACACAGTATGATTTTCATTTTTGGTCGATGAGTTAATTATGTGACGTACGGTAGTTACTTTTTCGCTTATATTCCCCACTTTATGGGCCCCTTTCACATTTTACATTTTAATAGTGTTAAATACACTTTTTAGGGAGTTTGGAACGTTGGCTATTAATTTAAACTAAATTTCCGCAATTTTGGATAGACACATATTTCCTATTAACTTACTGGTACCTAAGGCTTTTTTCCCGAATTCATGGTGAGTGGACATCCTGGTAAGTTCAGTTTTGAAACAGTTTGTATACTCTTGAATACTAAATGCATAATTAAAACTTCAAATGATTCAGCCAATTCATAATGAGCTATTTTCATTTATAATTTAAATTTGAGGCGATTTCTCAATAAGTACTCATAACCAAAAACTATTTCTTAATAGCCTAAGGCCTGTTGCAGAAGCTAAGATAGTTCTATTAACTTAAATTCAGTTTTAAAACATTAATCCATACCGTACTTATATCAGTGTACTGTATCAGCCATTAGCTGCATTAAAAGCATTAGCTGTTGAAATGCTTTCTAAAATAGATTTAAGCCAGGGAATACAGTAGATAAGTGCGATATCGAACACTTACATTTTGTTTTGTGATTTTAATATCGTCTGTTTATGACCGGGTTGTTAGCGAATTTCCCCTATAGGGAAGAAGCTATTACCGTAGTCGGCATGGTAAGACCTAGGCCTGGGACCATGATAACTTTTCGTTTTGAGGTCCCCAGACCCCAAAAACACCATTCGTTCGAAACTGTATATATATGTGTCCTTGGGTGCGATAACTCTCGTAAAAGTAGTCCGATATGAACTAAATTTGGTACAAACGTGTAAAGCAGCATTTATGACTCTAAGTTCAAAAACCAGACAGATCGCCCCATCCAAAGTGGTATTGTGGGGGGATTTTGTACCCCAAAAATGGGTTTTTTGAAGTTTTTACATTTAATATTATATAAAGTCTAATTTTAGTTTTCACTATTGGATTCAGCTTTAAAAAACACACATTTTGTTGTTTTGATCATTTCTCTACGTCAATTGGTTACAGAGATATTGACAGTGCTAAACACAGTACGTTGTCCAATGCTATTCTTTGGAGGATAAGAAAAAAATTATATCTCGCTTATTTATGAACATATACTAACGAAACTTGGTATACGGCTTCATCTGGTTGTGGTCTATTGTTATTTGCACAAAAGAATTTTTTACCGATAATTCCCGTAGCAGCAAACCTGCTTACTCAGCCCCCATGTTATTCTTATGGAGGATAAGTAAAATGTAATGTCTCCTTTAATTATTAACATAAACTAATAAAACTTGGTATGTGGCTTCACCTTGTTGAGTTATATTGATATTAGTATAAAAACCCAGTTTTTGTGTTCCTTGTTGCAGCAAACCTGCCTACTCATCCCCCATGTTATTTTTATGGAGAAAAATTCAAATTGTATATATCGCTTATTTGTGAATATATTTTTATGAAACCTGGTATGCGGCTTTATGTGCTTTAAGACATATATATTATGCGTTGGAAATTGGCTAAGTACGCAGGTTGCTGCGACGAGGGTATTTAACTTATTGTTTTCAAAATATTCACTTTCCAGACATTACAGTACAAACAGACTTTGTATTTGTATTTATAGATCCAGTGATGAGCGTGTTCCCAAAGGCAACTGAGGAGCTACCAAAAAACACGTGAAGAGATTCCTCAATCAGGCCAAAACTAGAATTATACAAGAGTAAGTTTATATAAATGTTTGAACTTAGTTCAATTTTCATAATTTATGGCGGGTTTTTGTTGTATTCGTATTATTCTGTCTTCGTTACATTGATTATTTTCCAACGAGGAATTAGGTAAGAAAGTATACCAGTGAACTTCACTGCAACACCCTGGCCTAACCACTGTTTCCAAGAACTTGAAGTACTGGAGATAATTTGTATACACTCTCCCATTTTTGTATGATTCCGATGGAAAAACAGATAACTTTTTTCTCTATTGAAAGGTCTACAGAAATGATTTATTGTCTCCCTTCTGTTTAAGCGCTAGCATAGCATAAAATCTGTTTCCAGTAGTATACTTTTTTATGAAGGGATTCCCCTCCTTCCACTTTACTTCCTCGTGGGCGAGACCCCAACCTACTATCAATAAAATAAAATCCTGGCTTCGTCACTGTTCAGAAGATTGTTAACTGACTCACTTTTAATGTTTAAGCTCTATTAATATTGAATATCCTCCAAAGCTGATAAGATAATTAAAAAATACAGGTTATTTTACCTCCGTCTTCAGCTTTAAGTTAATCTGAAATGGACTACCGCGGTTTCAGAAGCTTAATTTTTCTTCCATCTTCAGGACTTGAAGTTCAATAAAATTTTACTGAAATTGCATGTCTGTCATCAAATGTTTAAAAAAGCCTCACAACACCGAACATAAACACACGACACACGAAAGCGAAAAACATTTTAAGTGCACTGTTAATGCGTACTGGCCGATAGGTGAACGCCGACTGAGGTGGACATGGCAGAGCGGAAGATGAAACTCCTGTTGGAATTTGGACTGCCTTATCGTAGTTCCTGAACTTAAGTCCTGGTTAACTTAAAGCTGAAGACAGGGGTATAATAACTTGTATTTTTTAATTTAAGCTCGAGTCACAAAACTTGTTACGTCTCTACCTGCTTCCCCCATAAGGCCAATTAAAAGCCCGTCATTTTGAATAGCAAAAAATACCTAGTGATTTCAACGATCAAAATTTGTATATATAATATATTCATTCAAAAAATTCAAAATGTTCAATATTTACGATGTTTTATGAATGAACTATATGTGATATGAAATAGGTATGAATATATGAATTCCTTAGGTTTTTGTTGCTATTTAAAATAAACAATACATTTGATTTAGGATAATCAGATGAAGAGGGATGGGCTTTGAAAGTTAACATTGGTCTAATGGAAGAACAGTTCGCACGCAGCTCGCTGACGTGAAGGAAGTGAATTTCCACATACAAAACTTTTAAAACTCAAAACCAGTGTAAAAAATACAATTATTCCAATTTTGTTGAAATATGAAAACTTTAATTTTTTGGCTGTTCTGATGCTCCTGGTTTAATTTCCCTGCAATGCTAGGAATAAAATTGTGTGCATTATAAGGTTAGGAGAAGGTCCAGTCAGGCTTGAAAGTAGGTGCGAGGTTGCTGGGGAAGATACAAATAACCAACACATAAATAAGATGCTTTTCTAATGTAAAAACCCCATAAGACAACGTATTGTGTTTAGCCGATATACATTTTCTTTAATAACTCGGTAAATATATAAGCTAGAATGACGAGAGAGGGTTTAAAACTTTTGCTTCACTAATTCCCATCTTAATACATGCATTAATTTTAAGTCCGGGGCTTTTCTGATACTTTTTGGGCTCAAAGATTCGAAATTTTAAAGAATAACCCCCAAAAAATGGGTTTAGCATTTTACGCTTGTTTTGCACTACGAACTTGTCCAACTGATTATATAAAGGAACGTTCCTACCAAATTTGAAGTAAATCGGACAAAAAATGCTACCGCTAGAGTGCATACACATATATATGTATATAATTTTGAACGACCCCCAAAACGTGTTCAGGGGGTCACGTTAGGAACTTCTATGGTGGTCCCGGGCTTAAGTTTCATTCTATGGTGGTCCCGGGCTTAAGTTTCACCGTGCGGGTCATGCTAATAGTTCACTTTCCATAGGAAATCCACTAATAAGCAAAGGACTGGAGCACCATCTCAAGATTTGTTTAACATAATGTAAATTGTTCGTTAATAAGTTTTGTATTTGTTTCAGCGAACAAGGTTTAAGGACACAGCAGTTACATGGCGAACTTCAGTAGTATATAAAATATTGTATAGCTTTCCTTTATTTATAACATTTTTTTAATAAATAATAATTTACAAAATATAAAATTATATTTATTTGACCATTTCCTTTTATTGATAAAGTTCCCTTAGGCTACTTTGAATTTGTCTATATTTCATTTGCCTGACAATACAATTTGGTTATTAAGATTAAATCATGTAAGTAGGTGTGTGAATGCTTTAAAATGTATTTTCTTGGCTTATTCTAATTTTAAAAAAAAATACCACATCAATAATTTCAAATATTTTTGTAAATAACAATCATATATGCTTACAAACAAATTGTGGATTGTTTAAAAATGTATAGTAGGCAAAAGTTCAGGATTTTTGAGTAACAGGTAACTTTTGTTCTTAATCTATGATTCACAATAAATTTGTTTAAAATTATAGTATGATAAACTATACTTTGAGCTGAATCTCAAATATATAATTTTGTTTGTATGTTGAATATCCATTAACATTTAAACAGTTAGTTCCATTACGCTAAGACAATTGTATGAGGCTGTTGCTAATTGTCATACAACAATCAGTGTAAATTAATTTTAACTCAATCTAGTATCATTATTATTGTTGGCAGCAATATTAATTTGTAGTTACAATGAAAACTTGCAAACCACCATATAAACATGTAAGTTCAATGAAAAAATCCACTGCAAAATCAAGGTCCATACATACAGGTCCATACAGGTTTGCTGAGTCGATTTATTTAAGGTTTTATATTTAACCAGAAGAGACATTTTGCATGGTAAAATCAGCTGTAAGGTCACGTGATCACCAATCCAATCTGCAGGGTTGCTGGAAACACAATATTTATCGTACGCGTACCATATTTTCTACATAATTGTACTTCAAATTAATATCGTTTAACTGCTTACATTCTATGATCAGCTGTTGTTTTATGATACTAATATGTTGTTTTCATTTATTTGTATTATTAGATTAACGGATTAAGGGTTTGAATTTTCTTTCTGCATATCTAGTGACAATTTAAAAATAGCTGTACCATTATTATACCCTTAAGGTTGGCAATACTTTATAGTATGTTGTTGATTTATGCATCAGCTGGACGCCCTTGTAAGACATCTTTGCTGCGAACATTACTCTTATGGAAATAATCATACCTGGTCTGAAAGCTCTACGAACCTTGCTGCAAAATCAGGGCCCATTTTATCTTCGTGCCGCCCCTAGGCAATATGAAGCTTGCCGCCCCCTTCCCCCCACAACTAGGGACAAGGAAAGAAGTCGAAGTTTAGTTGTCGCAAAGGGACCGCGTTGGCGGTGGTCGAGAGAGTGATCTAGGCCCGCAATAAGTGCTATTTACCTTCGTTTAGCGACGATTTAAAGTTATTTTGCACCCCCTTAAGGCAGGAAAACTCCTCACACCAGAGCAATTAGCAGCTGGAATTGATAAGCAAATTCTCAGTGCTATGAATATATTTGGATATACACCCTAAAGCTAATGTACCACAGGCAATTTAAAATGTATATCAACGAATAGTCTTAGAATTTATTCAACTGTAGTTTCACAGTATGCTACAAAATAAACGAGTTCGCAGGCAGCACGCTGACGTGAGGGAAGTGAATTTCCACATAACAACTTTTAAAAATCTAAATCAGTGTAAAAACACACATTTAGTCCAATTTTTATTAAAATCTGAAAACATGGATTTTTTGGCTGTTCTGATAGTCCTGGTTTCATTTACTTGCAAAGCTGGGAGTACAGTTTTGCGCATTACGAGGTTAGGAGAAGGTCCAGACAGGCTTGAAAGTAAGCGTGAGATTTCTGTGGATAATAAAAGTACTCTAACAAAAGAATGGCAGGCTTTTCTAGTATAAAACCCCCATAAGACAACGTACTGTGTTTAGTCGATACACATTTTCTATAATAACTCGGTAAATATTAATGATAGGATGACGAGAGAGGGCTTAAAACTTTCGCCTTTCTAATTCCCATCTTTTTAAATGATTTTATTTTACATCCAGAGCTTTTCTGACCCTTTTTGTGCCCAAAAACTCGAAATTTGAAAGATTAATCCCCAAAAAAGGGGTTTAGAGCTTTCCGATTGTTTTGCCCAACGAACTTGTCCAACTGATTACAGAAAGAAATGTCACTACCAAATTTTAAGTAAATCGGACAAAAAATACGACCACTATAGTGCAAATATATATATATATATATATATATATATATATATATATATATATATACAATTTTGAACGACCCCCCAAAACGTGTTCAGGGGGTCGGTCACGTTAGGAACTTCTATGGTGGTCTCGGGCTTAAGTTTCACCGTGCGGGTCATGCTACTAGTTCACTTTCCAAAGGAAATTCACTAATGAACTAAAAGCTAAACTCATCGACAAAATCGTCATCCAGATCGTTTCTTTAGTTACCGACAAAATGTGTTGCATTCAATCTTCACACGAGGCTCGATTCACAGGAGCGATAACGCGGCAATCACGGAGATATTACTTACATTATGCAGGTGTCGGTTTAGAAACAAACTAACAAATTATATTAAAGTCTAAACCAATCGGAATTTATTCAAATCAACATTTTTTGAAATATCCCTATTACATAGTGGATTTTATAACTTAGATGAGTTTATGGGCCGCTTAGGAAACAATTAAATTATTTTTAAATAAATAGTTGGGTTTGTTTTAAACTTTTTCTTAATTTTTTACACATCTAGGATGTGTTAGGTTGAAATTATTGTAAATACTGCATAGTTATAACCATTAGTTAGCCTAATATCAAAATGTAGGCTATATATTTATTACATTGATCCACAACTAAGAGGTTGTTTTATATAAATAAAATATTATTATTGTTACCTTACGGGTGAGTAACACGTTAATGTCTAGACAATGTTTGAGCTTAGTCAGTTGATTCCTTCAAGTTATAACACATTTTTCGTCAGAGGTTGTTTTGATTTTGATCGACCACAATGGCTTTAAGCTTATGCAGTTTCCTACAAATCTATATAAAGCATTAGTTGACTGTACAAAATAATTAATTCGTCAATAAATTTCTAATGTACTTCTTATAATATAATATTTTACGTTTATCGTCTATTCATTTTAAAATAATTCCGATTTTATATTTGTTTACAATATACATAATAAGGGTTTCCAGTGAGGGGTTGAATATAAAAATCCGTCTGATGGAACTCAAGTTAAATGTACAAAAATACCCCTACAATAATTATATTTTTTTCAAAATATGTAACCAAAGAAGTGTGTGTGTGTGTGTGTGTGTGTGTGTGTGTGTGTGTGTGTGTGTGTGTTTGCGCGGCATACATCGTGAGATCCGTTATATGGATACACACCAACAATGTGAGCTCCGTTTTCAATGTGAGCTCCGACCCCCCGGATCTCGGATTGAACTAGCCTCTAATTGGCTATCCTGACGAATAGAGAATCACGGAAATACCCGAAATCAGCCGAAATGAGGTGGAGCTCACTATCATGCGTTTTCCCAAAGTGTGCGAGTGTATAAGCTTCCAGAAAGTGACACCACGTCGCGCTAGCATCGCTTTTACACTCGTAGATTACACACGAAAAGTTTCATACGGTCGAAGTGGGATCCATGATCAAAGTTTTTGGCGCATGGGACTGTGAGAGATTTTGCAGTTCCCTGGTCGTGGGGATATGCCGAAGAACTGGATAATGTTATACAATGAGTGGAAGAGGAAAACTGTTGTGTAAACTTGGTAAGTACCCCGGTACAAATTATTATTATTAACCCTAATTACTGTACAACTGTTTACTGTTTGTTTTTATGTTACTGATACTCTTATTGTTGATGTATCTAAAGGTTAAGTTTTAAAGTAAAAATACTTAGGTGATAAAATAATTTTAAATTCAAAGAGGCCTTCAGATTTAATTAATTATTTATAGTACGGTCATAACAGTGGTAATAGGCCGACTTTGTTTTTAAAACAATCGGTTTATGGAAGAAAAATAAAAAAGCTTAGACGGATCTCTGTCATTTGGGTTGTTTCTAGATTTGTTTATGTTTAACTCGGTGGGTAGGACTACTACAAGACCAATACCCTATACGAGGTTAAATGTTGCAGTTTTTTTGTTTAAACTATAATAATGTAGTAAAATGTATTTAACAATTAGTCATTATGAATACTAAATAATTAATACTTAGAGGCTTAGAGTATCATAACATCTTTAGATAATTTTACCTTGAAGGTTAGTAGATTTTTTGAGGTTAAATAGCTGATTTAGCCTAAAATTAATAGTTGGTTAAGATTGTTGGTATGGTGTTAAAAATAGGCAGAGGCTACGTACACGTCCGACGTGAGCCGCTACTGTTCACGCCCGTTACAAATTATGCACCGTACGTTACTTTTCCTGTGATTTTTAAAACAGATTGAGAGCCAGAAAACCTCCTAACCTAACCTAATGTAACGTAACGTAACCTAACATAACCTAAAGTAACGTAACGTAACCTAACCTATCCTAACCTAAGCGGTAGCGATGTGAATTTGCCTTTACATTGGACGTGTAGGTAGTCACTTCGTTAAAAATATAATGTTTCATAAAATGTTCATATTTCCCTGTCAGACTAGTGTAGATGAGATTTAGACATTGGATTAGATTACAGGGCGATTCTAAAGCAGGTCTAATTATCATTTGTTGGAAATATTTATTTTGGAACTGTGGCGGCCTTAGGATTTGCGGGGATCAAGGCAAAATTCACGAGAGGGGCCCTTCCATTTTCTTGACTTGACAGTCCAATTTTTATTTTTATTTAATTTTTCTGGATCTATGGCAAACATAGCTAGGCCTACTTTCATGCAAATACCAAATAAGGTCTTGACCTAATTTAGCTTATTATTTAACTTATTGGTTGGACTTGCAAAATTTCTATGATTTTTCGACTGGCAAATAATAATTTAATGTAATTAGTTATCAACTAATGAATTTAAATACATTTTTATTTAACCCTTATTTTCTGCCGACATCACACAGTATGATTGTCATTTTTGGTCGATGAGTTAATTATGTGACGTACGGTAGTTACTTTTTCGCTTATATTCCCCACTTTATGGGCCCCTTTCACATTTTACATTTTAATAGTGTTAAATACACTTTTTAGGGAGTTTGGAACGTTGGCTATTAATTTAAACTAAATTTCCGCAATTTTCGATAGACACATATTTCCTATTAACTTGCTGGTACCTAAGGCTTTTTTCCCGAATTCATGGTGAGTGGACATCCTGGTAAGTTCAGTTTTGAAACAGTTTGTATACTCTTGAATACTAAATGCATAATTAAAACTTCAAATGATTCAGCCAATTCATAATGAGCTATTTTCATTTATAATTTAAATTTGAGGCGATTTCTCAATAAGTACTCATAACCAAAAACTATTTCTTAATAGCCTAAGGCCTGTTGCAGAAGCTAATATAGTTCTATTAACTTAAATTCAGTTTAAAACATTAATCCATACCGTACTTATATCAGTGTACTGTATCAGCCAAAGGTGCTGTTGAAATGCTTTCTAAAATAGATTTAAGCCAGGGAATACAGTAGATAAGTGCGATATCGAACACTTACATTTTGTTTTGTGATTTTAATATCGTCTGTTTATGACCGGTTTGTTAGCGAATTTCCCCTATAGGGAAGAAGCTATTACCGTAGTCGGAATGGTAAGACCTAGGCCCGGGACCATTATAACTTTTCGTTTTGAGGTCCCCAGACCCCAAAAACACCATTCGTTCGAAACTGTATATGTGTCCGTGGGTGCGATAACTCTCGTAAAAGTAGTCCGATATGAACTAAATTTGGTACAAACGCGTAAAGCAGCATTTATGACTCTAAGTTCAAAAACCAGACAGATCGCCCCATCCAAAGTGGTATTGTGGGGGGATTTTGTACCCCAAAAATGGGTTTTTTGAAGTTTTTACATTTAATATTTTATAAAGTCTAATTTTAGTTTTCACTATTGCATTCAGCTTTAACAAACACACATTTTGGTGTTTTGATCATTTCTCTACGTCAATTGGTTACAGAGATATTGACAGTGATAAACACAGTACGTTGTCCAATGCTATTCTTTTGGAGGATAAGAAAAAAATTATATCTCGCTTATTTATGAACATATACTAACGAAACTTGGTATACGGCTTCATCTGGTTGTGGTTTATTGTTATTTGCACAAAAAAATTTTTTACCGATGATTCCCGTAGCAGCAAACCTGCTTACTCAGCCCCCATGTTATTCTTATGGAGGATAAGTAAAATGTAATGTCTCCCTTAATTGTTAACATAAACTAATAAAACTTGGTATGTGGCTTCACCTTGTTGAGTTATATTGATATTAGTATAAAAACCCATTTTTTGTGTTCCTTGTTGGAGCAAACCTGCCTACTCATCCTCCATGTTATTTTTATGGAGAAAAATTCAAATTGTATATATCGCTTATTTGTGAATATATTGTTATGAAACCTGGTATGCGGCTTTATGTGCTTTAAGACATATATATTATGCGTTGGAAATTGGCTGAGTACGCAGGTTTGTTGCGACGAGGGTATTTAACTTATTGTTTTCAAAATATTCACTTTCCAGAGATTACAGTACAAACAGACTTTGTATTTGTATTTATAGATCCAGTGATGAGCTTGTTCCCAAAGGCAACTGAGGAGCTACCAAAAAACACGTGAGGAGATTCCTCAATCAGGCCAAAACTAGAATTATACAAGAGTAAGTTTATATAAATGTTTGCACTTAGTTCAATTTTCATAATTTATGGCGGGTTTTTGTTGTATTCGTATTATTCTGCCTTCGTTACATTGATTACTTTCCAACGAGGAATTAGGTAAGAAAGTATTCCAGTGAACTTCACTGCAACACACTGGCCTAACCACTCTTTCCAAGAACTTGAAGTACTGGAGATAATTTGTATACACTCTCCCATTTTTGTATGATTCCGATGGAAAAACAGATAACTTTTTTCTCTATTGAAAGGTCTACAGAAATGATTTATTGTCTACTTTCTGTTTAAGCGCTAGCATAGCATAAAATCTGTTTCCAGTAGTATACTTTTTTATGGAGGGATTCCCCTCCTTCCACTTTACTTCCTCGTGGGCGAGACCCCAACCTACTATCAATAAAATACAATCCTGGCTTCGTCACTGTTCAGAAGATTGTTAACTGACTCACTTTTAATGTTTAAGCTCTATTAATATTGAATATCCTCCAAAGCTGATAAGATAATTAAAAAATACAGGTTATTTTACCTCCGTCTTCAGCTTTAAGTTAATCCAAAATGGACTACCGCGGTTTCAGAAGCTTAATTTTGCTTCCATCTTCAGGACTTGAAGTTCAATAAAGTTTTACTGAATTTGCATGTATGTCATCAAATGTTTAAAAAAGCCTCACAACACCGAACATAAACACACGACACATGACAGCGAAAAACATTTTAAGTGCACTGTTAATGCGTACTGGCCGATAGGTGAACGCCGACTGAGGTGGACATGGCAGAGCGGAAGATGAAACTCCTGTTGGAATTCGGACTGCCTTATCGTAGTTCCTGAACTTAAGTCCTGGTTAACTTAAAGCTGAAGACAGGGGTATAATAACTTGTATTTTTTAATTTAAGCTCGAGTCACAAAACTTGTTACGTTTCTACCTGCTTCCCCCATAAGGCCAATTAAAAGCCCGTCCATCATTTTGAATAGCAAAAAATACCTAGTGATTTCAATGATCAAAATTTGTATATATAATATATTCATTCAAAAAATTCAAAATGTTAAATATTTACGATGTTTTATGAATGAACTATATGTGATATAAAATAGGTATGAATATATGAATTCCTTAGGTTTTTGTTGCTATTTAAAAAATAAACAATACATTTGATTTAGGATAATCGGATGAAGAGGGATGGGCTTTGAAAGTTAACATTGGTCTAATGGAAGAACAGTTCGCACACAGCTCGCTGACGTGAAGGAAGTGAATTTCCACATACAAAACTTTTAAAACTCAAAACCAGTGTAAAAAATACAATTATTCCAATTTTGTTGAAATATGAAAACTTTAATTTTTGTTGGCTGTTCTGATGCTCCTGGTTTAATTTCCCTGCAATGCTAGGAATACAATTTTGTGCATTATAAGGTTAGGAGAAGGTCCAGTCAGGATTGAAAGTAGGTGCGAGGTTGCTGTGGAAGATACAAATAACCAACACATAAATCAGATGATTTTCTAATGTAAAAACCCCATAAGACAACGTATTGTGTTTAGCCGATATACATTTTCTTTAATAACTCGGTAAATATATACGCTAGAATGACGAGAGGGCTTAAAACTTTTGCTTTACTAATTCCCATCTTAATGCATGCATTAATTTTAAGTCCGGGGCTTTTCTGATACTTTTTGGGCTCAAAAATTCGAAATTTTAAAGAATAACCCCCCAAAAATGGGTTTAGCGTTTTACGCTTGTTTTGCACAACGAACTTGTCCAACTGATTATTGAAAGGAACGTTCCTACCAAATTTGAAGTAAATCAGACAAAAAATGCTACCGCTAGAGTGCATTCACATATATATGTATATAATTTTGAATGACCCCCAAAACGTGTTCAGGGGGTCACGTTATGAACTTCTATGGTGGTCCCGGGCTTAAGTTTCACCGTGCGGGTCATGCTAATAGTTCACATTCCATAGCAAATCCACTAATAAGCAAAGGACTGGAGCACCATCTCAAGATTTGTTTAACATAATGTAAATTGTTCTTTAATAAGTTTTGTTTTTGTTTCAGCGAACAAGGTTTAAGGACACAGCAGTTACATGGCGAACTTCAGTAGGATATAAAATATTGTATAGCTTTCCTTTATTTATAACATTTTTTTAATAAATAATAATTTACAAAATATAAAATTATATTTATTTGATCATTTCCTTTTATTGATAAAGTTCCCTTAGGCTACTTTGAATTTGTTTATATTTCATTTGCCTGATAATACAATTTGGTTATTAAGATTTAATCATGTAAGTAGGTGTGTGAATGCTTTAAAATGTATTTTCTTGACTTATTCTAATTATAAAAATACCACATCAATAATTTCAAATATTTTTGTAAATGACAATCATATATGCTTACAAACAAATTGTGGATTATTTAAAAATGTATAGTTGGCAAAAGTTCAGGATTTTTGAGTAACAGGTAACTTTTGTTCTTAATCTATGATTCACAATAAATTTGTTTAAAATTATAGTATGATAAACTATACTTTGAGCTGAATCTCATAGATATATAATTTTGTTTGTATGTTGAATATCCATTAACATTTAAACAGTTAGTTCCATTACGCTAAGACAATTGTATGAGACTGTTGCTAATTGTCATACAAACAATCAGAGTAAATTAATTTTAACTCAATCTAGTATCATTATTATTGTTGGCAGCAATATTAATTTGTAGTTACAATGAAAACTTGCAAACCATCATATAAACATCATTTAACCAGAAGAGACAGTTTGCATGGTAAAATCAGCTGTAAGGTCACGTGATCACCAATCCAATCTGCAGGGTTGCTGGAAACACAATATTTATCGTACGCGTACCATATTTTCTACATAATTGTACTTCAAATTAATATCGTTTAACTGCTTACATTCTATGATCAGCTGTTGTTTTATGATACTAATATGTTGTTTTCATTTATTTGTATTATTAGATTAACGGATTAAGGGTTTGAATTTTCTTTCTGCATATCTAGTGACAATTTAAAAATAGCTGTACCATTATTATACCCTTAAGGTTGGCAATACTTTATAGTTTGTTGTTGATTTATGACGACCGTCTACGCGCAGTCCATGCCGTGGAACAGTTACTGCTATATTTTAAAGTAACCTTTCCTTCCGTGGATGCCGCCAATGCCGAGTAACAGTTACTGCTATAGTTGAAAATAACCGATGTTACGTACCTGTGAACTTGACGGCCACTGAGCCACTAGTCGTCTAGCCCTTGGTTATTTTTTATATTTGATCATTGGCATCGAATGTTATACAATAAAAACTATTTTATAAATATGTTTATAAAATAGGCTCCAGGTTTTATTTAGTGTATTACCAGGTGTATTGTGCAGGATTCTCTTGCAACAGCAAACCATAATAGATATTTACAACAGCCTATTTAATAATTGTCAATAGAAAATGTCTACTATGAGTAAAAAACTTAAATATGCCTGCAACACTTATTTGTTTGAACTGTCTTCATATTTAATTTGAGTAGGACTTCACAGTTTCAAAATGAATAGATACCATAAAGTATTATAGAACAAACAAGCTTTATATTTTAACTTCAAATAAAACACAAAAACTTTATATATAAATCTCAGTTTAGGTAGGCCTATAAATATTGTTGTTTTTTAACGGCTAACTTGCCTAAATGAGTCTAAAAAATCATTAAAAGAGACACTGGTGGCAATTTTTGCAACAAAAGTATATTTAGATCAAGAAACAGGATGAAAACTTTGATTTGACATTGTATATGATAAAAAACTAGTGAATCTTGCATAGCAATAACAACAACTAACCAAGAATCGAGAACTGCTACATTACACACTGTTACTTTATTCAACTGTGGAACGCACAAAGGAACAGGTAAATACTAGATGTAACAGTGACACCTATCCAACGCTGGTGCGCATGCGCAACAGCTTCGGCATGGACTGCGCGTAGACGGTCGTGATTTATGCATCAGCTGGACGCCCTTGTAAGACATCTTTGCTGCGAATATTACTCTTATGGAAATAATCATACCTGGTCTGAAAGCTCTACGAACCTTGCTGCAAAATCAGGGCCCATTTTAGCTTCGTGCCGCCCCTAGGCCATATGAAGCTTGCCGCCCCCTTCCCCCCACAACTAGGGACAAGGAAAGAAGTCGAAGTTTAGTTGTCGCTAAGGGACCGCGTTGGCGGTGGTCGAGAGAGTGATCTAGGCCCGCAATAAGTGCTATTTATCTTCGTTTAGCGACGATTTAAAATTATTTTGCACCCCCTTAAGGCAGGAAAACTCCTCACACCAGAGCAATTAGCAGCTGGAATTGATAAGCAAATTCTCAGTGCTATGTATATATTTGGATATACACCCTAAAGCTAATGTACCACAGGTAATTTAAAATGTCTATCAACGAATAGTCTTATAATTTATTCAACTGTAGTTTCACAGTATGCTAAAAAATAAACTAGTTCGCACGCAGCACGCTGACGTGAGGGAAGTGAATTTCCACATAACAACTTTTAAAAATCAAAATCAGTGTAAAAACACACATTTAGTTCAATTTTTATTGAAATCTGAAAACATGGATTTTTTGGCTGTTCTGATAGTCCTGGTTTCATTTACTTGCAAAGCTGGGAGTACAGTTTTGTGCATTACGAGGTTAGGAGAAGGTCCAGACAGGCTTGAAAGTAAGTGTGAGGTTTCTGTGGATGATAAAAGTACTCTAACAAAGGAATGGCAGGCTTTTCTAGTATAAAACCCCCATAAGACAACGTACTGTGTTTAGTCGATACACATTTTCTTTAATAACTCGGTAAATATTAATGATAGGATGACGAGAGAGGGCTTAAAACTTTCGCCTTTTTAATTCCCATCTTTTTAAATGATTTTATTTTACATCCGGAGCTTTTCTGATACTTTTTGGGCCCAAAAACTCAAAATTTTAAAGATTAATCCCCAAAAAAGGGGTTTAGAGCTTTCCGATTGTTTTGCCCAACGAACTTGTCCAACTGATTACAGAAAGAAATATCACTACCAAATTTTAAGTAAATCGGACAAAAAAGACGACCACTAGAGTGCAAACATATATATATATATATATATATATATATATATATATATGTCTATATCTATACATACATATATATAAATATATATACAATTTTGAACGACCCCCCAAAACGTGTTCAGGGGGTCACGTTAGGAACTTCTATGGTGGTCCCGGGCTTAAGTTTCACCGTGCGGGTCATGCTAATAGTTCACTTTCCAAAGGAAATTCACTAATGAACTAAAAGCTTAACTCATCGACAAAATCGTCATCCAGATCGTTTCTGTAGTTACCGACAAAATGTGTTGCATTCAATCTTCACACGAGGCTCGATTCACAGGAGCGATAACGCGGCGATCACGGAGATATTACTTACATTATGCAGGTGTCGGTTTAGAAACAAACTAACAAATTATATTAAAGTCTAAACCAATCGGAATTTATTCAAATCAACATTTTTTGAAATATTCCTATTACATAGTGGATTTTATAACTTAGATGAGTTTATGGACCGCTTAGGAAACAATTAAATTATTTTAAAATAAATATTTGGGTTTATTTTAAACTTTTTCTTAATTTTTTTATACATCTAGGATGTGTTAGGTTGAAATTATTGTAAATACTGCATAGTTATAACCATTAGTTAGCCTAATATCAAAATGTAGGCTATATATTTATTACATTGATCCACAACTAAGAGGTTGTTTTCTATAAATAAAATATTATTATTGTTACCTTACGGGTGAGTAACACGTTAATGTCTAGACAACGTTTGAGCTTAGTCAGTTGATTCCTTCAAGTTATAACACATTTTTCGTCAGAGGTTGTTTTGATTTTGATCGACCACAATGGCTTTAAGCTTATGCAGTTTCCTACAAATCTATATAAAGCATTAGTTGACTGTACAAAATAATTAAATTATCAATAAATTTCTAATGTATTTATAAGAAATACATTATAATACATTATATAATATTTTACGTTTATCGTCCATACATTTTAAAATAATTCCGATTTTATATTTTTTTACAATATACATAATAAGGGTTTCCAGTGAGGGGTTGAATATAAAAATTCGTCTGATGGAACTCAAGTTAAATGTACAAAAATACCCCTACAATAATTATATTTTTTTCAAAATATGTAACCAAAGAATTAGAGGTATTTTAGTTTTTTTTACCTGCAACTCAAAAACGGTGGGGTAAATCGACCAAAGTGGATGGTGATTTTCGTAAACTTTGGAAAGTATACTACCAACAGTCATCATACAATTCTTAAAAGTGAGAAATGTTCACTTGGTGACTTTTACCTACGCAACTAATGCCAAATGCCATTCAAATCACATAGCTTAAACTAATTAACCTCATACCTCGTTTGTATTTAGTGGTTTTGGGTAAGAAACAATGCACCATTTGTTTATTTTGTCCGATACTTCGCGCGAGAAATACTCGCCGCTATCTCGCCGGTGAGCATCGGCCGTGTGAACAATAGCGGTGACGTCGCCCTTCATGACTGGCAAAGACGAATAAGCAAATTAAACCCTTTGATCCACGCGTCCTTCCTGCCTTCGGCATAACATATCAAATAGAAAAAAAATTATTTTAACTCAATGTTAAAGATGATTTACAAAGTTTAAAAAAGTAAAACTAGTATTGCAAGTAAGCTTACAATATTTTAAATCCATCTAATCTGTAGACAAATTTATATTTAAAAATATTCTCCCAGAAATTTGCCGCCGCGCCGTAGGCCGCGGCCTACTTTAGAAAAGGGGCCCTGTGCAAAATTGCTAGAAGTGTGAACAATGTAGACTTGCGTATTTGCAGGAAAGATTTTGCAAACAAACATGTTATCAATGAATATTACAGCAAATATGCCACAAACTTATCTTGCAAATTTGCAGCAAACTATCATGAAAACATTCTGCAAACATTTTTTGAATAGTTGCTGCAAATATTCAGTGAAAATTTTCCGCAAACATTCAGCGGAATTTTCCATACTTGCGGAAAGTTCTTTGTAAACAAACATGTTTGCAATGCATATTTTCTGCAAACATTTTGGTTTGCGGTTGAAAATGTTTTGAAAATTTTCCTTGCTATCTGGGATGGTGTCCGGAGCTCACGTTGACCTATACACAACTGGAGCTCGCATCAACTTACACATTTCCGGAGCTCACGTCGACTTACATGCCGGAGCTCACATTATATTACAAAATTCAAGTTTGAAATTGTAATGCAATCTTAAAAGCAAAATGCTCGAAGTCAAGCATGAAACAGACTCTAAAGAAGTGTTATTTATTTTCTCGGAAAAAACATTCCTTATGCCGGATCTCACAATACTGTGTAAAACCATGGATCTCAGATTGAGTGCTACGCGCGCGCGCGCGCGAGGGTGTGTGTGTGTGTGTGTGTGTGTGTGTGTGTGTGTGTGTGTGTGTGTGTGGTGTGTGTGTGTGTGTGGTGTGTGGGTGGGTGTGTGTGGGTGGGTGTGTGGGGGTGGGTGTGTGGGTGTGGGTGTGGGTGTGGGTGTGGGTGTGTGTGTGTGTGTGTGTGTGTGTGTGTGTGTGTGTGTGTGTGTGTGTGGGTGGGTGGGTGGGTGGGTGGGTGTGTGTGTGTGTGTGTGTGTGTGTGTGTGTGTGTGTGTGTGTGTGTGTGTGTGTGTGTGTGTGTGTGTGTGTGTGTGTGTGTGTGTGTGTGTGTGTGTGTGTGTGTGTGTGTGTGTGTGTGTGTGTGTGTGTGTGTGTGTGTGTACAGAGCTAGAGCCTTAACCAATGGGCCGATTTTTATGAAATTTGGCATGTAGGTCCACGATATGATTTGGCATCCACGATATCTCCAGGTGTTTTTTTCATTTTTTTGAATTTTTGATTTTTAAGGGTAATCATCCCCCCAAAACCGCCAAAAAACATGAAAAATCAAAATTGATCAAAAACGGCTCTAACGATTTTGATTAAACTTTAGTCGTTTGTAGAACTTTAGTTTTCCAACAAAATGGCACCACCCGCATTCCTGTAAAAATTCGGGTTCAGAAAATACAGGACTTAAAACATCAAAAATTCTGTTTTTTGGATTTTTCATAAAATGACATAAATATAAAAAACTATTACTATTCAACATTAAAAAGAGCTTAAAAAACTAAATAATTTAGTATTTTGAATTACTATTCTACGATTGCTGGTTTCGGAGAAAATTGAAATTTTCATTTTGCGGTAAACGCAGTACGTTGTACCCATGTTATTCTTATGGGGAATAAAAAAATTACTATTTCTCGCTTATTCACTGATCAATTTCATTCAAACTTGATATGCTTGTCAAGTTAGTATTGACCAACAGAGGAAATTCGAAATATGTTGCCCCTTAATAACCCTGGGGGGAATAGGGGGCATTTCCCCTCTTAAAACTACGAGTGCAGCAATGGATTCTGTAGTGCCTCCAAAGCAGGGATTTGGGTGGATGTCTTTTAAAACAACTTGTTTACAAGATTTTTTGTATATTCGACCGTGCTTTATATTCTATATTTAGTAAATAAAAAGTAATTTATTCATTAAAGTTGGGCTATAAGGGAGAAAGTATGTGTCTGTTTCCTGATACCGTTTATTTTAAGCTGAATTCAATGGTGTGAATTAAAATTTTATTTAAATAACAATTACATGTGAAAACTAAAAAAAAAAAAAAATGTTGGGGTACAAAACCGCCCAAAAACCCCCCTTCGGATGGTGCAATTTGTCTGGTTTTCGAACTCGTTCAAATAAATGGTACTTTACATATGTGTACGAAATTTTATTAAGATCGGACTTTTTTTACGAGAGTTATTGTGCTTACGGACACATATATATATATATATACATATATAAAAATTTGAACGAATGGTGTTTTTGGCATCTGGGGACCTCAAAACGAAAAGTTATCATGGTCTCGGGCTTAAGTCTTACCATGAGACCTACGGTAATAGCTTCTTCCCTATAGGGGAAATTCGCTTAAAGGAAAATTTTATTACGCTCTTTTACAAGCTGTCTTCCAAATTTCAGCTTTATTATAACACAAAAAATATACAATTTTGTCGTCCAGAAAATCGACTGCAACTTTGTTGTACAACTCTACATAAAATGTCATAAAACTTCCAAAGGGTTAAGGCAGCAAAGTACCACAATAGAAATTTAATGCTCTTGTAGCAAGTGGGTGGACTCATAATTTTTTTCACTTACCTGGCAAGGGTTGATCTTGCTAAGTTAAAAAGAATTAGTTCCTATAAGAAAGAAAATGCATGGTTTAAAATTTACCACTAGGATCGTCATGATTTCCATGAATTGAAAACACTGGAATCGAAATATTCAAGTTTGGATCTTCGTAGTTAACAACAGGGTTCACACAGTGTTGGAAATTCTCTGCTTGGTCACTTAAGAACTCCACTGTAACAGGCCTGAAACATAGGAAACAAGAGGTGAAAGACTAACCCAACAATTAACCATAAATGGTTTCAGGTACCTAGGCTAAAATAGTACTTAAGATTTTTGGGACCATTATTAATACATAAAATACGGTACTTTGGTATTATACGGATGCCACTATTTTTGGAGGTTAATTTTTACCGGATACAAAGGATAACTACATAATTCGAAAAAACGTACTTTTATTGACTTACTGTACAAATTTTACATCATTCTGATGAGCGGTCTTTGTGTTGTGCCTCCCAAAAGACAGCGATGTCCGCTAGGATCGTGTTGAATGCGTCGCCGCCGCTAGCAGCCACACCCGATCGCCACATGTACTCCGCAAAATATACAGCGCACTGCGGCAGTTATGTTAGGATGGGTTATCATAAAAATACGTACGGTTTCCTCTTCATTTCGAGGTAAATATCACACCAAAAGAACGTCACTCATTATGAAAACAAATGTAACGTAGTGGACGGCAATAAATCACTCATGACACTGGCCCAGATACAGGCGGTGACAGGTGATGCGCGCGCTCCGGTCAACGACCTGACCTTGGCCTATTTGGAGGGGGTTTGGCGGCCTGAAGTATGACTCATCAGGTATCATTCGATTCGTAACAAAACAAGGAAAGTCCTACTATCATTTTTACGATAACCCATCCTAACATAACTGCCGCAGCGCGCTGTATAAGGGTGGCATCCGTATAATACCAAAGTACCTAAAATACTAGCTGATCTACCCGTTCTTCGCACTTAGAAAGGTTTTGAAACAGCTGTTCTTGCTCCCGCCCTTTAAGCTATCAAATGGAAGTATCTACAGCTGTTCGCTGTTTCTGAATCTTTACTTTCTTCTGAAATGTAAACATTCAAACTTAGGACGTTCACGGGGCGTAGCCCGGGGGGATTTCAAGGAAGTGAATAGGCCAACGTGATGCACAGGTTCAACGTTTCAGACCAGTCAGTTCAGTAGGTTTTTGCCTTTACCCGGAAGAGCAGACAGACAGACAAATACCCCCGTCGCAGCAAACCTGCGTACTCAGCGAATTTCCAATGCAAAATATAAGTCTTAAAACCACATAAAGCCGCATAACAAGTTTCATAAAAATATATTCAAAAATAAGCGATATATCAAATTTGAATTACTAAAATATATGTAGTATTCTCTACAACAATAACATTGGGGATGAGTACTCAGGTTTGCTGCTACAAAAAAAAACAAATATAGGGTTTCTTTCAAATATCAATATTACTCAACTAGGTGAAGCCACATACCAAGTTTCATCAATATAAGTTCATAAATAAGCGATATATGCCATTTTGATTATTCTCCATAAGAATAACATGGGAGATGAGTACGCAGGTTTGCTGCAATAAGGAACACAAAAAATGGGTTTTTATGCAAATATCAATAGAACTCAACTAGGTGAACCAACATTCCAATTTTATTAATTTATGTTCATAATTAAGGGATACATTACATTTTACTTATTCTCCATAAGAATAACATGGGGGCTGAGGACGCAGGTTTGCTGTTACGGGAATTATTGGTAAAAATTGGGTTTTTTGTGAAAATAACAATAGACCACAACCAGATGAAATCATATACCAAGTTTTGTTAGAATACGTTCATAAATAAGCGAGCTATAACTTTTTTCTTATTCTCCATAAGAATAGCATTGGACAACGTACTGTGTTTAGCACTTTCAATATCTCTGTAACCATTTGACGTAGAGCAATGGTAAAAACACCAAATTGTGCGTCTTTTTAAGCTGATTCTAATGGAGGAAACTAAAATTTGACTTTTTCAAAAATTATATGTAGAAAACTCAAAAAACCCATTTTTGGGGTACAAAACCCCCCCAAAATACCCCTTCGGATAGTCCGATCTGTCTGGTTTTCGAACTTAAATTCATAAATGCTGCTTTACACGCTTATACCAAATTTCGTCAAAATCGGATTATTTTTACGAGAGTTATCGCACCCACGGACACACATATATATATATATATATATAGATATATATATATATACAGTTTCGAACGAATGGTGTTTATGGGGTCTGGGGACCTCAAAACGAAAAGTTATCATGGTCCCGGGCCTAGGTCTTACCATGCCGACTACGGTAATAGCTTCTTCCCTATAGGGGAAATTCGCTAAAACCACCTCTTCTTTATAATATTATAGATAGATGTCCTAATGTGACATTGTACATGTATGGCAGTGTCTATTAAATCAAACCCAATAGTTTAAATTAGAAGAGATACTAAGTACTTGCACATTATACAGAGTTTTATTCAGAAATGAGAATCATTTATTGTCCTTCCCAACATTTACAAAAACTGGAATTGACAAAAAATCCATGTCAGGAGATTACATGTACTAGTCTAAAGAAAAAAATTACTTTCACAAATTAATCCAAGTCCTAATGTACTTTACCCATCACGAATCAAAAATGCTTTAATTTGTTAAGTCAATTTGAGTTATATCTAGTACATGGTTGAAAGAATATTACCTGTCTCCCATACAATAACGTCTTAGTAGAGCCAAGCATCGATGAAAACACTTGGGAGATGGTTTGTTATCATGAAATAAATCTCCTCCCAGCAGTATAAAGTCAACTTTTCGCTGATCCGCGAGTTGTAATATCTCTTCAAAGGTGTTGAAACTGTCATCTCCTGGAATAACAGATAATATATGTTAGGTCTTCTATTTACAAAAGGTTACCAATACGACCCAGTTTCTTCAACATAAGAAAAAAATAGGAGCAAGACTCAAAATTTGTATTAAGATGTTAGAGACAATGATTTATATATTTTAACATTGATACACATAATTTGTAGTTGTCATTTCATTAAAGTGATTATATGATTAGTATTATTACATTAGAGTTTTATATTTATCGAAATGAGTTTGGCTTTTGTTTTTCAGATAAATTTCATTTAACTACGTATGCGGACGACACTTCAGGGCGCTATTAGGATGCAATTAGGTCTTATTGAAAGTGTACAATTGTTTCTTGATGAAGCGAAACTGCAGTTTGAAAATGACAATTTGAAAGTAAATATATTCAGGCAAGTTCAGGCATTGGAAATTGACAGAGGAAGTTTGAAAATTAAATCAAATTCAGTAAGGTTTCTAGGTATATATGTGGGTACAAATTTTACCTGGGAACATCACATTGACCATGTTTGTAATAGAATATCCTCCAGTTTATTTTTACTTCTAAGAATTTCCTTCTACATGACTTTAGATTTTCTAATAACAGTATACTATAGCTTAATTTACCCTTTTTCGTCATACGGTGTTGTTTTTTGGGGAGGCACATACGATGTACTGTTAAAAAGAGTTTTAATTTTACAAAAAAAATCCCTTAGAATAATAGCGAAAGAACCGCCTAGATCTTCCTGCAAACCTTGGTTTAAAAAATATAAAATATAAACTTTTTATGCAATGTAGGCCTACCTACATATTCCAAACTGTTATGATGGTAAAAATTATTCAAAGTTTACTTGCTTAAATTCTGATTTCCATAGTTATAACACAAGGCATGTTTTCAAGACGATTACAATTCACTACAAATTGTCCATATGTACGAGGAACCAAGTTTTTTTATTTACGTACAACCGAACATTAAATCTTTCACTGAAAATAGTTTTAAAAATTAATTAAAGAATTGGCTTTGACCATGTCTATGCTTGTAGACCTCGTGCGGATCTTCGGTGTAATTAGTAAGTGTTTTTTTTTCTATTCTTGCTACGGACAATAAAGCATTTCATTTTATTTCATTAGAACAATGCACATTTTGCTAAGGAAGCAAGCAATTAAAATGTATTGAAAAGTTATTTGATGAAAACAAATATCAGACCTACAAGCCTATTGAAAAAAAGGTACTTTGGTATTATACGGATGCCACCTTTATACAGCGCGCTGCGGCAGTTATGTTAGGATGGGTTATCATAAAAATGATTGGAGGACTTTCCTTGTTTTGTTACAAATCGAATGATACCTGATGAGTCATACTTCCGGCCGCCAAACCCCCTCCAAATAGGCCAAGGTCAGGTCGTTGACCGGAGCGCGCGCATCACCTGTCACCGCCTGTATCTGGGTCAGTGTCATGAGTGATTTATTGCCGTGCACTACGTTACATTTGTTTTCATAATGAGTGACGTTCTTTTGGTGTGGGATTTACCTCGAAATGAAGAGGAAACCGTACGTATTTTTATGATAACCCATCCTAACATAACTGCCGCAGCGCGCTGTATATTTTGCGGAGTACATGTGGCGATCGGGTGTGGCTGCTAGCGGCGGCGACGCATTCAACACGATCCTAGCAGACATCGCTACCTTTTGGGAGGCACAACACAAAGACCGCTCATCAGAATGATATAAAATTTGTACAGTAAGTCAATAAAAGTACGTTTTTTCGAATTATGTAGTTATCCTTTGTATCCGGTAAAAATTAACCTCCAAAAATAGTGGCATCCGTATAATACCAAAGTACCGAAAAAAATTGTAATGGAAATCGATTAGTAATTTTAACATGATCACAACCACCACAAAAGCTCCTTAGAACAGATATTAATTCAAATGGAGAATCAAATAAAACTGTAACCTGAATAAATAATGGATTGTTTAGATTTTAAAATAATTTCAACATTTTCTTTATTATGATGCGCTAAAATTTTTCAATCTGAATTGGAGCACAACACTGCTGGATATTCTCTAACACTGGTGATTTTGTTTAGTTTGTCGTGCTTTGAATCCACTTCAGAACCAACATTGTATTGCAATGTCCAGTTAATTTGACATTTAGAACCTTATAGGCTAACCTAAAAACCTAATTCTAACGATTTGAGTGGAAGGCCTAATCCTAACAAGAATATGAATTCTCAGATATTTTCAACCAAGAGGCCCTATAAAAACATGAAGCTGAAAGTTGGGAGATTCGGTACGGTATATCAATCATTAATTATTAATGTATTAAAAATAGTTTTTGTAGTTTTAACAAATTTGTTTTCTTAACGTGAAATCAACAGAAACAGTCTAATAATTTAAAAACATACCTACACTTTGGGATAGGAATTTTAATTATTGCCTGGTACTAAAGTAAGGTATAATTTTTTTGTTTAAATTGGAAGGCAGCACCAATCTTTTAATCAAATAAGGAGTAATTGGGTTCAGTGCGATAAGAAAACACCAACTATCCAGGTAGGCCTAAGTTAAATCAATATTTTATTTTAACTCTTATCAATATTTGATTTGACAGCATGTTGTGACTGTTAAGGTTCTTTTCCACCGTGCCTCTGATTCTGTACAATATTGCATGACTCTTGCCTCTTGCAAAATGCATCTTGCGCCTTACCCCATGCGCTTTGCCTGTGTTTCTACTAACCGTGCACCAGCTAATTTCAGTTAGTTTGAGAATGCCGCCAGAGTGATTTTTAATCAATGAGGGTTGCTCGTCATAACATTTGTCATAGTGTTTTTGATTTTATCTCCGTATAGTCTATGGTTTTCTTTAGACTGACAGTTTTTTTAAAATTATATAACTTAGGCCTAGTCTATTGTTTTATCAGTACCCAATTTCATAATAATTAAACTAATAGGAGAATGAATTAATTTTGGATAAAGATGGTACTATAGTACTACAGTGTCAACTAGGTCTAGTCTGAAAGATAAAGATAATCTGAAACTGATGAACAGAAAGACCAAACCTGAAGGAAGAAGGTTGCAAGAAGCTCCCCGTCAGTCTCAGGGAGCACATGCGCCTACTTTCAGCTATCCATGGGCATGCAGCTTTGCAAGCATCACCGAGCGTCTCTCGTACGCTTAGGCAGAAGACGTATGGAAAAAGGCATAGTGGAAGCGAACCTTTAAGGTCAGGTTCGGTTGTCATAACTAGATAACTGGTGACTACTTATCAAACTGTACGCAGAGCCACTTAGCCTATTTTACTTTCACCTATGTCTCTTGTACAAGTTCACCGACACAGTACAAACAGGTTTAGGCCCTAAATGGCCCAATTTTGATTGTCACAAGTTGTTGACATATAGTAGGGGTAGACTTTCATAAGTGGAACGATATAAGAAGCGAATGAAATTGTTCGATACAGTATGATTATTTAGGTTATTCGGTTATGGTTTCGGATAAGTTATGTTTCAGCTGTGATAAAATTTGTCCAGATAATAAACGTTGATTCTACTATTACCTAAACAAACATGTATTGCCAGAAACAACATTATCAAATCGTGTCATTGTCAAGTTTATTTATTTTTTAGTTTGAATGAAAAACAAACTAAACAAAACAAACTAGGCCTAATATACAAATGAGAAAATATGTTGCAATCATTCTGCTTATGAAAGACTACCCTAAAATAGCCTAAAAATGTAAAATAACACACCTCTAACGGGATCCTTTTCTGCATAACCTAAGTGAACATCGCTTGCAACCAAAATATTAAACACATTTTCTGGATTTGATTTTGGATCCATGGTACTAAAAGTTGAACTTTCTAATACGCAGGGGAAAATAAAGATTAAATAGTAATAGAGGATTTAATTTATCAATTTCTTAATATCGAACTACGTCACCGGGAATTATTGTACATAACCGGGAATCCATAACATAACCAAAACAAAAATCAAAACATCCAAATCCAAATCAATTTCCACGAACCATGGGCATATCGGCATATCTCCCGCCACTACAACGCCGCATGGCACAGAAGTTCGCAGAGGAAATCATCTGTCCTTCGCTCATCATAGAGTATTAAAGATTATTTTAGTTCGATAAACAAATATTTGACTAAGATATTTTTTACAGAACAGCAGTGTATACGAAGTTATGTATATTGTTAGTCTAATAGTATGCTCCAACGAGGTAGAATAAGTATAGAGTCTCGTGTTAAAAAAGTGAAGCCTCACTGGAGGATCTTTTTGTAAACAAAACATCTCGTCAAAGATAAAGAAAGACTAACACAACTTGTGAAGGGAGCATTTGATTGGTCGTAAACGTAATGTTGGAGGATGTTTTTGTAAACAAAACATCTGGTAAAAGAGAAAAAAGACTAACATAACTTAGTGAAGGGAACAATTTTATTGGTTAACGTGTTTGTTGCCATGGAGACCGGAGGGTATAGCACTGAGCTCTATGTTATATCTGGAGTCAATACTCTTTGACTAAATATTTACGAAGTGACTACGTACACGTCCAATGTAAAGGCAAATTCACATCGCTACCACTTAGGTTAGGTTAAGTTAGGTTACGTTACGTTACGTTAGGTTAGGTTAGGTTACGTCACGTTACGTTAGGTTAGGTTAGGAGGTTTTCTGGCTCTCAATCTGTTTTTAAAATCACAGGAAAAGTAACGTACGGTGCATAATTTGGAACGGACGTGAACAGTAGCGGCTCCCGTCGGACGTGTACGTAGCTTCTGCCAAATATTTACCAAAAGCGTGCCGTCTAGTTCAGCTTTTTACTTTGTTATGTTGTCACCTTGGGGTTAGCTGGACCAATCACAATTCATTGGGTAAACGCTGTCAAAATTAAAAGTCGTCTACTGAAGTGTTTACTATCAACAGTTAACGTTGACATTGGTTTTGAATTTAATGTTGAAATAATCCATTATTTATTAATGTTATTATGTTGATATGTAAGTAAAATAAATAATTAAATTAACCATCCAAGTGCCCGTTTTTTCAATGTCATTCACCAACTACCCTAAACCTAGAAACAAGGCTACTTTCATGTTACCTAAATGATTCCTTAGCTTCAAGGTGATTGGTTACTCTTTATTTAAACAAATTCGCAAGATTCCAAAGTTCAGTTTAACAACAGGTTTCAACTTGTAATGTACTTTAAAACAATGAAAATAGTTTTGAAAAATGACTAAATTTACATTGAAATAGGGAATAAAATGACTATACTACCAAACTGTCGAAAACTCCCACAATGCATCAGTAAAACACATTTGGCCAACGACCAAAATCACAGCGGCACGCTTTTCTAACATAGAATGGTGACTCCAGATATAACATAGAGCTCAGTGGGGTGTAGAGGGTCAGGGTCAAAATGGCGGAGAGCATGTTGGCACAGTTTTTTACCCTAGACGAGACCTCTATAGATATATACCTCGTTGGTATGCTCTCTACGGACTTTGAGTGTACAGTTTAATTAATTATTATTAATTGTAAGATTAATTATTGTATAGACTCAGTGGCGGATTTAAGCAGTTGCCGCCTGAGGGCTATTAGGAAATCTGCCGCACCCCCTCCCCCCAATAATCTGTGACCTTTTTGCCGCCCATGTTTACCCAAATGTTATATATTTTGTTTGGTTATTTTGTGACAGTATCTAAAAAGTTACGAATTTACTGAATTAATAAGTTTAATACATATCTGTTATTTATTAGTTTAAAATGTATAATTGACTTGATTCACATTAACACAGTACAATATAACCTACTCAATGACAATCAACTCTAGAGACAAATGTTGGTGTTAAAAACAGTGAAGCAATGCTACTTTTAATAACAAGAAAATCCTTCAAATCAAATCAAATCAAATTGTCTTTATTGCCATCAAACAGTGTAAACAGTATTGGCATGAGTCAGTGTTACAAACATGTACTACAATTAAAAATGCAATATCCTTATAACAAGAAATAGTACAAATCAAACAAAATATATTTGACTGGTTAAGTAAATCATAGATACTATATATAATATGTTTTATCAGTAAAAAACTCCTTTAGACGTTTTCCAAATTGTTTCAGGGGGAGGTCAACTTTAAGGCCTGCAGGCAAAGAATTAAAAAGCTTAATACAGTTAAAAGAGTTGTTACGTTGAAAAAAGGTTGTCCTGTGCTTTGGAATTGGAATGTTTAACCGTGGCCGGAGTGTGTATTTGGAAGAAAAACTATTGAAGAAAATTGTAGAAGAATGTTTTTTTTTGTAAAACATTATGGTTTCAAATATACACAATCAAGGGAAAGTAAGAATCTTATTCTGACGAAAAATAGTTTTGCAGGGTTCATTTTTTTTTAGTCCAAAAATTATCCGAAGGGCTTTTTTTGTAGGCGAAAAATCAATTTTGTCCTTGAATTCTCAAAACCCCAAATAGGAACAACATATCTAAGATGTGGGTAAAAACAGCCATAATAAAGCGTAAGCAAAACATCAGTGTTGGCAAATTGAGCAAGCTTTCGGAGAGCAATCAGACACGAAATAAGTTTTCCAGTATGATAACCTTATCAATATGATCATCAAATTTTAAGTGATCATCAAGTTTACTCCAAGAAAGTTTACAGTATCTGCGGAAATTACTTCTGATTCATCCACAAGAAGCTGAATAACATCAGTATTGTCATTTCTGATAGAAAAGTTAAGAAGATGGGTTTTCTCCGTGTTCACGACAAGACCATTATTTGCTTTGAACCATTGAAAAAGATAATTTTATTCAATAAAACTATTTATCTCCATGTTAACTGCATTTGGTTCCCGAAAAAGAAGTGATGTATCATCTGCAAATAGGCAGATATCAGCCTTACTTATACAATCTTGAATGTTATTAATGAAAACCAGGAACAAAATTGGACCCAAAACAGACCCTTGCGGGACGCCCATTTTGACACACATCTCATCAGAAGCCATTTTGCGGATACAATTCATGTTGTCAATGTAGTTCATTTCAACTTTTTGTTTGCGACCTGAGAGATACGATGAAAACCAATCGTGTGCACGTCATCTAACAACCATTTCATAAAGCTTCTGCAGAAGAATCGAATGGTCAACAAGATCAAAAGCCTTACTAAGATCAACAAAAAATCCCATAACGTGCTGCTTATCATGAAGTGCATTCACAATCTTTACAACGAAACAAAAAATTGCATCTAAAGTGCATTTTTCCTTTTGAAAACCAAACTGGTTTTCAAAAAGACAGTTGTTTCTACTGAAAAATGTAAACAGTCTGGCAGCTACAACCTTTTCAAATACTTTTGAAAAGGTTGAAAAGGTTGGAAAGTAAAGAAATTGGCCTGTAGTTATCGCACATTTGGGGGTTTGCTTTTTTATGCAACGGTTTAACAATGACCATTTTAAGAAGGGAAGGGAATTTACCGGAAGAAAAATAACAATTAATTAAGTGAACCAAAGGAGGAGCAAGTAGATCAATACAATCCTTCAATAACCTAGAAGATATTCCATCAACTCCAAAAGACTTACTGTTTTTTAACGACTCAACCACACGAAGTATGTCAGCAACATCATTTGGATATAAAAATAATGATTCCTTATTAGGGGATCTAGAAGAAATTCCATTAGTGAAGGCAGTAGAAGCGGATGGATCCGGTTGTACATTCAGTTTTTCACCAATACCAGTAAAGAACTCATTAAATACATTGGATTTCTTGAATGGCTCAATCCACAAGTTCGCCATTAGCATCACGTATGGGTCCAATTTGGCATGATGATTCTTTCTTACTTTTCCTATTGATATCCTCACCAATAATACTCCACATGGCTTTGGACTTAGAGTTGGATTTTTCAATATACCTCTACATATTTTTGGATTTTAATGCCCGAATACATGACCTATATTCTTTTTTCAACCGTAAGTAAGACTGCCTATGAGTGTCCGCCGAGGGAAGATCTTTGGAAGTACTATACAGAACAATCAGATCATCTC
Organism: Allygus modestus; assembly: GCA_963675035.1. Lineage (NCBI taxonomy): Eukaryota > Metazoa > Arthropoda > Insecta > Hemiptera > Cicadellidae > Allygus > Allygus modestus. The sequence goes on from OY776112.1 coordinate 296,300,034, forward strand.
TCATACGTTGAAGATTGACTCTAGAGCTACTCTGGAGTTTAATCGTCTATGTTTTAGTTTAATTTTATTCAAAGGAAATGCTACATCCAAGAGATAAGACAGAACTGAGTTAAACACACTAAACTTTTCATCCATGGATCCTAAATAACTCATGTTCATCCACAATTCTTTTGAAAGCAAGTGGCGAAATACTGAAGTGTTGTCAATATTGAAAGAACGAGTGAAAAATAACCTGGCATTTGAGGTTATAGGATACAACTTAAGGTCGACAGTTTGAACATGGTGATCGGAAATAGCAGTTTTTACCACATCTGTGTGTATAACGGAGGGGTTTATATCTCTGTACACATGATCAATAATAGTCTTTGCACCATTACATTCTCTAGTAAAAGAATGGACCGTGTTTCGCAAGCCAAAAGACCTCATAAGATTAAGAAGCTTATTACTATTCACGCTTGGATCAGCCAGATTAACATTAAAATTCCCCATAATGACAGTGTGTGAATCACTTTTCATTATCTTGACCAAACAGTCATGAATATTCATTAAAAACAAATCAAATCAACAACAACAAATCATTAAATTCATGAAAATCATATACCCTATTATAAGGAGGCCTATACACACACATAACAGTGAGAGGCTTCGGAGAAACATCTAACCTAATAGCAGCCAGCTCACAAATGCCTTCCTGACCGAACTGATCAACATCAATATATGAATATATTTATAGGCATCTCTAATAAACAAACCAATTCCGCCTTTTTTCAGATATATTGCGGCAGAATGAAGCAACCAGGGAAAACCCCTTTAAAGATAAGACTTCTAGTTCATCTTTCTTCAAAAAATGTTCCGACACACAAATCAAATCTGGAGATTCCAAGAAGAGAATTATCTCAAATTCACATAAACTTGGCACTAAACCTCATACATTTTGATGTAATAGACGCATTTGAAAATTCGCCTGCAGATTTGCATTACTGGAGGTATGGAGTATATAAACCGTTGAACAAGCTATAGTATTTTGTTGGGAGACTTCCTTTGTTCTAAAAAAATGGTCCTGAGGATTAGCGTTTCGAACTGAGGGTACACTTCTAAGAGTGAACGTCTGATAAATACGTTTATTATGAGATGGAGCTTTCTTCACTGGACGATCTCTGACTATGACTGGGATAGCAGAACTGACATTATTCTTGTCTGAGTTGGAAAATAACAAGCTGTCAATCATTGACTATATTTTCCTTTTGCCTGCAAGGTTTAAGTGCAACCCATATCGAGTAAAAAATCTTTGGGGTAATTTATCCAAAGGCAGAATCTTACCATGATCATATGACTCTACAAGATGTTTTATTTCAGAATTTATTCCACATATGATTCTGTTTAAAAATGGCTTATCAAACCTGAAGGGCAGTCCCACAACAATAACCCTTGTGTGTTTTGTCCCATCAAGGAGTTTCTTGTGACAACCAGTTAAATTAGGCTTACAACTTCCATCAACAATATCATTAGTTCCTCCGTATACTAACAAGCATACAGTCATTTTCTTTCATGTTATCAACTACATGATCAAACCCATCAATGACATTATTTAAGGTTGCATTTGGTTTAAAGTTAACAAATACATTGAATTCATCGTGATACTTGTCTTGAAACAGGTCAGCAAACCTACGTCCATGACTGTCAGCTAGCATTCTTATCTTAATTTTACTAAAAACAGCAGCATTGCAAATGCTGGATTTCACCCTATTATGATCATAGCTTTGGTTAGCGTGTGAATCAGCAGGGCATTGTTAAGAGATTGAACACAGGAGGATTCACTGCTGCTAATAGTGCTACTGGAATTCCGTAATGCTTTACTAGTGGGCTAATTTATTTTCAACAGAGGCCTCAAAATCCCTTCTTATACTTAATCAAACATTTCTTTTACACCAACGCATTGACTACTGAAACTTATAATAAATAACCTATAAATCAGATATGATGACACTGGAGCCTTAAAATTCGTAATTCGGACCGTTAGCCTCAAGATTGTGACTATTTTAATCCTGAATTAGCGCTTTTCAATACAGTTTTTCAATCATTTTGTAATTTATACTTTTATACAAAGAATTGATAATATGTTTTAGACGATCAAAATATAAAATTAATTGATGTAGGCATAATCTTCATAAAACTTTTATACGAAGAATTGTTTTTTGAGCGGAGCTCCTATACTACACTCTGGCTTTTTATTTCTCCTGAACGGCTGGAGTGATCCTCACGAAATTTTGCTCGGTCATAGTAACCATCTATGGGAAGGTATAAATCTGAAATGGTCCAAATCGGACATAAGGGTTCTGCCCTACGGCCCTTTAAAGTTACCATGTTATTTTAATAGGAGAAATATTTGGTTTGTTTACTGTGTGTTGATTATACAGCTGTTATATGGATCAAATTTAAATGCAGACTGTTACTATCAGCTGTTTGTAAATACAGTAGTTTTCTGTGAAATTGTTGTTTTGTTTATTTTAGTGGTTTGTTTGTCGATACATTTCTGAAAATTATTGATTAAATAAATACTCGCTCCGCTCAATATTGCAAGCAGACAACAGCATTGTATACCTAGTTATATGTTTTAGACGATCAAAATATACAGTTAATTTATGTAGGCATAATCTTCATAAAACTCTACACATTTTCAAACACTTCTAGTTTTATCTCCATGATGTTGTAGATCCAATTAATTAAAATATAATACCTACAGGAATCACTACCCTCTGAAAAATAATCTTCAAAAAGCGTACCGTAATTTCATACCATATTTGGTATTTTGTCCTGTTGTGGTGTCAACTTGTTGATGGGACAGTGTCATTCGATGTACAAGGCGGCTTGTTTTGAACACTATTTCCAAATCCATATTACAAGGGTGTTTTCATTTAACTCAAATCATAACTTTGCTCCGAGATAAACAATAAAATTACATCTAAAGTATGTCTCAAGATTATAAAGTTAAGTTTAACATCAAGATTGGCTTAAAATGCGACAAGATATTAATTTAAAGACTTTGAATATCACTGTTTTTCATTTAATGAAATGGGAGATTTTTACCCCATCCCAAACAAAATATATGAATATATAGTGGTCTCGCCTGGAGTAAAAAACTGCAGCCTATATGCTCACCACCATTTTGACACTCTTGACAACTATGCTCCCATGGCAACAACCAATCAAATCCTCTCTTCGCAAATTATGTCTTTATTTGTGTTTGGTCTGATGTTTTGTTAAAAACAATATCCTCCAGAATTAACGATTATGTGTGGTAGCCTTTGATGGTAAGTATACGACGGCTGAAATAACTTTCTTGGTTACCTTGAGTTTGAAAATATCATTGTAGTCTAAATTTGTTTATTATGATCTCAAATTCGATTGTTGCAACATTTCTCAGCCGTGTGCCTTAGTACTGTGTGCCTTGATACTGTGAATTGGAAGTCCGTGAGTTGGACGTAGTCATAGTGGCGCAATGCCTGATGATAAGCGGAGGATAGAAGTTGAACTAACTGTAGTTCGTGGCTTGCCGCCCTTTCTCTGTAGCGTAATCGTCTTGTCGCTAGTATAGATGAATGACAAATGCATTATGACTGTTTTGAGGAACTGCAGTGTGAGGGACTGCAAGTCATACATTAGTCTCAGTCTCTGATTACTACCTTTATCTTTAAAAGGGCGGCACACCGTCATTGTCATCCGCTTTCGTCAAAATGTTCCCCGTTTCAACATTTAATTTGTAAACAACTTATAAACGAACACAGTGGCTTGTCTTATGTAACCGCGAGACAATCAAAATTATTTGGATATTTAAAACTGTATAAAACGCTGTTGTCTATTATTTGACTTGACCACAACTATGGAGTTGTATTTTATTGTAAATCGCTTATGCAACGCCGTTGTTGTTGTGTTATCTAAGGAAAAAGTAATTAAATTTACAATAATTGGTATAAAGTACCTTCGGTCCTTACGGACCTAAGTGCAAAAATACAAGGAAAAAACACTGTAAATCTGCATTTTGGCCCTAACGGACCTAGGACTTTTTAATGGTTATTTACATATAAAATCTGTTGAAATCATAACTTATTCTCCATATGAATAACGTGGGGGCCGAGTATTCAGGTTTGCTGCTACGGGGAGAATCAATAACACAACCTTTTTTGTGCAAATATCAATATACCACAACTAGTTGAAGCCACATACCAAGTTTCATCAATATTCATTTATAAAATATCGAGAAATCAAATTTTATTTATCCTCCATAAAGATAACATTGTACAACGTACCGTGTTTATCACTTTGAATATCTCTGCAACGGTTGGACGTAGAACAACAATTAAAACGCCAAAATGATTGTTTTGCAGAGCTAAACTGATTGGTAAAAAGAAATATGAGGTTTTTAATAAAATTATCTTAGGAAAATCCAAAAACCTTTTTCCCATAAGAGTAACATGGGAAATTTTATGGACGCCTTTTTTGACTTTTCTCTACAACCACTTAACCTAGGTTAATGATTCAAAATACCAAACTATTTGTTTTTTTAAGCTCTATAAAATGGTTATAACCAAATTTAAGTGTTTTTAAAATTTTAGGGGGATAAATTCAAAAAACTTATTTTTTAAACATTTAAAACCCTCATGAAACCCCCTTCCCATAGTCCGATCGATCTTAAAGTTTTCGAACTTAAAGTCATAAATGTTACTCTACACATTTTTCCCAAATTTCATAATAATCGGGCGTTTCTTTCAAAAGTTATCGCGGTAACGGCCGCAGCGGCGCCACCGCCGCCGCGCGCCGCAAACCGCTGATGTGCACCGGGCCTAAAGGCGGTCCCAAACTTGCGAACACGCCAGAACATTCGGCCGAACTCCGAATGTTCGGAGTATTCGCGAGAAGTGTGGAATTTGCACGAACTTTTGAATACATGTGGAAACATACGTGAACATATGGTGAATTTCCAATGCATATATATATATATATATATATCTTAAAACACATAAAGCCACTTACCAAGTTCATACAAATTATTATTATAAATTCATAATAATTCAAAAATAAGCGATATATATAATGTTCTAATTATTATCCTTATGAATTACATTGGGGCTGAGTACCTACGCAGCAGGTTTGCTGCCACGGGAACTATAGGCAAATTTTTCTGCAATATCAATAGACCACATCGAGATGAAGCGATATATTCCAAGCGTTTCGTTTATTAAAAAGCGAGATATATAATTTTTATTTTTCTCTATAATAGTACCAATGGACATTGTAGGCTACTGTGCTTAGCACTCTCAATATATCTCTGTATTCATTTGACGTAGATCAATGATTAAAACACCAAATTGTTTGTTTAAGCTGATTCCAATTGTGAAAAATAAAATTTGATTCCTTTAAATATTATAAGCAAACAAATAAAATAAATGTTTTGGGGGTAGAAAACCTCCTTCGGGTGGGGTGATCTGTCCGTTTTTATGACAATATGACAATAGCTCAAGGGCCTCCATCAGTCACAAAATGACCGATTGGCATTTCCAGGTTTAATTTCAATGAGCCACTGTATTTACCATTTACCATTTACCACGTCCTCTTCGCCACGGTCGTTGAGATCGGGGAATCGTCAAGTCGTTGGTGCTGCTCGGTGATTGTTGGTCTTCTTGTTGGCAGCGGGTGCCACTGTGAGCAATTTTTAGAGCCTAGTCAAGTAATTGTGTTCTTCAATGAAATCATCTAAATTATAGTAAGGTTTATTTAGCACGTATTTTTTTAATTTTTAAAGAATGTTTGGTTATTTTATATTGATTTTAAGTCATTAGGCAAGATATTAAAAAGTTTTATTCGCATGTATTGTGGGGCTGAGCTTGTTTTATGGAGCCTATGTTGTTCTAAGTTTAAATTTAATTTATTTCTCAAGTTATATTGGTGGCAATCTTGTCTAAGAATTATATGTTTATTTTTAACAAATTTAATTACTTCAAGGATATATGAGGATGTAAGGGAATTCAAATTTACCCCCAAGAATACTAATTGTTGGGGTTTCCATCATACAAATGAGGTTTTACTCCAAAACTGGGAAAGCTCTTCCCTAAAATTGCCTTACAATAAAATTAATAATAATAATAATACTAACTTTATTGCTTTGGACAGTTTTTACAATTTCATAAGCAAAATTATACTTTAAAAAGTTGATTATATTTAGTTTTTAAATTGATTTTTTATTTAAGTTTGCCTTGTATTCCTCTTAAAATCTTATAATGAGTGATTAAATACAAATATTAAGAGTTATTACGAATTTTAAAAATTCTAGGGTAATTCTAGGGTAATGACGCTTGATTCTAGGGCAATCTCGGGTAGAACTAGCCAAATTCTAGGGTAAAACTAGTCTGACGTGGCGGCAACACTGATGTTTGCTGCTAACATTACTCTTATGGAAATACGCACGCATAGAAGCTAGGTGGATTTAAGTAAAGTGTGATATTCATAAGCAAGGTTCGTAGAGCTTTCAGACAAGGTGTGTTGAGTCGATCTATTTAAGGGTTTCTACTTAACCGGAAGTGACCTTGTAAAAACAGCTGGAAGGTCACGTGATCACCAATCCAATCTGCAGTGTTGCTGGAAACACGATATTTATCATACGAGTACCCTAGGTGGATTTAAATTTAAATAAGGTGTGCTATTGCGCATCGTAGCGTGACGTCATCTGGAGGCAGAATCGCGTCACCAATGTATTCTGACCATCTTATGTGAAAGAGTAGGGTCATGGGGTAGTCAGAATACTTCGGTGACGCGCTTTTTTAGGAACGAGTTTGCAACCAATAGGAAACTTCAGCGGCGGCTATAGCCTATCCAAAAAATCAGGTCGGGATCAGAACGTCTACCCTCCCTCCATCCCCACCACACCGTTATCGTTAAGAGGGACGTCATCAATTTTGTATATATGTCTATGTAAATTGCTGGCGAATTTCCTCTAGGAAGAAGAAGTTATTACCGTGGGTTTAAACGTGGAAGGGTAAAAATGCAGTATAGGTACCGTTGGCATTTTTACCGTTGGCATTATACCGTTGGCATAATAGGGTACCGTTGGCAAACATAATTTGTTTGACCGTAACTGATATATTTTTATTAGTGAATTTCCTTTGGAAAGTGAACTATTAGCTTGACCCGCACGGTGAAACTTAAGCCCGGGACCACCATAGAAGTTCCTAACGTGACCCCCTGAACACGTTTTGGGGGGTCGTTCAAAATTGTATACATATATATGTATATCTATCTATATATATATATATATATATAAGTGTGTGTGTGTGTGTGTGTGTGTGTGTGTGTGTGTGTGTGTGTGTGTGTGTGTGTGTGTTTGCACTCTAGCGGTCGCATTTTTCGTCCGATTTACTTCAAATTTGGTAGGGACGTTCCTTTATGTAATCAGTTGGACAAGTTCGTTGGGCAAAACAATCGAAAAGCTCTAAACCCCTTTTTTGGGGATTCATCTTTCAAATTTTGAGTTTTTGGGCCCAAAAAGGTTCATAAAAGCCTCGAATGTAAGATTAATGCATGTAAAAAAATGGGAATGATTGAGGCGAAAGATTTAAGCCCTCTCTCGTCATTCTAGCATAAATATTTACAGAGCTATTAAAGAAAATGTGTTCAACTAAACACAGTACGTTGTCTTATGGGGGTTTTACACTAGAAAAGCCTGTTATTCCTTTGTTAGAGTATTTTTATCATCCCCAGCAACTCACACCTACTTTCAAGCCTGTCTGGGCCTTCTCCTGACATTATAATACGCAAAATTGTATTCCCAGCTACGTCATTTCAGGTAAATGAAACCAGGAGCAACAGAACAGCCAAAAAATCAATGTTTTCAGATTTCAATAAAAATTGGAATAAATGTATTTTTTACACTGATTTTGAGTATTAAAAGTTGTTATGTGGAACTTCACTTCCCTCACGTGAGTGTGCTGCGTGCAAACTCGCTTTTAGATTACGGATGTCAAACATTTTTTCGTCGGAAACTCATATGTACCTGCACAAAACACTATTTGTTTAAATTTGTTACATGTTTTTATATTGGAAACAGAAATTTAAATTTATTTTGCATTTGGTCTTGACGCACCAACATTGAAATTTACCTAAAAGTTTCCATGTACTGGTCAAACCGAAACTTTGAAAAAAAATCTTGGAACAAAAAATTAAAATAGACATTTATGTTTCAATTGGCTAATGTAAAAATAAACCGTTTAAAAAAATAAAAAGTGCCACTGAGGCTTTTATTTTACAATACACAAGTAAAACATGGTAATAGTTTACCATCACTTAAAATAAGCAGTTTTGGTATTTGGAATGTAAAACTTATACCGTTATTAAGCGTGTTTCATGCAGGCTAGGATAAGGTGTTTTTTTTATTAAATCAGCGTAATTTGGAGTTGTGACAGTGGGAGCGAAACTCTGCAAGTTTAGTCGCGGCCGCGGTGTTGTGGATGGAGGGAGGGTAGACGTTTCGATCCCGACCTGGGTTTTTGGATAGGCTCTTGCCGAGAGTAACATCAGCTGTCACTGTAAACCAGGTGATCAAATAAACACCGTGACGTCACCTGGAGGCTGCGCAGAACATGCTCAAATTCGTCCTTCTGAATATTACACCTTATTTAAATCCACCTAGCGAGTACCATATTTTCCTCATCAGTGTAATTATAGTTAACATTGTTTAACTGCTTACATCCTATGATAAGCTGTTATTTTAAGAAACTAATATATTGTTTTGATTTATTTATATTATTAGATTAAGGGTGCGCCATACCTCCCTTCCGCACGCTCAAGTAAGGGTTTTGCATCTCCCACATTGTAGGCTCAATTGTTAACCAATTAAAAATAATTTGTTGTTATTTCTTTCATTAAATGTTGATCTAGAGATCATACGATTTAAAAATCGTTTTTTTAAATTCAAAATAAGCAGTAGGCCATTAGTAAAGTTTCAAATTAAGCGTTTTTCTAAAGCTTCCTAACGTAAAGAAAAAAATTATTTTGGAAAAAATGAATCGTACAATCTCTAGATTGGAATCTGAAAAGTGTGAAACTGCAAATAGTTTGGTAGAAATCTGTAAAATAACAGTGCGATCGAGGAGAACAAAATGGTCTTCAAGCGTAAATATGCATGGCCCTGCTTGTTGGAGGCGCCGGCGCGGCGCTGAACAACAATCATTCAGTCTGGGGTAGGGCACACCCTTAATAGATTAAGGGTTTAAATGTTCTTCCTGCATGTCCAGTGACAATTTAAAACTAGCTGTACCATTATTATACCCTTAACGTTGGCAACACTTTATGGTATGTTGATGTTTATGAATCAGCCTGACGCCCTCGTA